>JAWWNH010000066.1:55962500-56552500 GCA_034641385.1 Darevskia mixta | reverse complement strand
GGTAGCCGTGTTGGTCTGCCGTAGACAACCTTAGAGACCAACTTCTTCAGATTCCACACGAAAGCTCATACCAATAACAAACTTAGTTGGTCTCTAAGGTGCTACTGGAAGGAATTTTTTTATTTTGTTTCCAAAAAAAAAGTCGGCCAGGAAACGGCACACTTTTTTCTGTGACTTCACTGTATACTTCAGAGAAGAAGAATATGACATTTTTACAGTGGTCAATTTTTCAGAATTTCTTTACAACATCCCACAAGGAGCTCAAGGCAGTGTAGATGGTTCTCCCCGACCATTTTGTCCTCACAACAAATTGCGTGATGTAAATTAGGCCGAGAGAAAACGGCTTGCCCAAGGTCACCCAGTGACCTCTATGGCTGAATGGGGATTTGAACCATGGTCTCCCAAGTCTAACCACTGAATTGGTTTTAATATTAGACACACTTCCAAAAACAAATTATTAGAAGCTCTATATATGGTACATGAGGGGACTTAGGTAGATAAATAAAACTTGCAGAGCAATGTTTTGCACATTTACTCAGTCCCACTGCGTTTAATGATGCTTACTGCCAGGTAAAGGGTGCAGAGATCTGCAACCTCAACTTGTTTTTCAAGAAAGCAAAAATGCAATAGCAAATTGTTAAGTCTCCTGCCTGATGCACATCAACTAGTCTCGTGATACTGATGGCCCCACTTGACTTAACACATTTCATGCAAACATGTAAACAAAATCTCCAATTCCTTTCCATCAACACACACACACACAGAGAGAGAAAGAGATTGAGAGAGAGAGAGAAAATAGGGAGACTGATTTATAATGGCAAAACAATTGAGGAGAGGATTCTTAACCCTCTAACACATTTCTCTGCTCCAGTTTCCCCCATAGCTGCTTTGCCACCACCCTCAGTGAGGTTCTGAATTTATGTCTGCCCTTGCAGCTCTCATGTTTGAAAACCCATGGGAGGAACACAGCGGCAGGGAGGATTGGAAATAGAGAGGTGCTGGGAAAGCGTTAAGCACCCTGTCCTTATGCTCACCCCATTGCTTCTTCTCTTGAAGTCATCTACTTCCAAAGCAGCCTTCTCTGAAACGGGTGGGGGCCCCAATGCTACATGGCTGCACATTTGTATGTAATAGTAGTGAGATCCTCCCCTACGAAGAAGACCTGATACGAGCTAACAGAAGTTGATTAAAAGTGATAATGAAGATACTTGAAAGTATTTACACTCATTAAGCAGTCTGTTTAATATTGAAAATAAATTAAAAACACAATAATTGAATTTCAGGCAAAACACAGCAAAGTAGAAGCACAGGGTTGGATGTTGACTTAGTGATGCTTAGACTAAGCCCGGTGCAATCTAGGGGGCATATGTGAGTCATCATGACTTACTTAAGTCTACTTCATTTCACTCATTCTGCTATAGATCAGTTGGTAGAGCATGAGACTCTTCACCTCAAGGTCATGGGTTTGAGCCCCACATTGGGCAAAATATTCCTGCACTGCAGGGCGTTGGAATAGATAACCCTTGAGGTCCCTTCCAACTTTACAATTCTATGATCTAAGCATCACTTACTTTGTATTGAACCCATTGTCACTTGAGGCAAAACAGAAAGTGCTACCACTGACAGAGTGCCGTCTTCAGGGCCAATTTATGGTGAGATCTTGCACACTCCAGAAGTTCTCATGAGATCTCACTGGAAATTGGACTGATGCCAGCAGTACTTCTCAGCAACTGATGGAGGTGGCAGGACGTTCATGCGAGTGCCTCCCAAGGAGGAAGGCGCTTCCCTCCGCCTAATGGCTGGGCCAGCCCTGCAACTCATATTTCTGCTCCGCTAAACATATTGATATGCAGTACCAGTCAGTGAACAGGGGGATAAAGCTGTCCTGCTGACTCTGTGGTTGCTGCAGTCTTCTGGACGGTCCACCAGGGCTGTGTAACAACAGATCAAGTCAAAGCCCAAAGCAAATCAGAACGATTCAGGCAGAGCCAGGCTTTGACCAAGTCAGAGGGAGGCAGTCCTGGCGATTCGGAACTCCTGGAACGATCTAGGACCCTTCCTAATATTCCCTCCTCAGCCTACTACCAGCATTCCAACATTTGTCTCTGGACACAAGACATTGTACAAAGCAGCACCTGCTGAGGTATTGGCCAAAGAGAAATGTTACTTCATGCTAACAAGGTTATGGCCCAAAGTCTAATAACAGATATAAGCACCAGTGGCCAATGCAAACAAACACCTCATGGTGAGAGTACGCAAAGTCTTCTTCTTTTCTTCTTTGGCGATCACTCGTAGCTGAGTAAGATTGTCTTCCATAAACACGGTTTTAACAATGAGTCTGTAAGTGCTGTGGAGGCCAATTCTGGATCCACACGTCCTTCCACAGTGGGGACATTGGTTTCCAGGCGGGAGTTGATCATGGTGTGGATTTGCCAAGCGTGCCTTCCTCTTAGCACATTTCTCCCTTGCGTCCTGAGTTCGAGTGTCTTCAAAGCCCATGACGCCTTTGGTAAAGGCCGTTCTCCAATTGGAGCACTCGCAGGCAAGTGTTTCCCAATTGTTGGTGTTTATACTACATTTTTTAAAATTTGCCTTGAGACAGTCTTTAAACCTCTTTTGTTGACCACCTGCATTACGCTTTCCATTTTTAAGTTCAGAATAGAGTAGTGGCTTTGGAAGACGATAATCAGGCATCTGCACAACATGACCAGTCCAACAAAGCTGATGTTGAAGAATCATTGCTTCAACACTGGTGATCTTTGCTTTTTCCAGTACACTGGTATTAGTTCGCCTGTCTTCCCAAGTGATGTGTAAAATTTTTCGGAGACACCGTTGATGGAATCTTTTGAGGAGTTGGAGGTGGCGTACCAAAATGGCAGCCCCTTGTCAAGGTCCAGACTGCTACTTTTGTTAAGGTCGCGGCCCTTCTTTTACAAACATTCAAGGTCCAGTGGAACTGTCTCTGCCTGCACTTTGTACAATTGATTTCCATCTGTTTTTAATAGTCTTGTGTGTAAACTGTTTGAGCTGGTTGTTTAGAAGGAAGTTAATAAATCAATGATCATCATCACCATTGACTGACCTCACTGCTTACAACCCCCTCTCCCCATCCAATATGTTTTTTACCTACAGGTTAACAATACACTTCATACACTGATGACGTAGGACTCCAGTCCCTGAAAGCTTGTGCCATTATTAATTTGCTAGTCGTTGAGGTGCCACAAGACTCTTTTCGAATTAACTTCTAGTTCGGTTTCCCTTGTGTAACTACAGTGCCCATTTCCCATCTTCCACTAGTGGCAAGTCTTATGTCAGATCCTCTACCTCCTTCGTGTTATGTGAGGTGAAACTATACTCCACATAGGATGTCATTTGTAAAGACAGGGAAATGGACCTCATAATTACATCATGCAAGCGGGGAAGGAATACGTTGAACTAGACCAGGAACTTGTGGCCCTCCATATATTGTTGTACTCCTGCTTCCATCAACCCCAGCCAGCACAGCCAATAGGATGTTGGGAGTAGTAGTTTTACCCAGTGCTATTTTTTCTAGAAAAAGAGGTGCCGGAATTCACCACGAACACCTTCCTCATTCTCTTAGAATGGCAATGGCACCCAACTGAGAGCTGCCGGAACTGAGTTCCGGAAAGTTCTGACTGAAAAAAAGCCCTAGTCCTACCACATCTAGGTCACAGGTTCTCATTTCTGAAGTAGACATTATTCAGAGGGCCTTCAACCTAAGGCTGCCATTTTAGGTAGCACCTCAATTTTCTTTGTAACCTGACGTTCCACCTTATCAGTCAGTTATGATGACCTTTTCCATGAATTTATACCATGTTGGCTCCAGAGGAGTACCTAGGGGTTGGCGAACCAGCCCCTGCTGGGGGCCCGGGCCCAGGCCCAGGGGGAACGCAAAAAAAAAAAAAAAAAACACCCCAGAAATAAGTGTGTGGTGATGCATGGCTGCTGTCGTGGCGAGATCAAATGCGGGAGAAGCATGTAAAAAATGTCGTTTCTAATGTGGCTATTGTGGCAAAGTGATTTTTTTCGGGGGTGGGCACCAATGCAGTTCTTTGTCAAGGAGGCAATGGACCCATGGTTTGCTTCTGGTTGGTTCTCAACAGCATAAGGCCTAACCACCGCTTAAGGCCCAGCAGAGTAATAGTATCTGTAAGTTGGGAGGGCAGAGTGTCTGGTAGAGGCCACATAACTTATATAACTTTTAGCAGACAGGTGGCTATATTGAGACCCTTCCTGAGGCATCTCCAGCAAAGAGAATTATTTTTTTAGTGAAGAATGAAGCCCCTCCTGCTGAGGCTGCTGGATCTTACAACTTACCTCAGCTGCAACCATTTTTGAAATGGCTGGCAGCAAGAAAAAGGACTAGAGGATTTATTTATTTTTAACCCTGGGTAAATTGATCTATATATCCTTTTTATTTCTTGCCTATATTAAATGTGCACACATACTGCCCACTGTATGAAGCAAAATGTCTCTGGTTTAATTTCTCCCAGTGTATAACCAGCAACATTTTTGCAAAAAGAGGTTCTGCTGTTAGTTGCTTTTACAACTATGACTGTTGTTGTTTTCAAAAAACGCTTCTTAGTTCCCACCACCACCACAAAACAGTGCAAGAAATAAAAGCAATTAAGTATTATTCCCCATTCGTTATGCCAGGTGTAGATGAGAGTTATATCTCTCTTGTTTATTAGTTTATTCCCTAAATTTATAGATTTTTTTTCCTTTGCTCCTTCAGCTGTGTCTCTCCCCCTCCAATTTGAATTTGTCCATTTAGGGTCATCCAGATTAACATAGCACTTTAATTACGTTTCATGCATACAAATTTACAGCAAACTAAATGGCACTGGATTGGGGGTGGCGCGGGGGGGGGGACAACTAGGACGTTTGAAAACTAATTAGTTTACCACAGTCACAATTTGATAAAGAGGGAGAGATTTTTAATGTCAAACTGAGGATTGCGAGAAAATGAATTGTCGTTGTTGAGGAGTTGAATTTCACTCTCACGCACACAAACCGGTTACTTGGATACAGCAGATATTGACTTTTTCATAATGTTGTAAATGTTGTACATCTATAGAGGCTGTCAAGAACTTGGTTCCTTTCTGATTTATGGAAGTCTTTCCGTGAAACATCCATTCATGTTAGCTTAAGTCTATAAAAGCACATCATTCCTATTGATGTTAAGGCGTTGTAGATACCACTGTGTGTGTGTGTTTTCCTTTCTTTCTCTTTAAAAAAAGGGGGAAATCATAACCTGTTTTTCTGGCTTAATTTTTGCATCACTCGATGTGGGAAAATGGCATTTCTGAAGATGGGGAGAAATTCCTGAAGCGTTTGGTAACCAAAATGATACTTACGATGGCCAACATTTCATATTTTTAACAGAACGCTCATATTCCAGGAGCTTGACCCATAATTAGAGATAGTGTTGAAGTTCATAAACAAGAGTCTCATAATTGTAATATGAGATCACTCCCCTATGCGCCAGGGCCAAGCCCCAATGAAATTTGAGCCCAGGGCTGCATCTGCACTATACATTTAAAGCAGTTATCACCATTTCTAACTGTCATGGCTTCCCACAAAGAATCCTGGGAACTGTAGTCTGGGTTCTGCTGAGTGTGGTTAGGACACCCCTGTTTTCCTCACAGAACTTCAATTCCCAGAGTTTCATGGGAAGAGGTATTGATCAGTAAACAACTATGAAAACTGTAGCTCTCTGAGGGAAATAGGTGGTCACCTATTTAAAGATGGGTTTGGGGATAAAATTTATATTAAATACAAATTTTCATACAGTTACTTTAATAGAAGTAATGCAAATTGATGCCAAAATGGGATTGGATAGAATGGATTCATGAATGAACATGCACACAAAACTTGCATGGGCTGGAAACAAACCGATCCATCCATCCCTGGTAAATATTATTTTTTATTATTTTTTAAATCCCATTTTCCAACATAAAAGTCATAATCAAACAAAGAAAATCTGAAATCATCCATTTATGACAAAAACAATGAAAGTACAATGAAACTGAAATAAAATCTGAAGTACAGAGAAGAAAACCATGATTGCCCTGTCCATTGCACGCTACAATGTACAGGTGGATGGATTTTTCCTTAGGAATTTGCAGTCTGTAATTCAACACAGCTGAGACGATAAGAGAAAGGGAGAGGGAAATGAAGGCAAGGTAAACAGTAAAAGAATATGCGAGCATTTCAGCAATAAAAGCCAGAACATCAATAAGAGGGGAAGCAAAAACGAAAACAGCATGGCAGCAAATAAATTGTCAAACTAAAAGCTTGCAACAATGGAATTGGTCACCCTGCATACCTGGCACCTGAAAGGGGGCACTAACCGAGTGTGGCTGGGGACAGTCCTGCTGAAAAAGCCCTACTTTGGATCACCATCCACCTAACCTCAGAAGGTAGGAGACCACAAAGAAGATCTCCAATAATGAGGACAGCATGCCTTCAGAGAAGTTCACTAACCTCTGATCAGCCGATTGTCAGTGCTTGCAATGCCCTTGCCTGAGAGTGCACCTTCAAAGTCCACCTTCTGAGGGAGTCCATTCCACTGTCAAACAGCTCTTACCGTCAGAAAGTTCTTCCTGATGTTTAGTTAGAACCTCCTTTCTTATAAACTGAAGACATTGGTTTGCGTCCTGCCCTCAGGTGCATGAGGAAACAACTTTGCTCCATCTTCCATGGTTCAGCCCTTTAGGTATTTGAAGAGGGCTATCATATCTCGTCTCCTCTTTTCCATGCTAAGCATACCCAGTTCCCGCAACTGTTCCTCATAAGACTTGGTCTCCAGACCAAGCTGCAACACACCGTTGACTCATGTTACCGTCTACTAAGCCCCCCAGATCCATTTCATAACCTCCAACGTGTCCAGGAGAAAAAATGGGACACATGTCTTCTGGGCTGCGCTCCGGGGCGAGTGACCCACAAAGAAGCACTTTGGGGGGGGCCAAGATTGCGGTGCCCAAAATGGTCGCCATGCTCTTGCACTTAAAAGTGGGATGTCCCGGTTTTCACGGGACAGTTGAGGGGTGTGCCATTTCACATGCAAATGAAGTGCCCTCCATCTTATATTTGTGCAGCTGGTTCTTCCTGCCTAAGTACAGAACCTGACATTTGTCCCTGTTGAAATTCATGCACTTGCAATGTCTGAATAGTTCCACAGCAGCTATTGGGTTTGGTTATGATGAAAGCTGCTTTTGCATTGCTAAGTGTCCATAAATATATGGAGGCACCGAAGTAAATATTTCTATGTGACTTGGACAGGATTCTCAACTGCATTTTTTACCTCACTATGCATTCAGCTGCTGTTTTTATCCTAAGAATATTTAACTTGGGATCATCTCATCTTGCAGAACTTTCTGTAACGGTGGATCTTTGGGACACGGGAAATCTCAGATCTCTCTGTGCTGTAGAATGGTTTTTAGCAGTTTAGGGATTTATTTTTTAAAAAGTTTCATAAGGTGTGTGTCTTTGTTTCTCCTTTTATATGGTTTTGTATGTATTGTGGTATTTTATGCATTGTAACCTGCAATTATTTTTATTGATCATAGTTTAGTAATTATTTATTGTAATTGTTAAGAGTGAATTTCTGTTTAATTATTATTTGCTAATGTTTTGAGTGTTAATTTTATTGTGCACTATTATATTCTAATAGATTATTGAATATTACTTTATTTTAAATAAGTCGTTCCATTTTACAGTTATGCTTTTTATTGTGACTTTTTTGTATTGGATCAGTTTATTAAAAGGTTGTGTTCTTTGTTGTATATTTTGTTGATGTAAAGCGCCTCATGTATAGTAATATAGAAAAGCAATATACAAATTAAAAGTGAAATGAAATGGCATTTTGAAAGCTTACCTCATCCATCAAAAAATGAACAGGAGAAGCAAGCCTTAGAACAAGGTACGTCTTCTTCAGAGCACTCAAAATACTGTACTCCATGGTAAGAATTGATAAGCAGAAATATTGGACATGTAAAATATCGGAATTAGAAAGACCACTCACTTTTACATGCTGCTAAACATCCAGAAGTTATTTAATAAACATGATATGCAGCAGTTGCTAAGCAGAATTTGATTTATGTACAGAGGCCATATGAAACAACAGCACATCTGGGTTGTACACTTTATCTGACTGTGAATTCCGTTTGGTTTTTTTCCTGATGGAAGCAATTGTGCTGAACTTTATTTATAATCAGCTTACATCACGGGTAGCAGTGGTGTAAGTGCTTCTCAAATTACATAGCAAATCTTGTTGTCTCCTTGGGCAAATAAGAAGCCTAGATCATGAGCTTTAATTGTAATATAGGTCACTGTCAAGGGTAAAACACTTTCCAAACTGTTCTGATTAGTTAAGTAGGAAAAAGGTTTAAGTAGAGCAGAAGTGTTTTATCCAGTGCACCTGAAGAGGGAATTGCATCTTTCCAAGTAGTAAATTTCCAGCCCTCCCAAATTGTTTTTATTTCAGTGATAACTAAATAAAGTGTTTAACCATCAACCTCTCTTCCCAGGGATCTCTGGGAATTGTATCTTTGTGAGGAGGAGCGAAGTCTCCTAACAACTCTCAGCACCCTTACGAAATTACAGTTCCCAGAATTCTGTGGAAGAAGCCTGTTTAAGGCGGTACAACAATGGTTCGAATGCATACTTTGGATTTGACCTCAGTATAAGGCAGAATCCTAGTCAAACAAAGTCCGTACAATGCAAAACGCCAAAACCTCTTTGGGAAGCTATGCTGAACATGCTTAAGGAGGGCACAAGGCTCTCCACTGCCCCCACTGCCGCCCCCCATCCATGTGCATTCAACCAACACTGAGCATGATGTTCACACGGTGTCAGCGCCGTTTGCAGTTCAAGTCCGAACATTAGGAAGGCGCGGCTTACACCCCTGTCGCAGTGGGCATGCATAATGACCTCCAGCACTGTCGTGCTAAATGTGCTGTGTGAAATTAAGTTCTCACCCTTTTCCTGCCGCCCTGGCCTCTGAGGTTCACATTTCTCTTTCTCAATCAATAATGACTTAAGTAGCAAACATGGCCCTCACCCCCCCCCTCTCCCTCCCTTCACACTAATAGAACTTCGCAGAGCCAGGAAGGAACAAGACAAAGACTCTGTAAACCACGGTGCTCTCGCTTTTAATGTATGCATTTTATGGCCTCTGATGTATATGGTTCCATTACTGTCTATGAATACGGAGCATTGTAGCTAGTTAATGTATTATTTATTTTATTACCCCTTTGTATCAACTGCCTGTTTGTAATTTGGAATGTTATATGCTTTGGTTCTGTAATGGTTTTATAATGTGCACACAGCTCAATAATTAAAAATATATATCTTGGCCCCTCGCCTCAAAAGCCAACTTTGTTTACCCTTGCTGAATGCAGGCTCAGGTCTGGCAAAGGTCCACATGCCTCTTGTATTTTCCCCTGGCCTTGCACTCGAGCTTTGCCGTCCCAGCTTTGAGAGCTGCCTCGGTCTGTGGCCACATTCACGCCATAGATTTGAAGCGCTGCGATGCCGCTTAAAACCGTCATGGCTCCCCCCAAAGAATTCTGGGAGCTGTGGCTTCGTTAAGGGTGCTGAGAGATGTTGGGAGGTTCCTGTTCCCCTCACAAGGATGTCATTATTATTTATTAAAATTTTATAACACCCTATACCCGCAGGTCTCAGGGTGGTGACAACATAAAATCACAACATAAGAACACAAAATGCATAATAAAAACAAAAACAACCCAATAAACCCCCTCTCTCCAACACATTCTAAAAGGGCATTGGATGTCACTCAGCCAAAGGCCTGGTTAAAGAGAAACGTTTTTGCCTGGTGTGGCGGTTACCTTCACCTATGCAGACCCCCATACGTTTCATGGTCCGTTGGTACCTGCACCTACCACGGTTATTTACTCGCTGCCACCAACCAGTATGCCTGGTAATGATCTACTTCACTTTAGGCGAGGAGAACGTTAGAACAAAATGATGTTTATTAAAGTACAACTCTTAAGCATATGGTTTCACAATAAATGGTTTTTCCTTTGCTTGTTATCTTGTATAATAATAGTTCCTAACAGTTCCTAACCTCTTCCTAACTCTCCCTTCTCTCTTCACAACCCCCTCTATCTCTTAATTCTCCACCTCTCAAGCAATTCTAACTCGGACTCAACTCTAACACCCACTCCACCCTGGACTTAACTGCCTTTTACACTCCCTGGGGTGGGTTTATATACTCTTCTAACTCCGCCCCTAAGGTTCTAACTGACTAAACCCTTTAACTCTTTAAATGCGGTCCCGCATTTTGGGCTGAACGCCACACCTGGCACCTAAAGGTGTATAATGAAGGCGCCAGGTGAACCTCCCTGGGGAGGTTTCTAATAAAGGACTGTGCAGCGACTGTCCTCTGTAAACATGACTACCCTACTCCTAATATTTATTTTTTGTAGGCTGGGTGAATCCAGAGTCTTCTGATTAATGCTTAGGAGTCTCAGGTTCCATGCTCCCATTTCTGTTCTTCTGTGCCCGAATAGGGATTTTGAACTGTAAAGGCATACTTCCTCTCACAAATAGTGCCAGTTCTCTCTCTTTTTCCTTTTAGGGGATGGACAAGATCATGGGTCGGCAAACTAAGGTCTGTGGGCCGGATCAGGCCCAATTGCCTTCTAGATCCGGCCTGTGGACGGTCCGGGAATCCAGGCAGCTGGTGTAGCAGGTGCGCACGATGCTTTTTGCTACTCAGCCAGGCTTGGGGGTCAAAAGTGAGGCGGGCGGCTGCTCGATACAAGCCCCTTCTCCGTCCATCTTGTTCGTGCAGCAATCTTTTCTTCTGGGGCGGGGAAGAGGGAAAAGGAGCGACAGTTCGGATTTCCACCATGGAGCTGCCGGCGACTGACCTCAGGAAGGGCAGTTGCGGCGGCAGGGGCTCGAAGGCGCCTCGGGAGCGATGCTCACCAGGGTCTGTGGTGGCAGTTCTCCCCACCAGAGGAAGCAGGGAGCACCTGGGCAGCTGCACTGCAAAACAGTTCTGTGCTCTGCTGGGGAGGCCGCTCTTTAGCTACACGGTGCGATCCATGGAAAGGTAAATAGCCGCCATCTTGTCTTCCCTCATGCGGGGAAAAGAACGTTTTTGCTTGAGCGGCGCCGGCCTAACTTAGCGTGGCCAACGGCTTTTCCCTTCACCCACGCTTGCGCACACGCTCTCCAGGGCTGCCAGGAATGGCGCGCTTACCTCAGCCCAGCCCAGCCCGCCTTATGAGAGAAATACTAACTGCCATTGTGTAAAACGCAAAGGAAGCAGTTTGGGTGTATGAGGGAACCCCCCCCCCCCCCAAAAAAAATCACATTTGGGCAACGTTGGGGTTGGTACCAATAAGGGTTTTTGCAAAAAAAATGCAGGTCATAATCATGGCAACATATAGTCCGGCCCACCACAAGGTCTGAGGGACAGTGGACCGGCCCCCTGCTGAAAAAGTTTGCTGACCCCTGGGCAAGATGATCTCAAATTGGTGCCCTGCCTAAGTAGGTTCACCCCCTCCTCTCCACGTTTGCCCATTCCTTTGCCAAGGAATACCACTGCCGAGAGAGAGAGAGAGAGAGAGAGAGAGAGAGAGAGAGAGAGAGAGAGAGGACAAGATATGCTCCCAGGATTGCAGCTTTATTCATTTCTTTAATTGGGTGACAGACCTATGTATTATCCTCGCAACTCCATGAGGCTAATTATGCTAAGAGATTGTGACTAGCTCAAGGTCACTCAGTGAGATTTCTGGTTGAGCAAAGGTTACCGAGTTCTCTGTTGTCTAAACCCAAGGCTCAGTATCACTATTTGTATCACCAGAGTCCAGACTTACCTGATTCAGAATATGAATTTTTCCAGCTCATAATGATTGGATATGTTATAAACTGCATACAATCCTCCTTGAATTTTCTTTTCTCTGTCTTGGGTTAAAACTAGACCCAGTATGCTTCCTTTCCTCCCTGATGTTTTTGGGAGCCTGGGAAACATAGTATTCCAAGGCACCAGAGTCCAAACTGCGGACTTTGGGAACCCTGGAATTTATGTTCCCCAGTACTCATCTTTGGGATGCTGTTGAGTCATGCTGTTATGCATACAGAGTGTGGCAATTTGAAAGGTAAGGACCTGCAATTTTTTTTAAAAAAAAAAACCCAGCATCGGTGAAATGCTTTGAATGCAATCGTCACTTCTGAATGTCAAGTTTCATCTCTAAATTCAGCAGAGGCTCTTAAGAGATGCTCCCAAGACATGGCAATAAATTTGATTGGTGCGTTTCTATTTGTATTTTAAGTACATGCACGCATGCAGATGCTTAGATGTAAGTAACTGGGATGCGCAGGAAGTTTTCTGGCCATTGCACAGAGCCTCCTCCATTAGCCAAATATATCTTGTTGCCAGCAGCAGAAGTATGCATGTGCTAGACAGTTTTTCAAAAGTGGGAGGCAGAGGAGAGGCTCAAGGACAGTTCTCACTTGCCCTCTGTCAATTTGCAAGGGAATGTATTCCAGACTATTCATACATGAATATTTAGCATAATAAAATTTGCATCCAATGACACCCATGAGATGTTCAGCAATGGAGATCCTAAGGACCATGCACAATTGCTTGGTGTTGGGGTTTATTTATTTACTTGAACAGAAAAATATGGACTGAACATTTTAAATGCTGACATTCTCTCTCTCTCTCCCCCCTCAAGCTAAATTAATGAATGTGAAAGGGCATTTATGGAGCAACCCTAAACTTCCAAGAAGAGTGGCTGGGAAGCTGTAGGATAGTGTGGACCTCCTATCCATGGGTGGAAAGGGGAGGTCCACAGTCAAAGGCCTTCCTACCATGGTAGCTAAAACTCGCCACCATTGCTGAACCACTCTTGGTATGCCAAGTTCATTAAGAGTAAAAAGGGAGCACACACACGCACACACACACACACACACACACACACACACACACACATATATCACAGCTCTCCAAGGTCATATTATCTGGTTACAGCATTTAAGATGGTTATAGTTCTTGGGTAGAAACTGCTCTTCAATCTATTTGTTCTTGATCTAATTGTTCTATATCTTCTACCCGAAGGCAGTGGTGCAAAGAGACTATATCCTGGTTGAGATGGATCCTTTAAAATATTGTTAACCTTTTTAAGGCAACAGGAACTGTATAGTTCTTCCAGAGATGGGAGAGGATGACCAATAATATTTTGGGCTGTGGTTATGACCTTCTGAAGTATCTTCTTCTCCCTGGCTGTGCAGCTGGAGAACTAAGCACAAATACAGTATATAAGAATGCTCTCTATGGAGCCTCGGTAGAAGGACACCAGCAGTCTCTCACTCAGATTGTTCTTCTTTAAAAGTCTGAGGAAATAAATTCTCTGCTGGGCCTTCTCTATATAATAAATAATATATATAAATAATAAATTGTTATTATTAAATTATTAATTATTATTATTATTATTATTATTATTATTATTAACATATTATTCAAACTTTTACTTGCAGAACTCTTCAAAACAAAACTGAAACATCAAATGATACATCTAAAATATCCATACAATGCTTTGTACTGTCCAGAACCGGCTAATTACCTTAGAAATAAAAGATAATTCCAAAAATCCAAACTATACCTCTCTCCCCTAATCCAGCCTGCTTTTGCCTGCCAAAGGCTATGCAGCTTTTGGAGAGCCATTTAGATGCTTTGTTCTCTGCTCTGAGAAATAGTAATAGCCACACCCTTTCAAGATGGCGATTTTGCAGCTCAATACTTTTGTCACCTGATCTAAGGTTACAACACTCACATGTTAGCTTGCAGAAAGCAACAATTAGTTAATCATCAAATCAGCAAGACACAATGTTAGCAACACACATTTAGCCATTTTCCATTTTAAACCTTAATTAATACACATACATTTTCATTTCAGTGTTAATTAAATCAATTATACTTAACACAGAATGGGTGAGCCTTTATAGCCACAAGAACACTTGTTTTCTGGCTCCCCTAACACAGACTTTCTCCAACCTCCAGAAGACAGCTCTGCTTAGACCTTTATGCCAATCACCCCACAATGAGTGGGAAGGGGAAACTGTTTTATAAAACAGAATGGGGGCGTGTTATAGAATGAGTTGTTAGTTCTAGGATGTTATCAGCGAGTCGATTAATGAATACAATCACATGCCATTTTTTAACAGGAGTCTGGTCTGGACTCAATGTTGGGTTCCATGAGGACTGATAAACCAGAGCTCAAACCACACAAGAAATGAGTTTGGTTAATAGACAGCAAAGTTTGTATTCAGTTCCCAACCTGCTTGAATAGGGCCACACTCTCCTAACAACACCAGAAAACTGCAGCTTGTGGGACAAAGACCCAAAGACCCACAAAGTTTGTCCAAAACCAACTGTTTCAAAATGTCAACTAAAATGTACTAAGATCAGTTTGGCTCACTTGAGCATTCAAGAAGCTGTTACATAGACATTCCCTATATATATATACCAGTGACAGATAGACAGACATATGGATAGATAGAAGAAAAATAGATCATCACCATCTATTTTGGAAAATCAAAAGCCCTGAAAGTATGCTCTAAAATCAGGATGTGTAAAGAATTAAGATTAAAGCCCACCCAATGCAGAACATGGTTTAAATTCTACCAAACCCTTGTTGTGGAGCAATGCTGCTAATAAGATCAGGGGACCATGAGAACACCCATACCTCTCTTTTCCCTCACCTACCTCATTCTCATTGCCCATTTTGAGTTCCCTGATATCAATGGGATGTTACCAGTCCAACGCAGACATTACGGACCTGTCTCTAAGAAGGAAGGAACAGTGTTCTCCATATTATTCATTAGTTTATCTCCTCTCCCCGCACCCCCCCACCCGACAACCCAAATATTTAAATAACACATTTAAAAGTAAAATAACTACAAGCCTTCCTGTAGAAACAAGATAAGGAGATAATTAATGAAGGGATTAGATACTACTCAACAGAGTAATGCAACAAAGGCAAAGGATGAAACTAAGCCTTTTTGGCCCATTACAGCCTCCATAAAGAAGGGGGGGAGGGAACCATCAGAACATGTAATTATTTAGTTCCTGAGTCTTGTATAAACTGCACTTGGATAAAAGTTACATAAACTGTACTGAAACTCTGCCAGTACTACTAAAAATAACGCATGAGCTCAGCCACAGATGGCCAGTTTCTGTATTCTGGGAGGGGGTGATCACTCTGTTCTCCATCCGCAGAAGCTGAGTTCTCACAGAGGTAGCAAACCTGTGCTCTACCAATTCTGATTTCAGGAGGAGTTCATAGGACTAAATGTTCCTCCTTACACACACAGCACAACACAACACAATGCAGAGCTGGAGTCAGATTGTGGAGAGGAAGGCAAGGCCCATTGAGGGCAGTTGGTTGAGAAGTCTGAAGTTGGCCCATCTTGCTCAGAGATGGCTATGCCGACGGGCAGTGGCTCTGCAGGGTTTCGGACAGGGATCTCTCCCAGCCCTAGCTGGAGATATCAGGGATTGAAGCTGAGATCTACAGCACCCAGTATTCTCAGGCAGTCTCCCATCCAAGTACTAACCAGGCCTGATCCTGCTTAGCTTCCAAGATCAGACATGAGTGGGCATGTTCAGGGTAGTATGGCCGTAGACTGAAGCTGAGATCTGCACAGAAATCAGGTGCTTTACCGCTGCGTAAAAATGCTTAACATCACGTTATTTCAATTCTAGCTAAGAAGGAGTGTTGTGCATAGTCTGCTATCCCCTATTTGCCAACACAATTGAGTCAATATTGGAAAGGGTATAACTTGCTATTAATGTTAGCACTATGAGACAGCAGGAAAAATGTTTTCCCCCACACTCCTGCATCATCCTTGCCTCTAGCAAGGGCAACACACTCAAGCAGGTTTCAAGGTGTGAACCCCACTTTGCTGGGGGAAGTGCTTACCCAGAAGACTTCTCCATTTGTTACACTTTTTAATGTACACCCAACTTTGTTTACTATGTGCCTCTGAGAATACAGAATGAAAATGTGGCAAACAGCTGTTCCCCCCAAAAAACAGCAGCCGTGTATTATACACATTTTGTTGTACATAAAAATGTAAATGTAGTTCCGTGGTGAGTGTATATTCAGCAACAAACCCAGCTTTCTTGCTGGGTGGTGCATGAAACAGCCCTCATACTTAGGCCCTTCATAGGAAATAAGTGGAGATGGACTCTCGTTTTTTGTTGTTGTTGCTTTTCCTTCCTTCCGTTTTGCATTTTTCCAATCTTAAATTCAGTTTCCCCACATCTCTGTAGCAATTTAAAAAAGAATCCCCATGAAAATTGTATCAGCATTTTTCTGCAAATTTCTCCTAACAAATACATTTTTGTATTCAGTTTTGATTATTCACAATTTTTGCAAGGAATTTCCCCTGAAGTGATGAATTTTTATGTTCTTTTCAGGAATCTACCTATACATTTTTCTATACACTGTTTGATTGGAGAACTACATTGAAAAATTTGGAGAAGTGCAGATGTCCAAGGATAGCTGTTTTTGTCTGAGCATTAGTTCGTGAATGCAAATTACATAGTTCCTCATTAAAATGCAAATAAAATTGATTTCCCCACCCACAACCCTAGAAAATAAATAACAGAGCCAACATTTGGCTTGGAACTAAAAAGTTTTTCAGGGCCTATGCTTCTGCCGAGTTACTGCTTTCAGTTTAATATTAGCGAATAGTAATGACTGCTGCTTATAAACATAGATTTTGCTTAATAAGGAGGCAATAGAAGGTGCCGGGAAACTGCATGGTCAGTTGAATCTGTCAGGTCAAATTATTCTCAATTTGTAGTTTAAACTGTGGAGGGTTTTTATCCACTGAAGACCAACAGAAGTTGTTGTCATGGGTTATTTCTTAATAAGGAAGCCAAAGAACTTAAGAGTCAAACAAACAAATAAAAACCCCTTGCTGCAGAATTTAGAACCGAAAAATACCCACACAGAGTTCAGAACCTTGCTCAGCCTTCTGGAAATATTGACGCCCACCTGAATTTGGTGAAAGACTTAAGAAAAGGTATTCGTTCCTCTCTGCTGTGCAATGTTACTTCTTCAACTCATTAGAATAGTTTTTCACAGTTAGGTAAGTTTCCAGTTTGATGCATATGCTTGGTGTCATGTTCTCTTCAGCAAATATTTTGCCTTAACTTGATGCTCTGGTGGAAGATAGTGTTCTCAGTGGTGGTACACTAAATTCTCTGATGATGGTGGAGAAGAAGAAGAAGAAGAAGAAGAAGAAGAAGAAGAAGAAGAGTTTGGATTTGATATCCCGCTTTATTACTACCCGAAGGAGTCTCAAAGTGGCTAACATTCTCCTTTCCCTTCCTCCCCCACAACAAACACTCTGTGAGGTGAGTGCGGCTGAGAGACTTCAGAGAAGTGTGACTAGCCCAAGGTCACCCAGCAGCTGCATGTGGAGGAGCGGAGAAGCGAACCCAGTTCACCAGATTACAAGTCTATCGCTCTTAACCACTACACCACTACACCACACTACACACACAACAGTGATTCTAGATAGAAAGGGGAGAACAACATTTTTGGTGCAAATTAGAGGTTATAACAAAAGAAATGGGATAGCATCAGGTCCAGTGGCTGAATATGGCCCTCCAAGGCTTTCTGTCTAGCTCTTAGGACTCTTCCCAGGCCATCCCACCCTGCTGCTTTGCACCTTCTTTGAGTGTTTTGGCCTGGCTGGAATGTGTCCAAGAGTCCTACCCTCCGGAGCAGGAGAAAACAAGCTCTCTCCATCTTCCATGTGACAGCCCTTAAGATATTTGAAGATGGCTATCATATCTCCTCTCACTCTCTTTTCCAGCCTAAACATACCCAAATCATTCAACCATTCCTCATAAGGGCTTGGTTGCCCTTGATCATCTTGTAAGAATTGGAAGTGATCTTGGATGTCATTGTCTAACTCCTTTCTCAATGTACGCTCTGTAATGAAAGATGCAATTATACCATCTCTGATGGTTGGCCATGCAGCCTCTGTTTAAAACTCTCCAGTAATAATAATAATAATAATTTATTTATACCCCGCCCATCTGGCTGGGTTTCCCCAGCCACTCTGGGCGGCTTTCAAAAGAGCATTAAAATACAATAATCTATAAAACATTAAAAGCCTCCCTAAACAGAAGAAGAGTCCATCACCTCCCAAGGCAGTCTGTTCCATTGTCCACTAGGTCTTACCATTAGGACCAGTGCTTGGAATGAACTAGTTTGGCTCAACTAAGTTCACTGAATTCCTTCAAAAATCCCTGAAAGCAGTTCCTATAGCTGCCTGGTGAACTGAACATGAATTAAATTCCTTTTCTGGTAGAATTTTGAACTATTTCTAGTGCATCTTCACATATATTCTCTTACAAGTGTTTTTAACTCTTTCAGCCTTCAAGCTTAAAGAATTTAATTGCTGGGAAATTTTTCTTATTCCAGCATAGCTGCTTGTAACATCCTGAATACTGAAAAGAAACCACAATGTGTCATTGGGATGAACGTGAACTGAACTCATATGCTTTGCAAATGGGCAAATGCGAACTGGAATGAGTTCCTTTTTGGACATGTCAAGCTAGAATGAGTTCCTTTTTAAAGTGAACTTTCCAAGCTTTGGTTAGGAAATTAGTACAAGTCCTGCGAGTTTTGAACCTCTCCACTGAGTGCCACAATATTAGCTGCCACCAACTTGGCAGGGAGAGCAGAGTTGAGGACCACAAAAAGTGCCTGGTGGACTGGAACAGTTCAGGCAAGCTGAGGTCTAAATGCCAAGTGATGATCCAAACTTGCACTCCCTTGAGAAGATTCAGTAATGACAGAAGTTTTTCTAGACATGCTGAAAAGTGATTTTCACAGGGAAAACCTTAATACTTCCTGCCTTATCTATTCCCTTAATTTTTTCCTCTGATATTTGCTGTGGATTATGGTGAGGATGATAATGGCAGTGGTGGCAGCAGCAGCTATGGAGGGAAAGTAGGAATGTTTCTCTGTGCTACAGTGTTCACAAAGAGAAATGATAGACATCTTACCCCTAATGTATCACCGACGGCGGAAGATGTATTATCCCTCAAGTATCTTTTTACAAGGAGTTTATCCCAGCAGGGTGGACTCACTCTACGGGGAGTTCGAAAGCACGGAAATTTGATCTACAGATTTGGGAGCTCCCGTAAAATAGCTCTTCACGATGGCCCCCTTACTAATAAGTGTTTCCACCGATAGGGAAAGGAATTAAATTGAATCTCCTCTACCTCTAGATGAAGTAGACTGGAGTATGTAAGGGTTAAAGCTATTGCACACCTGGGAGGAAGGCTTATTTCCATAGATAAAGCTATGTGAATTAAGCTCCATCCTCCTCTGCTTCTCCATACAATGAAGCGCATTAGCCACTCATCCTTGGGGGGGTTTCCAATTAGTCGAATGAGAAGTGGATGCAGTCTTTGGAACTATGGTCAAGGATAGTGTTTCCCACCATCCCATCCTATATACTTTTAAAAAAGACACTAGCTCCCACTTTAAATGCTGAGTCATTATTTTCAGGTGCTTCTTTTGCTTAACGCAAGGATGCTCAGCGAGCGTCTTGCAGGCCAGATAGGGCCCCCTAAATTGCTTTCTCTGGCTCGCAGAGATCCTAGCAAAATGTCTGTCGCATTCATCTGTTTTCAGAATGGAAGGGACGAGATTCCTATGGTCCTATGGGGCCTCCATTCAGGTGCTCAAAGAACACAGGTAATTTCTGCTAAGGGCTGTTTGAGAGCTCAGTCAAGTCCTGATGAGCATATCAGTCCTACACTGACTGGTTACTGTAGGAAATAACAAAGCTTTGTTGTACTCAGGGCAATAACAAAGGGAAATAACTCAGGGAAATAACAAAGCTTTGTTGTACCCACAGATCCAGGGGGCCGAGGCATTTTGCCCCCCCCCCCATGTTCCAAAAGCATGAAGGTGAAGTGCAGAGCCAAGTGTGGTGCAGTTGCCAGCTCCCCTTCTTCCTGCTGAGGCCGTGGAGGGGAAGGAGGGTTGAAGCAGTGTCCCGCTGGTGGTAGTGCCAGGAGAAGGAGGATGAGCTACTTGTTATTGAAGTCGTGTGGCTGCCATGTTCAGCTCTGTCCCGGCCATAGCTGTCAACCCTCCCTTTTTTTGCGGGAAACTCCCTTATTCCAATACCATTTCCCACTGCTATCCCGGATTGTTGATATCCCTTAAATTTCCTGGCTTTCAAAGGAAGCAGCTCCTCTCCCTCCCTGCCGGCCAGGGAGGCTCCTCAGCTGTGTTGCTCGGCTGCCAATAAGGAGTCTGAGACTGACTGGGGGCGGAGCTTGCATGCCTTGTGCAGCCAGACCCTCACGCCCAACCAGACAGCCAGGCTGCCTGCCGTCTATGTGCTCGGTCTTTCGCTCACCCGTTCGCGCACAGCCTCTGGAGCACAGGGTGGCGAGGCTACTTGGTGCCATTGCACCGCCCTCACGGCATCCCTTATTTTCAAATCCGAAAGTTTGAAAAAATCCCTTATTTTCAAATCCGAAAGTTGACAGCTATGGCCCCGGCTCCTCCCAACATTCTGACATTACATGTGCGACATCGGGACGTCAGGACATTATTGTGCGCGGTGTTGGCCTCCCAATTGCTCTCATAAGCTGGTGCTTCTTGTTGTTCCTTCTGCTGCCCTCATCCCCTGCCTCATGCAGTGTGTATTTGGAGGTAGATTATGGGGAGTGTGACGGGTTCGCCCACACAGGGTGCCGAACTAAGAGGGTGCTGCAGGGAGCGATGTAACCATGACAAACAATGGAAGGGGGGGCGAATTTTGGCATTGCACAGGGCGCCACTGGAATTTTAATGCCCAAAGTCTGCCACTGGTGTATGAAAGAAAGACCAGCAATCTTTTGAGGCACTTTAACTGATTTCCCCAGAGGAGAAGGCCCCTTTTTTATTGAGCGGCACCTCTCCTCCCTATTATTCCTTAAACCCAGGGATGGGGAGCCTGTGGTCCTCCATGTTGTTAGACAACAGTTCCCATCATTCCTGATGATTGTCCATGCTGGCTTGGGCTGATGGGGGTTGGAGTCTGGAGGGCCACAGCTACCCTATCTCTGCTTTAGCCTGCAAAGGTGCAACACGAGAGAACGTCAGGCGCACCAAGGAATCTGTACATTTCACTCGGGATATTATTATTTGTGAAAAACAGCAATGATATAACAGCTTCTGGGCAAAATAAAATAAAATACTACACACACTTGTAAATGCAGCACAACAGCCTAATGTATCTGCCAGTTGCCAAACAATGAGATAAAGCGATAAAATGGTTTCTAAACATAGTAACAAAACACAGTGTATGAAAATAGAAGAAAAAGTGACCCAACTGCCTCTTGAAGAGAAACAATACTTTCAGTTGTGAAACGTTTTTTGACTTTCTTATCCCATGCAGAACCATAATGGTATCACGCCACACCCCACAGTGCATGGGCCCGAACTGACTCCAGCTACAAATGTTGATGCTACTGAACATTTGGGCTGGGGTATTGTTTAGGGGGCGGGGAGGTTGAGCTGTTCTTGATATCAAATGTTTACTTATTCTTAGACCTTTTTAATGACACATGTGGAAATTGTTCAGTTTGGCTTTGTGTGCTTTTTGATGTGTATAATTTATTTATGACTAGAACAATAGAATCACAGAATTGTCTATGCAATACAGGGATCGCAGCTCAAGCATCCATGACAGTTGGCCATCTAACTTCTGCTTGAAAACGTCCATTGAAGGAGAGTCCACCACCTTACAAGGGAGCCCATTCCACTGTCAAACAGATCTTAGAACCAGAAAATTCTTCCTGATTTTCTTTCCCAACATTTCTAGGTGGGATTGGGAAAGACTATGTGCAAAACCCTGGGGTTCAGGCAGTGTAGACAAAACTGAGCTAGATGATTCAATGTCCCCTCTGTTTACATATGTGACAAACAATGGCTACATCCATTTATCTCAAGCACCAGCAAAAAAAGAAGCAAGCCTGCTTTCTTTGTTTGTAGTACCCATTTAAAAATGCCCTTTTTGCTTGTAAGTGCTCAACACCCAGAGTTAAGTTCTTTGTAAGCAGATGTTTTTAAGTACAGTTTGCATTGTTTGCTATAGAATATTTAACTTTCATTAACAAGCCTGATAATACGATCCTAACAGAAAAGCTCCATGCGTGTTTCTCACAACTCTGCCAGTCTTTGACCAGAAGAGAAAAATGGAGGAAACGTCCATGAAAAAAATATTATTGAAAGGTATCCCCTTTGAAAGGAAGCCAATGGATCTCTTTCCGCTGAAGCCTCCAATTATAAAGATGTGTCAGGATGTTGCACACGTATATCTGCATGTCAACAGTGTGATGCAGCAGCTAAAAAAGCCAATGCAATTCTGGGCTGCATCAATAGGAGTATAGCATCTAGATCAAGGGAAGTAATAGTACCACTGTATTCCGCTCTGGTCAGACCTCACCTGGAATACTGTGTCCAGTTCTGGGCACCACAGTTCAAGAAGGATACTGACAAGCTGGAACGTGTCCAGAGGAGGGCAACCAAAATGGTCAAAGGCCTGGAAACGATGCCTTATGAGGAACGGCTTAGGGAGCTGGGTATGTTTAGCCTGGAGAAGAGAAGGTTAAGGGATGATATGATAGCCATGTTCAAATATATAAAAGGATGTCATATAGAGGAGGGAGAAAAGTTGTTTTCTGCTGCTCCTGAGAAGTGGACACAGAGCAATGGATTCAAACTACAAGAAAGAAGATTCCACCTAAACATTAGGAAGAACTTCCTGACAGTAAGAGCTGTTAGGCAGTGGAATTTGCTGCCAAGGAATGTGGTGGAGTCTCCTTCTTTGGAGGTCTTTAAGCAGAGGCTTGACAGCCACCTGTCAGGAATGCTCTGATGGTGTTTCCTGCTTGGCAGGGGGTTGGACTGGATGGCCCTTGTGGTCTCTTCCAACTCTATGATTCTAAGGTAGGTCCTCCCTGTTATCCAAAAATGTGTTTACAAAAACCTTTGCATGCACCAGCTTCCCCCAATCTGGTGCCCTCCAGATATTGTTGGATTGCAATTTGCATCACCACTGACCGTACAGTTGATAGGAGATGTTATCCAAAACATTCAGAAGGCACCGAGATGGGGAAGGCTGGTATATACTATGCACAATTGTTATTTTAAATGCATTTTGGGTTAATAACACAGCTCGCCCCCACGGGAATGGCTTCCAACCTGAATCCACCTCTAAGCCTGTGTCATCATGCCAACTTGGAACAACACCACTTCCTAAGAGCAGAGTTGGGGGGGGGGGAGTTGAGCTGTTTAGGTAGCACAGAAAGGTGTGCTTGAAGGGTACTGGGTGACCTCTTGATGCTGAGAGCCACAGTCCACCTCTAGATAATGTACATATTGTGCTAGCCACAAGCCTCTCTCTCCCCGTTTCAAAAGCCCTTTATTCCTCCGTATCTGCCGTATTTTAAAAGGATCCTTTGTTAATGGCAAAGCCTTTGGTGCCAGTGCATATGTTCTCAGAGTAAACACTCTGAGCGAGTCAGGTACAGAGGTGTGCGTTTCTCTGAAGCTGCCCACTTCAGTTTTCCCTTTATCAAATAAATTAAAGGTGTTTCGTGTGTACTTATAAGTACATCATTACTTCTAAGTGCTATATCATCATTATCAGCGCGTTCTCACGCCATCACAGGGAGACCTTGACACGCTGTAAATCACTTTGCCTCTTGCTTTGATGCTACACAGACTCTTGCAATTGTGTTTATTGTCTGCAGGCATTACGGATGCCTAATGTGGAAGAACTGGAGAGTGCACACTCGAAATGAATAGGTATACATTCCGTTCCTATTCAAGTCAGATCTCTGTCTCGGATAATGTTTGATACATCTTTTCAGGCATGGGAGTTGGGGGGGGGGAGAGAAAAGGCTTTGAGGGGGTGGGTGGAGGGGGGAAAGCCCTCGAGACACATTTCTGGGAGTTTATTTTCCCCCTTTTTATCCTTCAATAAACGGAGAGGAAGTGGAAGGTTTGTGGAATTAAGTGGCGCTTGAATCTGAATGGATTTGGAACGTTGTTTTGGGGAGCTTTGTCGCAAAAATCCTCTGTGGGTGTGTTAAATTTGCCTGCTTCAAGTTGGCCAATGCAACCACATATGGAAGGCCCTATAGCATAGTCAGTATGTTGGACCCGATATATTAAGGGGAAGGGGCCATAGCTTATTGGTGGGGGTATCTGCTAGGCATGCAGAAGGTCTCAGGTCCATTCCAGGTAGGGCTGGGAGGGTCTTCCTGGCTGATACCTTGGAGAACTACTGCCAGACAGTTCTGGGCTTGATGGACCAACGGTTTGACTATAAGGCAGCTCCCTATTTCTGATTGTGATATTTTTTGTCATTGCATGGTGCATTCTGGGGGCTGTGGCTAAGAGCTCTGCGATAAGGTTACCAGATTTTTTTCAATGAATCCGGGAACACTTTAAATAAATAAATAAATAGGAGGCTTCCGGCCAGGCGCGCTACGAGCCGAGTCGCAAAACGGCAACCTGCAGTGGCGGGGAGACCGTTCGGCAGCGGCAACGTTACCAGGGAGGGAAAATAGTTTTAATTAAACTATTAAAAAAAGAAAAAAGAAAAAAAAAGAAAAAATAATAATAAATAAATAAATAAATAAATAAATACTACACGTTCTGGACATTGATGCTGCAGCGATGGTGGTGGCAGAGTGGCGGCCGCCGCCTTGATCTCAACCGCCACATTTCCCCTTCTTCTGAGGCTTCTATCTCCTTTCTCCATGAGCCTGGGCAGCCCCTGAGTTGTTGGTTCTTCGGTGGTGGTGGGGAAGCGGTGTGCGGTGGGTCAGGCATGGAAGGCGGAGGAGGGCCAAGAGTGGCGGCAGTGGCGAGGCTCGGGCAGCGTGATGCCTCCCTTCCCGTCGGAGCAGCCCCAATCCCATTCCTACTTGCGTGCAAGCAGGAGGGGGCGGGAATCCCTCAGCTGGGCAGGGAGGCTTCCCATTGCCTAACTGAGAGATCCCTGCCTCCTCCAGCTTGCATGCAAGTAGGAGTTGGGAGGCTGCTCCAATAGGCAGCGTGAAGCCTCCCTTCACAGCTTAGTTGCTGGGGTCAGGGAAGGTGGAGGCAGCCCGGAAGCTGCATCTTAGAGCCCCTGCACCACCATCATATGGGGACTTCTGAGCAGCTCCTAAAGCCAGCCAGAGCCAACTGCTCCAGGCTGCTGAGACTGCCACTGCTGCGTTTCCTGGGGACATTATATGAAATCTGGGGACATTCCAGGGATGGAATTTGTCCGGGGACTTATTTGCAAATCTGGGGACTGTCCCCAGGAAACAGGGACGTCTGGTAACCCTACTATAGGACTCAGCCTGTCTTCTCCTGTATATATCTATCTGCCTGTTTGCTGAGGTCACCATGAGAGGCCCTTATCCAGGTGTCATGACTGCTGGTAACCTCACTATACTGTTTTTGATGCTGCAAAAAAATATACGTATGTATGTATGTATGTATGTATGTATGTATATCAGCAAACCTACCCAGACATATAATCAGTGTAATATTCTATTTGGTGTATTGTTTTGTTTTAATGTGTATGTATTATCCACCCTGGGACCCTCATGTGAAGGGGGAGGGATTACAACAGTTCCAAATAAATGTATTAATTTTATTTATTTACTGCTCTGTGATCTATATTCCTTTTAGGGGATTGTTTTGCTTTAATATGTATGTATTATTTGCCCTGAGATCTTTGGTCGAAATGTTCTAACTAAGTAAATGTGTTCTAAAATAAATAACTTAGTTACGTATACCCTTTCTTAACATTTGCTGATTTTATCTGTGATTTATTGATAATTGCTTTATATTTCTTTATGTGCCTTGCTTAGAGGTGAGTTTGTTTTTTAATTAAATGGCTTGTCCATTTTAATAAATAAACAAATACATGTTTCTAAGAGGGCTGGGTGCTGAAAATGTTCAACCCCCCCCCCCAAATGAAGGGAGGAAGAATGTTGCAACTATTAGGGGGTGGTTGGAAGTAGGAGCATTTTTGAGGGGTGGAGTGGATTTATTTTTCAATGAGTTGGCTGAGGGGTTTTTTTAAAAAAATGATGGTGACAGTAATCTTAATACTTTGTTGTTGTTCAGTCGTTCAGTCGTGTCCGACTCTTCGTGACCCCATGGACCAGAGCACGCCAGGCACGCCTATCCTTCACTGCCTCTCGCAGTTTGGCCAAACTCATGTTAGTAGCTTCGAGAACACTGTCCAACCATCTCATCTTCTGTCGTCCCCTTCTCCTTGTGCCCTCAATCTTTCCCAGCATCAGGGTCTTTTCTAGGGAGTCTTCTCTTCTCATGAGGTGGCCAAAGTACTGGAGCCTCAACTTCAGGATCTGTCCTTCTAGTGAGCACTCAGGGCTGATTTCTTTAAGAATGGATAGGTTTGATCTTCTTGCAGTCCATGGGACTCTCAAGAGTCTCCTCCAGCACCATAATTCAAAAGCATCAATTCTTCGGCGATCAGCCTTCTTTATGGTCCAGCTCTCACTTCCGTACATTACTACTGGGAAAACCATAGCTTTAACTATACGGACCTTTGTTGGCAAGGTGATGTCTTTGCTTTTTAAGATGCTGTCTAGGTTTGTCATTGCTTTTCTCCCAAGAAGCAGGCGTCTTTTAATTTCGTGACTGCTGTCACCATCTGCAGTGATCATGGAACCCAAGAAAGTGAAATCTCTCACTGCCTCCATTTCTTCCCCTTCTATTTGCCAGGAGGTGATGGGACCAGTGGCCAAGATCTTAGTTTTTTTGATGTTGAGCTTCAGACCATATTTTGCGCTCTCCTCTTTCACCCTCATTAAAAGGTTCTTTAATTCCTCCTCACTTTCTGCCATCAAGGTTGTATCATCAGCATATCTGAGGTTGTTGATATTTCTTCCGGCAATCTTAATTCCGGTTTGGGCTTCATCCAGTCCAGCCTTTCGCATGATGAATTCTGCATATAAGTTAAATAAGCAGGGAGACAATATACAGCCTTGTCGTACTCCTTTCCCAATTTTGAACCAATCAGTTATTCCATATCCAGTTCTAACTGTAGCTTCTTGTCCCACATAGAGGTTTCTCAGGAGATGGATGAGGTGATCAGGCACTCCCATTTCTTTAAGAACTTGCCATAGTTTGCTGTGGTCAACACAGTCAAAAGCTTTTGCGTAGTCAATGAAGCAGAAGTAAATGTTTTTCTGGAACTCTCTAGCTTTCTCCATAATCCAGCGCATGTTTGCAATTTGGTCTCTGGTTCCTCTGCCCCTTCGAAATCCAGCTTGCACTTCTGGGAGTTCTCGGTCCACATACTGCTTAAGCCTGCCTTGTAGAATTTTTAGCAGAACCTTGCTAGCGTGTGAAATGAGTGCAATTGTGCGGTAGTTGGAGCATTCTTTGGCACTGCCCTTCTTTGGGATTGGGATATAGACTGATCTTCTCCAATCCTCTGGCCACTGCTGAGTTTTCCAAACTTGCTGGCATATTGAGTGTAGCACCTTAACAGCATCATCTTTTAAAATTTTAAATAGTTCAGCTGGAATATCATCACTTCCACTGGCCTTGTTGTTAGCAAGGCTTTCTAAGGCCCATTTGACTTCACTCTCTAGGATGTCTGGCTCAAGGTCAGCAACCACACTACCTGGGGTGTATGAGACCTCCATATCTTTCTGGTATAATTCCTCTGTGTATTCTTGCCACCTCTTCTTGATGTCTTCTGCTTCTGTTAGGTCCTTTCCACTTTTGTTCTTAATTGTGGTAATCTTTGTACGAAATGTTCCTTTCATATCTCCAATTTTCTTGAACAGATCTCTGGTTTTTCCCATTCTGTTGTTTTCCTCTATTTCTTTGCATTGCTCGTTTAAAAAGGCCCTCTTGTCTCTCCTTGCTATTTTTTGGAAGTCTGCATTCAATTTCCTGTATCTTTCACTATTTCCCTCGCATTTTGCTTGCCTTCTCTCCCCCGCTATTTGTAAGGCCTCATTTGACAGCCACTTTGCTTTCTTGCATTTCTTTTTCATTGGGATGGTTTTCGTTGCTGCCTCCTGTATAATGTTACGAGCCTCCATCCACAGTTCTTCAGGCACTCTATCCACCAAATCTAAATCCTTAAACCTGTTCTTCACTTCAACTGTGTATTCATAAGGAATTTGATTTAGATTGTATCTTACTGGCCCAGTGGTTTTTCCTACTTTCTTCAGTTTAAGCTGGAATTTTGCTATAAGAAGCTGATGATCTGAGCCACAGTCAGCTCCAGGTCTTGTTTTTGCTGAGTGTATAGAGCTCCTCCATCTTTGGCTGCACAGAATATAATCAATCTGATTTCGGTGTTGCCCATCTGGTGATGTCCATGTGTAGAGTCGTCTCTTGTGTTGTTGGAAAAGAGTGTTTGTGATGACCAGCTTGTTCTCTTGACAGAACTCTATTAGCCTTTGCCCTGCTTCATTTTGAACTCCAAGGCCAAACTTGCCAGTTGTTCCTTTTATCTCTTGACTCCCTACTTTAGCATTCCAATCCCCTATAATGAGAAGAACATCCTTCCTTGGTGTCATTTCTATAAGGTGTTGTAAGTCTTCATAGAATTGGTCAACTTCAGTTTCTTCAGCACTGGTAGTTGGTGCATAAACTTGGATTACTGTGATGTTAAAAGGTCTGCCTTGGATGCGTATCGAGATCATTCTATCATTTTTGAGATTGCATCCCAGTACAGCTTTCGCCACTCTTTTGTTGACTATGAGGGCCACTCCATTTCTTTTACGGGATTCCTGCCCACAGTAGTAGATATGATAGTCATCCGAACTGAATTCGCCCATTCCCGTCCATTTTAGTTCACTGATGCCCAGGATGTCAATGTTTATTCTTGCCATCTCATTTTTTACCACATCCAGCTTACCAAGGTTCATGGTTCTTACATTCCAGGTTCCTATGCAATACTTTTCTTTACAGCATTGGACTTTCCTTTCGCTTCCAGGCATATCCGCAACTGAGCGTCCTTTCGGGTTTGGCCCAGCCGCTTCATCAGCTCTGAATCTACTTGTACTTGTCCTCCGCTCTTCCCCAGTAGCATGTTGGACGCCTTCCGACCTGAGGGGCTCATCTTCCAGCGTCATATCTTTTATATGCCTGTTGTCTTTGTCCATGAGGTTTTCTTGGCAGGGATACTGGAGTGGCTTGCCAGTTCCTTCTCCAGGTGGATCACATTTGGTCCAAACTCTCCACTACGACCTGTCCATCTTGACCTGTCCATAGCTTCCCTGAGTAATTCAAGCCCCTTCGCCACAACAAGGCAGTGATCCATGAAGGGGCTTAATACTTTAGGGAAACATTAATCAGCTTGGTGAGGCTGGGACTTGGTGATTCCCAGGGACTCTTTGGCCCACATTTTCAAATGGAAAGGGAGCTGGGCTGCTAAACACAAAACCTATGCCTAACATCCTTACATCATGCACACACACCCTTTATTTTATTTTTATTTATCACATTTACATGTTGTTGTTGTTCAGTCGTTCAGTCGTGTCCGACTCTTCGTGACCCCATGGACCAGAGCACGCCAGGGACGCCTATCCTTCACTGCCCATACCATCTTTTTATTCCAAGGAGCCTGTGAGGTGGGCTAGGCTGAGAGACAGTGACTGGCCCAAGGTCACCCATGGAGCTTCGTGGCTGTGTGGGGATTTGAACCCTGGTCTCCCAGGTCCTACCTAGTCCAACTTATTCCAAAGTTCAATGCAGCATCCAAAAATAAGTTGGGTTACAGGAGCAGGAAGCATGGCAAAGCTCTAAGGACATGGCTAGGCTTCAGCTAAGACACAGACTCGACAATGAACACACCCCATTGACTCTCCTTTTGAAGACCAGGCAACCTCATGTACACAGCTAGTGTCCCGAAGCTCAGGACTGGACAAGCAAGCACTCCTCTGAGTAGGATGAGCATGTGAAGTCTGTCCATGCCAGCACAGTCACCTCCACATCTTTCGGGACAGAGGCAAAGACGATGGAACCAGATTGGTGTCAGATTTATCCTTCTGTGCCTCCTCTCAGGTGGGTGGCTCTTTGCTAGAAGGGGGCACTCAGGGTGTTTGATCCCATGACATTGAAGCAGGTTGTTCCCCTTCCCTTGGGTCCAGATCACTACCTCCCAATCCACTGGGTCCCTTTCGAGGGTCAGACTCCAACCAAGTCCCCAATTGAAACAAAATTTAAAAATTCCTTCCAATAGCACCTTAGAGACCAACTAAGTTTGTTCTTGGTATGAGCTTTTGTGTGCATGCACACTTCTTCAGATACACTGAAACAGAAGTCACCAGACCCTTATATATAGTGAGAGGGTGGGGAGGGGTATTACTCAGAAGGGTGGTGGGAATGGGTGATTGGCTGAAAGGTGAGGTAAACCTGTTGACGACTGTTAATGACTGCAATTGGTCTTACAGGAAAAAGCAAGGCGAGATGGCTAAAAATGGCTTTATCATGTATAATGAGATAAGAATCCAATGTCTCTATTCAAACCAGGTCTCTCCATGGTTTTAAGTTTGGTAATCAGTTGCAATTCAGCAACTTCTCTTTCCAGTCTATTTCTGAAATTCTTTTGTAATAAGACAGCTACTTTGAGATCCCCAATGTCTTCCTGCTCCTGCTCCCCACCAGACCACTGCCTTCAAGATGTTTCCACAGCACTTGCGGACCTTGGGGTTTCAAATTTCAGCAGCGCCCCGTGCAATGACAAAATTCAGTGCCCCTGGCCACCTCTCACACTCCATTCTAAGTCATAGTCGCAGCGTCTCCCTGTGGCGTGCCCGAGGCTCCGCATCCAGTGCGACTAAACCAGTCGTGCTCCCATAAATCCGCCTCTGTCCACGGAATGCATGATATAAAGAGCACAAGACTTTGTGAATGGGTCCTGCTTGCGGACTGCACATAGGCATCTGCTTGGCCGCTGTGAGAACAGGATGCTGAACTCAATGAGCTTTCGACCTGATCCGGCACACATAAGAAATTTTATCTCCCCTTTGATAGTTTCCAAAGGCAATTTCTTTTCTCATGCATCGACGGCGAATGGCAAAACAGGAAAAAACTGAAAAGGGGAAAAAAGAGAGGAGTGAATTCTTTTGGCAGAGCGCTGGTTCTCTCCTATGCTTCAAACTCTGTTAGCCCAACGGGACTGCTGACATTTTGAACCTCCATTCATTCCAGCAAGATTTGTGCCAACGATGCACCTAGCTCGTTTCATACATTTTACAATATCGGAGGGGAAGAGGTGCACAGGTGGCCATTTCATTCACTGTGAATAACCTCGCAGGTATGAAAGCCTGTGCGACAACATCCTTACACCTTTTCCTTGCAGCAAATGACTGTCCCCTTCAGCTCTATAGCATATTCCCATTAATGACTAATTGCTTTTAATAGACGCGGCTGCACACAAAGGAAAGGTTCTGAAGTAGCAAGCACAATTCACAGAGAGAGAAATAACAGTTATAATTTCATGTACCAAGCCACCCATCCTCCTACAGCAAAGAGCTCTGGATTTCTACAAAGCCAGTGAAAAATGGAGGGCCTAATGATATGTTTTAGCGATCGCATAGCTATTCTAAAGCATGACTATAATAACAGCACCTTCCTACTCAATAGGTCTGCTCCTCAGCTGCTTTTTTTTTTTCAAAGTCACTTCTCCACTGGTTAAATTCAGATTTTAATTGCTTCTTATTTCTGTCAAGAAAATGGAGTCAGAAGCCATGGGAAGAGCCTCTTGAAGTGCAAGTCCAGCTTCTTTCTCACTTTGAATAAAGAGCGCTGGTAGTGGCTGCAGTCCACAGATTGCTTAGAGCTCTTGGTGATTGTGTGATTTAACATTCTCCGAAAAGACATTCCCTGCGCATAGAAAACTTAAAAGTCAGGGGCCAGGATTCCACAGTGGCCTATTTCCTGGCATGCTGGATGTCCAGTGCAGGAATGCGCATTATTTTCCCACGTTAGGGATTGATGAATTGATTTACTGCCCTTTATCACAAGATTCTAGGGTGTGTTGTGTTGTGTTGTGTTTTGTGTTGTGTTGTGTTTGTTCTCTACAGGATTGAAAATACCACAGCAGCGTAGAGATAAATGAAATGTTTTAACAACCAATAAAGCGGCAATTGAAAGCAGATCAGCCGCTTTAAACAATTTTCAGAAGCCTGAAAGAATGAAAGGAATTCATTGTTGTGCTTTGTGGATCGTTCCATCGCGACAAGCCTTTTAGCTTGCCGGATGGAATGTTTCCCCTCTTCTCCTCCCCCCATGTGCTGCTTTGAAGGTTCTCCTGGCCCCCCACAAGCCCATTTGGGGGCCATGGAGGGGGGAGATGGGGGAAAGCCCTATCGTACAAGAAAAAATCTGCCTTGAGTCCCAGACTGAGGAAAAGGTGGGATAATAATGATAATGATGATGATGATGATGATGATAGAAGCAGGTTCCACTGACAGGACTCATTAGTCGAATCCCACCCAATAAAAAGTCCTTTACTTGGTGCCAAAACACATCAACATACACACCAGGCACGCTTGCTTTGGAAAGGAATTCCTTCAGGGGGGTGAGGCTACCTGCAATAGTGGAGAGTCAGAGAAGGGCTTCTTTTGGATGGTGAAGAGCTCCATGTTGGGGCATCTGCCTTGCACACAAATGTTCCCAGGATCAATCCCCAGCTTTTGCAGTTAGGGCTAAGAAACTCCCCTGTCTGAAAAACTAGCAAGCTGCTGGCAGCCAATGTATGCCAGGCATGGTGCTGATGGGAGTTGGAGTCCATCAACATCTGGAAGACACTATGTTGGCTACCTCTGGAGCAGACAATATTGGCTTAGATTAGGGTTTCCCAAACTTGGGTCTCCAGCTGTTTTTTGGACTACAACTCATCTCTAGCTAGCAGAACCAGTGGTCAGGGATGGTGGGAATTGTAGTCCAAAAACAGGTGGAGACCCAAGTTTGGGAAACTCTGGGTTAGATCAACAAACATCTGCCCTGGCGTAAAGCAGAGTCCAATGAACATCCATGTGGAAATAGCCTCATAGTCATCCATTTAGAAAAACGGTGCTCTGTAAAGCTACAGCGGACCTGTACTTTATAAAGCCCTTTAGACACAGACATTATCAACTGATTTCAGCCCTCGCTTTGTTTCTTTAACAGCCAGAATAGGAGAAGAGCAGAATGCTCTGCCTGGCCCAGAGAGGTCAGGAAGTGAAGGGAAATTATTCTAAGCAGCCATGGAAGCCTACATGATATGATCACTGCACCACCTAGGCAATGAGATGAGTTGCTATAGTAACCCTGAAGGTCCATCAGGTGTTTTTTTGTGGGTTTTTAAAATAAAATAAAATAAAATGGTGAGTGTTGGAATGGACAGCTTGAAACATGGGGAAGAGGAGCAGGAGAAAGGAAGGCTTGAGAGAAGCATAAGGAGAAGCAATCAAAAGGTTGAGTGCTTTCCGTAATGCAGAAGATTGGATTGGGAAACAATCTGGGGAAATGGGGCAGCCTAGACATTAAGAGGTTTTCTCTCTGAGAATTGCTGAAGCAAATGGATGAGAAGCAAAACAAGTTGGTTTGTTCTTTCTTTCTTTCTCTCTCTCTCTCTCTCTCTCTCTCTCTCTCTCTCTCTCTCTCTCTCTCTCTTTCTCTTTGCATTCATGAAGGTAAACAAGTTCATAAGAAGCTGGCCAGTGTTTCTAAGGCCAAGCTCGCCCCATGCATTTAAAGCACCACGGCACCACTTAAAACAGTCATGGCTTCCTCCAAAGAATTATGGGAGATGTGGTTTGTTAAGGAAGGCCCCTATTCTGCCTCAGAGAGCTACGATTCCCAAGTTCCCAATGAAGAGGGATTGGGTGTTATACCACTCTGAGAAATGCAGCTCCGTGAGGGGGAATAAGGACCTCCTGACAACTCTCAGCACCCTTAGCAAACCATGCCTCCCATACCTCTGAGGGAATTGTAACTATTTACAGTGGTATGATGGTGCTTTAAAGGTATAGTACGAATGTGGCCTAAGGCAGCAGGGGTTGTCAACCTTTCAGAGATAGGGGGCACCTTTGGAATTTGGAGAAAGTGCTCTGGTCATTAGTAACAAGTGTGGGAGAGAGCAGTTGTAGCCCAGTAACCTATCGACTCCCCTCCAGACCTCAGTCCTGGATTTCTCTGCTCACTGGAATAGACACATGGAGTCTGTGCCATTGAAACAAATGACTCAAGGCTACAACTGTGACTCTATAATTCTCTATCCCTCACGGTCACTATAGTAGATCAATGTGCCATTGCTAACTTGGATCCTTCATTCCGATGGCTTCTCCTGAGAAGTAACGCCAGTTCTCCAGTGAAAGGTATGTCTGCATGGAGGTTAGTGGAGTGAATAGTACTGGCTTTCAGACACATTATTTTATCATGCAGAGCATGGAGAGCCAAAGGAGAGCCGCTTGGCCCAATGGTCTTGCTGAGTGATGGTCCCTCCTGTGTCCACTTAACTGGTTGAAAGATGCCCAGGCTGCCCCTCCAACCCTTCATAGCAGAGACCTCTCAATCTAAGCCTATCTGCTGCAGTAGAAGCTCCTGAGCATGTATGTATATATTATGCACACTCACGCCAAGCCTGGTTGGTTTTCCCAGTGTATTTATCACTGATGTGCTAATTAATGCTTTCCAAGAGTGTGTTCATTAGTTGACCAACAAATGTATAATCTAAATTTTAATGTAAAGACTAAACCCACCCTGTTTATGTTACTTAATTTCTGGTTGGCTATGGAGGCATACAGTTAAAAACATTTAGGGATGGGAGGAAGACAGGATGCTGGGTTGGACTGTAGTAGGTCATACTCTACAGAGATCGTTCAAACCACAGGTATAATTTATTTGCATGCATTCATTTGCTTGCTTACATTCTCCTCTGTATAGAACTTGGGCACTGAAGTAGGGCGATTCACATATTTTCTGTGCCTGCAAACACACCCCTAATTGCTTTCATTAAATATCTAGCCACATGGTCAGATGTAGTGATGGAAAGTGAGACTGGTGCATTTCCAGATGCCATGTAGGGCCACATGAAAATTCAGGAATTGCCATCCACCTGCAAGTGAGCTGCATGAATTTGGTTGGGTCTGACACAATTCTAGCAACACTTGGGTGAAGGAATCGCATGGATCCAGCAGTGGAAGCAAACAGTCAAGGACCCTAACACAACTACTCCAGAAGCCTTCACTCAAACTGGGGACATTGGGAGTTGCGGTTCAAAACTGTCCTGCTTCATTTGACAAAGACCTGTATCAGAAGACAGTCCATCAGCCAACTCAGCAGCAGCACTCAATGCAGACTCCAAAGGTCAAACTGGGAGGGGGTTAGGTATGCAATGATGCACAAATCAGGTGGCTGGTACTAAGGCACCGCAGTACCCTGTGCCTGGAACAGAGGGCTTTTGCAAGACAGCACAGCTGCAGACCATCCATGGTGCCTGAGGATTTGGTATCCCTTAATTCTGAGAAGTCCTTGTTCCTCAGGCAGGCATGTCAGCAACTGGAGACTGACTGGAGCCACATTCACATTAAAGCACTTTAAACAGGTTTTCCCCAAAGAATTCTGGGAGCTGTCATTTGTTAAGGGTGGTGAGAATTGCTAGGAGACCCCTATTCCTCTCCCACAATGTCAATGGTTTAGCAATCAATCCCTCTTCAAAGGGAACTGTGGGAATCATAGCTCTGGGAAGGGAAAAGGGAACTCCTAACAACTCACAGCACTTTTTATTTTATTTTTTAAATCAAACTATGCATCCTAGAATTTGAGGGGGTGTAATGCACACCTGTTTAAAAGGGGTGTCATGGTACTTTAAAAGTAGGGTGCAATGTGGCCTGAGCCTGTACCTTTAAGCATCTGTTATACCAAGGACTCAGTGGCCATTTCTGCAAGGGGACTGTCTATATCTTGACTGGGAAGTTGGGTCACCTGAGGCCCAGAGATACCCCTGATTTGCCTCATGGTCCCGCAACAGAGATTGTGATGCTTGGCTCGGGGAGCTCCAGGTCATTCTCCGAAGAGGACTCCTTCAGAGGAGAAATGACGAAAACATCTGGGGGCCACCAGGTTGTTGAAGACTGTCCCAGAAGTTCAAGGAAAGCCACTACACATTTAAGATGGGAAACCAAAGTGCAAGAAAAAGCAAGGAAGCAACTTTTGACCTCAACTTTTGACCTTTTTCTTTTTAACCTGGGGCTTTTAGCATGCAGATCAAGTGTTCTACCACTGAGCTGTGATACTTCCACTTCTCCTTACTCCTTCTTTCATTGAAGCCTCCTGGACGAGGCATGAGAAGTACATGCCACCAAATTCACTGTCGATTTCCTAAGTCTTCTGTTCTCCCTCTTCTCATCCCCAATGGACATGTACTGGCAGGTGCTGAATGAAGAAAAGCCAATGGGTGTCGCATGACAAGTCTATGTTGATTGTTCGTTCACACCAATACCATCATCATCCAAGCACCTTTTCTCTTGGCTTTTCAGCCTCAATGAAACTCTTTAAAGCTGCTGCCGAAAGAGATCAGCTTTGGAACAAGAAGTTGGAATGTGGGGTGTTTGTCTAGGCAGCTGAGCAGAAACATCTCAAAGAACTTCCGAGAGAAGCCAAGTGGCTGACAAAGGAGGAATGTGTGCCATTCCGTTGACTCGAGAAGGGGAAAAAATAAAAATAAAAATATTGGCTACCCCTGAAGGTTGCATACATGAAAAGTGAGAAACCAAAGCCAGATATAATAAAGGGAAAGTGTTATGTCAATGTGATCCAGGGATCAGCTGGAATCTTCATGCCCAGTCTTACAATAGCATAATGGAAAATGTGAAATGTAGCATAACAATTAAAAGAATTACAGTGCAACTCAACTAGTTCAGAAATAGGCCCTGCTGAATGCAATGGGGGCTTATTTTCAGGATTGCAGCCTAAAGTTTTGGTTAAAAATTCACTTTAGCTCTGAGTTTACTGTCTTAGGCAAACCACCACCTCTCAGTGCAGTCTTCCATCTGTCATATGGAGATGATTATCACATTGGCCTGCTTTTCAGGATGGTTATAAGATTGTAGAAATAATGTATGTGAAGAATTTATTTATTTAATGCCTCTGGATATCCTGATTTTAATATCCCATCGTTTTATACCCCAACAATTCATTTACCCTTCTGTTTCTGGGTATGTAAGTGTAGGGATGGGGTTCAAATTTGAGTGTGAACCTATCTAATTTGCATTTCCCAAAATAATATCTGAACCACAACTCTGCTATCCTTTGAGATTTGTACTTCTCTGGATTTGTGATACATTCCTCCAAGCAAACATAACAACACCCAGTAGTTCCTTGAGCTTTTTGAAATCAGCCTTCTTAAAGTTCGGGGTGCATGTCCAACTACACTCAGCTTTCCCTTGCCTCTGTATCATGAAACCCAAGAGGACATGATCAGTTCCCCCAAGGTTCCCTGCACTTTCACTTCATCAACCAGTTCTTCCATGTTGGTGAGGACCAGGTCCAAGAGAGGTGCTCCCCTTATTGCTTCTTCTACCTTTTGGGAGGGACGCTGGTGGTGCTGTGGGTTAAACCACAGAGCCTAGGGCTTGCTGATCAGAAGGTCGGCGGTTCGAATCCCCGCGACGGGGTGAGCTCCCGTTGCTTGGTCCCAGCTCCTGCCAACCTAGCAGTTCGAAAGCACGTCAAAGTGCAAGTAGATAAATAGGTACCACTGCAGCGGGAAGGTAAACGGCGTTTCCGTGTGCTGCTCTGGTTCGCCAGAAGCGGCTTAGTCATGCTGGCCACATGACCTGGAAGCTGTACACCGGCTCCCTTGGCCAATAATGCGAGATGAGCGCCGCAACCCCAGATTCGGTCACGACTGGACCTAATGGTCAGGGGTCCCTTTACCTTTGGGGAAATGAAATTGTCAGCGGGGCAATGGAGGAATTTGTTGGACCTTACATTCTTGGCAGAGTTTGAGTTGAGTTTGATGTACCTTCAGATATTGCTGGACTACCATCTTGGACCTTTGGGTATGCTGGCTGGGGCCGCCATCCCTGGGCTAAATGGTAGCCTGCAGAACAGGGCTATGAATGGCTGCTAGCCATTGTATGCTATGTTCTGCCTCCACTTTCGGAGGCATTATGCATCTGGCAGGTTGTTGGACAAGATGGGCCTTTGGCCCGATTCAGCAGAGCTCTTCTGAATTTCTTATACTCCAGCAGCTTCAAGTCTTCACATATACTCTTTGTATCTCAGCCATGATTATATATATATATTTGGCCCCTAGCTCTTGCCAAACTTTTCTTCCTCGCAGAGGCAGCTGAGCTATTGCACTTTTTCCGCACACACGGCCCTCATCTGTGAACAAAAGTGCTTTTCCTCGAGCGCAAAAAATAAAAAGAAGAAGAAGAAGAAAGTATAAGGCACTGGGACCTAATAACATGTATTAGCAGTCTCTGATATTAATAGCACAGGTTGTCACATGATGCGACAGTGATTAAAGTGGGCATGGACGGAGGTCTCCCTTTCTCCTGGGAGTCTCTCTTCCCCCCTGCAAACAGAAAATAAACACAGCCCTTCCAGAAGCGTAAATGCCAATAACTGTGAAATTTTGATTAAATAATAGATATGTGTTCTGAGGCACTTCTTTATAGCATGTGATTAAGAAAGATAACTAGACATCCTTACAGCTATAATGATAATAATTACCACAACACATAAAGTGTAGAATATGACACTAGAAAGGCCATCATTAACCTTTCCAAGGGTTATTTTTTTGGTGTGTTTTTTGACACTACGGACAGGAGCTTCAAGAGAGCTAAATGCAACTTATAGCCATGGTTATTTTTTTTTAATGGGGAAAAAAAGCCCAGCCTCCTCTCTAATACTTTAAGGGCAGGAGATGAATCTTCCCTTTCAAGCAGATGTTTGTTTAAGATAAGACATCTGGGCAGTTTTTATAAAGCATTCTTTTTATTAAGATTTCTGCAACTGTTGGTAATTAAGAGAACTGACACAATTCTTCCTTCTCTTTAAATGTTAGCTCTGAAAAACAGGCCTGTGTCCCAGAAGCAGGACTTTTAGACTCACAATGAGCAAGGAAGTTATTGGGGCCAAATATAGCAATTTTATGTGCATGTATGCCTGTGATTTTATTTTAAATGTATGCCTCGGAATGCACAGTGATAATTGAGATAAACACATTTTTACATAACAATAATAATTTTTAAAAACCCACATATATAATTAGACTCATCAGAGGTTGATTTGACTTCCGTGCCAGATTTTCAGTGCCAAAATGGAGTTGACTGCCATAGGGTACAGGAAAAAAGAACAAGTGTGGTAAAATGGTTAGGGCAGGGGTCAGCAAACTTTTTCAGCAGGGGGCTGGTCCACTGTCCCTCAGACCTTGTGGGGGGGCCAGACTATATTTTGAAAAAATATATGAATGAATTCCTATGCCCCACAAATAACCCAGAGATGCATTTTAAATAAAAGGACACATTCTACTCATGTAAAAACACACTGATTCCTGGACTTAAGGAAATCAGCCCTGAGTGCTCACTGGAAGGACAGATCCTGAAGCTGAGGCTCCAATACTTTGGCCACCTCATGAGAAGAGAAGACTCCCTGGAAAAGACCCTGATGTTGGGAAAGATTGAGGGCACAAGGAGAAGGGGACGACAGAGGATGATGATGATAATAATAATAATAATAATAATAATAATAATAATAATAATAATTTTTATTTGTACCCCGCCCTCCCCGGCTAAGCCGGGCTCAGGGCGGCTCACACCACCAAAATCACAATAAAACATGAGATGGTTGGACAGTGTTCTTGAAGCTACCAACATGAGTCTGTCCAAACTGCAGAAGGCAATGGAAGACAGGAGTGCCTGGCGTGCTCTGGTCCATGGGGTCACGTAGAGTCGGACACGACTAAACGACTGAACAACAACAACATCCAAATTCATAGAGGAGAAAGCTATCAATGGCTACTAGCCAGGATGGCTATGCTCTGCCTCCATAGAGATGCTACTGAATACCAGTTGCTGGAAAACAAGAGTGCTCTTGTGCTCTGGTTCTGTATGCAATTTTCCCACAGGCATTTAGTTGGCCACTATGAGAACAGGATGCTGGACTAGATGGGCCACTGGAATGACCCAGCGGGCCCTTATGTCTGTACATGATTTCATATCACACTGCCATGGCCATAGATCAACCAACCAATCATTTTATATGGGCTTTAAAAGGTTGTTGAGTAGGAGAGACCACCAACACATGCTATGACCACAAAACAATGCGGCCAAGAGAGAGCGCGTGCAAATGATTTCAAAATCTCAGTCATAAATCATTGTAGCACATCTATATTCCTTTGGTAAATCCACTGGTAGGTAACCTCAGTCCCTGTAAATCAGGATTTGGTAGCTCACCACTACAAATTAAGAGGCCCTTTCTGTACCCAGGGATGCTTTTGATGCACTAGAAGAGTCTCTCTTGCATGGGTAGAAATCTTTTGGCACGAAAGCATGGAAATGCTCTTCTCCTCCATTACGGCCTGACAGCATGATGTACAGCATGTGGGGAAGCCATAAATCGTAGGTCAGGCCTGCGCGGCAACGTCCTCTTGTAAATAACGTGAGAGAGCCAATAATGCGTGTGGCAGAGAATAGCACTTTTAAAATTCCCTAATTAAGGCAGATCGAAGTAAACCCAACTAAGCCAAGGTTTCTTCAACAGTTTATTATTGAAAACACAATTAGCTGCAGGCACTCCGAGGAGCTTTGTGAAAATCAAAGGCTGTGCTATAACTTGAAGTAAGTTTTCAAGTCACCGACTCATTAATACTAGAGGAGGTCTGCATGGCTGCAAGGCACTGAGTCAGAAGTGGAGGGAAGCGGGGGGGGGGCACACAGAATGGCTGCTACAATATTTGGGCCAAAATACAAATGATGAAATAATCATGCACCCAGCGTTTGGCAGGCTACTGCCGTCTCTAACCTCCTTCTTGGCTTACATACGGTTGTGAGACTTACTGGTATGTATCAGCACGGAAAGGTTATTATGGGTTTTTTTGCTGAAGCCCAAAACCATTCCCTAAAAACAACTCCCTGCTCCTGTATACATTCATTTCATGAGCCTAGTATGGGGTAGACTGCCACTGGCTACGTGGCTAGGAACCAGATTCTGCTCCGCTAAAGCAAAGGCGGAGAATCTGCAGTCCTCTAGGTGTTGCTGAATGACAGCTCCCATCATCCCATTGACCATGCTGGCTGGGGCTAATATGGGTCCAACAGCATCTGGAAGACCACAGGTTAGCCATTCCTGCACTACAGCTGGAAGAGGGGGCGACAGGTAAGCTTCAGAGGAGGCTGTTCTGCCTCCAGGCAGGGCTAGGACAGCTCCAATATAACGGCTGTTTGTAGTGCTGCCCAGAAAGGAGACCCAACTCCAACTCCAACTTGAGTCCCCAGATACAAGGCCCATCATCCTTGATCACTGGTCCTGCAAGCTAGAGATGATGGGCGTTGTAGTCAGTCCAACAACAGCTGGGGACCCACGTTTGAGAAACACTGATAAACGCTTTGAAGGCAGGAAGGTTGGAAGTTCTTAGTGAGCAGAGGTGGTCCTGTGAGTTTGCAGAACAAATTAGGTTTGACAACTTCCAGGTTCAGAAACAGTTTGAGTTCCAGGGAGCAATTATAGGAAAAGGCTATTGCTTTCATGAGTCATTAGCCGTCTCATCCCAATATGTAGAACGTTGTTATGTGTTTTAATCTGCTTTTCTTATTATTTTTAAAATGTTTTAAATCAAGCGTTGGCAACGTTATCCGGCCGTGGGCCGGATCGATCTCACGGAGCTCGTCCGTGGGCCGGACATGCGCAGCGCGATACCGGAAATCACGTCTGCGCATGTCCCCCGGCGCCGGAAATCGCTTCTGTGCATGCCCAGATGCCTGCGGGCTGAGAGACTTCAAAGACGTGTGACTAGCCCAAGGTCACCCAGCAGCTGCATGTGGAGGAGCGGAGACGCGAACCCGATTCACCAGATTACGAGTCTACCACTCTTAACCACTAAACCACAAAGAGCTCAAAGGCAGAAGGCACATAGCAGCACCTGTAGAGGAGACGATGAGAATGATGAATGAGGAAGTAGGAGAGACGGAGGGGGTGGGGTTTCGCTCAGAGTAATGCCATTATTCTGAGAGGCTGCATTCCCAAGCCTCTCTCTGTGAATATTGAATAAAAGCAGATGGTAAGAACTTTTCCTTGTCTTGTCCGTTCCTGGCAACCTGCCGTGGGGTTTGGTTCCTCTGCCGCCTGACACCTCATGGGCAGACCAGCCTTGGGGGGAATAATCAAATGACAGAACAGGACGTCGTTGTTATTGAAGGCGAAACCACATGCCCTGGTACTCCTCTTAGGTGTTCCATATGTGCGAGGAGCCAAAATGTTACAAAACTTCAAATTGCCTCCATCAGGAAATCTGACAAGTCCCATGTTGGAAGCCTCTTCTCCTTCTCCTTCTCCTTTTTTTAGCTATCTTCCCTCCCCACCCCTCTTCTAAGCAGAAACATCCTTGCCATAACAACAAATCTTCTAGAGGGAGGGGGGAAGTCTTGCAGGGATGACTAAGTTGCATCCGTTCTCCCAGAGGTATAATGTATACAAATCAAATCAAAATATAAATCATTCCACCCTGTTGTGGTTTATGCACAGTTTCTTTTAATAAAATATGCAAATATTTTGCAGTAAATTGATTTCCCAGTTTCAGTTCTCTTATCTCCGTATTTATTATTCATGATCTCTCTACTCCCCTACTTGAGCAGAAGGGGGGAAATGAGGTGGGTGGAGGGAGGAAATCTGCACAGAGTTTGCTAAGCTTTTAGGAACTAGCTTTATTATTGTTATTATTAGCACAATTTTATACTCCTAGGAATGAAAGATAAATGTAGATATTACTTCTAATTCCAGCCAAAGCTACGAGGTAATACAATGACACCCTCTTTTAATGCAAATCGCTGCAATAAATGGCTTTGTAGCCCATGCACTTGGCTGCCTGGCAAATTGCAATGGAAGTTTGAATTGCTGGGCAAAATGACTGTTGTTTAACCTGTGAACAAGCTGGATATTATTAGTACTGTTGCTCAAGGTGTATATACATCAGTGCTGCAGAGAAAGAAACAATCCGTGAACCTACAATTGTTATGGTAAAATACTGGGCTGTGTATATAGGGGTGTGTGTGTGTGTGTGAGAGAGAGAGAGAGAGAGAGAGAGAGAGAGAGAGAGGCCACATGTCTGGTTTTACAAAGGATAGTGTCTCCACTAAAGGGATGTCAGAGGACATGTGGTAAGTGCATTTGAACCTGGCTGGGTTCAAGTGGGCAGATAGCAAGGTTTAAGGTTTTTACTGTGTCCAGTTCTGAGCGCCACAATTTAAGAAGGATATTGACAAGCTAGAACATGTGCAGAGGAGGGCAACCAAGATGACTGAGGGTCTGGAAACCAAGCCCTATGAGAAGCAGTTGAGGGATCTGGGTATGTTTAGCCTGGAAAAGAGGAAGTATGATAGCCATATCCAAATATCTCAAGGGTTGTCATGTGGAAGATGGAGTTTCCTCCTGCTCTGGAGGGTAGGACCCAAACCAATGGCTTCAAGTTACAAGAAAGGAGATTCCAGCTAAACATCAGGAAGAACTTTCTGACAGGAAGAGCTGTTCAACAGCGGAATGGTCTCCCTCAGGAGGTTGTGGACTCTCCTTCCTTGGAGGTTTTTAAGCGGAGGGTAGATGGCCATCTGTCATGGGAGCTTCAGCTGAGATTCCTGAATTTCAGGGGGTTGGATCAGATGACCCTTGGGGTCACTTTCAGCTCTATAATTCTAGGATTCTAAGAGTGGGGGAAAGTTTTAAGCCTAACGGCTGCATTCCCTTGGAAGCAACCTGCCAGGGTCTATGTGCTGGACTAGGCAGGGCCAAAGGCAAAATGTGAGCAAGACCAAGGATGAAAGGAATGTTTGCACAATAGGCTGCATTCATCCTCCATCCCGACAAGTAGCAGCCATCATCACTATTCAAGAGCACCTTGAAAGTCATAAAGACAACCCCTGCTCAATGCAAGTTGCAATCACTTATTCACTTATTCATTGCATTTTTAGTCACTTTATACCAAAAAAAGAGTCTCCAGGTGACCCAATCTTCAGGTAAACCAGAACATTTAAAACAATGTACAGGTATAGTACAAAATATCTAAAATGGTCAACCAATAGCATCATAATGATAAGTCATATGCACTCCACTAAAACATAAGCCCTACCCAAGAGGGTAGGGTTAAACCACAGAGCCTAGGGCTTGCCGATCAGAAGGTCGGCGGTTCGAATCCCCGCGACCGGGTGAACTCCCGTTGCTCGGTCCCTGCTCCTGCCATCCTAGCAGTTCGAAAGCACGTCAAAGTGCAAGTAGATAAATAGGTCTACTTGCCACCTCCAGTGGGAAGGTAAACGGCGTTTCTGTGTGCTGCTCTGGTTCGCCAGAAGCAGCTTTGTCATGCTGGCCACATGACCCGGAAGCTGTACGCCGGATCTCGGCCAATAATGCGAGATGAGCGCCGCAAACCCAGAGTCGGTCACGACTGGACCTAATGGTCAGGGGTCCCTTTACCTTTACCTTTACCCAAGAGGCCAGCTTAGTTACCAAAGGTGTTACTGAATTAAAGGGTCTTAGTGTTACACGTAAAAACTTATCACGTTTCTAAGGTTTTGCCCAAATCTGCTTTCTAGCAATTTCAACTCCCTGGGCCCTGCATTTCTAACAGCTCTGATGAGCTTGCTGTGGTGAAGACTCATTTCAGCTGGGCATTGATGCGTTAGGGTCGATGCAGTAATCCCTGGGTCAGGAACATTTCTGCTTGGGAATTTTGATGCCACAGCTAGAGGGAAGAGCTTGGAAGCTGAACTATGGCAGCACTTGGGAGGCACAAAAACAGACTGCCAGAAACACCTGCATGATCCCCTACTAAATGAAGGCAGGACAGGGACTTTTTGGTGGCAGCACCCCAAAGTGTGAAACTACCTCCCAAGAGAGGTTAGACCCTTCCCTTCTCTGATGTTATTTAGGCAGGCGGCCAAGACATTTTTTAAAAAAAATTCTGTCAAGCTGTTAAGGTAGGCATGTCTTTACTCTGTAATTGTACTGAAATTTAATGTGTTGCAAACAACCAAGGGCCTTTTGTTGTTGTGGGGCGAGAGGAAAGCTAGTATAGAAACAGTTTGTGTAAATAAAATTAAAATAAATTGTAACTTTGGTTTTAAATTGAAAGTTGCTTTTGGTGCCAATCGTGGCTGAAAAGCAGGGCATTTATTTATTTGATTGATTGATAGATAGATAGATAGATAGATAGATAGATAGATGAGATTGATTATGTGCCCTTCACCACAAGGATGTCCATATACAACCACATAATCATTACAACATTAAAATCCAATAGAACAATCTAAAACAAACCAAATAATATACAGTAAGTCCACATTTAATTTAAGTCCACATTAAACAATCTGTAAAAAAAACCAAAGCTGTTCCCTTCACTCTCAGACCACCTCCACTTGCTCTCAATAATAATAATAATAATAATAATAATAATAATTTATTATTTATACCCTGCCCATCTGGGTGGGCTTCCCCAGCCACTCTGGGCGGCTTCCAACAAAATACTAAAACACAATAATCCATCAAACATTAAAAGCTTCCCTAAACAGGGCTGCCTTCAGATGTCTTCTAAAAGTCTGGTAGTTGTTGTTCTCTTTGACCTCTGATGGGAGGGCGTTCCACAGGGCGGGTGCCACTACCAAGAAGGCCCTCTGCCCGGTTCCCTGTAACTTGGTTTCTCGCAGTGAGGGAACCGCCAGAAGGCCCTTGGCACTGGACCTCAGTGTCCGGGCTGAACGATGGGGGTGGAGATGCTCCTTCAGGTATACTGGACCGAGGCCGTTTAGGGCTTTAAAGGTCAGCACCAACACTTTGAATTGTGCTTGGAAACGTACTCTGTGCTCTCGCTAGGCCCTATCTCAGTCTCCAACTCTTTTGACTCCAACTCTCTGACAATGCCTGAACACCCTCCCAGGGTGAGTACAATGGCTGACAGGATTGCCAACTGTTGTTTCCTTCTCTCCCTCCTCCTTCTGACGTTCTTCCACTGCGTATTTTGATTTCCTCCGCTTTTTCCAATTTATATATTTATTTTTCGACTGCCTGCACGAGGTTGCGCGATCGCGAAAGAAAAGTGAGCATGCGTTGCAGGGTTACTGTACATCGAGCAATAGAGGTCACACACAAATTAACTGTCAAAGACTAGAATAAAGACGATATAATATACAGCAGGGCTTTTTTCATGGGGAACTCACAGGAACCCAGTTCTGGCACCTCTCAGGAGGGCGCCATTGCAATTCTAAGAGAATGAGGGAGGTGAGTTCTGGCACCTCTTTTTCTAGAAAAATAGCACTGATATACGGTAATAATAACCCTCTTCAGAGCAGAAGCTGTCCATGCAGGGCTGGAAAAATCCTTAAGTGCTGGAATCAAATGTAGAAAGGGGACGCTTGATGGAGCTGATAAAGTATTTACATCCTGAGATGCCCACATGAAATTATCAGGAAGCCAGGTAAGCAAATATAGAAATGTTGGTATCAGCCTATACCATCATTATGCAAAGCAGCAAACAGTCAGTGCTGTCTGCTTTGACAGCAGCCATCTGACTTCTTAGAGATGTGTGTGTTCGTTCCACATTCAGTCTCCCCATCAACGTTGACCACCTTTGTCTGTAGATGACCAGTAGTGAAGCAATAAAACTGCTAGTCCATTTGCCAAGCTAAGCAGGATCTGGCATGGTTTCAAATTGGATGGGAGACCACGTGTTGAGATGCCTGCATTGAAAGGGTTGGACCAGCTGGACCCTCGGGGATACTTTCCAACTCTCTGAGTCAATGTGAATCTGACCCACCACTGATCTCAGAATACAAAGCCCAAGGGGTAGCTGTGTGAGGGACACTACAAGATGCAGCTTGCATGGCTATACAAGAGGATTAGCCAGTGTGGCATAATGATTAGAGTGTTGGACAGGGACCTGGGAGAACAGGGTTTAAATCCCCACTCAGCCGTGACGCTCACTGGGTGACCTTGAGCCAGTCACCATCTCTTAGCCTAACCTACCCCACAGGGTTGTTGTGAGGATGAAATGCAATGGGGCGGAGAAGAACCATGTACACAGCAGACTTTTTCAGGCGGGGGCTGGTCCACTGTCCCTCAGACCTTGTGGGGGGCTGGACCCACCCCCTCCCAAAAGCACCCCCCTCCCAAAAGGAACCCCCTGCCACCACCTTGTCTTCAGCAGCATCGTCGTCGTCCTCTGCCTTGGCCAGGGGTCTGCGGGGCGCAGAACCCATGCTGCTGGCCTGGGCAGTGGAGGCAGCCTCCCCGCCGCCGCCACTTCCTCCCTCTCGGCTCTTGGCCATACGCAGCCGCCTCAGTGGGAAGGAAGGGGCGTCGCCCAGAGGCATCCGCTGCTTCGGATTGGCTGCAGGAGCTTCCTGCAGCCAATCCGAAGCTGCACCAGCGTCGCGGAAGTCAGTTCCCGCGTGGCGAGGGCGCCGCACCAGTTTAACGCAGGGACCAAGCGGGTGGCAGGGTCTGCAAGGTTCGCAGGACGGATTAACGAGCCCGGTGGGCCGCATCCGGCCCCTGGGCCTTAGTTTGCCGACCCCTGATGTACACCATCTTGGAAGATAAAGGTGGTATATAGATGAAATAAATAAATAACATCCATACCGTCTTTCCCCCTTTTTAAGACACCGTCTTATAATTTTTTCCCTCAAAAAAACACAGGGTGGCTTATTTTCGGGGGATGTCTTATTTTTATTACGTCAGTATGGTACGGTACAGCCTCCTCCTGTGCGCTGAGCAGGCGGGGCAGAACTCCACAAGAGGCGCGTTTCCCCTCTGCGCCTCTTGCTGGCTCCCTGCGCACGGGGAACAGGCGGGGCAGGAAGAGGTGTCTCCCCCCCCGCACCTCTCCCTGCGTGCTAAGCAGGCGGGGCAGAACTCCGCAAGAGGCGCGTTTTCCCTCCATGCCTCTCACTGGTTTGCTGGCTCCCTGCGCACGCAGGAGGGGCTGAGAATGCGACGGGAACAATGGCGGCACCATGGCTTACTTTTGGGGTACGTCTTACTTCTCACAAAGGTAAAACCCCCCGCCATGGCTTACTTTATGACTACGTATTAAAAAAGGGGAAACAGGGTAGAGGATGAGGCAATTAGTCAGTGGCTATTAGTCGTGATGGCTATACAGGCAATCCTCGTTTTGCGTGGTGGTTACATTCCAGACCCCTGCTCTCATCAGTGGGGCCCACGTAAAGTGTTCCACCCTGCCACCTTTCAGTAACATTTTGGTGATGTTTTCAGGTCACTTCCGGGTTCGTCGCCATGAGTATACGCACGGTCCTGCACCATTCGGATGTGATCGTTGCCTGTACTGCCTCTGGGATTAGATGCATCATGTCACCAAATACCATTTGCTAGCAACCACGAGCACTCTTATTTTACTTGTGGGATCCCACAGGTATCTAGTTGTCCCAGTGGTGGTGCCAGGCTATTTTGTGCCCTAGGCAGGGCTACCTACTTGCACCCCTGATTTTTTAAAAAACTTGAAGATCAAAAACAGATGCCTTGCAGGAAAAGAAAAGAAAGCAAAAAACCGCAAGGCTGCTAAATTTATTCAAGAATAAGTAATACAACCATCTTTGATTATCTTTCTCAAATGCAAAAGAAAACGTTTTAGCACGCAAACTGTTTTGAACAGTGCTATTTTTCTAGAAAAATAGAATGCCGGAACTCACCATGAACGCCTCCCTTGTTCTCTTATAATGGCAACGGCGCCCACCTGAGAGGTGCCAGAACTGAGTTCCTGTGAATTCCGACTGGGGGAAAAGCCCTGATTTTGAATAATCCATATAAAACTGTATAAAACTGCCTCTCAGAGGTCTGCCCCATAGGCAGCCTAATGATAGCACCAGCCCTGGGTTGACCACTATGAAAATAGGATGTTGGATTAGATGGGTCTTTTGTATGATCTTCATCTGTTCCTCATTGTGATGGGGGAGACCCAGCTGTCAGGCTCTTTGCCTATCCAGATGTATTTATTTTCCCTTCAGCTTTGGTATCACTTTACAGTGGGACCTCGACTTACGAGTGACCCGACTTACGTGTTTTTCGACTTCCGAATGACTTCCGGAAGAAAAAAAATGGCCGCCGCAACCGAATTTTTCGACTTCCAAAAGGAAGTCGCGGCCGCTTTGAATAGGATTTCTTCGACTTACGAATTTTTTTCGCTCAATGCATCCCTATGGGGACTCGACTTACGAGTGTTTTCGACTACCGAAGATCGCGTCGGAATCCATTATCTTCGTAAGTCGAGGTCCCACTGTATTTTGAAAATTAAGCCAATTATTTATTTTTCTGCTACCACTACACCTTGGTTTACTAGGCACCGGCCTCAAACTCCATGAGGCTCCACCTTCTGACCTGCAAGGAAATCATCAGACTCTTCCGCTGGCCAATCAAAATCCACATGGCCCCGCCCACTGATCCACCCAATTTTGCCCACTGACCAGGTATTTTTAAAATCACAAATTGGAGACACTGATTAGAGGCAAGCGGCGTTTTCCTTCCAAATGTTGCTCAGCACTCTTGGACATACAACCCTCATTGGACTATATTGATCATGTCTTACATGAATATTCTGCTGGATTGGGTAGTCAGGATGAATTGCCACACTGAAAGGAAGATGAGCAGATTCTTCTGCACGAGATTAACGCTTTTGCAAAGTTGAGAGGTTTTTTTTGTTTTTAAATCTACCTTCATCTTCATATGCACCCAGTAGAACTACCAATGCTGTCTTTTGGCAGGGCTTCTGTGCTTCAGCAGGCAGAAATTCAGCAGATAAAACCTTTAGAATGGAGATGAAATGGTAGGTAAGGATTCACCTGCTAAATTTCTGCTTGCTGCTATAGTTACTTAAATCCTACACCTCCCTGAACTAGGCAATCCTCGCACCTCGTGATTTAAGCTTTGTCAATATACACCTAATAACAAAGTCCATCTTGAGCATCAGAGTCAGCTATTGTTTCTTCGTTTCACCAACTAGTGGTAGTGTATGGGGTTTTTTTTCCCCCTCCAAAAGATGTAAATTAAACTTTTAAAAAAATCTCTCCCAAGAAAAGTCTGCTTTTAAAAAAATAAAAGTTTGCTCATGTTGCAAAGCACTATCTGTTAAGTCCTCCAGCTAGGCTAAAAGCCTATCCCACTGCTCCTTGGGATTCCTAGTGAATTAATAATGCTGCTGATGAATATTCAAAAGTAGGCAGCTATTGTGCCTCCAAGCACATAATTAATTATTCATTACACATTTTTATTCACTGAATTAAAAAACACAGGGTGCTCTGGGAAATGAAGTGTACTTCACTGCGGGGGCATGAAATTCTACACTGTCCCTTTAAGGATTATTACTCTGTATTTATGGTTGCCAGGCAACATAAATGCTGGGCAATTAGATCATGTGTTGTCCCTGAAGACTGATGGGATAATAAGCAGTAGTCAAGTATTAAGTTGACCTAGTAAAGGTCCCACGCGAATAAACCTGGGGCAGGACCACAGCTGGCATCTTTCAAAGGAAACTTTTGCATTGGTACGGCGCGGTGGGGTTGTGGTTGTTGTTGTTCAGTGCATTTGGACAGGAATGTCACATCTGGGAGGAAACGGGGCAGCTGCAGGTTTCGGATTAACAGGGCTGCACCCCAGTACAGTAGACACCTGATCACCTCCCAGCACAACAAAGGTGACACCTTCCAAGCCGGAGGTGTAGGTCAAACGTTCAGCAGTGCTGGGTCAGGCGAATTATGACTTCTACAGCGCAGAATAGATTTTAGAAACTGTGAGGGAAAGGTGACTAGAAAGAGATCCATTTTCTGGGCTCCCCTTTCTTCTCTCTCTTTCTCTCCTTAGTATCCTTTTATTTATTCTCTTGCTGTCTACCCAGTGGCACAATGACTCCATGTGCCTGGCTATTAACCAGAAGGTTGGTGGTTCAAGCCACTCAGGGATCGCGGTAGGCAACCATGGTGTGTGGTCAGTTCAATTTTTATTTTTCTACAGCAGGCTAGTTTCTACTCGCTCTCAGACATCCCTTTCTGTCCTCTCCTCATACAAGCAAGAGGCAGCGGGGGGCGGGGGTGGGGACTCTAGCAGGTCTGGAAGAGGTTGTGACTGGGGAGAAGATGGAGTCCCAAGAGGGCAGGTAGAAAGGTGTGGGGGGCCTCATCAGGCCCCTGGGCTTGAGGTTCCCTGTGTACTGAGCTGAATCCTAGAACAATAGGATCCAAAATGCAGCAGTCTGATTGGTCCTAGAACAATAGGATCCAGAATGCAGCAGTCTGATTGGTCCACAGGAGCCACCCAATCCAGCTCCAGGTGGAAGTGAATCAGTGACCTGATTGGCCTGCAAGAGCAGCCAATCAGGCTCCTGGATGAAGTAAATCAGCAACCTGGTTGGCCTGCAGGAACAGCCAATCAGGCTCCTGGAGGAAGTGAATCCGCAACCTGATTGGCTTACAGGAGTAGCCCGGAATTAGCCAATCACGTGGGGGGCCATTGTGTAAATAATGTATATATAGCAGACATTTTGGGGAAAGATTTATTCCTTGCTACTATGAGCTGAATAAAGAGCATGAAATTCACACTTGACTCCGAGTATATTTCATTCCCCATCCCACTTTTAGCTCCCACCTGCAAGGGTAGGAGACTAACAGCACCTATTTACCAAGACGCTGCTGTAGAGGTGGCATGGGGGGGGGGGGAGAAGCTACCAAGCAGGCAGCAGATTTGTTCTTCAAGGAGCGCCTCACAGCTTTCACTGCCACCACAACAGCATTAGCGGGCGATGCGAGGCTGGATTTGCTTCCCCTGTGGATCCTGCCACCAAGGTGGTGGCCTCAGCTTGCCTCATGGGTAGGCCATCCCTGGAAGAAATGCACTGTGCGATGAGGTCACAACAGAGGGTAAATCGCCCTACATGTTCTAGGGAGAGAGGGAAAGAATGTGACATGGGAACGCCATTTTTTGGAAGCATCCTCATCCTTCATAAGGTGAGTTTTACCGGGAGAGAGCGGCTTGCTCCTTCTTCCTTCGCAGCAATACTTTTTGCCAGTCCTTTTCCCTTAATTTCAGGTCTATCTCTTTCCTCCCATAACTATTTGCAAGTTCAAGCACATTCACATTACTCTATTCCTCCCCCCCCTCCCCCAACAAAGAAAGCTAAAGTCAGTTCCAGTATCCCCACTGGTGACATGAGATGATAGTTTTATTGTACTTTTAGATCATTAATTTTGTAGAGGAAAATAGGAAATGGTGCCTTATCTCTGTCTGCAGACACTTTGCTATGCTAGAGCATGAAATAGTTCACAGTTGGAGATACAGTGATGCTTTCTATAGTTTTGTAATATGAGGCAATAATAATAATAACAATACAATTCCCAGGAAGTATTATATATCCCTTAGCGTGAGAGGAAACAGAGGTCTTATCAGAGAAAATGCTTGTGCTAGTAGATGTATGCTGACATGTATTCAGTGGCAAGAATGGGGGGGGGGAAGGGGGGGACAAGAAGGTACAGCCTTTCTGATTTCACCAGCCTGCTAGTAAGTTCAGCTCTTTGCTGCAAAGTGGGGGGGACAGCATATTTTGAAGGTGCATAATGTATTCTGAGTTCTTTTGCCTCCTGAAAAAATAATAATAATTGAATGGGTGATTTCCATACGGTTTTTTTGTCCCTTGTGGTTGCTAGGCAGGTGCTCTTTATTAATTTGAAGTGGCCATGATTACTTTTGCCACTTCATATGGCAACGCAGCATTGCAAGCCAAGCGACAAGATTAGCAGAATCATCCGCTGTGGCTGTGGCTGGACTGTTTCACTTCTGATCACAGGTGATGGAGGGATCACACATTTGAATGCATCCCTTATGGGTTTGTTTGTTTTTTTAAAAAAAATATTTTTATTGAATTTTACATTTTATCATAATAACATCATATCAAATAACCAAAGAAAAACAGTTCCCCAACTCCCCCCTCCCCCCACAGCTTCCCTCCTCTGGGTTTTTTTTTTTTTTACATATCAACTTTTCCTGCTTGTTTTGTTATCTCTTAATATAAAGTTCTTTAGATTCAGTGTTGTTTTGCTCTTATCATCACAACATCAATGTTGTAATTTCTATATTCGTTTTGATAATTGTAAGTGTTTACTCAAATCCTGCTAGTGAGTCCATGTTTTTACATTGTTTCTGTAGATACAACATAAACGGCTCCCAGTGTTTTTTAAAGTTTCTATTGTCCCTTATGGGACAAAACAAAACAAAAAACAAAAAAACCCACACCTTATGGGTTTTCTTTTAAAGTCCCTGTACTTAGAAAACAAGCATATCTATTCCCTTGACAGAGCTGTTTTCTATGTGCAAGGAGGTTTTTATATGAGGCGGTATTCAGGCACAAGAACATAAGACAAGCCTGCTGGATCACGCCAATAGCCCATCCAGTCCAGCATCCTTTTCTCATCCTCCTGCCATTTCAGTCCATCCTCTTGCTCAGTTTAGTTGCCCTTTTCTGTAAACCTTTCCAACTCTACAATATCCTTTTTGAGGTGAGCCAACCAGAACTGTACACAAATCCCAAATGTGGCCACGCCATAGATTTATATAACAGCATTCTGATATCGGCAGTTTCGTTTTCAATTCAATCAAAATTATCTTTAACCCGGAATTTGTTTTTATTGCAGCTGCTGTGCGCTGGGTTGACATCTTCACCCAGCATTCCACTACAAACACAAGGTTTCATTCCTGGTCGGTCACTGCCAGTTCAGACCCCATGAGCATATATGTGAAATTATGATTTATCTATCTATCTATCTATTTATTTTTGGCCCTGGCTTGCATCATTTCCTTACAATGAATCTCATTAGCCATCTTACTCCCCATTTACTCAGTTTGGAAAGCTCCTATTTGAAGCTCTTTGCATTCCTCTTTTTTAAAAAAAAACACATTTGTTGAAATGGCCCCCTCCCAACTAGGGATGTTGGAGATTTCCGATGAAAATGGAGAAGGAAGTGAAAATTGCTGCTGTTTGCGTGTTCCTCTGTGGTCAGGAACAGAAATCAGAGAAGGGAATGCAAACATTAAAAAGATTTCCTAACAGTTCTGTCATAAGAATAGCATGGAAAACCACACTACAGCTTTTTTATTTTCAACAAGTATCCTTCAACCACTGCCTTTTCTTTGGAAGAGTATTTAAAAGTGCATCTCCTAAAGAGGATGTGTTGCCAGAGGAACAATCTGCCTATTCTGTAGAAGCGTGTGTTTCTCTGTCGATATTCAACTATCCACTATAATGGTGGTTCCTTGTGAGCGGCAAGAGAAGCAACTGCTGTTGTTGCTTTTATCATGGCTGCCATGATAAAAAAAACACCTCAGAAGGCGGCTTTGTAGGAGGTGAGGGAGGGTGACAAAATGGTGGCGGCTTTTCCTCTCCAAAGATGTTCACCTCACTCCTGAAATGCAGTGGATGCAAAATAAATGATTTTGAGGTGGGTGAAATGGACCTTGTCAATTTAGTTCATCCCTAGGGGGAGGCTGGATGGAACTATCCAGAAGCGTCTCTTTCCCCCCCTTGTGTGCTTATTTACATATACCATTAAAGTTTTGTTGGTTTCCCTAAAACATAGCACCTCCGAAGCATTTCTTCCTGTGGCAAACAACTTTGGAAACCCTTACCATCTCAGTAATTTTCTGCAGCAGCATCTTTTCCTTTGACAGTGCTTGGAGAAATGGAAGACCATGGCAGTGCCTTTTATCAGTATCTCTAGATCTTTTGTGCTATTTTGCCAGAGGTGTGTGTGTGTGTGTGTGTGTGTGTGTGTGTGTGTAGGTCCTGCAAGCGAGATGAAGAGTCTGAGAATGAAGGGCAGACAAATGACCTACATCATGTGCAAGATCCAGTTCATGTCTTTGTATTCCCGTTAGAGGAATGCAAAGTCCCTGATAACCTCACTTCCGTTTGTTCCTCAAGCAACAGGGCCAGGTCCAAGCAGACCTGTCTGGCAAGACCTTGTGAAAAGCGTGTGAGGAAACAGAGCTCCAAGGAGATGTAGAGTGCCCAGAGATAATCACTAAAGGTTCAGGGGGCAGCCAGTTCCCCCTCTCCCTTTGTAAGGGATACTTCTCAAGAGCCAAGGTAATGGATTCCGTACCATTTGTAGGCTGGTATGTCAGCATCGCAACCTGCCCTCTCCACACTGCTCAGCGTGGGGCGCTGAGCGCTAGTCTCTCACTTTTGACCCCGTGGGTATTGTTCCACAGAGAATAGTGTTATAGGAAAGAAAGGTTACATGTTCATTGGTGACAAGAAATAATTTGCTGCTATAAAACTGAGACAATCTGCCTTGTGATTCTTGTACACATATATATAAGCATTAAGAAACACAGTAAACAGAATGCGTCTGCGCTGGTGCAATTGACGCAGCGGGTTCTTCTGCTGCAATCCAGTGGCTTTTGTTTTTTCAAGCTTCTGGGTTTAGGTGGACACTGAGATAAGGTGTGAATAATAATAATAATAATAATAATAATAATAATAATAATAATAATAATAATAATTTATTATTGGTACCCCCGCCCATCTGGCTGGGTTTCCCCAGCCACTCTGGGCGGCTCCCAATCAAGTGTTAAAAACAATACAGCATTAATTTTAAAAACTTCCCTAAACAGGGCTGCCTTCAGATGTCTTTTAAAAATAGGATAGCTGCTTATTTCTTTGACCTCTGATGGAAGGGCGTTCCACAGGGCGGGCGCCACTACCAAGAAGGCCCTCTGTCTGGTTCCCTGTAACCTCACTTCTCGCAATGAGGGAACTGCCAGAAGGCCCTCGGCGCTGGATCTCAGTGTCCGGGCTGAACGATGGGGGTGGAAACGCTCCTTCAGGTATATAGGACCGAGGCCGTTTAGGGCTTTAAAGGTCAGCAGCAACACTTTGAATTGTGCTCGGAAACGTACTGGATGGAGGTGAATTTCTCTCCCCTTTCCCTCATGCTCGTTTTCACATAAAGAACTGAGACACATACAGACATTATATGTGAATGGCAAAGACATATGGATAGCTGCCCTTCATTTGAAGGGTTTGAGAGAACCTGCATGTGTAACGATACCAACTCAAGTGTGTGATATCTGATTGTCTATCTCTGAAGAAAAAGATAGAATGACCACTACAGGCAGATCTATTTAGAAAAAGACGTTTATTTAGAAATGTAAGCTGGCTTGCTTAAGCCCTGCAGTTCTCTTCATTGCTTTCATGAGTGGGCTTGAGAAAACCTTACAGGCCTCAGACATCCCTGGAAGAAGAAGAAAAACAACAACAACAGGGAGAATAAGTGGGGTGGCTGCCATCCGGCAGAATCACACAGGCACTTCCGTTGGCTTCAGCCTGGCAGTTTCATCTGCTAACTTCAACTTGCCAACTTCTGCAGGTTTCATCTACTCACGCATATCCACCTTTCACACCACACATTCCCACACAAACACACAATTTCACCCTTCACACATCGCAGTTTCCTTTCGCACACCAGATTCACGCGCCATTTTGCCTTTCGCACATCACGTTCATGTGCATGCAAGCATCATTATGCCTCAACCACATTCAAAACCTTCCATTTTCTCACACAAGCATAGGCCAGCCAACATCCATGAAAAACACTAGCAGACACATTCACCCTTTTGTGGGTGCTAGAGCACCCAGGGCCCCATGGACCCGGTGCCTATGATATATGATATGGAATGTCCAGACTCCCCCAAAAACCAAACCCTTTACTTTCAAAAACATAAAAATTTTATCCTGTGAACAGCCATAAGACCTGCGGGTATAGGGTGGGATACTTACTTACTTACTTACTAAATAAATAAATAAATAAATAAATAAGAAAAACATATTTACAATCTCATGCTTAGGTTTCTCTCTATTAACTTTTAGGGATCTCCTCTGTTTGTTTCACTTCAGACAGATCACAATAACACACACTGTCATCAGTATCCAGAGATGCCTCTCTCAGCAGCCATTCTCCTCACACACAAAGAGAGAAGAACAGAATACAGTTAAAAAACAACAGTTACTGGAATAACAGTCACAACAGAATAAAATGACTCTCTCATGTGACTCACAGTCAGCCAATCACATGAGAGAGCAACTGCCAAAGGAAAAAGCCCCATGCTAAAAATACACTGCAATTCAACATAAGCAAACATTCCCATTTCAGGAAATTAAACCATTATCCTTAACAAGAAGTGCTGAGGGTTGTTGAGAGAACCTTTATCTCCTCATACAGCTAGATTTCCCAGAGTTCCTTGGGAAGAGGGATTGTTTGTTAAACCACTCAGAAATTGTAGCTCTGTGAAGGGAATTGGGGTCAACTAACAACTCTCAGCACACAGAACAAACTACAGTTCCCAGGATCCTTTGAGGGGGGAGGAAGCTATGACTGTTTAAAGGGATGTGATACCGCTTGAAATATATAGTGCGGATGTGACCAGAGTCTGGAATGCTGATGGTGAGTGATGATTGGCTGAGAGTTTGAAAAGGGGTTTGAATGCTGGTGGTGAGATAACTGAGAGTCAGTTGAGTTTTGGTGTTCGGCTGAGAGACTTGGTGATGGGAATGTGGGGGGAGGTGTTGTGAAATGTGTGGGTGGGGTAATTGTGAAATAGTAGTTAGAATAGTACTGTGGGAACAGCAGTATAGTAGCCATTGTTATAATTAGAATGATGGGTCGGTGCATCTGGTTATTAACCAGGAAGTTGGTCATTCGATCCCACCCAAAGGATTCCTGCATTGCTGGGGGTTGGACTAGATGACCCTCGGAGAACCTTCCAACTCTGCAATTCTATGATTCTATAAAACAACCAACAAGATACAAGAAGACAGAGACCCACATTATTTATTTATTAAATCACTATTTGTTAAATTGCTACACCGCCCTTCATCAAAAGGTCTCGGGGCGTTTCACAAGATGTGTATGTGCGCACACAGTTATCTTGAAACCCTGTCTTATTTATAACTAATAAATGAGTTGTATGACATCCCACGCCTCATTCTTGACTATGTTAGGGGTGCAGCGTCCAGATAAAATATTGACTGGAGGTGGTAGCAGGAATAAAGGGGGCGTTTAGTAAAATCCAGGACCCAGGTGGTGCTGTGGGTTAAACCACAGAGCCTAGGGCTTGCTGATCAGAAGGTCGGCAGTTCGAATCCCTGCGACGGGGTGAGCTCCTGTTGCTCGGTCCCTGCTCCTGCCCACCTAGCAGTTTGAAAGCATGTCAAAGTGCAAGTAGATAAATAGGAACCGCTCTGGCGGGAAGGTAAACGGCGTTTCCGTGCGCTGCTCTGGTTCGCCAGAAGCGGCTTTGTCCTGCTGGCCACATGACCCGGAAGCTGTACTCTGGCTCTCGGCCAATAAAGCGCCGCAACCCCAGAGTCGGACACAACTGGACCAAGTGGTCAGGGGTCCTATTACCTTTAGTAAAATACCCAGCAGAAATCCAGCTCAGAGTTGTACACCTTGAATAAGGTGGAAAGGTGGCACAGAGGAATGTGGCCAGAGAATCTCATAGCAAAGTGAGCACTGGCACAACACATCCCACCTTCGGATTGGAAGACCCAGTGCTGGTTTCTTCCAGCACTGAGTTCCCAGGATTCTGGTGGGGGGAAGAGAGTCATGGCTGATAAAGTGGAATAAGATTGCTTTAAATGTGTTGGTTTTCTACCTGATGTTTTCTGGTTTTGTTTTGTTTTGTTTTTAATAGAGGGAGCATTTTAAAAAGAACATAAGATTGGCTGCAAATTCGCCATACATTTAAAGCACACTTAAAACACATGACTCCCTCCCCCCTCCTCCAAAGACTCCTGGGAACTCTGAGTAGCTGAGACTCATATTCCAGGTCCTTTAACCAAGAGATGCTTAAATTGCCCATTGGTGCTTAGCGACTTTGCCGTGCTACGTCTAAGCAGACCTTCCATAACTGGAAAGCAAAGTTGGTAACAGTAGCAGTCTATTTTCTGAAAGCTTGAAGACTCCATTATATGTTTATAGGGGTGGAGGGAAAAGGCTCAGAACATGCTATATTCCAGCAACCTAACATCCCTCCACCACCAGAGGACAGCTGAAGGCAACCAGCCCTTTATACAAGTCCTAATAATTTATTACAATTCAGGACGAAGTGGACAAACAAAACAGAGAACAGAGCGAGGGAGATCAAAGAGGGGTGTGTGTGTGATCAAAGTGAGCATAATTAGCTGTTATTCCCTCAATCTCTGAAAAGTTCAGAGTTTCACAACCGACAGAATTGATCTGCTGTGTGTGTGTACATATATATATAGTTTAACTTCACTGGAGGCTACAGGAGACTCTCAGCATCTGACACGCAAGAAAGTTGCTCTGAATTCCTTCAGGCATGTTGGAAAGCTGTGCTGATTTGAATTATGTGAGGGGCCTGTGGAGCATACATATGCCTTCTTTTGTGGAAACGTATTTCTTGGAAATCTAACTTTACCTTCTCAACCTGGATTTTGCAAGTAGGACCAGAATCTAGCCATTCTCACAATCCCTTGCTTCCCGTCCCAACAATACTCAGCCTTCTTTTCATGATCACTGATGCTCAGTCTTCACTGGACTGTTGTTGTTGTTGTTTTTGCTGGGGGTGGGGTGGGCTTCTTCCATGCTGAGGGTGTCTCTTTTACCAGATATTTCTTGGGTTTCTGCAAGCCTTGGAGTTCGCTCAAGCCTGCATGCACCAGTAGACTGGAGATGTGGCAGATAGACTGGTGACTGGAAGTGGCTGCCGGGACCATATAACACTAAAGATTCTACATTGGCTCCAAGTATGTTTCCAAGCACAATTCACGGTGTTGGTGCTGACCTTTAAAGCACTCAACTGCCTCAGCTCCCTGAAGGAGCATCTCCACCCCCATCGTTCAGCCCGGACACTGAGGTCCAGCTCCGAGGGCCTTCTGGTGGTTCCCTCACTGTGAGAAGTGAAATTACAGGGAACTAGGCAGAGGGCCTTCTCGGTAGTGGCGCCCGCCCTGTGGAACGCCCTCCTATCAGATGTCAAAGAGATAAAGAACAACACAACTTTTAGAAGACATCTGAAGGCAGGGAAGTTTTTAATGTTTGATATTTTATTGATGTTTTTATATTTTGCTGGAAGCAACCCAAAGTGCCTGGGAAATTATTATTATTATTATTATTATTATTATTATTATTATTATTATTACTGTTACTACTATTGCCATGTGTAGGGTGGCTCTGATTGGACTATATAAGGACCAGCACTTAGAGGATTGAGTTTGCTACCAGCATATATGATTCTGTCCTCCCATGCAGTGTTTAATACTTCCCCCACCCACCCACATCTTCTTTCATATTTACACGTATATTTTTTATTCTTCTCCACATTTTCTCTCCCACCCCCCGTCCCCCGTCATCAGATGCCTCTTTTCTCTTGATCACATGCAAATATTCCCCTTTTTGCCTTCAGAGAAAGCGGGCAGAGGTAGGGGGGAAATGAATTTTTCATTCCTTGTACCCTGAAAAAATGAAGTTAAGGCTGATCAGAACATGAATTGATAAACAATGCACCTTGATCACACTTAAATTATTCCAGAACAGATAAAAACAAGGCAGGAATTTTTGTGTGTTCTACTCTGCATTTTTTAAAAATAGTGCTCATCATTACAAGGGAATCCCAGATTGCCCCAGGGTCCTTGAGATTACAAGTAACCAGGAAACGATAGGGGTAGACGGAAATGTCTACTTCAGTACTCTCATTTTTTCCAATCTTAAATTCTGTTCTCCGTATTTCTGCACGCTCGTTTTCTTTTTGTAAAACTCTTCCTGAAATTTCACCAACATTTCAGCAAATGTTTCTCCTACTAAACACAGTTTTGTGTGCAGTTTTGACAAACATACACAGTTTTGCCAGCAATTTCCCTCAATATAATGCATGTTTGCATGCTATTTCCCCATGTTTTTATACACACGACTTGGCTGGAGAGCTGCATTGCAGAATTTGGAGACATGCGAATTTTGCACCGCCGCTGCACCTCAGTTTCCATATCGTTTCAGAAAGTGCGGATTTGGATAGGCTCACCTTTAACTGCAAATGCAATCCAATTTCTCCCACATCCCTAGGAAAAGGTTATGTTTAGAAACTCCGTTGCCAAACTTGCAAGCTGTTCTAACTGGATTCATGGTACATTGTATATTTCCTGCTGGGTTCACAGTTCCTTGCCTCTTGAGTGACACTGGTTTCCTGTTGCTGGCATTGCCCGAAAACTACTACGGTATAACTTTGCAACTGCAGGTAGAATGGAGGGCCGACTCTGTCGTCATCTTAATATGTCCATATTTTCTTTGGAGCAATAATTAAAATAACATATTCACCAGCTGGTTTTTTCCCCTAGATTTAATCTGCTCAGGCTCTGATTTGCATATTAAAAGCACTAATTAGCCCCTCAGAGTGTCTGAGCATGAATAGTGCAATAACTGGTCATGTAGTCACTAGAGACCACCTTTTCTCCACCCCCCTCCCTGAAACTCCCCTCCTCCTTCTCCCTGTTCTTTTGGGACAAACTCATGTATACACAGCCTCGGTCTCTGGATGGTAGTAATGGCCGTGTGTAGGGGGTTGTCAGCTTTGTTTTCCAGCATTGAGGGAGTGTAATGCCGGATTGCTTCATTCTTGTCTTTCTTCTTCCCTTTGATGTGTCGTGTTTGATCTGTTGGCTTGTCTGTCAGTCCGACACATACACACACATTCTCCATTGACTCAGACGCGTGAGAACTGCAGAGCGGAGGAAGCAGCCATTGGCCAATGGGAGCAGTTGAAACTCCTTCCCACCTGTCCAAACCAATGCTCATTGGATATCCCTCTCCCAGTTTTGATACAGCATTCATTAATATGTGTGTGTGTGTGTGCGTGTGTGTGGGTGTGGGTGGGTGGGTGGCTATAGGGGGCAATAACTTCATCTTCTCAGCTATTTTTCTTGCTAAGGTTTAAAAAAGGTAAAGGACCTCTGACAGTTAAGTCCAATCGCAGACGACTCTGGGGTTGCGACGCTCATCTCGCTTTACAGGCCGAGGGAGCCGGCGTTTGTCCGCAGACAGTTTTTCCAGGTCATGTGGCCAGCATGACTAAGCCACTTCTGGCACAATGGAACACCGAAACCAGAGCAGTGCATGGAAACGCTGTTTACGTTCCCGCCAGAGCAGTACCTATTTATCTACTTGCACTTTTTGGCGTGCTTTCGAACTGCTGGTTGGCAGGAGCTGGGACCGAGCAACGGGAGCTCACCCCATCGCGGGGATTCGAACTGGCGACTTTTGATCGGCAAGCCCAAGAGGCTCAGTGGTTTAGACCACAGCGCCACCCGCGTCCTTGCTAAGGTTATCCCTAGCTTATTTTAGGGATAGCTTAATTGTCTATGCACGTCAACTTAGAAACCACAACACTGGCCCTAATCCACAGTGGCCTCTTGGACCGTTGGAAAAATTGATGCAGTCAACACTGAAGTGAGATGCTGGTGACTTTTGCTTCCTTTCATTAGAGAGCTCCCTGATACGACGTTTTGACTGCACTCCTAAAAACCATTCAGATGCTATAATGGATCATGGATCCATGTTTTTCCTTTTCTTTTTTGGAAGGTGTGAGATGTAACCTTAGAGCATCGTGTAAAATGTGAGCTGATCTTGGCGACGGCAGTTTCTGCGATCTTTCTCAGAAGCGACATCTGGATGTTACTAGCGTTCATGCTAGATGGCTTTTGTGAATGCTAAGAAAAGGACAGCCTCTGAGCTGTAAGAACCTGCCAGACATATCCCCAGCCCTAAGTATTTGCTTGCCTGTAGATAGGAAGAAGGGACAGAAGCTGAGAGACTACACACAACGTACCTTTTCACACAAGGCATAGTCAAAGTATGGAACTTGCTCCCACAGCAGGCAGTGGCAGCTTCGGAGAGGATTAGACAAATTTGTGGGGGGGAAGGCTATCAATGGCTGCTAGCCACTATGGTTGCACTCTGCCTCCACAGTTGGAAGCAGTAATGTTTCTAAATACAGTAAGTGTTTTTCTAAGAGGCTTTTACCTCTTGGAACTGAGACTGACCACTGAGGGAACCCCTGGAGCACGACAAAATGGAAGCCCTGCTTTGAACATATATAAAGTCCTTGATATGGTTCCCAGCAGTGCTATTTTTCTAGACAAAGAGGCGCTGGAACTGGCACCTCCCTCGTTCTCTTAGAATAGCAAGGGGTGCCAGAACTGAGTTCCAGAGAGTTCCAGCTGGAAAAAAGCCCTGATTCCCAGTATTTCCGATTAACGCTCTTGGGTAATAGATCTGTGCAAAACTCCTGCTTGCAGAATTGGTGTCAGACATGGAAAGGCACCTAGCACAGGCCCATCACCCTGCAAGGAATCCATGGTCATTCTCTAGAGACTCTTCCTCCTGCTGCTGCTGCTCATCCTCCTTGTTGTCACTGCCTGTTTACAAGCTCTCCACCCTAGCAATGACTAGAGTGATACAACTGAGCAGTGGGTGTCTAGCCCACATCCCATTGGACAGTTATGTGGATTGGGCCCAGAGGAGGAGGGAAAGCAAGTGAATATGCCACCTTGAAAAGAAGGAAGGCCCACTGAGTGCAACAAGTACACACACACACACACTAACAAAAACCTTGGAGCTCTCACTGCCTGTGTTATGGCGCCAACAGGATGGCGTGCCGAAGCCAGGTATCAGTACCGGGGTCAAGAGAAGCCTAAGTCAAGAGCAGTCCGAGTCAGGAACCAGCCGAACTCAGGTGTCAGAACAGGGGGTCAAGAGAAGCCGAAGTCAGGAGCAGTCCGAGTCAGGAACCAGCCGAAGTCAGGTACACAGGATCAGGAGCAGAATGAGCAGGCACAACCACGTGCTTCAGCACAGCAGTTGCAGGTGCTGGTGAGGGAAGCAGTCGGCCTTCCTTAAGTAGCCAGCTCATCACCACGCCTTTTACGATCTGCAACTGCCTCCAATTGCTCCCTCCGTTTCTCAGCTCAACGCTCTACAGCTGAGATGGGAGGAGGGGAGGGGGCCCTCTGGCTCCTCTCCTCACAAGGGCCTGATTCTGGCTCAACTTCTTCCTCCTCCTGTTCTGGCCTTCGCTCTTCCCCATCTGCTTCTTCCTCTTCTGAGGAATGTCGCCACCAGTCTTCTTCAGGCAAGAATCCCTCCATTCCTCTGGACTCTTCCTTGGTTGCCCCTTCGCCTAGGGGGGCTTGCCACCACTCCTGCTCATCTGGTGCAACCCTGACATCCTGCTTGTGACCCTAGATAGCCAACACTTACTAGCAATGGCTGAGTTAAATGGCACATCTGACTTCCTTGGAATTGTCAGCTCCTTTGATCTTTCCACGGCAGTCTCAAGAGCTGACCTCAAAAGTGTATGCAAAGGTTTCATTAAGTTGTCGTCCTGCACCTAACTCACTTTTACCTTCTGCAAGCTGCTGATTTCTTGGTGCAATTAAGATGTTGCCTGAAGGGGCCACAGAGCCTTGGGGAGGGAGGGGGTACGGTACCATAGAGGAAAATGCCAGATGGCAGCTATGGAGGCACTACTGGGGGTTGGCCAAAAACTGGGAAGGGAATTGTCTTGGCTCCCACTCCATCTTTGCCAGCTCCTTTCTGACTCACACTCTCGTGTTGCTCTTTCCAAGAAGTCTTCCCTGGGGATTCCAGCATGTTACCTAGACGTCTGCAAAGATGCATGGGAGGATCCAGGGAGAGACAGTCTGCCTGCGAATACTCCTAAAGGTGCTTCCGGGGAAACGATAGTGTTTTGAGATTGGGCGGACATACTGCAGGGCACAGAGTCCTGCTGTTGTGATATTAGCACCGTGGGAGGGAGGCTTTCTGGCAAAGCGGGGGCCTCAGCTAAAACAAGTTCTTGAAAAAGTAAGGTGTTCCTCCGGAAACATGAGATTAGCAATCAAACTGAGGCAGAAAGAGAAGTGTGCTTTGTAACAAATCAGCTGGTGGACTGTCACGTTGGAGAGATTTGGGAGGGATGGTGTTTTCTTATTCTTTCCTCATCCGCACACCTATCCAACACAGGGGCAAGAGCACCTGAGGGAGCAATATACCTTGTTCCACAGAACTCAGTGGGGAGCCTTCAAGGACTGCAACAGGGAATGTAAAAACCCATGCCCTGCCTCTCAGCCCAACTTGCCAAATATAATAGACTAATATTAATAGATCAGCGGTGTCACCACCTGAGAAACGATACATAGGGCAAAAGTAGCAAGCAGTTGAAAAAGGAAGTATTTCTTCACACATAGTTAAACTATGGCATGCTACTTGGAGGCTAGATCTGCTGCCTCCTCTGCACACAAATACACACACACACACACACACACACACACACACACACACAATGGCACCTCGACAGTAGGCTCTGGATGAATAGCAGGTGCTGCAGGTCTCCTCCCAGCCCTAGGGAGGAAGGAAATGGCAGTGGCTGCCCTCTGGGGTGTCCAGGGGTCTGCAACTGCCCAGCATGATTTAGAGCATGGGTCTTTCATTCCCACTTCAACCCCTAGGTAAGGTTGATTTGATTCCCCTCCCTTTAACCCTGATGCAGATATTCACTGACCCCCCTCATTCCTGACGTAGCTCTTCACTCATCTCTTCTTCCCTGGCCGCGGGGGGTGGATAGTGGTGGAGGTGCCATTTTGTGGTTCGCCTCAGGTGCCAAAATGCCTTGGGTCAGCCCTGCAGTCCAAACCCCTCACCTTCCTGTATCTATTCCCCACTCCCCACCCCCCAGAATTAAAGAAATCAAATCGTACATCTCCCATAACTCATTTGCTCCTATGCGCTTGTTCCTGAATGTATGGTTCCTTATTCATGTCATGCGAATGAGTCGCTGCAAACCATCAGATGGCGCAGGTGCTTTTTCCAATGGCCTCAGTTCACATATTCAGCTGCAAGAAACCAGCTACTCTTATCCACACAGGTTACTCAGCCAAAGTATTCCACATTTTTTTGTGTTCAAGCATTCCCTGATACCCCACCTCGTAAGCTAGATCCTTCCTCTCAGATTTGTTGGCATAAATCTACTGTCATTCCATTAACTCCCAATGGAGTCACCCACACAGATGTAAGAACTGAAGAGAATACAGACTACGATGCATCATTACGCTGTAGTATTTTTCCGCTGCGGCTTTTAATCTTTGTAGAACTGACAGCTTCTCTTTCACTCTCATTCTCTGGAGTGGAAGCAACCAGTTGTGCTACATTGTGCACTGGGCTTTAAAATTGCTGCAGCTGCTAAGTACAGGTTAAGAAGGTGTCTCGGAGAGTAATAGCCGGGGCATCTTTTATCTCTTGTGCATTGGGACCCTGGCTCAGCAGCTTACATTAGGAACCATGACAATTCTAGCAAGCTTTGAAAGCCATGCCATACTTTACCAAGCAGGCCAAAACTCAACTGTTCTGCATTTCAGTAGCGGGGGAAAGATGTTTGCTGAAAATAATTGGGCCTGGCAGCTTTGCGTTTGTTTCCAAAAATAAAACCAGTAGTTCCAAGACTCCCTGAATATTTGGTTGCTCAGTAAACCAGTCACATGCCTGGATCTTGTGCCCAGTAAATCTGGGATGAGATTTCTGTCTATGTAATAACATACTACTGCAGCAAGGTGCATTATTATTATTATTATTATTATTATTATTATTATTATTATTATTACAAATTTTTCTAGCCTTTATTTTATTAGGTTAAAAGGGAACAGGACCCCTGACCGTTAGGTCCAGTCGCGGGCGACTCTGGGGTTGCGGCGTTCATCTCGCTTTACTGGCCGAGGGAGCTGGTGTTTGTCCACAGACAGCTTCCATGTCATGTGGCCAGCATGACTAAACCGCTTCCAGCGAACCAGAGCAGCGCACAGAAACGCCGTTTACCTTCCCGCTGGAGCGGTACCTATTTATCTACTTGCACTGCATGCTTTCAAACTGCTAGGTTGGCAGGAGCAGGGACCAAGCAACGGGAGCTCACCCCGTCATGGGGATCTGAATCGCCGACCTTCTGATCGGTAAGCCCTAGGTTCAGTGGTTTAACTCACAGCACCATTTATTAATTAACACCGTTTGTTGCCTAGGCAAGCCCAATCTACGTTACCCTACACATGTTGTCCTCCAGACTACAATCCCCATCCACCCCAAACAGTGTGTGCTTGACTGGGGCTGGTAGGAGTTGTACTTCCAAACATTTGGAGGACATCAGGCTGGCAAAGACTGGCTTACACCATTCCTATGTGGATAATGTCATTATATTGTTTAGCCATTAGGTGGCACTGGGCATAGTTGTATGTAGGCGGAGTCTGCTGGGTCTGGTCTTCTTGGAGAGAGGCATTTAAGTTCTTGTTTAGTCTCCTGACTGGTGTGTCTACTAAGCCAGGGGTAGGGAACCAGAGTTTTCCTTCTCTTAGATGGGCTACCTTCCCAGGTTGATGAGCAGAGGTTTGGTGGGCTTGCGATATGCTGAGGCTGTGACAGACCTACTAAGGATTGTCTTCCTACTGTGGATTGAAAGCGAGTCTTACCATCTAGTCGATACCTTCTAAAATATTGTCGGAGACGCCATACGAAAAAGCATAGATTTGCCAAGTAGGATAAAGAAAATGGTAAGTACAGAATAAAATACGTCGGAGGCACACTATCGTACATCAATACATCATAATTGCAATTTAAAACCCTAAATAGAACCAAACAATAAGATGTTATACCTGTGAGGCAAGAAATGTATATTTAAGAGATAATACATGCTGGAGGAAATAAGGTTTTGCCAAAACACTTCTTGAAAAAGCACTTTCCAATGTTACTCTTTGTGTTTCTCCCAAAATTATGGTCATTGTAGTTGACTAGGCTGCCACAATAAGATTCTCATAATAACCTTCTCTAATATGCTTCTTGCTTCTGGACTTAATGTTTGAGAGACAGAACCATTCCCAATGTTACTTTCCTGAAATCATTCCTTTATAAAGAAGCCTGCTGGGAGGTAGGCAGAAAATGTCCAAAGTGGAAGGTTTTTCAGTAAGAGTTCTCAGATACACACAACTGGCAGACTAAATAGTTATGAGGAGTAGACCTTTCTGACATTAAAAAGACTTCATTTTTTGTCCATTTTCTTTCCCAGTTCCCAGCACAGACCGGTTTTCATGTTAATTTATGAGATTTTAAGATCACCCACAAGGTTACTGGGTTGCTGTTGTTGTTTAGCACAACAGTAGTATAGTGAATATTTCATTTTAATAAGACCTTATATGTTGAGGTCTTTTGTGATGTGATTACTACCTTGGGATAAGTGTTGCTTCTCCTGTTATAAATACCTAATTTCATCAGATGAAGTCACATTCAAATAAGATGCTAAACTTACCACACAGAGGCCTTGGCATATAAAAAAGGAACATGAAAATCAGACCTTGAAGATTCAAGTAGGAGAAAATATTGTTGAGGGACATATCTTTCCAAACCTGTTTAACAGTTGTTCCCTCTCTTCAGGGATTCCGGATGCCATAGTTCTATTAGCTGGATGAGGAATTAATTTTGATTTAAACAAAAACAAAAAAAATTATCATGCTACAATCCCCCAACATTCTTTGAGGGAAGCCATATCTGTTTAAAATATAAAACCAAAGTAAGTCTGCAGCATACTTGAGGAACGCATTGGTAAGTGTAAATGATAAGTTAAAAGTTTACTGGTGCATAGTGGATTTGGGGAGAAATAAATGATATCACAAAGAGTTAATACCTTGTGCCTCAAGGGGAAACGGCAGCTTTTTAAAGTAATGTGCAAAGTGTCTTCTCCTGCTAGTTAATTTGTTTGAAAGAGAGGCCTGCATTCAAGCAATTGTCCAAGCGCAGGCAGCCAAGTTTCATCTTTGGAACGGTACCACCCTCCTTTCGCGTGCCACATTTAAAAGCTTTCGCTAGGCCTAGTCTTCTTTCCAACTCCCTTTTCTCACTCCTCCGCCCCGCCCCACTTCCAAGAGAGACAAAATCTGGAGCGGTGGGTTTGCGTCTGTCTTTTGGCTTCAACCCCAGATAATGTGGAGCTCCTGCCGCAGACAGCAGCGCTAGGTGTCATCTCCGTGTGGATTGAGACCAAACGGGAACAAAAATGGCACTTGGGCTTCTTCCTACAGTTTTTTTTTTAGAGATCACACACGTCCCCCACCCCTTACTTTAAAAAAGAGACACACAGAGAGAGAGATGCATATGCACTCACAGAACTATCTGCACAGGCCCTGTGGCGTTCCTCTTCACACAAACCCTTTGCCCTCTCCACGCCCCACTTTGCAACAACAACAGCAACAATCAACCCCCAAGGATAGCTCACATTTCTGACCAGATTGTGTGTAAAGGTTCCAACAGGCGCCTAGAAAGTCATTCCAGCAATTAAGTGTTGGTAGCGATTTTTTCCCCCTTCTTCTCCCCCTTTATGAAGGATATGCCCCACTGTGCAGGGTATTGCAGCCACCCTCCCTGTCAGGCCGTTTCACAGTAGCATTGTGGCGCCATGGAGAGGAGCTAATTGGATTTGTTGTCACCTCCCGAAGCTGCCAGGAGCTCACGTCTGCTCTGGTTACAGATGAAGACATCACGGTGACAGGCTTAGAGATGGCTCAGCTGGCATCCTACGGACACTAATAGAGCCATGTTGATTTAATGTCCGAGCGGAGAGGTGCGGACAAGCTGTTCAAGTTTTCCATTCCAAACAAAGCAAAGATCTGTTATATCAGTCATTTGAGGATCAGTAAATAAACTTCCATGCGTGTGCCTCTCAGTTCCCAGGCACCTAACAGCACTCTGCAGGATGACAAAGTATTTTAAACATTGAGACTGTACTTCCTTCCTCCTCTCCTTGTCCCTCCCCCCCTCCACCGCCCAGCACTCAGTAACCAGAGTGCTGTCTCTATGGTTTATATTGCCCTGAGGGAAATCAGTTAATTCCTCCATACATAAATTTTACTTAACTATGTAATTATGGATGAATCCTATTAGTCTTTAAATTGCTCACTAGTTAAAAGGTGTGTGTTTCTCTCTCTCTCTCTCTCTCTCTCTCTCTCTCTCTCTCTCTCTCTCTCGTGTGTGCGTGTGTGTGTGTTTTCTCATATGGAATTTACAGATCATCTGCACTTAAGAAAGATTTAAAAGCCACCTTGTGGTTATATCATTCCCCCCCCTTCCACCCCCAGAAAACAGTACAGAAAAGAAAGCTGTCACCTGAACATTTTAATATATTCCACATGCACAAAGTCTTAATGATAATGATTTGAGTGGGTTAAGAATGCTGCAGCTATCCTCACAAAACACCTCTGAAGTGATGGATTCCTCTTGTTCCCATTTTATAGACAGTGGTGTTATGAGTTCTGGACCAGGATTCAGAGTGGCCTGTGCGTGGTCATAATGTACTTCTTTGTGCACACAGAGGAAAGAGTGGAGTGGAAAGGGAGTGATCTTCTTTTCAGCCCCTTATGGAACATGTTTGAGAGCAGGAGTGCCAGCTTGGCCCCACGACTGTGGACATCCAGGACCGTGGGTGCCATGCAGCATACATGGCCCTGGCAGCAAAATTTGTTATACGAGAAAAAATCTAATAAAAATGTTTTTTAAAAAATAAGAATTTGTGGGTGCCCAGCCTCTTCATGGCAAATTTTGTGGATGCTCAGGCACCCAGAGCCCCGAGGAGTTGGCACCTATATTTGAGAGGATTTAGGTACAGTGGGACCTCGACTTACGAGCGATTCGACTTACGTGTTTTTCGACTTACGAATGACTTCCGGGAGAAACAAAATGGCCACCGCAACCGAATTTTTCGACTTACGAATGGAAGTCGCGGCCGCTTTTAATAGGATTTTTTCAACTTACGAATTTCGACTTACAAATTTTCGACTTATGATTTTTTTCGCTCAATGCATTCCTATGGGGATTCGACTTACGAATGTTTTCGACTTACGAAAATTGCGTCGGAACGCATTATCGTCGTAAGTCGAGGTCCCACTGTAATCCTAAAGCATCCTCAAAGCCCCAAACCCTTGGAGAGGTTCAACCCCATCAAATGCCTAGTCACGCAGTGATGGCTAAACTTGACACTCCAGATGTTTTGGGACTACAACTCCCATCATCCCTGACCACTGATCCTGTTAGCTAGGGATGATGGGAGTTGTAGTTCCAAAACATCTGGAGTGTCAAGGTTAGCCATCACTGGCCTAGTGAAATAAAGAAGTTTTCCCCATTCATCTTGAAACCACAAGCGAAGGGTCTGAATGAACCTTGCTAGGTAATAAATTCCACAGCCTTTGCACCACAACCGAAAGGGCATCCCAGGCAGTCATAGGTCTGAAGATGGCAACATGAAGAGCATGGCCTCAGATGATGAGTATAATGACAATTTCAAGAGGGGTTTGTATTTGGATTGCGCACCAACCAGAAGATTCAGTTTAGACTGATTTGAAGTTTTGAAAAATATGTCTATATACAAAATAGTCCACTTTGGTGCTTCAGAGGCTGTCTGGTTTGGCTTGGGGTCTGAGGTCAAGTCAACATTGGGGGGAAATAACAATTCATTTCCCTACCACAGTCACAAGTAGAAAATCTAAGAATGACTATGACTTGTTTTCTTTTTGACAGAAGTGGATGAAATTTTCAGACAAGATGAGCTCTCTAGAGTGAACGTAGCTTGCTAAATTACAGGCAAATAGTTCAATATATTTGCATGTAATTATATATACACACACACATACGAGTCTAATTTCTTGATTTTTTCACAGAAGTGAATGAAATTTGCAGGCATGGTGGTCTCATCTGAGAGGATGACCCCTTCCATATTTCAGAAGGATAGTTGCAGTGATTTTTCTGCAAGGATAGTTTGAGGTGGGTAAAGGAGGAGTCACTTCATCTCACCTAGTGTTTTGAGGATGATTGGTCTGTAAGAAGCAAGCAAAATTTCAGACAAATTGGTAGGGGCTTTTGGTCTAGGGGCTTTTAGCCACTTTTAAAGTTGCTTGGGAACAGGAGAGAACTAAAAGGTGCTTGCTTTTCTGGATTGGAAAACCCAGGTAAAAAATTTCCCCTCTGATTACAAGCTCTACCTGTCAGTTGCAATGGACCATACCCTCCTCCTACTCCCCACTCTGGCATTCGCTCTACCTCACTGACATTATTGAGAACAGAAAATCAGATGACCACTACACAGCTCTGCCAGCTGACATATGTACTGACAGCTGACAACCAAACCATCTCTCATCAGCAACTGACCAAATCTGTTTAGTGAATTTCCTGCTCTCAGAGGGATCTTTGACAGAACCAACCCTATCATTAGGCACTGTGGGGCAACCACCTCAAGCAGGATACGCAATGGGCAGCAGCAGATCCTGTCAGTTGCTCCTGAGTGCCCAGCTAGACCTTTCTGTTGGATGGAAGAGCAGTGTGTGTCTTGTGGTCTGCTCTGCACCTAGGGTTGGCGGATCAATTTGATTCAGTTTGCATTTAAAGGCAAATCTATCATAGAAACACTTTCCAGAACAATATGAGAACTGAAATAACACCCACCCTTCAGAATTCCACTCACCCAATTTTTGCAATGCTGTTCTCCATTTATAAAAGTGCATATATTAGGGGAAAGTGCACACAAAAATGAACAGATTAGTGAAAATAACATGCAGAAATGTATCATTTTAGAAAAATCACTTGCAAAAATGTGTAGTTAAAACTGCATGCAAATTGGGAGAAATTTGCACTAAAATGCTCGTGAATTTTCATGAGGACTTTTTTTATTTAAAAAAATCAGATTGCTGCAGAAATGTCAAGAGCTGAATTTAAGGTTGGAAAAACAAGAAACGAAGAGAACAGAAATTGACAGATCCTTTCATCCCTTAGCCTCCTGCACTCAGGCATGGCAGAGGACATGATCCCATTGCCAGTATTCTAATAGGATTCAAGAGCCAGTCAAGTTGGCTTTTGTACGTAGAATGGTGGGAACACCATCTTTTCCTTCATCCCAGGCAAGCAAATATCTTGGGACCAGCTTTGTGTTTTGGTTAGGGGGACTTGTACAAAAGGGATTAAAATATGGCATGTCCCTTTTTCAGCAAGCCCCTGTAAGAAAGCATTTGAGCCAGCGAAGAGGGAAATGATTCGCTTGCCAAGGAAGACTGCCTCTTGCTCTACCTTCCTACACTAGGGCAATGAAAAATTCAGAAAAAAAGGAATGGGGAAATATTAAACACAGACAATATTTCTTGGCTGCCTAATTGAGAATCAACAAGTCAGCACCCAAAAGAGCTACCTGTGAAGTCCTGTTGAAGGTATTTGGCTGTATATTTTGGTAAGTTGTTTGGTTCCTATGTGTTTGGTTGCAATATATGATATTCTGCATGGCAGTCCTGATATCAAGGAGTACATTTTTCTTCCTATGTTTGGATAGAACCGGGTGTCATTTTTAACCAAGTTGGCAGACTGAACCTTTCAAAACTGCACTGCTTAAAACCAGTCAGTTTTGAAACGATCAGTCTCCCATCTTGATTCAAAATCGCGCCTAATTGCATCCAAAACCTGTTCCTTGATCTCAGGAACCATCACACCAAATTTGGTTATGATATCTTAAGAGGAGTAGAAATGCATAGTGAGCAGCTTTCCAAAATACTGTTACAAAAGTTGGGTACCGCCTACAATTTCTTCCACGTCGTGGCAAGATTCCAGGGAGGTTCCAGTCACACACCCAGGATCTGTGTTCCTTTGGAATCAAGACATGCTGGAGACTATCGTATCTTTAAGAAACATTAATGATTCACATATTTACACCTTCAATCTGCACAGAGGCAGTCCAGATCTTACAACATGATCGTATCAATCAGAGCTTGTTCCACACAGCAGTGCAGGACTGGAGTCCAAGGACTCTCTCCCAGCCAGCCTTCAGCCAGCCTGCCCAAGATGGATCTCAGTCTTTTTTCTCTCCCTTCTTCTCCCCAGCACACCTTGCTAAAGACATTCTTTTCCTGTCACCTCACACCCAATTACCCTGGCAACCTTCTGCATGCCCAGGCCCAAGATTCCTATTAAATGGGCCATCAACACCTTTTGTCATGTTATCCCAGGTGATGCCCTGGCTTGGAAAGAAAGCTTAGCTTGTATTTTTCTGCCGGCCTGCAATCTTCCCTCCAATACTACAAACAATCAAAATCCTTGTTGTTGTTCAGTCATTCAGTCGTGTCCGACTCTTCGTGACCCCATGGACCAGAGCACGCCAGGCACGCCTATCCTTCACTGCCTCTCGCAGTTTGGCCAAACTCATGTTAGTAGCTTCGAGAACACTGTCCAACCATCTCGTCCTCTGTCGTCCCCTTCTCCTTGTGCCCTCAACCTTTCCCAACATTAGGGTCTTTTCTAGGGAGTCTTCTCTTCTCATGAGGTGGCCAAAGTACTGGAGCCTTAACCTCAGGATCTGTCCTTCTAGTGAGCACTCAGGGCTGATTTCTTTAAGAATGGATAGGTTTGATCTTCTTGCAGTCCATGGGACTCTCAAGAGTCTCCTCCAGCACCATAATTCAAAAGCATCAATTCTTCGGCGATCAGCCTTCTTTATGGTCCAGCTCTCACTTCCGTACATTACTACTGGGAAAACCATAGCTTTAACTATACGGACCTTTGTTGGCAAGGTGATGTCTTTGCTTTTTAAGATGCTGTCTAGGTTTGTCATTGCTTTTCTCCCAAGAAGCAGGCGTCTTCTAATTTCGTGAGTGCTGTCACCATCTGCAGTGATCATGGAACCCAAGAAAGTGAAATCTCTCACTGCCTCCATTTCTTCCCCTTCTATTTGCCAGGAGGTGATGGGACCAGTGGCCATGATCTTAGTTTTTTTGATGTTGAGCTTCAGACCATATTTGGCGCTCTCCTCTTTCACCCTCATTAAAAGGTTCTTTAATTCCTCCTCACTTTCTGCCATCAAGGTTGTATCATCAGCATATCTGAGGTTGTTGATATTTCTTCCGGCAATCTTAATTCCGGTTTGGGATTCATCCAGTCCCGCCTTTCGCATGATGAATTCTGCATATAAGTTAAATAAGCAGGGAGACAATATACAGCCTTGTCGTACTCCTTTCCCAATTTTGAACCAATCAGTTATTCCATATCCAGTTCTAACTGTAGCTTCTTGTCCCACATAGAGATTTCTCAGGAGACAGATGAGGTGATCAGGCACTCCCATTTCTTTAAGAACTTGCCATAGTTTGCTGTGGTCGACACAGTCAAAAGCTTTTGCGTAGTCAATGAAGCAGAAGTAAATGTTTTTCTGGAACTCTCTAGCTTTCTCCATAATCCAGCGCATGTTTGCAATTTGGTCTCTGGTTCCTCTGCCCCTTCGAAATCCAGCTTGCACTTCTGGGAGTTCTCGGTCCACATACTGCTTAAGCCTGCCTTGTAGAACTTTTAGCAAAACCTTGCTAGCGTGTGAAATGAGCGCAATTGTGCGGTAGTTGGAGCATTCTTTGGCACTGCCCTTCTTTGGGATTGGGATGTAGACTGATCTTCTCCAATCCTCTGGCCACTGCTGAGTTTTCCAAAATCCTACTATTTATTAATTTCTAGGGTTTAGGGGTCCTCCCCAGCCTATAACAATACATAGTAGACTTCTTCTATTGGTTTCAATGGGACTGAAGATAGCTAACTTTCTCTTGGTTGGGCTCATTTTTAGTCACCAGCCCAAGGTGGTAGAAGGAACCCCTTTTAAGATATATTCATCTTCTTTGAAACCATATGGCTGGCCTCCCCTCCATTGCCTTCTCCACAGAGTCTCTACAGGGACCCTTTCCCCCCACTCCAAGACATCACACAAGCCTTCTCAATTGCACAGAATACTTCTGAACACACAAGGAATAATACTGCTAACCAGCCGTGTATGCCTTTTGTTTCCTTTTGCTTTCAGCAGTTCTGCAGAAACCAGCCAAAATCTTCCCTGGCCTTCTGTGTTGGCCTAGCGTCTGTAGCACCAGAGAGCTGGCAAGGCAGCCCTAGCAGCATGGCCTGCGTGCCCTCTCCGCAGAAGCAAGCGGTTTGAGTCCAGAACGAGACTGGCATGCCTCAAGCCTACACAGTTTGCTCCTGATGGGCAGGAATCGCTGAAGAATCACTATTAGAATGGCTGCCTCAAGAATGAAAAGACACAAAGACAGTCCCTTTTCTCCCTTTTTAGTTGGGTGTGGGAGAAAGTTGTCTTTTTGAACTCTTTTCTTTCACAGGGCATCCTAAAAAGTACTGGAGGGTGCTACCTTCTCAGATGAGATCCTGAGCCTACATACAAGCCAATCTAATTGGCTTGTCAATAGTTCCAGGTACAGTGGTACCTCGGTTTACGAACATAATCCGTTCCGGAAGACTGTTCGAGTTCCGAAACGTCTGAAAACTGAAGACTCAATACGGAAACCTCAATACGGAAAACTCAATACAGAAAACTCAATACGGAAGCCACGTGGCATGTTCAACTTCCGAAAAGTGTTCGAAAACCAAAGCATTTACTTCCGGGTTTACGGCGTCCAAAAACCGAAACGTTCTTCAATTGAGACATTCAAAAACCAAGGTTCCACTGTATAAGTAGGCAGTGTTTTAGTCACAGTTCCTTAGTACAACGGTTCTCAAATTTTTCCCCCATGAACCACTAGAAAACTGCCGAGAGTCTTGGCAGACCCCCTTCATGATTTTTCAGCCTGCTGTAGCAACTGTAATGCACTTTGCTGGGTGCTGTATGATTTTTAATTATATTTTTATTGCCTCTTTTATTTCCTACATTGTATTTTATGGTATTACAATCTGCATGCTGTAGAATTCAAATCGTATTGCAATAAAATACAATGTAAGAAATAATAGAATCGTAGAAACACAGGGTTGGTCATTTAGTCCAATAACCTGTAGTGCAGAATCACAGCTAAAGCATCCCTGACAGGTGGCTGTCCAGCCTCTGTTTAAAAAGCTCCGGTGAAAGAGAGTCCCGCGCCTTCCAAGAGAGCCTGTTCCACTGTCAAACAGCTCTTACTGTCTAAAAGTTCTTCCTAATGTTTATTTGGAACCTCCTTTCTTGTAACTTGAAGCCATTGGTTCGAGTCCTACCCTCCAGAGCTGCAGAAAATGAGCTTGCTCCTCCTTCCAAGTGGATATTCAAATATCCTTCAGATATTTGAAGATGGCTGTAAATAAAGGAAGAAATAAAATAAAGGAAAACCAAATAAGGATGCAATTGAAAATCAACAACAATATTTAACATGGACATGCCACGCACCACCTAAATGAATCTTGTGGACCACTGGTGTCGGCAGACAATAGTTTGGGAGTTCATGCTACAGTACAAACTGGTTGGTGTCATTTCAGATGTCTACAGTTTTCTCTGTGCCAGGCTGGCCCTTAGCATTTGTTTGTTTGTTTGTGTGTGGCCTTCATTCTAACTTCAAAATCACTTTGCAAGTTCAGATTTCTGGTAAGAGGAGCCTGTCCTTTCACTGGAAGGAATAGGAAGCAGGGAGAGGGGGACAGAGAGAGAAAAAATAGAGTGCCACCTACTTTTAACCCTCATCTTGCCTGCTGCTGGCTTTGGTCCTGCCTGCATTCAGTATGTGGCCCCTAACAGATTATCCTGAGGAAATGTGGCCCTTAGCAGAAAACGGGTTGCCCACACCCCTGCTCCAGGTGATATAGATTTGGAGGGGACCCCCTTAAACCCTAGAAATTGATAAATGGTAGGATTTTGATTAACTGGGATATGGATGAAAGTACAATGGTACCTTGGTTCTCGACCTTAATCCATTCCGGGAGTCTGTTTGACTCCCAAAACCATTCAAAAATCAAGGCACGGCTTCCGATTGGCTGCAGGAGCTTCCTGCACTCAAGCGGAAGCCGCGTTGGACGTTCGGCTTCCAAAAAAGTCCGCAAACTGGAACACTTACTTCCAGGTTTGCGGTGTTTGAGAGCCGATTTGTTTGGCAACTGAGCCATTCGAGACACAAGGTATAACTGTACAAGCTGCAGAACTGTCCCAGACAAGGAATCCCTGGGCTGCCTTATGCAAACCAGTCTGGCTGGCCTAGCAAAGAGCAAATCTGTTGACAAGACAAAAGGGGTTGATGGGTCATCTGAGAGGAATCCTTTAGCCTGGGGAGACAGATGTTGCCAAGGTGATGGGTGTGTGTGTGTTTGAAATGACAGGAAAAGAGAGTTTTGAGCAAGGGTTGCTCGGAAGAAGGGAGAAGAAAGACTGGGATCCATCTTGGGCAGGCTGGCTGAAGGTTGGCTGGGAGAGATACCTTGGATTCCATAGCTGCATTGCCGTGGGGTACAAACCCCTCTTAAAATGGCCATGTTGTAAGATTCGGATTCCCTCCATGCAGACGAAAGGTGTAAATAGGTGAATAAACCATATTTCTTAAAGCTATGACAGCCTCTGCCCTGTCCTCAGGTCTCCAAAGGAACACAGATCCTGGGTGAGTGCCTGTAACTTCCTGAAATCTTGCTACTGCTCAGCAGAGAGAGAGAGGGAAGCACCCAACTTTTGTGACAATATTTTCAGTCACTGGAGGTGCATTAATATGGAAATCTAACCTACTGTATAGCTGGTTCCTCCAAGATTGCAGAGCATCTTGGCAGCATTTTCATGGCAGCTGAAAAGGGAGCTACCATATTGAAGAAAATCCACTCCTATGAAGCTTGATCTTTACTGAGCACATTGTAGTGATGTGAGTGGTGTAGTGGTTAGAGTATTGGGGTAGGACAACCCAGAGACACCCAGAATCAAATCCACACTCAGCTCTGAAGCAGACTGCTCGCTTGCTCGCTCGCTCTCCCTCTCTTCCTAACCCACCTCACAGGGTTGTTGTGAGAATAAAAAACAAGGACAAAAGAGAACTGTAAGTGCCCCTTGGAGGAACGACACCTATTAGCTCCTTAAGTCATTTTTGGCAAGCCACCGCATCTGCAATATGAAGATAATGTACTGGCCTGCCTCAGAATCCCATTGTAAGGATTAATGATATAATGTATGTCAATATTCTCCTAATCATCCATGGAAGGGACAAGACACAGGCTACTTTCTCTTCTCCAATGCATCCTTGTGAACAGCTGGGATACGAAACAAAATTTAAAAAAAATCCTTCCAGTAGCACCTTAGAGACCAACTAAGTTTGTTCTCGGTATGAGCTTTCGTGTGCATGCACACTTCTTCAGATACACTGAAACAGAAGTCACCAGACCCTTATATATAGTGAGAGGGTAGGAGGGGTATTACTCAGAGGGGTGGTGGGAATGGGTGATAGGCTGATAGGTGAGGTAAACCTGTTAACGACTGTTAACGACTGCAATTGGTCTTGCAAAAAAAAGCAAGGGGTGAGATGGCTAAAAAAAGCTTTGTCATGTATAATGAGATAAGAATCCAATGTCTCTATTCAAACCAGGTCTCTCCATCGTTTTAAGTTTGGTAATCAGTTGCAATTCAGCAACTTCCCTTTCCAGTCTATTTCTGAAATTCCTTTGTAAGAAGACAGCTATTGAGATCTTGTATAAAATGTCCTGGGATACGGTTTAGCACAGAGTGAATCTTAAATGTGAAGCTGCAAGTGTCTCTTAAACAAGTGAGTCCCATTTGCCCTGTATGAAATGGGAAGAGGGAAGATTCTCTCAAGTTAAATTTACTAATGGACAATTAAAAACTATACTGCTTATGAAATTCTAACCACGACAAACGATACCGTCAAAAATATGATAAGCCTCCAAATTGCAAAAGCTGTTCCATTCCTTTGAGAAGATGTCTTATTTCACCTCATTATTTCATTACATTTTCTTTTTTTGTTACACAGGGGTCATCTTGCAGAGTGGAATGATGACTGATTATTATTTTTCAAAAAAAAGAGCACCAAATCTAAAATGTACATTAGGGCTGGCCTTTAATTGACAATAAATTGTTGCCATTTAGTCCTAGAGGGGAGTTCCTAAACTGAGCAGTACAAAGACAACCTCAGTGACTTCTCCATAATTATAGACTCAGTTCCCCTTGTAGACTTGTTAATTAAATATCCACTCCTGATCATCAGAAGCACTCCATGCGCGTGACCTTCAAAGGAGAGTTTGGGGAGTGCTGCTGAGTGGTATGTCCATCGCCTGTCTGTGCCAAATTTAGCCTTTGCCTCTGAGCTGCTCCAACACCATCAAGCATTCACCAGCGTTCTAACCGCTGAGAGGACAGGGGCAGTCAACCAATGTTAACAAACATTGCAACTGATAGGAGCTGAAGTGAAAGGTGAGGTTGGCGGGAATGGGGGCGGGGAAATCACACACAGGACTTGGGACTGGGTGGCCTCTGTGCACATGTAGTTTTGGACATGGGAGGGTAGCAGAGTCCATGACACAAGAGAGCTAAGGAGAAAAGAGGGAAATAGAGAGGGCATCTAAAGAGGAAATGTTATATTGGTGCAAATGAAAACAAAGAGAGGAAGAGGAGCTCTGGTGACCTGGTGAGAGCCAGTGTGGTGTAGTGGTTAAGAGCAGTAGACTTGTAATCTGGGGAACCGGGTTCGCGTCTCCGCTCCTCCACATGCAGCTGCTGGGTGACCTTGGGCTAGTCACACTTCTTTGAAGTCTCTCAGCCCCACTCACCTCACAGAGTGTTTGTTGTGGGGGAGGAAGGGAAAGGAGAATGTGAGCTGCTTTGAGACTCCTTCGGGTAGTGATAAAGCGGGATGTCAAATCCAAACTCTTCTTCTTCTCTTCTTCTTCTCTAGGTTAGATTACTGCAATGTGTTACATGTAGAGCTGGCTCTGAAGACTGTTTAGAAATATCAGCTGGATGCAGAATCCAGCAGTCAGGATACTTCCTGGAGCAAGACGGTAAAGGGCGGTAATAGAATAGTTTAAATAAATAAATGCATAAAATATTGCACAGGGTCAGGGAGCTAAAGAGGGGTTTTCAGCATTCTGCTTTCAGTAACAGTCCACCATTCCGCCCAAAAAGCCACTGTGGGGCTTGAGTTAAGCGACCTCAGTCAAACCAAGAGGAAGTTTCTGCCCACGTTTCTGTGCATGCTATAACCTAGCATATGATTTTTGTACACGATTTGCCTGGAGAACTAGGGACGTCCTATGGAAAAGCAGGACATTCTGGGATCAAATCAGAAACTGGGATGGCATCTGTAAATCTGGGACTGTCCTGGACACGTGCAGGGTCTGCAGTACCACATTAGACACACACACACACACACACAGAGAGAGAGAGAGAGAGAGAGAGAGAGAGAGAGAGAGAGAGAGAGAGAGGAGTCTGGATAAAAACCACTGAAGTGTTAAACTGGCCATGCCTATGAAAGTAAACTACAGTAGGTGGCAAAAAAAAAAAAAACCCAACCCTCTCTTTCTTTAACTTGTTTGTTCCTCAGTTGGTTTCTGCTGGCTTGAGTGGAGAGCATTTCTGCTTTCCGAAGTGCATAGGCGCTTGGCAAACTTCTGCTCTCTATGCTTTGCTGAACTCCTGAACACAGATGTCCCATTTGTGTTTCATTAGTGCATCAGTCTCTCGGAGGCTTCCGATCTCTGCACCAGGCGATAATTACCTGGCTCCAGCCCATAGCCTCACCAGCTGGCCGGGGAGCTGCTCTGCTCAGGCCAGGGCTCTCTCTGCTGTCAGCCCTTTCCAGTCAACTGGACAGCTCAATCAGCAGAAAAGATCAAATATGGCTCCCCACCTCCCCACTTCAAGCTCAGCCAGCAACGTTTTGGTCTGATCTGACAACGCATCTCTCAAAAGACAATTCCTAAAGAGAAATTGGGAATGCATTTATATGGATGTGGCAACATTATTATTATTATTATTATTATTATTATTATTATTATTATATTTTTTTAAAAAACTTGTGATGGAAGGAACTCCATTTATTACACTGGAAGCATCTGACACGAGCAAAATGAATGGGAAAGGGCTGTTCATTGGCACATCTCACAGCTAAACTATGGAACTCTCTGCCACAGGATAGCCACCAACGTGGAGGGCTTTAAAAGAAGACTGGACAAATTCATGGAGGAAAAAGCTATCAGTGGCTGCTGGCCATTGTGGTTGTGCTAATGTAGCCTGAGCAAAAGCAGGGTTCAATGTTGCTCCCAAGGAGAGGGATAAAGGAGTCAAAAATGGCACCTAGGTTTGAATCAGAGAAGAAGTTTATTCTACATCCTAGGACTGTAGAAGGCACTTGCGTGATCGTTCACAGCAAGGGCACCAAATGCTGTTTGCATCCAGCTTTTATACACTTCTACCCAGGAGTTCTGTAGACCTTAAAAGGAAGTTCCTTCCTGTGAACTTTGGCTGGGCCAAAAGCGTCAGCGTGGTCAGGATATTTACAAACGTACAACCCATAAGACCAGCCAGCCATCCCGTCTCTGTCTGGCAAGGCCAGCCTTTAAGCTTATCTTGCCTCCGCTCTGAACTGACAAGGCCATCCTGACATCCCATGTCTGGCTTGTGTTTTACGTGCCTCAAGCTAATGGAGTTGTGCTAATGAATCCATCCCGAAGGATTTGGGGGATCTGAGGACCTGTTTGGGGTAACTGTATGATCAGGCTTTCCAGGTTTGTGTAACCTGCCCCTTCACTCTGCCTAACCATAGAGGCAGCAGTGCTTCTGAATACCAGTTGCTGGAAGCCATTGGGGTGGAGGGGTGCTCTCGTCCTTGGGTCCTGCTTACTGGTTTCCCATGGAGACATCTGGCTGGTCACTGTGCGAACAGGAAGCTGGACTGGAAGAGCCATTGGCTTGATCCAGCAGGCTCGTCTTATGTACATTTATTGACCTCCCAGCTAATTAAAGTCTTCCGGGCTGTTCACACTGAGTTTGAATAATATACAATGAAGACATCAATATATTAAAATATTATTTTAAACATTACCAGCCAGTCAGTTCTGTTTCTTGGCACCCACTGGAAATAACTTGCTATTTTTTTAAGGCAGGGGTGGCCAACTCCGAAGAGACTGCGATCTACTCATAGAGTTAAAAACTGGCAGTGATCTATCCCGTTTTGGGGGGTTCAGGTCAAAGTTGTTAAGCTTTTTTTAAGGAGAAGGAAAGCCCTGTTTTTTAGGGGTTCAGGTCAAAGTTGTTGAGATTTTTTAGGAAGGAGGAAGACCCATTTTTTTAGGGGTTCAGGTCAGAGTTGTTGAGCTTTTCTGAGACGGGAGGAAAGCCCTGTTTAGGGGCTAAAATGTTGAGCATTTTTTAGGGAAGTCAAAGTTGTTGAGCTTCTTTGGGGGGAGCCAGTGATCTACCAGTGATCTACCACAGACGTCCAGTGATCTACCAGTAGATCACGATCTACCTGTTGGACGTGCCTGTTCTAAGGCTTTGTTTGCACCAGAACCAGTCTGATTTGGCGGGGCGGGGTGGGGACAGGGACTGGAAAGGTCTGAGATGGGGAGGATGGTGTCTGGGCACCCCTATATTAATGGGGGGACATGCCAGTGTGAATCCACATTTTGCTCCATTGTGGACAAGCCTTAAGGCTAATTCTAAGGGTATTTTTTTTTAAGGGTAGTGACTGGGGGGGAAGGGTTAAATATCCCCTGCTCATGCACTGTGATTATTCTGTACACTGCCCCACACACTATTTAAAATATATAGTTGAAATCTCCTGCTGCGGTTGCTATTCCCATAATAGTAGCAAGATCTTCACTTCCTCGCTACTAAACTTGAAGGTTTCTTGGATAGGTTCCATGTTCCCCAGTGAGAGCTACCATTTAGATTTCCCACAATGCCCTGGAGTTAGGAGCACCATAGGAAATGTAAACAGCAGCCCACTGCCCACTAAGTAAGCCCATCAGGGGCTGCATTGGCACCAGGAAGCAGTTTGCTAACGGCTGACCTCTCGCTCCTTCCTGCGCCTCCTTGCTGTGGTGTGTCTTCCCTGAACACCCAACACTATTGACCTTGGACCTCTGCTTGATCTTGGCTTGCTGAGACTACGCTGCACCTTGAACCCTGCTCTCTTGGGTAAGTGCTTTGCTAAAAGGCTTTAACATCTTGGGACTGAGAGCCAGGGGACACCCTCTAGAGCAGGCATGTTCAACAGGTAGATCGTGATCTACCGGTAGATCACTGGACGTCTATGGTAGACCACTGGTAGATCATTGGCTCCCTCCAAAGAAGCTGAACAACTGTGGCTCCCCTAAAAAAAAGCTCAACATTTTACCTCCTCCCTGAAAAAACTCAATGACTTTGACCTGAACCCCCAAAAAGGGGGTAGATCACTGCCAGTTTTTAACTCTGTGAGTAGATCACAGTCTCTTGGGAGTTGGCCACCCCTGCTCTAGAGCATGGCAAAATGGAACCCATACAATCCTGGAAATGGCCAGCAACAATGCAACAATGATGGGGAATGGAGCGTGAGAGGTGGGGGGCACCAAATTTAGCATCTCATAGGGTGCCGCTGAAATTTGAGAGCCCCAAATGTGCCACTGCCACTGGCAACCAATTTCTTAGCTACAGTGGTACCTCGGTTTAAGAACAGCCCTGTTTACGAACTATTTGGTTTACGAACTCCACAAAACCAGAAGTAGTGTCCCGGTTTGCAAACTTTACCTCGGTCTAAGAACGGAAGCCAAATGGTGGAAGGGCACCGGCGGCAGGAGGCCTCATTAGGGAAAGCGTGCCTCGGTTTAAGAACGGTTTGGGTTTTAAGAACGGACTTCCAGAACGGATTAAGTTCGTAAACCAAGGTACCACTGTATATGGTCCTTTGATCTGATCCAGCAGAGCATTTCTTGCATTCTTACAGCATAAAGGAAAATACCCCCCCCCCAATGCATTCTGACAAATGTAAGTATATCCATTGCTGATATCTGCTGAAGACTTCAGACAGATCCATCTGACACCCTAAAATTCCCTGAAGGGAGCATGCTCTGATGTCAACATATTTCAGTAATCTAGGGAAACAATATGTGCAAGAACTAGACCAGAACTTAATTTGACACCAATGCTGTGGCAGTGTTGGCTGCTGAAGAGACAAGCCACTGCTCAATTATTATTATGTTTTTAAAAACAGCTTGTCTCTTCAGCATTAGGAACTGGGTTCTGTTAAAATTAAACAAGCTTCAGGCAGCCAATGGCACAAAACAGACTGCAAATAGTACGGGCCGGTGTTGTGCAATTCTATTGCTCCCTCTAATAGAGTCTTCAAAGAAATTAAGCAAAAATGGGGCAGCCAACATGCAAAACAGAAGTTTTAGCATGTTTTGATGAATTTCAATATTTGCAAACTTTTTTTTTTTAAAGAAAAGGATGGGGGCCAAACCCAAGGCATGCCAGGGGCCTACTTGTGAGCAAAGACAAACGTGTACCACTCCTCTAAACGATAAACTTTGCATGAACTGGCCAGGCTGCCAAAGCAGCGGAGGTTAGGCAGGAAGCTATTTTTGTGCCTCGCGCCATAATTTATTTAGCGAGACAGGCTGCATTTCAGATCACATGAAAGCAGGTCTGCGTATTTATTCTGCATGAGAAACAGCAAATGAAGAATACAATAAAAAAAAAAATGGAACTCCGCTTTAGGATGTTCCAAATCCTGTGAATCACAGATTTGCCCGTTTGGCTCAAGGCCAAGGGGAATTCTCTGGGGGGCTGTGTACTAGTAGAGCCCACAGTTGGATGCTGCCCTTGGCTCCCCACTGGGGTGTGTGGGGGGGGGGAATTGGTCCAGCACTCTGAGGAGCTCCAGGTGGCTAGATTTAGGAAGGTTTTTAACTTCCCATGCTGCCCCTGACCTAGCAGCATTTTTAGGATGTGTCCTATATTACACAGGATAGTCCTCTATTTCCGAGATAGGCAGACAACTCACAAGAACCGCAAGATCCACCAACCAGGGCCTCGTGCAAAAGTCATGTGCCTATAATTAAAGACTTCTGAGCCCAGGGGTTTGTTTGGCGAATCAGGGATGAACAGAGTTCACCGTGCTTCTTCCCCCATACTCCCCATTATGATGAGATGTGCGGTAATCCTATTTACATTACAGTGATTATTTCTAAATTTGCATCTATACATACAAATCAGCATGTGCAAATCTGTGTGTCCTTTTTAAAATGCGTTGCAGCTGCCCATCATAATGGCTCGAGACCTATGGCCACATGCAAAGCAGGGCTAGAAAGAATATTTCATTGGCACATGGATTTCTCCTTGCTGAGTGGAATGTTCTCTCCCTCTCCTTCATCCTGCACATTCCTTAAATCTGTTCTCGGTTTTTCCCCCAACCCTCCAAGCAGATTTAGGGACATCATGAGGGATGAGCAGGGAGGGAACTGTGTTACACTAGTGCTAATCCTTGCACTGGTACAAAAATTTAGTTGCATACCAGCCTTCATCTGATACAGAATGCAGCCAGCAAGATGCTTGTGAGATCCAGGCATTCAGAGCACGCAAGCCACATACTGTTATCGGCTGCATTGGTTGCATGTTCATTTCCATGCTCAATTTACAGTGTAGGTGCTAACCTTTAAAGCTTATTATTATTATTATTATTATTATTATTATTATTATTATTATTTATATCCCGCCCATCTGGCTGGGTTTCCCCAGCCACTCTGGGCGGCTTCCAACAGAATATTAAAAATACAATAGTCTATTAAACATTAAAAGCTTCCCTAAACAGGGCTGCCTTCAGATGTCTTCTAAAAGTCTGGTAGTTGTTTTTCTCTTTGAAATCTGGTGGGAGGGCGTTCCACAGGGCGGGTGCCACTACTGAGAAGGCCCTCTGCCTGGTTCCCTGTAACTTGGCTTCTCGCAGCGAGGGAACCGCCAGAAGGCCCTCGGTGCTGGACCTCAGTGTCCGGACAGAATAATGGGGGTGTAGACGCTCCTTCAGGTACACTGGACCGAGGCCATTTAAATGGTTTGAGGGCAGCTTATCTGTCTGAAGGACAACCTGCACCCATACAAACCTGCCTGGGCCTTAAGATCAGCATCAGAGAACCTGGAGGGTAGGACTCAAACCAATGGCTTCAAGTTACAAGAAAGGAGATTCTAACTAAAAATCAGGAAGAACTTTCTGACAGCAAGAGCTGTTCGACAGTGGAACGGTCTCCCTCGGGAGGTGCGGGACTCTACTTCACTGGAGGTTTTCAAGCAGAGGTTGATGGCCATCTGTCATGGATGCTTTAGCTGAGATTCCTGCATCGCAGAGAATTGGACTAGATGACCCTTGGGGTCCCTTCCAACTCTATAATTCTATGATTCTAAGATCTGTCAGACTGGCTGGCAATAGAGAAAGGGCCTTTTCAATAGTGGCCCCCTCTCCCCGAGAAGAAGTATACACCTTTGTTCATTAAAAATGAATTTGCTTCAAGCTGTGTTCTATTAAAAGTGATGTAGCTTGTGTTTTTAAGCTGTTTTAAATTGCTGCCGTTTTTGCTTTTGTGATTGGAGGTTTTTTGTTTTTGTTTTACTGTCTTTCAGAAAAGAAAAGAAAAATATTGCTTTACCGTTTTAGTTATCTTTCGTAAGCCACCTTTGGAAGATTTTGCCCAGAAAGGTGACATATGAGTGATTTAAATGCACAAATAAATAAATACATTTCCTCTCGCTGTCCTGCTCCATCCCTCAAACTGCCAAGAGGTGCTGTTGCCAAGGCGCCTCTAGAACTTAAGAGAATCTCACCAGATATTGTAGACTCGCTTTCAAACCTGTCACTGCAGCCGCATAGGTTTTTAAGAGAGAGAGAGAGAGAGAAAGCAATGCTGAGATATTCATTGATCATTTTAGGTTTCAAGTGCTGAATTACCGAGGCAAGGAAAAGGCGATTGTAGCTGTGTGGCTGGGTGATTTTAGGGAGCTTCTGTCATTGGTGTAAGTTGCTTTGAGTTTCTATTTTGGAAAAAATAGAAATAGTGGTGGTGGTGGTGGTGATATATGGCTCAAGGAGGTGGAGGGGAACCCAGGATCAAAATGCTGCCTTTTCTTCATGCTCATTAATCTAGATCTGTGTCCGAGCAGCACGCCGACATGTAGTCAAGAGAGAAAGGAATGCATAATTTCTTTCCTGCCAAAAAAAACGCATTGAGGAACCTTGTGAAGGTTGATCTGAATAATCTCGCTCAAAGACAAAATAGAGAATCGGTACTAGGGGAGCGTAAGCTCTTGTGCTATTCAAAAGCTCGGAGAGGGAAAGAAGGGCGAGGGTGAAGTTCAAGGCAAGAGTAGAGTAATTTCTCCCCGCACAGTCGCAAATAAAATGAGTCTCGACTTGGCAGGATTAAATTAAAGATGGATCTTGTGCTTGATGATAGTTTGATAGAACCAGGTTTTGTAGTGCTTGAATCATGAACATAAGTGGGTCTCTCTAGTGGCCAGCTAGTATTTTCTTTATACTCGAGCGTTTACTATGGCACACAAATGTTAACTGGTTTTTATCACATGCTCATTACCATATCTTCCTCTGTTACTTTTTAAATGCTATTCAGGTAAAGCCTCGCTAGAAGAGGATAATTCAAGCGTCACCTAACGACTGCGCGTTGCCTTCAAAGGGGACGGCGCTTTCTGAAAGCGCCTGTTCAACTTTTGATGCTGCGTTCCATAGAATATCGAGATTCCTTTAAAAAAAAGAATTAAAAAGAAATAAACATTTTAAAAAAACAAGGGCTTGATATCCCTTTTTAACAGCACAACAGAATGGAAGGTAATGCCAGGCACAAGTGAAAGTTTAGAAAGGCAATTGAAACTACCTGCCACATAATGCAAGCTAAAGAAAAGCTTTAAAAAATGTTTCCTCCTTACTAGTGTTGTTGACACCATATCCTTTGCTATAAATAAAGGGTTGTTTCTCTCTCCCCCCCCCCCCCCATGAAGCAAGTTAAGGATTCTTGAACATGGAGATCCTGTACAAACACAAATAAATATGTTTTAACCTTTAGGGTCACCTCTCTATTCATTTAATGATTCAAAGAGAAAACTAAATTTTGATGGGTTGGTTTTTTTTTTCCAATTAAGAAGGGACTTACAAGAGCCAAACGTTTCAGTTAATAACACCAAGTTTGCAACGCTGTATTCATTCACCTGAGTGATGATTCCCGCTGAAAAACAATGGGGTTTACTTCTGAGTAGATTGCGCTGTGAGGGATTTTGGCATTTGGGAGGTTAATTTTTCATATTTAAAGTGTACAGAAATCCTAATTCTGCATAGTAGCAATTTGGAGATTGGGGGGGGGGGGTGGAACCAGCAATTGGGGAGGGGGTGGTATTGGTTATGCTGCACTAGACATTCCGTACTCAGGGGATCAATTATAAAAACACTCATTCAGCTATTTCTATTCAAATGAACACCTGAAGAGAAGGTCTCAAATGGTTTTAAAAGTGTGTGGATATTACTGGATAAATGTTAGCCCAATAAAAGAGATCATCATCTGCTATTTGTGTGCATTTAAGTTGACACTAAAAAGATCTTTGTGGAAGACTACAGCTTTCTCTCTCTCTCTCTTTTGTGAGCGTGCATCTTTTATCTCCTATTCCCTTAACAATTTGGGAATTGAAGAAAACGTAGCAGATGAGCCGTTCTTTAAGATTAAAGGGGCAGCGTTTAGCTGAACACACCTGAACGAGGAAGGAGTCTATTTCCTTCGACACTTATAAATATGGAATGATGCGCTAGGAGGCAAAGTCGCGAACCCCTAATAAGAATTCACAAGCCTGTGTTTTGAAAACAAGAGATTTGCATTTAGCCTGCGGTCACAGAACACAGGCCATTCAGAGTCGAAAATTTACAGGCCTGCTCTTCGCACCCCCTTTGGCCCTCTTCAACCCCCTTCAAAATATTTTCTTGCTTTGTGGGTAAAAAAAAACCAAAACAAAAAACAAACCCAGAACAAAACAGAAGGAGGACGGTCTAACAATACCTTCTGCATTCAGTTAGGAGGGCACAGAACAATTATTCACAGATGGGATGTAACTGTTACATGCCAGCATAATGTATATTGCATTGTTCACTCGAAATGAGAAAAGTCAAACGAATATACCACTAAGATCCTGGAACGCAGGCGTGAAAGTGGGCCACAGTGTAAAAATAAATAATTCTTTGGCACTCGGGAGGAACTAATAGAAATCAATTGAAAAGATGTATTTTAAAAAACCCAAAAACCACCAGTAAGTATGCTGGGAGCAGTGCCACAAACTGGGAAGGCAGGGGAACAAATGCACCAACTACACTCTGAAAAACATCAAGGCCGAATACTGATCCGTCATATAATAGTCACAGAATAATTGGATAAGTTATGCAGGTTGGCACGTTCGGAGACAGTGGAGAAAGGGGAATACACAGGCTCCACCCAGTATTATTAACAAAAAAATAATCTAGCATTTAAGCCTTTACTTCATCATGTGGAAGTATGCTTATTAAAATTGTTAGGCTGCAGTCCACTGTGCCATCTTTACTAGGAGTAAGTCCCGCTCAGCTCCGTGGGCTCTCATTCCAAGTAGACATGTACAGCATTGCACCGTATGACTGCTTCCTACATCGCAGCCACACTACCAGAAAATAAGCAAGCATTGTGGATTTGAGATTTTATGTAAAGAGTTAGAAGATTTATTTACAGGTTTTTCTGGAGAACGACATACCTTTTCAACTCACTTCTGGAGAAAATAAAGTAAAATATTCCCTTCCCAACTCTCTCTTTTTAATCTCAGCTCTCCCCACACAAGAAAAGCCAGCCAGATCTGAGCAGCCCTATAGTGATTTCACTCCCTGCCTGTCTATCCGATCTATTTCTTACACAGGTGTCTTTTTGGTGTATGCTATAAAAAAAGAAGAAGAGGAGAGAGGAGACTTCAGTAAAGAATAAAAATGGATTTGTACACACCGTGTCTGCAAATTCTGGGTTTCTTACAGACCAGAAAATATTTTTTCCCCTGTGCTACAGCATCAAATATGCATTTTTTTTAGAAGTGCTTTTTCTTAATCCCACAATATCATCACTTTACAAACTGGGGTGGGTTTTGGGGGGGGGTGGAGATCAGGTAGCACTCCTTAAATAGTATTTTGAAATAATAATAATAAAAAATTCCATTCTAAAAGTAGCTTCAACATCTTCGTTTCCCCCACTCTGGTATAGAAATTGTGAATGTAAAAGCACCGACGTAGTGACCAAGATGTTTTTATGTATGTATATCATGCATGCGTACACCTGTACAGAGAGAGGAAGACACACACACATGCACAAAAACACACTGCCCCTTCCTTCACCCCCCTTTTTTCCATTGCTTTCACAGTTGTGATGTGAGGAAGGGAACAAAAAAATTACTCCAAATGATAGCAGCCGTCAAAGAGCAAGCTCTGATTTCAGATGTAACAGTGACACCTGCAGTCGGATCATATTCATTGATGCTCAGATATTGATGCTGAAGCGCATCCCGTTGCATTCAACAGTACACGGCTGTTTGTGCTGAAACATCGAGGTTCCTAAACTCTGTTGAAGAGGTGGGCAAGGTGTGAGCATACTCCCTGCATCGATGCCTCAGCTTGCTCTACTCGCTGCCCAAACTTTCTCAAGTTGTTTCTGGAAAGGCACAGGCTGTAGGTTGGTTTTCTTAAAACATAAAACTAGTGGTATCAGAAAACGAGAGGGTCACCACCTATGGTGGAAGACCAGCAGCCTCTTCTTACAAAATCCATTTTACCTACACTGCCCAACCACAATGCTCCATAGATCAGGACCAGTCTGGACAATTGGCAATTCTGTAAGTGTGTGTGTGTGTGTGTGTGTGTGTGTGTGTGTGTGTGTGTGTGTGTGTGTGTTTAAAGTAAACTGCATTTGCAGGAGTTGCTCCAGCTCAGGAGTATTTCGGGGGAGGCGCTAGAGGGACTTGATCCCTTTGCTGCCTACTGTGGTCCCAGTGTGGACCAGGGCTGGATCTACACAGAGGAGAGGAAAAAACCACCCTATAAATAAGTCAGAAATTAGATCGTTATAACAACAACAAAAAACCCCTATGGAAAAACACATATTAAAAATCCCTGCTCTCTAGCACCATCTGGCGTCACATGTTTATAGTGCATTCAAATCATTGTATCTTTATTAATGTAGCTGAGTCCCAGGGCTCCTGCGCCTGCAGATTACTTGTAAAAAGCAATTGACAAAATTGGCATCACATCTACCCTGTTTCTCCTAAAATAAGACGTAGCCATAAAATAAGCCGTAGCAGGATTTCTACACATTTGTGAAATATAAGCCATACCCTGAAAATAAGACATAGTGACGCGGCACCTCTCCCTTAAGATGGCCTGGATAGGCGTGGCTATGCAGCGTGCCGACGCAGAGTGGTTAAAATAAGATATCCCCTGAAAATAAGCCATACTGAGTTTTTTTGAGGGGGAAAAAATATAAGACAGTGTCTTATTTTAGGAGAAACACGGTAGTTTTGGCCCACAGAGGCAGGACACAGGATTTGCACTCAGAAAGGCTCAGGTTCCAGTTCCTGGGTCCTCCGGCTCAAAGGATCTCAGACAGCAAGCCTGGACACGACCTAAGAACTTGGTGAGCTTCTACCAAGTTGAGTTAAAAAAAAGGACTGGTGTAGATGGCATGACTCAGCAGAGCAGAGCATTGGTGGGGAGCCTGCAGGCGGCAGGCCTAATCCAGCCCGTTGTATCCCTCAAATGACTCACCAGGCCTGTCTCGGTGAGGCCCACCCTCTTCCCAATCATTCCACATCTTTTATGGAGACTGGGGATAAGACCTTGAAGAACAGGTGGAGGGATCTCTTGATCTCTGGTCTTAGCTCTAAGCTGTGAGAGCTGGACCATAAAGAAGGCTGATCGCCGAAGAATTGATGCTTTTGAATTATGGTGCTGGATGAGACTCTTGAGAGTCCCATGGACTGCAAGAAGATCAAACCTATCCATTCTTAAGGAAATCAGCCCTGAGTGCTCACTGGAAGGACAGATCCTGAAGCTGAGGCTCCAATACTTTGGCCACCTCATGAGAAGAGAAGACTCCCTGGAAAAGACCCTGATGTTGGGAAAGATGGAGGGCACAAGGAGAAGGGGACGAGAGAGGATGAGATGGTTGGACAGTGTTCTCGAAGCTACCAACATGAGTCTGACCAAACTGCGGGAGGCAGTGGAAGACAGGAGTCCCTGGCGTGCTCTGGTCCATGGGGTACAAAGAGCTGGACATGACTAAACCACTAAACAACAACAACAAGCTCTAAGCACAACATTATTCAGATGGGAGATAAGAGCTAGAGGCAGCACCTCCACTTTCTCCAGTGTTGGGGTGGGGATAGGGGAAAATGCAGCCTTTTACTCTTACCTCCAATCTTAGCGCTGTGGGGCTTCGCACTAAGATCAGGAGATTAAACCCCTCTGCCTGTCCTTTAGGGATTCCTTCTAAAGAGTAGGCAGAGCCATCTTTCCAGCCACACCCGCCACAGTGCTGGAGGGGAGAGGGCTGGTTGGAAATGCTGTGTGGCTTTTTGTTTTGTTTTATTCTGCCTTGCCCCACCCCCATTGGAGTGCGACCCCCATCCAGTAGACCCAATAATAATAATAATAATAATAATAATAATAATAATAATAATAATAATTTATTATTTATACCCCACCCATCTGGCTGGGTTTCCCCAGCCACTCTGGGCGGCTTTCGACAGAACATTAAAATACAATAATCTATTAAACATTAAAAGGCTCCCTAAACAGGGCTGCCTTCAGATGTCTTCTAAAGATCTGGTAGTTGTTGTTCTCTTTGACATCTGAAGGGAGGCCGTTCCACAGGGCGGGTGCCACTACTGAGAAGGCCCTCTGCCTGTTTCCCTGTAACTTGGCTTCTCGTAGTGAGGGAACCGCCAGAAGGCCCTCAGCACTGGACCTCAGTGTCCGGGCTGAACGATGGGGGTGGAGACGCTCCTTCAGGTATACTTCAGGTATATCAAGTTCAAATCCTGAAACAGGCCCCCCACACCTGAGCTAGACTATAAATATTAGGACAGCGATGGAGAGATATGGTTGAGCGGCACAGTTCTTGCTTTTGGATTTTGGGTAATGCGTGTTTCTTGGTGTTATCATGGCAAGTACGTAACTCTTTCATTTGCTGCAATTGATGGGGTGGGATATGATCTCGTGATGTTCTGCATGAAATCGATTCAGTATGTGGAGCCAATTCCTCAAAACTACAGGAGGAGTAAGAGCTGTTACTCTCGGTTTCCTTCTCTTGGGCTTCCCACAGGCATCTGGTTGACCACAATGAGAACAGGATGCTGGACTATTTTGTTTCTGGTCTGTTGTTGTGATAAAGAATGGAACAAAAGTCTATCAAGTACTGGACATAGCCTTTCCTTCTAATAAGGACTTTTGTCTAATAAATGTTTAGTTATCGGAAACTTCCTCCAGCATCTCAGAAATGCACCTATGAAGTTTTTGCAACTTTTTAAATTTATTTAAATTTATTTAAATTTAATTGGTTAATTAAGGAACAGACGATTCATCAAATGAAAGCCCATTAACTGGTTGACAAACTTTCTCTCTCTCTGTGTGTGTGTATGAATCGCAGCTTTCCCCTTCAAATTGCACACAGGGTGAACGGCTAGAAAACGTTTCGCGTTTTCAAAGGGGAAAGCCATGATTTATATACCAGCGCCCCCTTTTGCTACCAGATCTGCCAACTTTTGGACTGCGCCATTCTCAGCTGCTCGGTCTACAACCGTTTGCGGGTGTTAATGTTCATCGGCATGCTGCGAACAGCATTTCGGCAAAAGAGCGTGTCCCACAACAGTGGGCAGTTAACAGCGCAGGAGAAAGCCAGGCCAGTTTTTGTTGTTGTTGTTTTCCTGGTCAGCTGGTGGTTGTATTCCTGAAAGATGCTATGCATGGGTTTTGTACTCAGGTATTGGAACACCTAGTGCAAAATGGCTTGTACAAAGTGGCTCTCCGGAGTCCAGGACCAAAGGATTTATTGTAGCTCTTTCCCTTTTTGCATTACTATAAAGGCCATTGCTAGGGGCCCTCTGCATCATCTGAATACGAACTAACCAGGGAAGAGAGGGGCGGGGGGAACCCTTGATCTATTATTTGTTTTCCCCTTCCCCTATTACTATTCTGCTTCATCACACAGCCTGCAAAACAGAATAAGCCGCCTGTCATGGTATTACAAAGGAAACCCTAGATTCCCCCCCTCCAAGAAATATGCATATTATTGCGTTGCTGTTGTTGTTGTTGTTGCCATCCATCTTACTGACCCACTTTCCTGAAAAGAAAGTTCAAATATAATCTCTCTCTCCCCCCCTCCTCCTGCCACAACCTGCCCCCCCCCTGCACGCTTCTCCTCCTGAAAACTTTATGAATTTGGTGCTCTCCTTGTGGATTTGAGATGCAGTGCTCTGATCTGATTCCTCCTGTATGCAAATGTCCCCCGCTCCGTGTGTGTGTGTGTGTGTGTGTGTGTGTGTGTGTGAGAGAGAGAGAGAGAGAGAGAGAGAGAGAGAGAATGTACAAAAAGATTTCTTTATAACTTTTCTCAATATTCTGCTGATTGCCAGCTCAGTAGCAGATGTGCTGTGCTTAATGGTGCATAGACAAGAAGCATTCCCTAATCCCTAAATGAACTTCTTATCTCTAAATATATACAAGATAAGCTATATAAACTCCATTTAGCTACTATGCTATTAAATCTACCAGAACTGAAAAGAGAACGAATATTGTTAAACCAAGCACCTGTTAGCAGAAAAGCATTAACAAAAAAATCCTCCAAATACAAAAAAACAAAAAACAAAAAAAACCCAACCCAAAAACAATGCCAACAAATCAAAATTATTTAAAAGAACAGAAGTCAATGCAGATAGGATTGTTGATGCTCTGTGGGCACGTTCTGCACTGCAGCTAATGGAGAGAGAACACAGGCTTGTCTTTCGAAGCGCAGGAATGAGGCTCATTGACCCATTGTGAGATCCTAGAACAGTTCTAGAACAGTTTGTTTGCAGCCCAGAACAGTGGATGGAACCCATGCACTCAGGATAAAGGCAAAGCTGCATTGCTATTCCCTTAACAAATCTTGAGAAAGTGTCACCCACGATAGGTACTCGCCCAGTCGCCAGTGTGTATTATTTATTTCCTTACACCCTCAATTCCGCTTTCCTTTCATAATGGAACCCAGGCTGCATTCATAAGGCAGCCTCTTCCATTTTGACGCTTTGTTTCCCTGACGCTTTGTTTCCACATTATATTTGAGCTTCCACATGGCAATAAAACAAACCTCTGGAATGCTAATTTAGCTGTGGTTCCTGAACGCGGGTTAGCTAGGGATAACCTTAGCAAGGACGTGGGTGGCGCTGTGGTCTAAACCACAGAGCCTAGGGCTTGCCGATCAGAAGGTCGGTGGTTCGAATCCCCACGACAGGGTGAGCTCCTGTTGCTCGGTCCCTGCTCCTGCCAACCTAGCAGTTCGAAAGCACGTCAAAGTGCAAATAGATAAATAGGTACCGCTGTGGTGGGAAGGTAAACGGCCACATGAGCTGTACGCCGGCTCCCTCGGCCAATAATGCGAGATGAGCACCGCAACCCCAGAGTCGTCCGCGACTGGACCTAATGGTCAGGGGTCCCTTTACCCTTTTACCTGCATTGCCAGGGGTTGGAGTAAATGAGCCATCCAATTCTACAATTCTATGATTATGAAATATAGCGCTCATTTTCACGTTGATACCCTTTCGCAGGCCCCTTAAACTAGAAAATCATGGGGGTACAATGACAAAATTTGGGTATGCAGTTCTTTCCTAAAGAACTAAACTAAAGCACCGATCCCCATGTCTGAATGCATGTCCAGTTTGACATGCATGAAGCTCTCCAGGCACCGATGAGACTCAAACCAGCTGAGGTTCACCAAAGTGGCTCTGCAGATGTTATTGGACTCCCATCTCCCACCTCATCTCTATCCGTTGGCTATGCTGACTGGGCCTGGTGGAAGCTGGAGCCCCACAAGATCTGAAGAGCCACAGTTTCCACATCCCTGATCTACACTCTACACCATTTCGGACAGGAAATGCCAAGGGTTGAAACTGGGAGCGTCTGTTTGGAAGCCATGTGCTTTTACTGCTGAGCGATGGTCTGTAAAATGCTGAAAACAGAGACGATGTATGTACTTTTGTAACCCAAGAAAATCTTTTTTTTTAAAAAAACATTTTTAAAAAATGCTGAGATGCGACAGCGAATGGCCAGTTCCTTCTCATAACTGTTGGGTTCAGAAAGTATAAACACGTGGATTTTTTTTAATTAAAAGAGAGAGTTGATGGCCCACACTCCAGCACTCTGGTCTTATACTCTTTCATTTCTTATTAGGAATCCTCTTACTACAGCTATTTCCTTTACTTAGAACCCCAGTTCAAATTTCCACAGTTATCCTTTGGAAGGAGCTATGTGTCCTCAGTTTTAAGTTCCCCCAAAGCACATGCGCGCAAATCTCTCTCCCTCTCCCCTTCCCTCTGGCGCCATCTCAAGCAAGAATGCAGCCCTAAACATTGTTATTAAAACCACTTTCATTATTAATTGCTATCATTTATATTCCACTTTTCTTTCAGAGATATTAAAGATTATGAACAAGAAAAAGTTTATTTTTAAATTATCATCATCATCATCATTTGTTAGAATCCATGGACAAGATGAATCTGAGAACGAGAATTAACCTACTCAGGAAAGAAGAGGAAAAGGAAAAGCTGCAGAAACTCCAGCTGTCAATTAGGAGGCAATTATTATTATAGCGAAGTAATAATAATAAAGAAAGAAAAAGAAAAATGTGCACACACCCCCAAGGCCAATCCACTGTAACTATCCATCCTCCCAAAATTTCAACACCTCTTGCGATGGTTTGACCTCTTTCCATTTTAACAGTACAATTTCTAAAATACCTTCCATATCTCCTCAAAATCATTTCTCCTGCATATTCCCCATCTTACCTTAATAACACGTTAATTTATCATTAATAGCTATATCCCAGGAAAGTCTTATTTTGTGTGTGTGTGTGTGTGTGTGTGTGTGTGTTTAAAGTGTGGATCACACACACACACACACACACACACACACACACACAACATATCTTGAAATCGTTCTTACGCTACTTCAACAGCCATGGCTTCCCCAAAGAATGCTGGGAAATGTAGTTTGTAGGGTGATGACTTCACGGTGCTGCAATTCCCAGCACCCTTCTCAAGCTACAGTTCCCAGGGAGTCTCCATGATGATTAAAGTGGTTTAAGAGTGCTTTAAATGTATGGTGTGGTTGTGACCTTAGCCAAAAGGCGAGCAGTGACAGGGCCAGGCAAACCTCTTTCAGGACGTAGAGGTCGTCCCAGTCCCCCCACCGCCCATTCCTGCCTCAGAATCTCATATGCAGGAGTGAAGCACACAGACGGTTTTTGTTCCAGTTTCAAACACTTCCAACCTGCTCCAGAAATTCGTGAATGGGAACACAGAGCACGGTGGACTGAGAAAACACCCATTGCTTTCTCCTCTGTCTAGGGCAGCCTGGTGACTCTTGAATTCTGACACTTTGGACAGCTGCTTTGAAGAAGAGAAGAGTTTGGATTTGATATCCCGCTTTATCACTACCCGAAGGAGTCTCAAAGCGGTTAACATTCTCCTTTCCCTTCCTCCCCCACAACAAACACTCTGTGAGGTGAGTGAGTCTGAGAGACTTCAAAGAAGTGTGACTAGCCCAAGGTCACCCAGCAGCTGCATGTGGAGGAGCGGAGACGCGAACCCGGTTCACCAGATTACGAGTCTACTGCTCTTAACCACTACACCACACTGGCTTTGCTCTCCTCCTTGGTCATCCTGCAGGGAAGGGGGATACCTCTGCTGTTTTCCTACCTTCTCGGATGCAGCTTTGTGGAGCTCAGCTCAGCAAACAGGATGAAGTCCATCTGCTCCTTTCTTTTTGGGGAGAAGTGGCTTCCCTGCCTTCTGCCCCCAGAAGTCCCAATGGGCCACTATTGGATAGAAGTATGACACATGTGTCAGGGTCCTTATTTTTTATCTCTACAAGACTGCAACATATGAAGTTCCTCTTTGTTATCACCTGGACCGCCATGTCAAGGATGAGCAATGGGAACATAATGAAGTGAATCCTGAATTGAATTGCATTCTACTCAAGAGGAGACCTTCCTTCAGACTGGATTGGGATTCTCTACCACAGGAGGCAGCAATGGTCAGCAACTTGGGATTGGACAAATTTGTGGACAAAAGATAAAGGTAAAGGGACCCCTGACCATTAGGTTCAGTCGTGACCGACTCTGGGGTTGAGGCGCTCATCTCACTTTATTGGCCGAGGGAGCCGGTGTACAGCTTCCGGGTCATGTGGCCAGCATGACTAAGCCGCTTCTGGCGAACCAGGGCAGCGCACGAAAACGTCGTTTACCTTCCCACCAGAGCGGTTCCTATTTATCTACTTGCACTTTGACGTGCTTTCGAACTGCTAGGTTGGCAGGAGCTGGGACCGAGCAACGGGAGCTCACCACGTCGCGGGGATTCGAACCGCCGACCTTCTGATCGGCAAGCCCTAGGCTCTGTGGTTTAACCCACAGCGCCACCCGTGTCCCTGTGGACAAAAGAGTATTGGACAAATTCATGGAGAAGAAAGCTCTGTCAGGGTGTTCTACCTCCATGGCTGGAGGCAACATGCTTTTGAAACCCATTTGCTTGAAACTACAGGAAGGGAGAGTGCAGTTGTGCTCAGATCCTGCGTGTGGCCTTCCTACAGGCATCTGGTTGTGAAATTTGACAACAGGATGCCGGACTAGATGGGCCACTGGCCTGATCCAGCAGGCTCTTCCTATGTTCTCATGAGCAAAAAAGATGGAGGTTAGCAAAGACTGCACAAAGGTGCAGGTTTCAGCGTTTAGCAGCGAAACCTGCCGCACACCTGCCCACATTATGCTCGGCTTGCGTCTGGGCTATTGTATTGTCACCTTGGATAAACATTTTAAAAATGTGCCATGTTTACGAGGGGAAGGGGAGGGGGAAATTCCCCTCCCCAAACAAAGAAAAGCCAACATTTTAAAAGAAGCAGCGTATCCATATGCAAATGTTTTGCGATTACTCCATAGAAAAGCTGTGTCCTAGTTTTTGAAATATATATTTCACTTTATGTCGCACACAGCTGGGTTTATATTGGCACTTGTGCTAATATGCAAAATACAAGTCTCTTGCAATTCAGAAATGACTCTCTTTATGAAATGCCAGGAGGGCACCTGCTTTCTTTTGAAGGCTCGATCGTGCCAAACGTTGAGCAGCCATTTGTGGCCAACTTCCAGCTCTGACCACATAGCTTTAGCGGCGGTGCGCCAGCTTGAGACCAAAGAGTGTTTACTTCCATTGGGGTGGCCTGGTCAAAAAGTTTCACACATTCCGCGGGAAGCCTTCGATAATTAGACGTGGCGTATTGAAGAGAGAAGGGTGTCAGAGTTGATTGTGTGTGGAGTAATTACAGAGAAGCGCCAATGCGCCTCTCGCACGCATGCACACACAGTGTCCCCATCAGCTGGATGAGCGGGAGCCTCATCTACAAAACGCAAAATAGTCCTCACAGACAGCGTGTCAAGCACTTTCTGCAGGCCACCCGAGACAAGACAGACCACAAGATTCGCTTTTATTTCTAGACGGAGGGAAAGAGTAGGAAGCTCCCTCATACGGCACCATTTTGCCTACATGAGCAGAGACTCTCCAGGATTTCTGGCAATACCCGGAGACACCAGAGATTGGACCAAGGACCTTCTGCATGCAAGGCCGGTGATCTGCTCTTACTGAGCCACAACCCTCCTCCTGTCCCTTGGCTGCACTTTGGGATCCTTCTTAGTCAGGCATAGGCAACCTTGGCTCTCCAGATGTTTTGGGACTACAATTCCCATTGTCCCTGACCACTGGCCCTGTTAGCTAGGGATCATGGGAGTTGTAGTTCCAAAACATATGGCGAGCCAAGGTTGCCTATGCCTGCCATATTGCTCCTCTGCTTGCTCCTGCCTCCTTTCCCCTCCACTTCTTCCGTTATTTCCCTTGTGTTGAATTTTAGATTGTAAGCTCCTAGGGGGCGGGGCCCTGTCCACTTTTACACCATAAAGTGCATGGTGATCATGCAACCACAGTATCAGGAAGCCGAATTCCATGTTGCCCCTGGCTTTCTGCATGCACAGAGCCCTCCTCATTCCATGCACTCCATGCATAGGCATGGAGAGATAAACTTGCCACTTTCAAGAATCCGGGGAGAAGGGAGGGGAAGAGAGAAGGAAGCGAGAGAATCAGGGATTCCACGTCCATTTCGGTGCACTTTCCAGCCCTCCCGCTGACTCCCTGGGTGACCTTGGTCAAATTGCAACCTCTCGTATCTTCCTTTACCCATCTAATATGCATCTAACTCCAATGGTCCAATATTTGTTTAGCTCCTGGGGCTGTTGTGAAGCTTAATTAATGTTTGCCAAAAGCTTTGAGATCAGATGATGGAAGGTGCTTATATAAAGTTCAAAATATGACAAAGACAATGGAGGGGTTTGTGTATGTGTACCAGTGTGAGGGCGGGCGAGTAGGAATGGCGAAGTGCCAGAACAGTCGCTTGGACAAAACCGATGCTCATATCAGGGTTGTCCATATTTCGCCACCTAGTTTTATCAGTAAAACATATACAAAGTTGTTTAAATAAAGACTCATACATATTCAGCTGTGTACAGAACCAGGCATTTATAGATTTTGGGACAGGAAGATACGGGAAGAAGCTGGGGAAAGGCAGATACTGGACCTCTGAGCGCCTTGCTATAAATAAAAACCCACCTTCTGTGGTCGCCGTATGTTGCTGAGGACAAACCTACATTTGCAAATACCAGCAAATATGTAAAATGTCAAGGAGGGAAACGAGGTTCCAAAGAGTTAATGGCAACAGACTGAATCTTCATTGCTTGATCTCTTTTCTTCTTTAGCAGAAACCTGGGATAGACTGGTATGTCAGGAACATCCAAAGAAGCACTTTGTAAAAGGTAGCAAAAATGTAAATATGTATTACAATGCCCAGGCATATGCATCTTTGAAAATTCACGACTTACCCTAGTGGTGAGGAACCTGTTCATTTCCAGATGTTGTAGACTCCCATCAACCCTGACCATTGGACATGCTGGCTGGAGATGCACTGCATTGGCTGCCCAATTCAAAGTGCTGGTTTTGATCTATAAAGCCTTAAACGAACAGCTCAGGGCCACAATACCTCAAGGACTGCCTCTCCCCATATGAACTTACCAGATCTCTGTGATCATCTTCTAAGGGCCTTCTTCGCGTGCCTCCTCCACGAGAGGTCTGGAGAATGGCAACATAAGAAAGGGCCTTTTCTGCAGTGGCTCCCCCTTTGTGAAATGCTCTCTCCAATGAGGCTCAGCTGGTCATTATACACCTTTAGGTGCCAGGCAAAAACGTTCCTCTTCAACCAGGCCTTTGGCTGATTAATATTCTATACCCTTTAAAATGTGTTTGTGGGAGGGGTGCAGGGGGCTATTGGTTTGTTTTGATCGTTTTTATTGTGCATTTTGTGTTTTTATTTTGCATTCTTATGCTGTGAACCACCCTAAGATCTACAGATGAAGGGCTGTAAACAAATTTAATAAATGCTAATCTTCTCTGTATTGTTCCAATTTTTAGTATATGTGCTGTCGAAACGAGTGCTACAAATGTAATCAATAAAATAATAATAATAATAATAATAATAATAATAATAATAATAATAATAGGAATTGGAAATCTAGATTCCTAATCCCTGCTGCAAATGATTTCAACTTGGTCAATACACCTGTGCTGCTTTTTAACCTGCATATCTCATAGAATCATAAAATTGTAGTTGCAAGGTACCACGAGGGTCATCTGGTCCAACCCCCTGCAATGCAGGAATCTTTCGCCCAATGTGGTCTCGAACCCGCAACCCTGAGATTAACTAACAGTCCCATGCTCTCCTGGACTGAGCTATATCCCTGTTCTTTCAAATCAGGGGTGGGGAACCTTTGTGGCCCTCCCTGTTGCTGGACTCCCAACTCCCATCAGTCCCAGGCAGCATGGCCAATGGCCAAGGGGGCGGGGTAAGGAATCGTGGCTCAAATCATCTGGTGAGCCACAGGTTAGCCACCCCTGATTTAAACCCATTAGCTACTTGGAGAGATTTTTGTCTGCAGGCGTTTTCAAAAGCAAGCAGAATTCTCCCCACAATATAAATCAGTCAAGACGATTTTTTTTTTTTTTAAAGATGTTGCAATGCACATGTCAAAAGTATGCACTCTGTCAGAGGGAAGTCCTTCTCTTATGCGGAAGGCGGGATGCCTTCAAGATGCCTGCCACTGATGTAATTTGCAAATGTATTTAAAAACACAACAATTTAAATCTGCTTCTTGAATTGGAAAGCTAGCCTGAGTTTCTCAAAAGGTTTTTTTTTGGGGGGGGGGGTAACCCTTATACCGGTAGATCTCCTATGAAAAAACAACAAAAGGTATTTTTAAAGCTGTTTAAAGTGTCTTCTCCAAGTCTGGACCAAAAACCTATTACATCCAAACTTCATTAATCGAAAATAATGCATTTTCCCATAAAACAAGACCAACTAAAAGATTGCTGCAACTCTAATAATAAACAGAAAGTATGTGGGTCCGTTAACCTCCAGAATTGAAACTTTTTGTCTAATATGTGGAAGCAGCTAATAAAAACCGAGTGGGAGAGCTATCTCAGATTAAAAGGGAGTGCCGAAAACAGCAAAAGGTACGATTTATTAATACCATGGATCCACTAAAGGCTACAACCTTGACACCATGTCTAAGCAGGGACATTTCTCTGCCAGGTCTCTGGCCTCTCTCTCCCCACTCGTGGAGGAACTAACAGCCCATCCAAACTGTCTCTTTCAGACAAGTTCATCATCAGTCTCTTAACTAACAACTTCGCTGCAGACAGAATGCAGTGTTTATCAAGGCTCTTGCCAAAGTCTCCAGGAAGTGTGCATTATTCCAGAACCCATGGGTGGAGCATAGTAAGGAGATAAGAGAACAAAAACGAGACCTAACCCATAAGAAACGAAGAGCACTTTTTGATCCAACCGTGGCAATACTTTTGTCCTTGCTTTTGCAAATGTAAATTTGCAGGCCAGTGGCCCCCCACCCCACCCCAACACAGAAAGGCAGTCCTATGTCCAAGCACATCATTTCCCAACTGCCTTTTACCAGATATATGCAAGTCATTTGTAACTGGTCCAATTAGCGTAGCACTTTTACACATGTATAGCTTTCTGGCAGATTTCCAGCCTTGCCCACACCACCCCAACTCGAGAAAGGGTGGGATTCATGACCACCCAAACCTTCAGCAGATCGACTTTGTGGAGACTAGAGCTGGGCGATATCTGGTTTTCAACATATATCACCAGCTAAACATTGCAATATAACACAATATCTGAAATAAGGATGGAGCTATGTAGAGGCATTGGCTGGCTTCAAGGTTTTCCTTGCATCGTGATTTTTGCGATTTGCTGCAGGGGAGAGCTGAGCTGGCAGTTAACAGGCGCTGCAGGAATCAGGAGAAACATTGGCTAGCTTCACGGTTTTTCACACATTGTGATATTTCCATAGCACACACACGCACACACCCCGATTTGCGATGTATTGCCAGGTCAAAAATTATGAAACCAATTTCATGATATGGACTGGTTTTGGATGATATATCGATAGATCGTCCAGCCCCAGCAGAGAAGCCCTGGTAAAACATTATCGCACCACTGTTGTGTTAGAGAAACTTTCCTTCCAGCCTCAAGCTACTGCTGTAACGCTTTCCATAGGCTGAAATGAATGACTGTGTCATGCTACTACTGTAGAGTGCTAGTACAAAATAGGAGGGCAGATAGGCTGTTTTGCTACCCATTTGCTCCCTACTCCCAGATTCATAAATACAGAGTTGGAAGAGCCCACAACTCTGCACCAGCACCACCCCAGCACCCCCTAGCTACATCTCTGGATGTACCGGTATGTGCACAGATGCACTGCCAAGAAGCTACATTTAGTTAGTAAACTGCCTACTTAAATACCTATTTTGACCTCTCCCCTTCCATCAGCCCTTTAATATCTGTTTGCAAAGTGTACTTGGTGTAAAGTTCCACATCTTTACCATTCCTTAATTTTTCTCTTTCCTAATTATAGCTAAAAACTCTTCTCCCGGTACAAATTCTTTCATTTTTTTTAAACAGCAATTTGCTAGATGTTATGTCTCCACAGACTAATTAATGCGCAGCTTTTGCATCCGTCACAAAATAATTTTACTTGAATTCTGCTTCTTCTCACTTTGCCTTTAAAGTTCATTTTGTTATATATTTATTGAAACAGACAGGGAATTCCTAATGTACTTAAAAGCAAATTAAAATCATTTCCCTGTAGTACCGAATGCTTGCATAGTATGATGCACGGATAGAAAAAGGAAAGCAGCCAGCTCTGCCACGACCTGACCTTCATCTAAGTGTGAGCACCAAACATGGCGGAATTTAGTATCAACAAACTGACATGCCTAAACTTCATTTAAAAGTCATTATGGGTTTAAATATCAACCAAAACAGATGGGACATCCAGCAGTGGTTCACTGTGTTATCTTTTTATAACAAGGCATAGACTCTGAAGTTTGATATCAAAGTTGGCACTATTCTTTTGGTGATGATAGTGACAGATGTTTGATGCGTATAAATTTCAAATACTAGTTTGAACCTTCTCAAATTGCATCTGCTTCAATCAACAAACTTGTGATAATGTTGTTTCTGCTGAATACCAAACCAATGCTTTAAAGATGATTAAAGCAAAACTAAAATAATTGTTAATAGAGGAGGTATTCTATAACTGGAAGAACAGAGAGACTTTAAATCTTTGAATAATTTGCCTGATTTTGGTAAGAAAGCCAAGAAAACATGCTTCAAGGTGTTCCAGTTTTTGGAGATTTTTAAACATATAAACTCTCCAAATGTACACTTAAAGAGAGGTATGTGTTTTAAAATATATATATCCAGTGTAAAAGATGGGATGTGAAAATGGTACTAGTCAGGAGTAAATGAAAATGCACTGGAACTTGGCAAAAAGGTAAAGGTACCCCTGACAGTTAGCTCCAGTCACGGACGACTCTGGGGTTGTGGCGCTCATCTCGTTTTATTGGCCGAGGGAGCTGGCGTACAGCTTCTGGGTCATGTGGCCAGCATGACTAAGCTGCTTCTGGCGAACCAGAGCAGCGCATGGAAATGCCGTTTACCGTCCCGCCGGAGCGGTACCTATTTATCTACTTGCAATTTGATGTGCTTTCGAACTGCTAGGTTGGCAGTAGTTCCCCTAAATAAGTATATTTAAAATAAAAATTGAATCGGATACAAAGAACTACAGGTGGTGCTTTCTTGTGCAACTGTGTCCATAGGTTTCTCAAGGCGATCAATCTCAACTCCCATTCACCCAGCTTTCAGAGACACTCTCGTGTAGCACAAAATTTGGCGGAAATCCTGGAACAGGGCAACTCGGTTCTGTGCAGCTTTTATAAATTGACCCAAATGTGGCCAGCTAATTTCAGGTGCAACCATATAGTTGATGGGATATTTCAATGAAATACTGTTTGAGGCTTACATTAACACAGCTTATCTGAAGAAGTGTGCATGCACACGAAAGCTCATACCAAGAACAAACTTAGTTGGTCTCTAAGGTGCTACTGGAAGGAATTTTTTTTATTTTATTTTGTTTTGACTATGACAGACCAACACGGCTATCTACCTTTAACATTAACACAGCTTGTTACTTAAAGTGATTGCACAACAATTAAAAAAAAAAATCACCTGTTTTATTCTGGCCTAGAGGCCAATGGGCAATTTAAGTTAAGTGAGGCACTGTTTGTAGCAGTTCTTTGTTATCATTTTGAGTTTTAAACCACTGAAACCAAAGAAAACACTGCCATCTGCTGGTAATAAAGCAATTAACAATGCTTTTCCCACAGAGATTCGTACGTACAAAGCCACATTACTGATTGGTTCAAATACAAAAAAAGAAGAAGAAAGCTTCTTCAAGCTTAAAATTAAATCCCCCCTTCAATTGTTTGTATTCATGTGCTTTCCCCCTACTCTACCATGCAAGGTTAAGTTGGACACTATGTGATAATATGTAATAAGTACCCTATTGTTTGTCTTTTGAAAAACAAAGTAGGCCGGAAAATAGCAATTTACTCCCCCCCCCCCCGCCTTAAACAGACTCAAACTGAGCACACTGTTAATTGATGGTTTTAAAACTGGCTTCTATTTACTGAATACTTTTCTCGGCATCGTTCTTTTCACATAGTTTTCCAACTAGCAAGAGACAATTAAGTCAATTTTACCATTTTGAGACACCACTATTTTACACGGTCGAAAGAAACCAAGCCACGGTGGGATTGTGCTGTTTTTTTATTGTTTTCCATGGAGAAATACATCATCTGTTTACAAAATAGCTCTTGAAAAATACAAGGAGTACAGATACTATAAAACAAAGCAACTCCAGTCATGAGACACCTACGTACATCATGCGAAAGCAACAGTCTGATCTCCAGGTTATGAAAACTAGAATTAAAAAGTCACTATACAGAAAAGATTCCAAGTTCCCAGCTTGGCAAAACTTGGGTGCAGATACATGAAACGTTTAATAAAATGAAAAATAAAATAAAATTCCTCATGTGTAAACAAAAACGAGACTAAATTTGTGCCTGGCAAGTTCGATCTAAACTCCATAGCTACACAAAATACACAGACAGTTTGTACACTTCAACTGTTAGTTAAACCTTTTGGATTGGGTCCCAGGGGAGAGGGAGGGTGCAAGGTAATATTACGGGAGCAAAGGTTGGGGTCACAGGAGGCTGTACAGGGCGAGGGCAAGAATTTTGTATACTAGGCATCGTAGACAAAAGGGCAGAAAATAAAATCTTGGTTACTGCACAACTGGGGAGGTCGGGAGAGTAAGCTGCAATCTCTTGGCTTTGGAAAATTAACTTATGGGGGGGGGGAAGGGGAAGAGCAAGTAATTTTACTTTAACATGGAAATGCACATGTAGGAGGATTGAGCACAATGCAGGGAAGGAAGTCATTAAACATGCTGATCAGAAAATATGGGAAGAGCAATTTAACCATCCCCACTTAATTTTGATTGAATCAGAAGTTATATATAGCTTGTTATCTCCATCTGATAATCACTGGCATTCCTCACTTTCTGCTTGCTTAGTCACGTGAGATTTTCATACCTTTTTAAACAAAGTTGCTGCTAGTCATTTTTATAGCTCTACAGAACAAAACGAAGACAACTGGGCAAGGAGAGCTTGTCAGGTTTTCAAGTGCCTGCTAGAATTGTGATTTAAAAGAAAACGCTCAGAATGTAAAAACTACTTTCAGGTGAGCTATCTAAAAATAAAATAAAATAAACTTAAAATCCTATAGGGTAAGAAAGATCTGCCTTCATATATATATATATTTAAAATTTGAGATGTTTGTAATGCAGACAGGACTTTTATGGAGTGTACAAAACTCTTATATTTAGTGATGAAAAGGCCATCAAGAGAGAGTTAAATGCTTCACAGGCACACTTTATTTACTCCATGGGGCGGGGGGGACGTGGCGGGGACGTGGCACTTGTGCCTGAAGGGCCACAGAGTTATAGAGCTTTTGTAACCACCATCATGACCAGTTAAAAGAAATACCAGCATTTGATGGACGACATTAGTCCAAATTTATGCATACAAACTGAAACACAAGTTAAATGCAAAAGCTTTTCTCCCCTCCCTCCAAGAAATATGATGACAGGTACAGGAAGGGAATAGGAGGGGATCTGATTAGCTGAATGAAAAATTATTTGCTTTTTGATAGCTGATTTGTATGCACCATAAAATAATCCTATAAATAAAAAATAGACCACTTCTTAATCATGCCCCACCAATTACCCAAAACTTGTTTTCTCAAACTTATAACCTCAAGATTTGACATTTTCTTTTAAAGTTTTACTCTGGGTTATTGGTAACAGAGCTAGATACAGCGCATACTTCAGTACACAATGCATCAGACCATTCTCTAATTTGAAGGTTGCAGATATTGAAGAATATCTTCAATAAAAAATAAAAAAAAACTATCAAGCTGAAACGCTAAAATTAGTCATATTTCAATAAAAAAGTACATAAAAGTGCATTTTAAGGGATTCTTTTGCCAGTTTAAGCTCTATTTTGTGTGTGTGTGTGTGTGTGTGTGTGTGTGTTCCAAACAATGTATCAACATAAATCCAATCAGTGTCAAATATGGCTAGAAATAGTATTCCCATTCCTTTTGAAAGGCAGTAATCCTTTGAAGTATTCAATGTAACTGTTGCTAACACATTTAATAGTACTCCTGACTTCACATACTAACCTGGACTTCCAGATCAAGTGATTATAGCCCAGCAAGGGAAGTGCAGAAAACACACCTAAATCCATCTGTGTTCACTTTCTCGTCTTGCACTCTCTGTTCTCCATTTCAGCATTTAGAAGACAATAGGTTGAATTGGCAGATACTGTTTATGGACCCCTGAGGTTGGTTTTATCGATTCAATCTTAGTTTTATTGAATTTTTGATAACCGGAATAGGGTTTGCAGGGAGAGCAGGAATATCTGAAAGGTCTGTACTGGGCATTTTCTGATGGAGTGGAAAAGTGAGAAAAAAGTGTTAGGACTCATAATTTCAAGCACAAATTAGGAACATGTCCAACAATGTGTTCCATTATTAAATTCTCCCACGACCATAATGGTTTCAGTCACGCAATACACCCAACCTCTTCATTTTGGCCTTGTAGGTAATAAAAATAAGGAGGATTACATAAAATTTACATAAGTCAATGTCTGGGTCCTAAACTCGTGGTCCTTCACCCCTTCCTCTCTTTGCCATTTGGGTGGGCAGGGGATCCTGGCACAATGAGAAATGCAGTCAATCTACCCTTCTGCTAGGATGTCTACAAAGGCTTGAGACGTCAACTGACATGCTATGGGGAATGCATGAATGCCTGCAGATGGAGTCATAGAGCTGTAGGGTTGGAAGGGACCATGAGGGTCATCTAGTCGAATTCCCTGCAATGCAGAAATCTTCTGCTTGAACTAATGACCCCAAGATTAAGAGTCTCATGCTCTACCAACTGAGCTATCCAGGAGGATAGCAAACGGCAGCTTCTCATCCGTGGCTGTGCGGAACAGGTCTCTGGACCACTTGTAGTATCCCCAAAACTCTACCTATCATGGAATTATTGATGCCTTGTGCGGTTTACTACTATGAAACGAAACTCGAGTACCTGAGGAGCTTGTAGTGATACTGTTGTCTGAAGGGTTTCCGGTTGAGAGGCCATCTCTGAATCTGTATCAAGTGCTTCCTGAAAAGGCAGAAACAAAAATGGTATGAGCAAGATCCAACATAGCTTTAGCACCAGACATTTAAGAGTTGATGCTATAGCACAGCTGGTAGCACACAAGCTTAATTATCACGCAGTATAATAATAACAGTGGTGGTGCAGCATCTTCCACAAGCGCTCTCCTTCATTAGAGGCTTTTAAGCAGAAGTTGGAGGGCCGTCTATCATGAATTTTTTATTTCAGATTCCTGCATTGCAAGTGGTTGGACTACATGACCCTAGGGGTACCTTCTAACTCTATGATTCTATTATTCACTTAAAATGCAGAGTATACTCAAACCTAAGTTTGGAAGGAATAGTATTTCCCCCCTAAACTTACAGCTGTGGTAACGTATTTTACTACGTGTCCTGTTTACACTGCTATTTCACCCTGTTTAATCTGCAGGGTGAAGGAGAAAACAGCGATTCTCTCATATTCCCTAGCACTGTGTGTGGGGAGGATGGTGCCTTTGAAAAGGGCAATGCAGTGGTACCTCGTGTTACAAACCACCTCGGGTTACAAACACTTCGGGTTACAGACTCCGCTAACCCAGAAGTAGTACCTTGAGTTAAGAACTTTGCCCCAGGGATGAGAACAGAAATTGCGCGCTGGCGGCGCGGCGGCAGCAGAAGGCCTCATTAGCTAAAGTGGTACCTCAGGTTAAGAATGGTTTCAGGTTAAGAACAGACCTCCGGAACGAATTAAGTTCATAACCAGAGGTACCACTGTATGAGCTATTAATGCGAAGGAGGATAGAAATAGTTAGACGCTATTCCTGAGATTTTCCATATCACCTATTTTAAGCATTCTGGGGTAAGTACTGTAAACTCCTGCCTCTTAAGAGGTCTTCCAGGATTAGGTTCAACAACCTATTGCTGGCCAAGTGCAAAACAACAGGCAAATATTCAGCAGTAAAATGTCAGTATCTACACAACACGGGTGCTCCAAACAATCAAGAGTCTCGTTGCATCTTAATGACCAACAAATTTATCATGGCACAAGATTTCACGTTGACAGATGCATGAAGTGAAATCTTAGTTGGCAGGTCTATAAAGAAGAAAATTGTACGGTGGGAGTTGGGATGGCAAAAATGATTACAGCTTAAATTTATATTAAACAGGCACACCTTTAACAGCAGAAGATTGGTGATAATTGCTGAGATGACTGTATTAATAACCTGGAGGGCGGAGGGAACCATTTGCAAGAAGCAGTCAGAGATAGCACAGGAACCATGGCATTGGTAAGCTAATTAACACATGTAATGTGATAAAAATCTTTTGTCTCAATTTAACCTAGAAGTGATGCCACTTAAGTGATCGATGAATTGTATTTCTATTGTTGCATTTGATCGGCTATAGTGGACTGGATGTATCTTTGACCTCATCTGGCAGGTATCTTTTGTTCTTAATATGCTGAAGCTGTCAGAAATGGAAAATGCTAATTTTTAGCTGCCGTTTTCAAAGTAAGCATGGATTTACCAATCCTATTTCAAGCGGGTTTTTTTGCTCCCAAACCAATCTTTTTTCTCACTTATGCCTCCCTGCATTATGCGAAGTATCTCTATGAGGCACAAGAAAACAAAGTAACCCAAAAACTTGAACGCACAAGCATTATGTTTCAGAAGTTGTGGGAATCAGAGTACAGTGGTACCTTGGTTTAAGAACAGCTTAGTTTATGAACAGCTTTGATTAAGAACGCTGTAAACCCGGAAGTAGGTGTCTTGGTTTGTGAACTTTGCCTTGGAAGCAGAAGATGTTCCGCTTCCTGTTGAGTGTAATTTGAGTCCCCCGCTGCTATGGGAAAGCACGCCTTGGTTTAAGAACGGTGTTCCGGCACGGATTAAGTTCGTAAACCAAGGTACCACTGTACTACAGTTGTATGATGAAGTTTACCTTAGTTTCTGTTTTATCGTGATCACTCGTATCAAGACAGCTAGCATCTTCATTCACTTCCTCCTGTCACAAAACAGAACAAAAATTAACATCTTAAAAAGGACAGCGGGCTATGATGCAAGACTAACCTACACGGTTGGAATTAGAGGAATGTCAACTGAAGAGGATGAATGGGAAACAACTTTCCTGTTCCCTCCTCCTGAGAAGCCTCTCCCAAGGCATAAGGATGTGGATTCCCTGAATCAGCTAGGAAGTATTTCTGATGTTAATTGCTAAAAATCTGGGAGAAGCGCTTTCTAACTAACTAACTAACTAACTAACTAACTAACTAACTAACTAACTACCAGTAACTAACTAACTCTGATCTCTCACTGCTCCCTGTGCCCAGTGTGCACCCTCTGACTCTCGGGAGGGGTTTCCTGAGAACAGCTGGTGGCAATAAAGTACCCCTCTGCCAACCTTATGCCACTACTGACTGGAACTTTGTCAAAATATAGCTTTACATATAGAGACTGAATTGGACACAAGTAGATTCAAATATTTCGTTGGAGTCGAAGAACAATATGCTGAAGGAAAATAGTTGGTAGCATCGTTTCATAAGGGCAAGGCTTGCAAAGAAGGATTTTGACAGATGGGCAGCCCTGCTACTGTCAATCATTCAGCATCTTAATGATGGCATTTGAGTGACAGGTACATGATCCCACACACCTGTAGGATTTGGCCTGCAAGGCTGGTCCTGATTAGGATCTGCCACCCCAAAAGGTTCCCCACCCCTGCCCTAAATACAAACTAAAGCCAAGCAAGTCCTTTCATCTCAGCAAGAGGCCAACTCCCACCCCCACCCCACAATCAAATGCGGGTTTGATAAAATGAGTGAGTCTGACCAGAAGTGTTTGACAGTGAGACAGATTCTGTGTTACAGCTTGAATTGCTGGAGCTACAGATATATATATTTGCACTTGTACATACCTGTATCTGCATAGCCTACAAACTGTGTGTGTATGTGTGTGTGTGTGTGTGCGTGCGTACGTACGTACGTACATACAACTCTCTCTCTCTCTCTCTCTCAACATCCAGAACTGTTTAACTGAAACCTTATCTTCTGCAACAGTAAACTATTCAGACCTTAAGCTGTGTGTTGACTGGAACTGGGAGCAACTTTTGCTACACGGGTATCTCCCAACACGTTGTGTGCAGATAACACATACATCCCTCTCACTAACCCTGCTAACTCTGGAATCACCTAGGAATATTCCACAGGATGTCTAAAATAACTGGAAAAAGCAACTTGTAGTGAGAAGGCTGAACTGTGTAAAACCTTTTGCTTGCATTGCATGTTAATTCCTATGTTATTTTTACTTGTATTGAATTGTTCACAGAAATCTCATTGGCTGTCATAGGCAACCAATGAATTCACCACCTATTAAAAACTCCTATAGTTCTGGTACCACTTCTTGGCAGCATACACAAAAAACTCAAATCAATAGTAAATAAAATTACCTCTTCAGTCTTTATTTTTTTGGGAGACTCTTCTTTATGAGGGGATGATGTCCTCTTCACACCTGCTACAGGGCTAGTTACTTTCGTTGCGGTGTTTCCTGAAGGTCTCTGTGGTTGGTTGACAAGACGGGTTGAAGAAACTACTCTAGAGATGGTAGGCTTTGGTGGTGGAGAGATGGCTGGCTGTGTGGCAGTTTGAGGAATGCTTTCACTTGAAGAACCTTGGGAAATATATTGTAACAATTACCATGAAATCAAATATTCAGCATGTAATCCCACGAGCAGGGCTGTACATTTAGAACTAAAAATAAATAAATCAAGAGTTCTGTGCCTAAGCAATCGAAGTCCTACACTGAGGAATTTTGTGTCCTGGATAATTTTCTCAAATTGTGCAAATCTCCATAGTTTTCATATTGTATGTTATTTGTTACCCAAATTTGCTATTTTATACAATTTATTCCAGCTTTCCAAATCATGTGGCTGAGGAACACTATGGGCCACCCTCAATCACTGATAAACTTATTCAACACACCTCTCTGACACCTGATATTTCAACAAGCATTGCTCGCACACTTTAAAACATATCTTTATTTCTCAAAAGGCTACCAGCTCTCTTTAAAAACAAAACAAGAGTCCAGTTTCTCAGGATTCAACATTTTATACTTCTTTTGCACTCCACTCCCACAGAATCACAACATATGTACAGCTCTGCTCAAAGACATTTCAGTTTTCAAGGTTAAACTGCATTCAACACGAACATTAAACGGCTACTTGGTGGGGCGGAAGAATCAAGCGTTTATGTAATACATCATACTACAAAACATGGGTTTCAGTACTTAATCTTGCCCTTGGGAAATCTGGTATTGCATTAAAAAAAAGGTTCTAAGCCTCATTGTTACTGAGCTTTAAGCAATGACTGAAGGCTCAATGGCCGTGAGTTCTGTCTTTCAGTGCTCAGAGCTCTGCGGCAGGAAATACTGCCATCTGAAGGCATGCAATACATCGAATTTATAATTCACAGTATTTATGCTGAGTTTCAAATCTGGGGCTCCTTGGCAGAGCTCTCAATGCCATGACAGAGAATTCCAAATATTGACGACCTGACATTATCAAAAGAGTAACTTTGTTTATGTTACTGTCTAGAGGAAAGACAACCATCGTATCACATTCCCTAGCATTAAGATACTGACCAGCACTGGACAGCTGGTTAAATAATGGATTTATTATTCACATTATTATTACATGCACACTCTAGGGCAGAATAAGATTTTCTGTTTCCATATTGCCAAACTATTTTAGGGGTGGGGGACAAGGAAAATAAAGCTGGGAAATAACTTCGATTATGTCAGAAGAAAAATGCCGCTTAGCTGCAGTGCAATCATTGTGTAACCATATTGTGAAGAGCACAAAGACAATTTTAAAAGATTCTGAATTTCCAAAAGTAACTCTACTGTTTGCATTTTGGCTGCTTTATCAGCATGTAATTTCACAATACAAGTTGCAAAGTATATGACAATATTTGTACTGCAGGTAAGTTTCTGCCAAGTGGAAAATCACGAACAATTTTAAAGAGAGAGAAAAATGACTTAATGGACAACCAACTTAGAAAGGTAGTATTTGCATAATATTATTATGTTCCTACCCCCTGAGCTTTCACTGGAATTTGTTTGTGGCACAGTGACTTCAGAAGCCTGTATGTTGGTCACAGATGCTGCCGTCACAGCTGGAGGAGGACTGCTTCTGCTAAAATATTTTTTGGGAAAAAGCACAACACATTCATGAATTAAAGCAAGCCTACAGAACTTGCAACTCACCAAGTCAAATAGTTCACCAGCACCTAGAGAGGCTTGAAAAGCCTCCTGGATTTACTATCTCCCTAGGGGTGTACAAACAGGGTAGCTGAACCTGGCAAGCCAGAATACATGGCTGAGGGGCTGCATTCAGCTTGGTGGGCCACAATCTGTACATGCTCGAATCGCAATTATCAGCATCTAAGTTTCAATCCATCAGGAAGCATCAACTTGGTGAAACACCCTCATTGGCAATTCTGCACACAGTGTTAGAAGAGACAGGCCATCAATGATAGGAGACAAAACATAACAAAGAGAAATAAGGCTTGCTTTTGTCTGAATAAAATACTACTCTAGCACCAGGAAGTTCTTGTAAAAGCACTATGGTTGTGATGGCTGAAACAGTAGCATGGGAAGAAGGAGCAATGATGCTTAATTAGTACACCTTGAAGGTAGAGATAGATGTTCTGCATAGATGCAGAACCCCTATGTGGAAATGTGCCGAGACAAAGAAGAAAAACAAACCCAGCAAGCATTTGTTTCCTTTTACTTTGAGATAAATATGTGGTTTAGAGAATGTTGTCATCAGATAGCTGAATTCTTACCCCTGAGAGCTTCCAGAACTGTTCAATGGACTTGTCTTCATAGCACTAGTAGGAGAAGGCACAGATGTGCTGTTATCACTATCCATAGATAAGTCTAGGCTGCTGTCGTTCAGTGCTGTCAACTTGACCCCTTCTGTCGAATGCTGAAATCGGTGAGACCATAAATCACAAATGCTATTCAGGAGCAGTAAGAAACTCTACTGTGATTTGGCAGAAAAATAGTGACATCCCCTATGTGGCCACCTGTCAGCAGGACACACTTACGATGGTGCAACAAGAATTCCCCTCACTCTGCCAAAATCTGCCCTGGAAGCTCATGCCATGCCTGTTATCTTTAATTCACTCTCTCCTACATATCAACACGAAAGCTTTTTACATGTGCAAATCCCTCCCCTCACTGAGAAGAGTAATGCCTGATGTGGGCTGTATTGTGCTTGAGTGAAGCATGTCTAACTGACACATCAGAAAATTCTCCATTATTTCCTAAAATTGACCTTTTTGGGAGGTCAAAAAGCAAGCAAGCAACATTGCACAAACTGGATCAGGTGCTGCTTTCTTATCACTATGAGGAGGAGTAGAAAAGACCAAGTGTCTTATTACAAAGTTGAGATTGCTTCATAAGCAACATTTGAATAGGGACATAGATGCTTCCATACACCCAACTTTGCAGTAGGTCAGTGATCCCTCCTCTTTGACTTTTCTTATGCAATACCCATCTCTGGACTTTATGTGAAAGGATATTCCAGATGAGCTGGTACTTAAAAAAATAATAATACTTGGGGTAACTTCATTTTTTCAGAAGTTCAACAGACCTGCTACAGCAAGTCTGAGAATTGGTGCATAAGGCTAAATCACTGTTGACAGATGTCAAAGCAGTATCTCTGTGAATGCCTTTGAGGATTTTTTTTAACATTATTCCTTTTAATTCTTGCCCATTGTTTAAAAATGAGCAAGTTTCACTAACTTGAAATGCTTCAGGAATTCTGAGCAGTTACCACCCAAATTACAAGTCAAAGATAATCCCAGAATCATGTCAGAGAAGACAAGAAGAGTAGGTTGCCTACAGAGAATTTGGGCATCCTATAATTATGACTACAAATATTTTATGACAAGTTAGTATCATCAGAAATCTGGGATACTAGAATATGCTTGTATTAAGAGTATACACACATATATTTGCCAGTTCATTTGAAGCTTTACCTTTTTCTTTTTCTGAAGCACATGACTAGGTAGCAATTGATGAAGTTGCTTCCTTTTAACATGCATTGCAGCAATTTTCATATCCATCTCAAACATCTTGCTGTTTATTGCTTGCCTATAAACTACATAACGAAAAGACCGTTAAGATGTTTTACATTTGGAGAAAGCCCATTACTTGCCCTGAAAGAAATCTGCATTCGATTTCTGCTTTTGGAATGAATTCTGCTTTTGGAATGAAAAATGGTACTTTCTTAAATCCTGAGAAAAAGGAATATGCAGAGTGTCGCATCATCATGCCAAATGCCTTTCTCCTAACTTTTCAAAAGGCATTATGTGATTATTACTATTTATGCCTCAAAGTTTCTCCCAAGGTGGCAGAGGGAAAGAGTTGTTACATCTTGTATAGCACCTCCTCTTGGTTGTAGGCAGGGCCACACTGCTCAGACGCTAAGGGACGGGAGTATCCACCTTCCCAGACTGACCTCCCATGGCTAGCAAGTTAACAGGGTTTTGCTGCAGCTCATAGTTCAGGCTCAAAAAGCTGCACCTACCCAATCACAACTGGGGGAACAGAGATAATAACCATGGTGGTGTAATTAATTCTGCAAAAAAGTTGCATGAAGCCTCTCTTCCTTCTCGCCTTCTTTAAACTTCAACACTGCTACCAGCAATGTGGTTGCTCCTGTATATCATTTTCTCTCTCTTAGCACCACCAAGTCACAGGACACATTGCAGCTCCCCCTGCTCTTTCTAAGCCCCCTCTCTGGTCCCCCAGAGAGCCCCTCTCTGGTCTCTGGCCCCCCAAAATCCTGGCCCTGAATATCACCAGAAATTCTCTGCAGCAGCATTTCACAAGGGCTTTGTACGAAACAAAATCATCATATGCACTCCTTTAAATAAACACATTTTTTTCTGCAAAATTATGGGCCTGATCCAACAACTTATCGCTTAGCAAGGCAGTGCAAAGAAGAACATTGCCAAAGAGCTGCTCTTAGCCACTTTGCTACTCCCTGGCAGACCTTTTTACTGCCACACTAAGCCAAGGTTTGGCTTGGCATGTTGTCTGAATTTGGTCTTGTGGTTACGATCTCTCCTCACTAACCATAAGCTGTAGCCAAGAACAAACCATGGCTTAGTTTGGCAGCTATAAGGACTGTGGGGGTGCTGCAAACTCCTCTTTGGGAATTCATATGTTTGCAGTGTGAAGTGGCACTGGAAGTGGGAGCTGGCATTAACAGCAAGATGAGAGACAGGTGTTCCACTATGAAAACATGACACCTTCCTATAACTCCAATGCAATATGGAAGTTGGAAAGAAGTAAGTTCAGTGTCAGCGAACCTTAACACAGGGATGCTAGTGTTAAGAATGGAAATTCCTGTACTGCCTTGCTATGATAAACAATGCTTCAGAAGTGGAATCTCTCTCAAGAGAAGCCTGAACTTTAGAGCTCTTTCTATCCAGGCTGCCTCTTTATTGTCTTTTTTTGCTACACAATTCTCCATTTCTATCTTTTAAAGAAAAGCTTCTTCACAAGTTAACACTTTTTTGCAGTGTCGAAAAGTGGAGAGCATTCTGCCTTTTCAGCCCTCACTAACTGTCACTATCATGATCACAGAGAACCAATAAATTTTAATATTGCTAAGTGACTATTCTGAATGTTATGATTCAGATGGGATACAGACAACTGGTCCACTGTGGAAGCTGCAGCACAGGGCGAGACCAACTTTGCTACAATGGTTACTACTGGCCCTAATCACAGGATCAGACTATTTATACCAACAAATGTTGAAATAATTGTTATGAAGGAAAATATTTTGCTAGCGGTTGTCAATAACTGCAAGGACATCTGTGATCCAAGGCAAATCACAATTAACTTAGCTGTCATATTTTTAGAGATAGAACGAGTTCCATGAGTCAAGCTTACCAGTGTCAGTAAAAGACTGAATGTCAAATGTAAGATCAACACTCAGATTTTCAGAGTTCTCAGTTTTCTTAAACACTAACCCAATCACCCACATTGTACGAAACTCTTCCCTGCAAAAAAAATAAAAATAAAAGCCACCATCACAAATGAAAACAGCAGAAAATTCTAAAAACACACCTTCCAGTAACCAACCATTTCCAACTAGTATTAATTAATTACTGCTACTCTTCAATGGGTAACCACAGAAAATTCATATTGGATGCTATAAAACAGTCACAAAAAACCTGAATAACTTGAGAAACGTCATGGTCTTAGGAATATTTCACTTTAAGTCATAATCTACTTCTGATTTACAAAAGAGAATCTGCTAAATGTCACTTTCAATAGAAGGCCAATTCTGAGTTCTAGATCCACATTAGAATTCCGGTCATTAGTGTGATTTTCTTCAATGTGATGCAAAAAAAAAACCCCCCACACATTTATTTTTACCTTTCAGATGCATAAACTGCACCACTGATTTTAGTCTAAAGTAATTTGCAACAAGCAACACCTCTCCCAAAATAGATACCCAACAGCATTTGACTGTTTTGACGACAATCAAGTTTTCAGCTGGGAATGTCTGGTACCTAATCTATAACAGTAAGGCAGATCCAGAGGTGCCCTTCTGCAAACAAGGCCTAGAAGGTTTAGTTTACCATTATGTGCAAATGTGGCCAGTGTCTTCAAGCTAGCTCTTGTGCAACAGTTCATATAACAGCACAACTATTATATTTTTTTTCCTGCTAGTACATTTCTGGATCTAAACCAGCACTTGTAACACAGTAGAAGTAGTTTAAACTACATATTGTTTAACACGCTCAGCATTAATCTTTCTAATGGTTTCCATTTCCTGTATGTATTGACAAAGAACAAGAGAGTTCCTCTTCCGAATGATGTTTTTATATTAGAAAGAAGTGTAAATCTTGTTAAAGCATCTGACAATACTAACAGGTAAACCTGATTCCCACCCCTTCACTTTCAGTAAGAAGTTTCTGCCAACAGTCTTATTAAGGAGCCTTACTTGTCAGGATTTTCCTTGGGTGCTGGGAATGACTGAGGATTTACATGAGCCAGTGTGATGAATTCATTCTTCTCCAAGCTTCCAACCAAAATACGGATTTTTGACTCTACCAAGCCAACCCTGAATAAAAATAAACTTGTTAATACTGAATACTGCAAGTAAAGGCCGCCCAGAGTGGCTGGGGGGACCTGGTCAGATGGGCGGGGTACAAATAATAAATTATTATTATTATAAATTATTATAAAGATACTCATTTTCTAGTTGAGAAAAGGAAGCTCCAATTCAACTAGTACTGGAAACACACACAAAATCTGGAAGGTAAGTACACATGTAATGAAATAATTTTTACTATGTGTACTATGTGTTAGTATCCAGAGATGCCATGAATAGAGTTCTGTTCACAACTCAAGGAGGTTGGCGAAACCCTTCAAACAGTGTGGAAGGTGGCAAAAAGGATGTATGGGGAATGGGCAAAAAAATGCTTCTTTCTCCTTCTGTCAAAAGGATCAAAAGTCCTTCTGTAAACTTTTGTCTCTTTTGCTTTTATACTCCTAAATAAAACTTTCCACCTACAATTTGTTTCTGGATTCTGACCCCCGCCCTACTGGCAGCCATCCCATTAATATTAAACATTTTGGCATGCAGAACTTTTGGGGCATCTCAGAATAGCCCCAAAAGTGCTCTTAAAAACTGAATGAACTGCTTATATTAGAAAGAGGGGGGGGGGGAATGCTGCAACATAGACTCTTCCCCATAATCCTTATACTACAATACTATACACAGGTATCTAGGAGTTAACTCAAGGTTATAGGGATTGAGCTCTCTGTGTCCCTTAATTTTAAGGAAGCCTGTGCAGTAGCAGCAGGTTCAACAATGGCTTAGCAAAGGCTGTAAACTATAACACAGCTTTTGCATTTCTAGTGAGCTACAAATCAAACCCTAAGGACCATTATCATTCTAAAATATTTGCTCTACTTAAAAGTTTTATACTACTTTTTTGGAGTGAAATAGCATTCAAGAAAAAGAGAGTGAAAATATCATGGCCTTCATGGCACTTTCCCTGGTTTGCAAGGCTTTCAAGTCACAGATTAGACTGAGAGAACACTTAATTGCTAGCTGAACTATGAGTAACTCAGAAAAAGTGCTTCATCAAGCTCAGCCTAGCATGCCCTTCTCGTTCCATTATATTTTAAGGCAGGAGTTCCTGATAGCTCTAATTAGCAGGTGTACAGGTGGTCCTGCACCCAACTGCTCCTTCAGAGTGACTTGTGCAGCCTGAAACATCTTCACATCCTTAGAATATGCACTAATTATTATTATTATTATTTAAATTTATATACCGCCCTAACACCCACAGGTCTCAGGGCAGTTCACAGGATAAAATCACAATATAAAAACACAAAACATATAATCAAAATAAAAACAAGAACAATGATCCAAATGAAATGTTAACTTTAAAAGGGGAAGGAGGCATAGGGAGTGGTCACGTACTCACCACTCTAGTCGCTGTTTTTCTGTTGGTGCACTTGCTAGAAGTACAATATAATGCCTTTGAAGATAAAAACAACAACAACACACTGTACGATCTTGATTTTGAAAGTTCAGATTATAACTGGTATATTTTCAACACCTCATGAATTCCCAGTAAACTAAATCTCATTGTAAGATTAACAATGCCTTCATAGCTTCAGTCAATGGGAAGTAAATATTCATTATGTCTAAGCAACAATTAAAATTCAGGTGACCTTTAGAAGTTATTAAGTTGCTAACATTTATCTGAAAGTTGTATTTGTCAAAAATGTATTAACTAATAACATTAGAATCAGCAGAAATACACTCACTGGCCACGTAACTGTAACTGAGGGCAAACAGGGATAAATCGTAATGGGGGGGGGGCTTTATTGGGAAGGGTAACATAACTGCATTTTTAATCAAAGGAAGCAGGCAGGCGTTATTTTTACAGTGCACTTTTAAAAAATGCTCTTCTAAATATTAGACATCCCCATGATCCATACGAAGAACTGTGACAAGGCTAGAAAAGAATCAAAATAGTCCTGGAATACTACATGAATGAGCAGAGCCTTTGCAAGGCTCAAGTGACACCTCAATCCTAAATACAGATTCCAATCCGGAATACCAAATGTGTTTTGCTGTGTATGCAGGGGCAGTATCGTTCAGTTGTGTGCCAACAATGCTATGCTTTTTCTATTGAAATAAAATACTGCATTTGTGGGCACGATTTCTACATGATCTATGAGAACACCTGTGGCAGGATGCAGTAGTGCAATGCATGCAGAAAGCAGAATTTAGCAAACTCTCCACATGTGCTGATTAGACTTTAATATAGACAGAAGAGCCACAGCTCTTATTTCTCTATGCAATTTATATACCACCCTTCCTCCCTTGCAAAACTGCCAGATCAAGGGAGATTTTCAGGAGAGAATCTGGTGGAAGAATTCAACATCACCAACTTGCCCCAGCATATACTGCCCCCACAGCAGCATTACAAAGCAAACGGGCAGTTGGATCTAGATCGGCTGTTGCATCCACTTTTGTGAGTTGGATCCAGCAGAGGCTCCTGCTCCACAAACTGGATGCTCCCATGGACAGAGGGTGGCAGTTTTTGCTTTTTTCCATGAGGCCGTCAGCTGTTACAGAGGGTGCTGCAACACTTGGGAGCAGATTTTTCTGGACATAGAGAGCTATAGGAATGAAGGGGGAACTGGCGTCTATTGAGTAAACATGATAAGTGAGAATATTGTCTCTCTTCCTTCTGCAGGAGCACCCATTTTTGTAGAGTTCTGCTCCATGCCAATCCTGAACACATCCCAGGACTAGGAATATTGATTTGCAAATGTGGGCCTGTTGGACATGTTAAAAAGAATAAGGCTTGTGTTTTTCAGAAAGGTTCTTTGTAAGATAGCAGAATCTTATCAGAACCTGTAACTTCATTCTTAGAAAGTGGTGCAAAAACATGCACGTTAACAACTGATTGTTGTAAGTAGCAACTTAAGCAAGTCCCAGTTTACAGCTCTTAAGGTCAGGATTAAAATAAAAATGGAAGATAGGGGGAAATTGCCAAAGGTCTGCAATCTTTTCATATACACAAATTATAAAGAAGAGGTGTGAGCATCTTGGTGCAAATATGTACAGGTTATTTTCTGCGTGAGCAGATGTCATCATTAAGTGGCTCTTCCTCCCACAGCAGCAGTCTAGTTTTTTTATTTATTACAGGAATAATATATAAAGACTCATAATATACCAGCAGAATATAATAAATATATTTTTTAAAATGCTAGAAGCAGGTTTCCCCCCCCCCCAAAAAAAAAATAATTTGCAATGCTACCTGAAGGGCAAAGGACACTTTCTGAAAACCATTTTACAAAATGAATACTGGTGGAATTAATATTATGGTGATTCTAAAGAGTGTGTTTTTTGTTTGAGATGCCAAATGACTGCAACTTTAAATACCAGTCTCCTAAATATGCCAATCAAACTGTTTCTGTTGTAACCATAAACATTTGGAGTTAAGTTTTAGCTGGTTTCTGTAAGCACACAGATGAGAAATTGGCATTTGGAGAACAAACATGGTTTACTTAGCTCCATGTATAGCTACCAAACACCTTGATAAAAAAAATCTGATCTAGATAAATTATGGATCTAGTGTGCACAACAGTTTATTGAAGAGGACTGTTAGATTGCAGTCAGCATAATTTGTAAAAGTGCAGACAACTCTGACAAGCAATACAGTTGGATTTCTTATTAGTTGGCATGTAGGTTTTTCAGCTGGAGTCCAACAGTGTAGTCAGGGCTAGGGCTTCAAATTTTTATAACTAGCCCTCAAAGAGCTGTTCGACAGTGGAACAGACTCCCACAAGAGGCGGTGGACTCTCCTTCCTTGGAGGTTTTAAAGCAGAGGTTGGATGGTCACCTGCCATGTATGATCTAGTTGAGATTCCTGCATTGCAGGGGGTTGGACTTGATGACCCTCAGGGTCCCCTTCCAACTCTACAATCCAAGATTTATCAAACCATTATCCAAGACTGTGGAACTCCCTCTGAACTGAGATTAGACAGGCTACCCTCCTTGCTGAACTTGAGAGAGCATGACTTAAGACTTTCTTGTTCCAGCAGGCATATTAAGATTGTACTTGGTTCTATGATTAATTTGTACTGCTTTATTGACCCATTTTCTGTGAATTGATTTTATGTACACAGCTTAGAAATGTGAATACTTAAGCAGTATATAAATGTCTTAATAAGTCTACAGAATAATTACTAGTGTAATTACAAACCCAAAGTTGTTTTTTTAAACAGACCTTTCTAAAGTGATCGTAGAAGGAGAAGTTTGGATTTGATATCCCGCTTTATCACTACCCGAAGGAGTCTCAAAGCGGCTAACATTCTCCTTTCCCTTCCTCTCCCACAACAAACACTCTGTGAGGTGAGTGGGGCTGAGAGACCTCAAAGAAGTGTGACTAGCCCAAGGTCACCCAGCAGCTGCATGTGGAGGAGCGGAGACGCGAACCCGGTTCACCAGATTACGAGTCTACCGCTCTTAACCAGTACACCACGCTGGCTCTCATATGGTGACATCTAGAAATTCCTATTCTGAGTTTTTTGGTGAATCAATTGAGGAAAAGTAGACTAGTTCGTGTTCATCCTTTACTACAAGGGGAGCTGTTGTCCAGAGTGCCACTGGTATACACAAGCTCTTGGGCTTTGCTAAAGGAACTCTCTGAATTCTGACCTTTTGAATAGTGTCAAGAGTCTGGGTCATGGATATATCATATCATATGTCATTACAAACATTTTCCTTGATGGAAATTGTTAGATGGCCTGCTTTTTGCTGCTTTAATTTAATGTATAGATGAGAAACCACTGGTCCTCCAGATGTTCTTAGACAGCAATTCCCATTAGTTGCAGCCTCTATTGCTAATGATCAGGGATGATGGGAGCTATAGTCTAGTTATCTCTGGAATGCCACAGGCTTCCCTTTCCTGATTGAATGCCTAATCATCAAGATTTGCATTTGACTCATTAGCCTTCTTTTTTACAGCCACTAATCATACTGGTCTGGCAACTAGATCTCTGTTTTTAACCCCCCAAAATACTGAGAGGCTACTTTATTTCATTTTCTCACACTATGGTTTTTTTTAGCAAAGGAAATTAATATTAAATCATGTGTGTATGCTAATCTTTCATGCATTGGCTGGAAGACAAAAAGGTGATTTAGCACTGGCAGGAGGAGCCTAAAACATCATCTCAAATTAATCATGGATTTTAACATAACTTCTTTCGCATATACCTATATCGTAATGAAATTTCTGCTTATATTGCTATATAAGTGACAACACATATAGGAACCAGACAGGGAGAAGACTGAATATTATGTTTCGGGCAAAGTATTCATGACCTAGTTATCCAACCTTTCAATTTCAAAAGCTGGATAATACTAAATGTATACCAAATCTATTTTTCTTCCTTGATGGTCAGAAAACCTACTGCAATTAGTTTAAAAAATAAAATAAAATATCTATGCAGCACCTGAATTAAGAAACCTATGACAATTGAGACACTGATATCAATTATAACTGATGGATAAGAAAGGTTTACTTCATGATAAATTAGTCCTAGCATTCCTTCCACTTTGTCAAAATGAGGTGTTAAGAGAGGTGTGCACACTCATTTTCCATTTTGACACAAAGTGGATTAGCCTTCCAAAATTTGTTTAAGATTCTAGCATTTGTACTGCAAAGAGTTAGAGGAATCAAAACACAGACGCATTATCATGATCACCAGTCTTCTTTTAATGGGTGAAAAGCTGCATTGTCATTTTGCTTAGATTAATACATAACCACCCAATACAGAAAATGTTTAAGTTTCAGCTTAGAGTGGGCATCTGACCAGTTTTAACCAAGGGCAAATAAAATAAACTATGTTACAACTTTCACCCAAATACAAGAAACAGTCAAGAAGCTTTTTTCTTATTAGGAACCCTTAAAATACCTGGCAAGTCTCCAGAAATCCTCCAGAAGAGTGCTTGCATTGCTTGCATTTAGCAGGTAACTTTTAAAATGTGTTTTACTAGTAAATGATTAGAAGCCACAAATATCTTACATTCAACTGAAATGCATACATGTCCCATCATATTTAGGTAAAATTTGATCAATGTTGTGCAAAACAGGGTCATCACATCTGTCCACTATAACTATTGCTAGTCAAGTTAGCCAGTTTAAATTAGTGTGAAAGTGTTAAAATAGATACTCATAAAACATCTTTCATGCCATAAAATACATACTTGTATTTTTGAAAGAAGTTTGGAGCTTCAAAAAGTTTGGACCACTCTGCCTTACTCAGCAAAATTTCATCTGTGATAGCAAGACCTGAATTATAAAAACACATTTCAGCCTTTTCATATATTATTTTCTTCATCGGAACAACAGTTTACTGAACACAAGGAGTTAAGAGCATATAAATGAAAATATAGCTACCCAAATGAAAGCCAAATGAGTCAGACCATTAGCTTACCTAGGTCAGCAATGACACCTGACTGCCTAGTGGCCCTCAATGCTTTCCAGCCCTACCTGGAAATGATAGATCCTGAACCTGGAACCTTTTACATGCAAAGAAAGTGCTCTATCTCTGAGCTATCAGCCTGCGCCATAAGGAGATAATTTTGAAAGTTTGTTCATAATTTAAGTTAGATGGTGGTGTACAACTCTGTACTAAGAAATAACCAACTACAGTTTATCTAAAGTTTCAGACCGAAGCTTCTTTCTCTGCCTTGATCTTTCCAAATGGAAACATTTTTTAAAAATAGGAAGTGGTGGGAATTGAACCCGGGACATTATGAATGGTATCACTGAACTATTTACTTATTTATTCAAATTATTACCAGCCCTTCCATCCAAAGGAGCCCAGGGCAGCAAACAAATAATTAAGTTTTTAAAAAACAAAACTTATATATATGGGCTATGTAAAAGTGGTGTTTGACAAGTTCTGCATATCGTGTTCAATCGTGGCGAAAATAATTACGATACACCATCTTTTCAGGTACTAAAACTATCTTAAGCGTCCTTTCTGACCAGCATTTTACCGGTGGAACAAGTTTCCAAGAACCCATTTTTCCCTAGTATATCCAAACTACCATATATTTATTCCCAGCTGCTATAAGCAAAGAGAGTACTGGGCTACTGGAATACCCAGAAAAGCTGAAGCTGGATAAGATTACACTCTTAAGAATTGCTGCTTTCCAATTAGTTTGGAAATGCTATTTCTAAAAGCCTTTACAATTAGAAAAAGCATCAGATTCTCATGATGCTACTAGATAAGCATTAGCACTATGCCTGGATCCAAACTATCAACACACACAATCTAAGGAGGGTTATTTTCATTCTTTCGGGAATAGATGTTCAGAATTCCTTACCTTGCTTAAATTCTTCAACCATGACAATACGTGTAGAAACGGACACATTGTAGGTAGAGTTCTGCTGGGGGTATGCTGGTGTAATTATAGGCATAAGATGGTACCTATCACTGGGGTTTACCTACATATAACAACAGCCAATCAGTTTTCTTCAATCACATTTAAGTTAAAAAATGTGGATCTGTCCATTGAAAAAAAAATCCCTATGTTATATACCACTAGTGACAACGTCAGTGAGGTAATTAATACTGGCAGCCTACTTCAAACTCAGGAAAAGTGACATATTTTTAAGAGCAGATTAAACTTAATTATCCGTTTTCCAATTGCACCTGTACTGAATGCTAGCCTGCCTATAATTATGAAACTGGAGTGATACCTGACTGATACAGGAAGAACTTTATTACCAGGCACACTACTGTCTGCAACCCTTCTGAAATATGTAGTGCATTTTTCCCTGTACAGTAGTATATTAATTGTCATGAAGAGGCCAATTCAAAAAAGTAAAACATAAAAAACTAAGCACCCAACATGATCAAATGTGTTTAACATATCCTTTATTTAGAACAGTATGTTTGATGAAGGAAGGAAACGTGCAGATGCATGTCAATACTTTAAGTTGTAATTATTTTAAGTTGAAACCCTACCATTTCCTTACATGGTTTTCTTTAACTACTGGAGTACAAAGGACTTGTATTACATACTGCTCAAATGCCAAAGGATAACAAGGCAAAAAAACAATCATAACATCTGAAGTGGGCTTTTATTAAAGTAAACTTTTTATTGAAAACGAACTGTACAGTCTTCATATACACCAATTTTTGCTTGTGTTGGTCAACCAACAGGCTCCGATTCCACGCACTGTGTAGTCACAATTCTGATATCCAACTGGGTTTCAGCAAGCCCAGAACTCGATTGTGATAGCCACATTCAATAGGGAGAAAAATACCCTATTTCATAATACATGTGTAATTATTGCAGGAGCCCAGGAGCAAGTAATCCTATAGTACTGCTGAAATTAAGGAGATGTGGCCCTAATCAGTGCCTGATAGAAGATTACTGGGAGTCTTGTGAAATTAACTAGTTTTCTAAAGTAAAAATGGGGAAAACTCAGAAAGCTACTTACTACCGTCTTTCCCCCTTTTTAAGACACCGTCTTATAATTTTTTCCCCTCAAAAAAACACAGGGTGGCTTATTTTCGGGGGGATGTCTTATTTTTATTACGTCAGTATGGTACGGTACAGCCTCCCCCTGCGTGCTGAGCAGGCGGGGCAGAACTCTGCAAGAGGCGCGTTTCCCCCCCCGCGCCTCTCGCTGGTTCACTGCCTCCCTGCGCACGCAGGAGGGGCTGAGGAGGCGACAGGAACAATGGCGGCACCACGGCTTACTTTTGGGGTACGTCTTACTTCTCACAAAGGTAAAAAAAACCTGCCATGGCTTACTTTATGACTACGTATTAAAAAAGGGGAAACAGGGTATTCTTGGTTTAGTATAAACACCTGCTTACAGAGTAGACACCTATGGCATAAGTGTACAGTACTGGCCCAACTTTCTATGGTTATCACAGAAATCAATGTTGCAAAGAAATCATATAATGAATAAACAGATGCAATCCCCAATTTAAGTATACAGTCAAACCTCTGTTTACGTAACCCTCTGGTTACGTAAACTTCGGGATGCGTGCGCGGCAGACCCGGAAGTATTTTACCAGGTTTCACCGCGTGCACAGAAGCAGTCCTCAGGTTGCGGAAACCTCAGGATCTGACCGGACCTCCGGAACGGATCCCGTCCGCAACCAGAGGTACCACTGTATTCACATTTTTAAGACTGTGCATTTTGGGAATATTACAGCAAAAAAGAGAAATCCCCAGGCCAAAAGCTGGGGGGGAGGGGGAGGGAGAAGGCTTCAAGTAAAAACTTGGGACAAAATTAAGTGACAGCCTACATTTTACAGAGAAAGTATAGAAGTGCTGTAAAACTAACCAGTATTTGTAACAAAGGTAGATTCCCTAGGGCTTAAGCAATTTGTTTTAAGCAGTTTGATCTTATAGGGGGAAAAAATAATACACTAACCCTTGGGTCCCATACAGGCAAATTAAGATTGCATTCTTCTGGCTGTTTCAATAGCACTGGATTTGGCCATTCCCTGTTTAGAGAGATTGTAGCACTGAGTAAGAAAAGCACTTATTTATAACAACAAGCAAGCATGTTTGAATGTGAGCCTTCATTTTATACACCAGGCGCAGCATCAGACGAAGCTTCTTTCAAAGAAGAAAACTGCCTACCCAGCTTTCTTAAGGAATGAATTTTGTTTTATTCCCTTCAATCCAAACATCTTTCATAGCACTTAACTGACAAATGCTTAAAGTTTGGTTTTTAGCCATTCAAATGGATACACCTTTAGAGCGCACTACTTTAGGGCTATTGTTATGCTAGAAATATTTATGGGGAACATTATTTTAACATTTGGAATCCATCTCATTCCTCACGTCCAGGATGGGTAAGAACAGACAGCAGCAAGATACCAATAGTATGGACACTCCACATAATTTGGCAAATGCATGTATAATGTCTCCCTATAAATTGTGTCTTTGCTTAAGAGACCCCCTGCCACTTGGACACTGGTGTTATGTGCAAACTGATAGGAAGTATTAATTTTTTTAAAAAAAAGCGTCAGCTATTCTGTCCATAAAAAGCTATTCCTTCTAAGAAGCTAACCTTATTGCAAGTTTGAAGTGCCACTCTAGATTATACTCTGCACACACTATGCTACCCATTTGTTTTATGCCTTAGAAGTATTTGGAACAGGTTAAACAACCGGTTTATTTATGGAATCCTTGTGTACCAATAGTGCATCGGTGCAATGTGTATTTTAAATTTAGTACAGTATTTTCCTGCGTATAAGACTACTTTTTAACCCAGGAAAATCTTCTCAAAAGTCAGGGGTCGTCTTATACGCCGGGTCGTATTTCTTATACAGCGAGTATATCCCAAACTCTATATTTTAACTGGAAAAGTTGGGGGTCGTCTTATACGCCCAGTGGTCTTATATGCCGGAAAATACGGTACTCTAACTTGCACAGCTCCCCCAAACATGTCAGTTTTTCCTAGAGAAACTATGCAGCAGCACATGAGCCAAGGTGCTACTATCAATCCAATTCAGCAAATTAATATTAGAAAAATCAAATCTTCAAAGGTTCCAAGGTTTCAGATGATGGGGAGCTAGCATGTGTTGTGCAATGAACTCTGCACTTTTAATCTGAAATCTCATCTCTATATGAGAGCATATGCAGAAATTTGTTAATTCTTGTATATGAAAATAATTCCAGTTATGCAAAATATTTTTTTGTGCTTTAGAAGACAGGCAGTTTACTTATCCCAGATACTCCCCATAACATGTAGCACAATCACATCATACATGAACTAGCAAATGCTTTTCACCTTAAAGGGTTCCCATTTTAATACACCAACCCATTCAGACTAGGTATGAATGCTATCTGCGGCCCTTTGCTCAATTAGCCCTAAAATGGATAGAGCCACACAAAAAGGCCAGAGCTCCACAAGAGCTCATGTATTTAAGTGCCTCACATAATGTAAGTAGATGTTTTGCACCGAGGACTATAAAATAAAACTTGACAGTGTCTTGCAATTTCTCGGAAGGGTGATTAATATTCTTATGAGTACACTTGTTAACCTGACACCATCTGAAGGAATGTCATAGAAACAACACTAAAATTCAGGGTCTATAATAAATTTTATTTTAGTGTAATCTAAAAAGACATACCATTTAGAAAATACCAAGAAAAATTTATGTACAAGAGTTGATGCTATTGCATTTGGATAAAGCTGGCAAGTTCTTGCTACTAGCATAGCCCAGGAAACTCCACCAAGGAAACCTAGTATATTGGAATAGATGTTGTGCCCTGTTGTTGTAGAGATAAAAGACAAGACAACTTTAGTCACTTTCATTCAACTGGAAATAGGCATTAAAGAAAAATCCATTTTGTAAACCCCCACTTACGTTTAGCCCATAGTTTGATAGCTCTCAGTGTTAATCTGAAATTGTCAATATTTGGTACTAGATGGAGAATTTCATCGGTTACTCTGCAACCTAGAAAACAGAAACCATGAATATTAAAGAAAATACATTAGTCAAAACTGGAGAGTTTTAGGGTTACTTTGCTTTTTTTAGAAGAGGGGTCTTGTTTAGCCTAATTATTTCTTAGCCTAACCAATACAAAGCTATGCACAATAAAGGTTCTCTCTTCAACAAGCACAACACAAACGTAAGATCACAATATAATATTGTGCTATACCAGTGATGGCTAACCTTGACACTCCAGATGTTTTGGGACTACAACTCCCATCATCCCTGACCACTGGTCCTGTTAGCTAGGGATGATGGGAGTTGTAGTTCCAAAACATCTGGAGTGTCAAGGTTAGCCATCATTGTGCTATACTATACCCTGAAAGATGGTAATTCAGCATATACAATTGTTACAGTAAGGCTTAAAAGGTAAAGGTAAAGGGACCCCTGACCATTAGGTCCAGACGCAGACGACTCTGGGGTTGTGGCACTCATATTGCTTTACTGGCCGAGGGAGCCGGCGTACAGCTTCTGGGTCATGTGACCAAGCAACGGGAGCTCACCCCGTCGCAGGGATTCGAACCGCCGACCTTCTGATCGGCAAGCCCTAGACTCTGTGCCAAATTCTGCATTTCTGTGTCACATCAAGCATGGTGGAGACACCTCCACCATTCCATATCAATGAGAATTTATGCCTTTGTTAAGCCCTTGCTTGACCCCCATTGCAAATTATTGCATTACTTTATGTTATCTCAAATTGTTTGCGGGACTGGGATACACAGGTTATATCTAACCATTTTGCTTAACTGACAGTAAGGCTTCCATCAGTGGAACCGGGAGGGACACAGATATAAGGAGAGAGGAGTGCAGGGGATCCCCAAGATTGGTTTCCTCTCAATTTCTCTGACAGCTGAGTGACAACTCTTAGATACAACCCAAACAGATTAAATGAACTGTCTGATTTAAGAACAAATTCAGATACTTTGTAACTGAATAAAATTAAGAGCTGAAATTGGATAGATTGATATGCATCTTTGCCCCAAGCCATATTAAGGAACGGGAAAACACACAAACTTTTACATCAATCAACCTTAATTCTGTCTATGGTTAACATTGAACAGACTAATTATCTTTGCAAAGGAAGGTCAGCAGAATTCAGATTCTTGCAGTGCAACAATGTCATTAAAACTACCTCTAAACTTTTAATCAATGTATACTGAACAACTATTATGCAATACTGAAATATGCAGATTTGTATGAAGTTTCAAAAAGCTATCTTCTCAATTATAAAAAAGAATACCAAATGAAATTATAATATAACTTACCATTAAGACTTCGTATGCATCTAATGTCTAAATTTTTAAGAAGACTATCATCTCGAAGGTCTAGGTCTTCAGGAATAGTCTGAAGCGCTAATCGGGCAAACAATATATCAATCTAAAATAAGCAAGAAGAAAGAAGGGAAGTATGTTCTCATTCCATTGTTATGCTAGTCATTAAGTCTATGAACTGTTGTTGCTGTTGTTGTTTTAAAAAAAGTCCACAAAATGTACTTTGTAGAGACAGTGCTACTTAGTTTCTCAGTTTGTATGGCCAGTGATTTCAGGATTACCTGCTTCTCTGGACACTGGATGCAAGATTAAACTGCATCATCATCATCATTTATTATTTATACCCTGCCCATCTGGCTTTATAATTAATTATGAGACAGAAGAAAAAGAATCCTCATTTACCCCTCATTGTAAAGTAAGGGTTTGCCAAGGACACAGGTTTGCATCATATTAATGAACTCGGGACTGCTGCCCTCCTTCCAATTACTTTTCACCTGCCAAGCTGCCAGCTCCTTCAAACCCCACCCCTTGCCTACCCATTACTCCCACCATTGCCCAATCCTCATCCCTTCACTGCTTGCCCCAAACTTCCCCTCCTCTAGCAGCTCACCCAAATCCTAAGATCCTGCTGCTGTCATCACTCAGAGAAAAAAGGGAAAAGAAGAGGAAAGTCTTTCGCTCCTTCACCATGCTCTGCCACCAACAGTCATGCATTTTTAAATGCATGCTTCCTACTGGTGGCGATGGACTAAGCGGAGAAAGACTTTCACCCTCTATCGTGGCAACAGTGACAACAGGGAGTGTGTGAAAGCCGATCTGCTCACTTGCTCTACTTAACCACCTGCCTGTTGGCTCACTCGGCCAGGCTGCCTGCTTGAACCCTTGAGTTCCCTTGACCTGTTGTGCATGCATGAGATTAATGGTGGGGGGCAGCAGCAGCAGCAACAACAACAACAAAAAAGGCAGCAGCTAACTGCAGCATGACCTTTTTCTTACAAAGGTATTACATAGCATGCAAGAAATATTGTTGACAAATTGGAGGAGCATTTTAGTATGCAGCAACGGGAAGAATGCATTTAATCAGTAACATTCTCTCACTTCACACTTGGCAACAGACCCCATGCAAACATTTTGGGACTGCAATGAACTGTGAATGAGCTGCTACAGGCAGCAGCATCTTTCTGTGTGTGCTGGGGACTGTATATGTGGATGGGTCTGGACACTTTTTTATTCCAAGTGGGGTCAATTTTTATGCATCCCATTTCAAGCTGCACAATATTAATATCTGAAATAGAATCTGAAATGGATGCTACAATTTGCATGACTAAAGTAGCATTTTTTGAGCTGTCACTAAAACACAAGTTACCGTTGCAAGGTATATATCCCTTAAAAGGAAACAACTGTTCATACAAGTAACTTCCATGTGAGGATGGCCTGTACACTCAGTGTGGACTATGTGACTAGATGTTTCATTTCTTGTACAGAATATACAACAGATGGTGGTGGAAAAGCTGTCTGAATTACTCTTACCTCTATTCCATCAAAACACAGTTTGATAACAGGAACAAATGCTTCTTCAACAGCCTGAAAAATAAATATTTTACAATGACTAGTACTCATACCTGATCTTCAACAGGAACTATTTAAGGGCCTGGCTAGGATAGCTTTTTGATTCCATTCAACTCTAATTCTACGTCAACCAGAATTTACAACAGCAAGCAATTCTATCAGAAATTGGATTCCAATATAGAAATATATATTACAATAACCTTCCAACATCACTGAAACATTATGCTTATTTAAAACAGCCTATAATCAACTCAGTTCTTAATGTACAATTATTGTAACATTTTGGGGACTTATGTCTTTCTTTAGATAGAGTAATCACATACCCGTAGGTCTTTTACTTCTTCCTGTAGTTTCAGTTTTTCATAAAATGAGGTGAAAAAATCACTCCTGTCAACATGCCTAGGTGCAACACACAATGCATCTATATCAGCACCTAAAAGAAGCGTGAACAGACAGAGTTAGTTACCACATAAAGCCTACCAGAAAGAGGCAACAGTGCAATGGTATCGTTTTGAACAGAAATTATTGCAGCACGGGGTGCTTTCAAATACTGCACTTAAAAATGGTAATATCATATTGAAATACAGTCATACCTTGGTTTAGGAACGCCTTGCAACTCGAACATTTTGGCTCCCGAATGTTGCAAACCTGTGAGTGAGTGTTCTGGTTTGCGAACGTTCTTTGGAACCCAACGTCTGATGCAGCTTCCGATTGAGCGCAGGAAGCTCCTGCAGCCAATCAGAAGCCGCACCTTGGTTTTCGAATGGTTTCAGAACTCAAACTGACTTCCAGAATGGATTCCGTTTGTCAACCAAGGTATGACTGTACATTCTTTCACTCAGTATGTACAGCAACTTCCACTTCAAGAAATCTACCATTTGAAATCAACTACCACAAGTATGATCCTCAACTTACAAATATATAATTGATAATGGAAATATAAGTTAAAACAAGGCTCAATTTAAGTTAGTTAACTTATTGTTTTGCATTGGAGCTACTTTTGGAAAGCAGCAAGGTTTTATTTTTCATATAAGCAAATATAGTTCACAATTTTCAATAGTTTATTTGAAACTGAAATAGAGCTTTAATGCTAGGCTTCTTATCTATACCAGAGGTAGCACAGCATGCGAGTTAAAAACTTTCATATCTCCTCACTCTTAATTTATTACCTGCCTGCAGCAGATACTAGTTAAGGATTTTTATTATTATTATGGAGTGGCAATTAGGCCATATTGCATTAAACATTAATACAAATAAATTCATGAGTGTACCAGACAACTAAAGATGACATAAAGTATACAATGGCCACCAAGAAAAGGCAGCCCCAACTCTACTCCTGACAAACAATAACATATACTGAAGGACAGTACCATCCTCTGTAGTTCTGATTGGCCTTAACTACACAAGGCAGAAATATACCGTATTTTTCGCTCCATAATGCGCCCCGGACCATAACGCGCACCTCGTTTTTAGAGGAGGAAAACCAGGGAAAAAATTTTCCTCCTCCCCCGCTAGCGGTGGCGACGGAGGACGGGAAAGCAGCCTGAATGCGGGCTGCTTTCTCGTCCTCCGCTCCTCCCCCGCTGGCGGTGGCGACGGAGGACGGGAAAGCAGCCTGAATGCGGGCTGCTTTCTCGTCCTCCGCTGTTCCCCCGCTGGCGGTGGCGACGGAGGACGGGAAAGCAGCCTGAATGCGGGCTGCTTTCTCGTCCTCCGCTGTTCCCCCGCTGGCAGGGGCGACGGAGGACGGGAAAGCAGCCTGAATTCAGGCTGCTTTCTCGTCCTCCGCTGTTTCCCCGCTGGCAGGGGCGACGGAGAAAGGAAAAGCAGCCTGAATTCAGGCTGCTTTCTCGTCCTCCGCTGTTTCCCCGCTGGCAGGGGCGACGGAGGACGGGAAAGCAGCCTGAATTCAGGCTGCTTTCTCGTCCTCTGCTCCTCCCCCGCTGGCAGGGGCGACGGAGGACGGGAAAGCAGCCTGAATTCAGGCTGCTTTCTCGTCCTCCGCTGTTTCCCCGCTGGCAGGGGCGACGGAGAACGGAAAAGCAGCCTGAATTCAGGCTGCTTTCTCGTCCTCCGCTGTTTCCCCGCTGGCAGGGGCGACGGAGGACGGGAAAGCAGCCTGAATTCAGGCTGCTTTCTCGTCCTCCGCTGTTCCCCCGCTGGCGGTGGCCACGGAGGACGGGAAAGCAGCCTGAATTCAGGCTGCTTTCTCGTCCTCCGCTGTTCCCCCGCTGGCGGTGGCCACGGAGGACGGGAAAGCAGCCTGAATGCGGGCTGCTTTCTCGTCCTCCGCTCCTCCCACACTGGCGGCTTCGCTCCATAACGCGCACAGACTTTTCCCCTTCCTTTTTAGGAGGGAAAAAGTGCGCGTTATAGAGCGAAAAATACGGTACTTTTAATCTCATTGCCTTGCAAGTGTCAGGTCCCGGCATGCTTTTATTTTAGCATCAGATCCTAACAGTTTGTGTGTCTCTGCAGAGGCTTTTAATATTTAATCAGAATTTAATTCATTCTAAGTTCATTTTAAAAACATATCTAATATTATACCAACACTTATAGTAAACCCACAAACACAAAGGAGTTGCTATCAAAATGCGTCAAACTGTGAGGAACATTCCCTCATCTTAAGATGAGCTCCTTTTGCTGTCTTAGGACTGCATTTCAGGAGTGGCATTCTACTGAACTGTGGTGGTGCAAAAACCGCAATTTATTTCAAAGTAATCACATTAAAATAATTAATTTTAATGGTGCAGACAGAACTACCTATGAGACCGTTATGCTTTGGAGGTATGGCTAGTCACAGAAACCAGTTGTTGCTATGATTGCTATGGTGCAGCCCTTAGCGATCATCCTTTCCTAATCACATGTTTGTGTGAGGGCAAGTCTCCTGCCCAAGCAAGACATTGATTTCACTTGCAGCAGAATCGTAAAAGGTTTTATAGGCTCTTTAGTGATTTTTTTTATTTCTATTGGCTACCAACTAGGCACTAAGCAAACATATTTTATAAATGTATAAAATATTAGGTACATATCAGGGACACATTACCTTTTGTATGTACACCTAATCTGTATGATCCAAATGTAAAAATTTTCCCTCCAACGTTTTCTATTACAGACTGTGGAAGATTCTAAAAGGGAGCAAACACAGGATTTGAATTTTTATAAGCAATGGAGAACCAGTGAAATAGCAGCACACTTCAAACTCTAGACGCTGGCTTCAAGCTTACTGATAGGAGCTTATTTCAGTTGTGGCACAGTGATAAGAGGTAAGGGCAAAAAGTTAGCTAGTTATCATTGCTAAGCCACTATGAGAATTTGCTGTCACACCATTTGCAATAGCATCCTGCTAGTTTTATCAACAGAAACAGTCAGTTGCTTAAGCTTGATGCAGCAGACACTCATTAAACTGCATATTCCACAAATCTAATTAAACATCATATTTGGCTGCTTAACAGCTAAGTATCGATGTATGGAAGACTGAGTTAAAGGATCACAAATAAAATAATCTTTCTCCCACTGATGTCAATTGCTAAATGTCAAATGCAATGGCTTTAACATTCTGCTGCAGCTAAAGATGCAAGTCTTAATGTACATCTACATGAATAAAGAAATTCATACCTTAATTTCACTGATTTCCCGTATCCATTCCTTTACTAGGTTATTTAGTTTCCCCAAAATTAGAATTCTGTTGATGGAACACATTAATAAATTACACACAATGAAATTGGGTTAAGGCACTTAAACCCCCTATCACAGAAAAGGGAACTAAGAGTGTAGCAGAGGAGCTGGAGAATTTTTCAAGTAATTTGTCAAAGCTAGTCCAGAAATTGTTGATTTTATTTATATCCCACCATTTCTCAAAGGAATAGGGTGAGGCATACATGATCGCATATATTCCTCACAGCAGCTGCCCAACAAGAATGGCAACCAGAAAAAAAGGCCTAACCTGCTCTTGTGCCTTTCACAGCAGCTTGAGCTGCAGAAACCCACCAGTGAAGCTTTCCAAGAAATGGAGATAACCACCAGCAGCTAACAGATGCAGAACAAACTAAGTTAAAGGCATAAATCAGGGGCCTTTTTGGCATTGTACTTGCAAAGCAGATTAGCTGAGATGAGTGGCCTAAGGTCAACAAAAGTGTGTCGTAGTTGAGCTAGTATTTGAACCAGGTCTTTCAAAACTTTATCAATTAAACCACTATTTCAAATTATAATTTGGAGGAAAGTATTTTCATCCGTGGAATATTTGGCACCTACTTTTATAGCCGGGTTCCATGCACAAATCCAAGAAGCTAAAGGCACTGCCTACACAAGCTTAGTGGCTACAGTAAGCTACAATACTGGCCAAATAGTATTTGGAAGACAAGGGTTCCAAATTACTAAGGCTTCCTTTTCTCCCCCATCATATGCTGGCAGAGTGGACAGGCAGGGGGTGGGACATACCTGATATGGTCTGTTCAAGCAGCAAAATTCAGAACCTTATACAGCTCAAAATCTTGCAGTATTTTATCTTTACTATAAAGATAAAACACCTATCTGGAATTTTGATAAATACTCAGCATTTCCCCAATTCTATAACTGCTACTGAGTGAGAAGTGCATACAAGAACCCCCAAACCAAAATTACTGGATACAGTTAAGATTTCATTTATAAATTTTCACACAACTGCATCATTTTTTAATGCTCTATTCTTTCCAATTCCCAAGCCAATAGTTGTCTATTATTTCTTTTACTAGTAAACTCAGGTGGTGAACGCTGTTAGAATTGTAACCAAAATGTGACACTGAGAAACAAGAGGGAAATAACAGCACGCTTGGGTAATTGAGACTTTCGGAAGTACAATCTTTATGGGGGGAAATGACAGGGTCACCCTTTTTCAACAATCCAATGAGGACTAAACATGCCAAGTCATCACAAAATGTAGAGTGTCTGAGGGAAAATAAACATGGAACAGTAAATGGGAGGGGGGAAAGAGAAGGGGGGGCACATGGAGAAGAAAGGTGGAATGTCCCTGGCTTAGGGGTAATGATTGACTGGAACCAGGGTGGATAAAAATCAACGATTTTTTTTTAAAAAATCAAAAAAATCGGATTTTTTTTTATTTAAATTGGATTTTTAAAATAAAATGCTTTTGGAGGAAAAATCTTTCTAAATATAGTCTTCTATTTAAGTTACATTGTAGTCCAAAGGCTATTCCTCAGGAAATAAGGATTTGTTTTAAGTTTATCAAGTGTGCTAAAACTCAGTCTTAAGTTTTTTTAAAAAATGTTTAACCACATCAGTTAACAAACATGGATACATATGCTATCATGTTATTGTTTTAGTTAAATAAATTGTTTAAATAGTTATTAAGGAAATGATTATTTTTCTTCTTCCAATTAAGTACAGAAAAGTTGTCCAAATATAAACAGTTAACTTATTAAACCTCACCATAATTTCATAATTATCTGCCTATGTATTTCTAGTAGTATAACCAAATCTGTAATTTTTGATATAACTGTAAAAACTACTCTGAAAATTTATTATTCCAAAAATGAAACCTTCATATGGTTGTAAATATTAAGATTATACCAGCAAGAATGAGTCTTTCTGTAAAAAAAATATTTAAATCAAGTCTTACTGACTAGTGATTTAAATCAAGCCTTACTGACTAGTGATTTAAATCATGATTTAAATCAATTTGATTTAAATCAAATCCACCCTGACTGGAACTCAGGACAGGAGCACTGTTTTCAGGAGGGACGATATGCTGCATCATTCTGTTGGCAGTCCCACTTGTTGAAAATATTATGTACTACTATTTCCATGACACCCTCTCACACAAATATGTGTGAGTACAAATCCCCCCCTTGTTGTTAGTGGCTATGGGATTTCCACAGGGAGGAAAGGGAGGTTCCAAGCAGTAAGTAAAACTAAAACATTTCAGGAGTGGTTAAAAAATTATTGCAATTCCCACTTCACACTGCATGCAGCTTAGAACAGATTCTTGTGTTATTGACACATTGCTGACACAGAAGGTAATCATGTCATTCACCTGTGCTATGCAATTACTGGATGTTACCAGCATGACATGGGAGCTGGCTGTGCAGAAACAACAACTATGCTGCAACAATAACCCAAGAACCAATCAATGAACACTAGACATTCCAGAAACTTGGATTCATGCACACACTTTAATGGATCATCGAGCTATTGTTCAGAATTGTATAGCATTTCTATTACTGGGACCTGAAATAATTTGAAGATCTATTTTCAATGTTTTGTGATTCCATAACCCCAGTATGGATTGTCACCTCTCCACAGTATATTATATATCAATAAATGTCTTATTTACCTGCGTTGCAGTTCCTCCTCCTCTTCGAAGACACCAAAGGGTTTTAGGGTTTCAATTAATTTCTGAGTAAGAACACAGTCAATCTCCTTGGGGGCAGCTAAACTGATAGGTGAGGTAATGCCATAATGCTTCTGTGGTTGCTGTGTCTGTTGTGATCCCTGGGTTGTAACTGGACTAATAAAGGTAAGTAAGACAAAATTAAGAGAGATGCCACATCAACAAATCCATTAATTGCAGTAAAAGAAAAAATGAAAGTGTTTACTTGGGCACATGTTCAGCTGTTTCTACACTATAAAAACATAGTTACTTAAATTGGTTTAACAACCTCTTAACAATATTCAACAACTCTGCTTTGTTCATAATCAGGGTAGTTAAAATATGGTAAATAAACAAACCTTCCAGATTAGTGAACATAGTACAAGAGTGTGGTCCTTTATATTGAGCTCTTTGACCACTATATGGAATTAAACTGACCTACTTTGTACAGTGACTACAGACTCAGTCATACAGTACCATTGCATGTTGTACGCATTTCACTCATGCAATTTCAACCATATGTAACTGAAGGTCAGCTGGCTGAAATTCTGTAAGTTAAATGCAAACAAGACAGAAAGCTTAAAAGCACTTTCTGTGTCATTTCCACTTGGGGGACAAGGCCCTTTCTGTGTTCACACAGAGATGGTTTCAAGGAGGCAGTTTGAGTACACCCATTTTGTGTATACACACCATCCCCAGAACATAACCCCTGTGTAAGATGTGACCACACTGTAACAGCAAACTGTTTAGAAAAACATGAAGCCTTAGAACATCAGAATACCAAGCAGGATCAGGCCAATGGCCCATCTAGTCCAGCATCCTGTTCTCAGTGGCCAACCTGATGCCTGTGGGAAACCTGCAAGCAGGAACTGAATACAAGAACACTTTCCCCTCCTCGGTTTCCAGCAACTGGCACTCAACCTAACTAGCCCTGCATCCTGCTTCCCCAGAGACCACCCAGATGCCTTGTCTACAAACAGAACACAAGGGCAGTAATCCTTTTCTGCACTGCCCCCCAAAACCTGGTATTAGGAGGCATGCTTCCTCTGAACCTGGAGGTAGTAGTTAACTCTCATGACTAGTAGTCATCATGTTTTATCCCAGTCTTCCATGAATACATTTTGAAGCCATGAAAACTAGTGGCTGGCACTATGTCATGGAGCAGTGAATTCCATTAAAGTAACTATAAGGCGTGTGAAGTAGTACTGTATTTTTCTGTATATAAGACAATTATTTTTTCCTTAGAAATAATAGGCAAAAATTGCTGGTCGTCTTATACATGGATAACAGATGGGGCACGGGGAATTGGTGGCAGCAGCCAGCAGATTGACAGCGGTGATTGGGTGTGTGATTGATTGCTGTGGCAATGTCTGCTCACGATTGGCTGCGACAATTGGGCAGTGGATTTATTGCAGCAGTGAGGCGTGTGTTCAATGTGCTGTGTTTGCGTCAAGTGGTAAGGTGTTCTTTTGGTGGCGAGCGTGCAGCCAATTGGTGTCATTGGTGATGTGTGCTATTTGCAGTGGCGGGCAGGTTGTAGAGCGATTTATGGCGGTGACCCCTCCCCCCCAAAGCTCTACAACTGTGGGCAATCCCCCCCCCCAAAAAAAGTTCTACAACTTTGGGCAATCCCAATTTTTTTTGTTGCCGTCCAAAAAAATAGGGGTCGTCTTATACATGGGGGGGGGGTGTTATACACGAAAAAATACAGTACTTTTGTATGTCCCGGTTCTCTCACCAGTCAGACATTGGATGAGCCAGTGTTCTGGTTTACTGATGAAAACTGCTCTGTGGGAAATATTGTAGGTAAAAGAGGAAGGCAGCTGAAGACTATCTTAAGGCATGACACAAGATGGACTTTCGCTCCACCACTCACAGGACCGTGCACTTCAACTGCCCTGTGATAGATCCCAATAGAGGCAAAGAAGACTGAGCTCAGGGTAGCTTAGCTATGAACCGCCCCCTCACCTTTACACATATAGGGCTAGTCTACTTGCCCTGTGAGAAAGATTCCGACAACTTTTTACATGCAGATATTGTTTTCTGTGATTTGTAAAAACGTACTTTAATGTAACTTATAAGTCACCTTAGAAGGAACTGTATCTTGAAAGGCAATATATAACAAATTGTAATGAATACTCTATCCACTTTCTCCATTCCATACATAATTCTATAAATCTCAATCATATCCCCACTTTCTCTAAAGCAGACATGTCCAACAGGTAGATAGTGATCTATCGGTAGATCACAGGACGTCTGTGGTAGATCACCGGTAGATCAGTGGCTCCCCCCAAAGAAGCTAAAAAACTTTGGCTCCCCTAAAAAAAAACAACCCTCAACATCTTTGCCCTGCACCCCTAAAATGACCTGAACCACCAAAAACAGGGCTTTCCTTCCTAAAAAAAAAGCTCAATATCGCTTTCCTCCTCCTTAAAGAAGCTCCACAACTTTTACGTGAACCCACTAAACAGGGCTTTCCTTCCTAAAAAAAGCTCAACAACTTTGACCTGAACCTCCCAAAAGGGGGTAGATCACTGCCAGTTTTTAACTCTGTGAGTAGATCGCAGTCTCTTGGAAGTTGGCCACCCCTGCTCTAAAGTAATAAGTCCCATAGGTGAGTTGCTCCTCTCCGCTGATAACTTTGTCTGCCCCCCTTTCTCAATGATCCCTAGCAGACAATATTTTCAATAATTCAACTGAAAGAAAAACATTTGAAGAGAAAGATAGCACACATCACTTAAGGTCACTAGGATAAACCCCCATCTGTGAACTTTCTGAACAAAACCATATAGATATTTAGTCAGTGCAATTGTAATAATGGGCTCAGCTGAAATCAGGAACAGGCTTCAAGAAGGAGAACTCCTTGCTTTCTTCTCCTTCCCTCTCTTCTTAACAGAGATTTCCCATCACTATTTCTAACAACACTGGATTCCAGCATAGACAATGCAAGCTCATTTTATTTCTATTCTAGAATAGCTGAGATTTTCATTGTTTCTATATTTATATCATTTATAAAGGTGTTAGTGCTAAAGTAGGGACTATTTACCGGTACTTATCTAGATACATCTAGCTCAAAGCAACATCTCTGCAGCATTGTGCCAAGTAGCCCGAGTGTAAGTGAAATCACATATATTGGGAGCACCCTGGAGAGTCCTAGTGGACTGCAAAGAGACCTACCCCAGAGCCCAAAGAGGAGGGGCAGTGGGACTTTGTTGAGGCTGCTCAGCCTCCCTGCCTAATAGCTGATGTGTGGGGTAGTACAGCAGCAGTTGCTGCTTCCCTGTGCGTCAGCTGAGCAGCCTCAACAATTCTCTGGCTCACACAGAGGTTCTCTTTGGGTTCTGGGGAGGGTAAACTCACAAGCCAGGACTCCTCTCCAGGGTGCTCTCCATTTCTATGCTCCACTTTCGAGTTCCCAGCACCATGTGTGTATGTGCGGTCGCACACAAACAGACCATGCATAAATGGGGAGTTGCCTGTACTTGTTTTTGCTTCAAGGGAATAACATGGCTTCACCTCTGGAAAGCATTATCTAAAGTTTGACGCTACCATATCCTGAATTACCAACACTGATGCTCCATATGAATACGGCATTTTTCCATCTCCACCATATTAAGCAGTTGGTCCCTTACCTTTCTTGCCCCGATCTGGCCACAGTGATCCATGTGATGGTCACCTCCAGGCTTGAGTACTGTAATTTGCTCTACGCGGGGCTGTCCTTGAAGCTGACTCATAAACTCCAGCGGGTGCAGAATGTCGCGGTGAACTCCTTATGGGGTCCTTGCCGCGGGATCACATTCATCCATTGCTTTACCAGCTGCACTGGCTCGCGGTGGAGTACAGGGTCAGGTTTAAGGTGCTGGTTTTGACCCTTAAAGCCCTATGCAGCCCAGGACCCTCGTACCTACGGGACCGCCTCTCCTGGTATGCCTTGTGGAGGACCTTAAAGTCCATAAATAACAACACTTTGGAAGTCCCGAGCCCCAAGGAGGTTAGATTGGCCTCAACCAGGGCCAGGGGCTTTTCAGCTCTGGCCCTGGCCTGGTGGAACGCCCTACCACAGGAGATCAGGGTCCTGCGGGATCTGACATCTTTCCGCAGGGCCTGCAAAACGGAGCTGTTCCGCCTGGCCTTTGGGCTGGACTCAGTCTAACCCCACTCTCTCATTTATTTATACAAAACTCCTTATATGGGATTTGTATATAAATTTTCCCTCGGCTCTTTTTGCTGGCTCATGTAGGACTAGCATGGATAGTTGGCCACGGTGAATATTTGACGTTTCCCCCCCTTATGGCTTTGATCTATACGCTACCACTAAACAAGGCTGCATTTTAAGCTGTATTCTAACTTATATTTTAATCAACTGTTGTTGTTGTTTGTTTGTTTTTACTGTTTTTACTGTATTTATATTCTGTGTTAGCCGCCCTGAGCCCGGTCTTGGCCGGGGATGGTGGGGTATAAATAAAATTTTATTATTATTTATTATTATTACTGGAAGCTGCCTTATACAGAGAGAGATCATTGGTCTATCTAGCTCAATACTGTCTACAATGACCCCTACCAGCTCCCCAGGTTTTCAAATTGAGGGTTCTAAGCTCTTTCTTGAAGTGCTGGTGATTGAACCTGGCACCTCCTGCATGCAAGGCTATGACTCTTCTTCAGTCATCATTATCAATGTAGTGTTAACACAAGAAAAGTATCACAGCAAACCAATGTATTACACAGTTGATAGGCCATTAAAAATAAAAACAATCTGGACATCAGGCCATAATTAGAAGTATTAGCTATGTGATCAAACCAAACATACCAACACACAGTTGACTAATTTTTACTCAGAGTAAACCCACTGAAACTTAGTCCTGGTGATTCATTTCAGATGATAACCTCTTTAGTAAACGTTGATGCATCATGTGCATCTAGCCTGAAAACAATCACAACCTCTGCGCTCATTTTTAAAAAGAAATATTGGACATTTAATACTTTCATTTTGATTACATTTTTTTAATGCCAATTTATCCAGATTAGCCATGGTAAATGCCAAGCCATCAGGGATACTGGGTTAACCATTTTAATGCTCAAGTACCTCTACTGACTTACAGAACAACCCAAAGCCAAAACAAAATAAAAAAATTCCTTCCAGTAGCACCTTAGAGACCAACTAAGTTTTTTCTTGGTATGAGCTTTCGTGTGCATGCACACTTCTTCAGATACACTGAATCCAAAGCCAGTTTAACCTAGAAGTACATCCTACTGACTTCAATGAGATTTGCTCACCAGTAACTGTGTTCAGGATTGCAGCCTTAGATCCATTATTTCAATGTAAAAGTTTTTTGGGAATCAAATCCTTTTCCCACATTGCAACTCAATACAGTACAGTATTATCTCAGGTTACAGACACCGCTAACCCAGAAATAGTACCTCAGGTTAAGAACTTTGCTTCAGGATGAGAAAAGAAATCGCATGACGGCGGCACAGCAGTAGTGGGTGGCCCCATTAAGCTAAAGTGGTACCTCAGCTTAAGAACGGACCTCCGGAACGAATTAAGTTCGTAACCAGAGGTACCACTGTATGAGCTATTAATGCCAAGGAGGATAGAAATAGTTACACACTATTTCTGAGATTTTCCATACCACCTATTTTAAGGATTCTGGGGTAAGTTCTGTAAACTCCTGCCTCTTAAGAGGTCTTCCAGGATTAGGTTCAACAACCTGTTGCTGGCAAGTGCAAAACAACTGTATAGTTCTGCATTTACCATATCCTTTTTCTCTACAGTCTCTACCACAAGTTTATGATCATGCCTGCTTACTAGTTCCCAGTTCTTTGCCCAGCTCCCACAAAGGTTTGAAACAAAGCAATCTGAGAAGCCTTAATAAGAAGCTATACTGTAAAATAAAACTTTGGGCTACTGCATATAATAATTCTCTTGGATCAAAAATATAGGAACTAGAGGGATATGGAGCCAGGAACTAAACTAAACTCAGCTTTGGTACCGTGTACTAAACTGGAGAAAAGAAACAACCATTTAAAAATAATTATACTATACAGTGGAACCTCGGGTTGCGGACGTAATCCGTGATGGGGGCATGTCCGCAACCCACAGAGTTCGCAAGCTGAAGCGCCACGTCTGCGCAGGCGCAATTTGGTGCTTCTGCGCATAGCATGATTTAGCGCTTCTGCGCATGTGCCGAAACCCGGAAGTATCCCATTCCGGTACTTCCGGGTTTCCTGCGGTCCGCAACCCGAAAACACATAACCTGAAGCAAACATAACATGAGGTATGACTGTAGTTACTACCGTAGTACTGTGGGGATTTGGGGGGGAAATTTCCAGTTTGCATTTGTGATGCCCCCAAAGTGATCTAATTTAGCAATTTTATTTTACTTGCAGTCAGTAAACAAAGCTAAAAACTTTGAAACTGTCAAACATGTCTAATACTGCATCTGCAACTAGCATCCACTCGTTGTTACTAATTAACATATGTTAATGAAAAAACTCTGCAAAACAATAATGGCCTGGAAAATTTTCTGCACATCATTGTTAGTTGCACAACATGCACATAAAAAGGTAAAGGGACCCCTGACCATTAGGTCCAGTTGTGACTGACTCTGGGGTTGCGGCGCTCATCTCGCATTATTGGCCAAGGGAGCCGGCGTACAGCTTCCAGGTCATGTGGCCAGCATGACTAAGCAGCTTCTGGCGAACCAGAGCAGTGCACGGAAACGCCGTTTACCTTCCCGCTGCAGCGGTAGTTGACTTGAATTGTATTTATGAAGATCTGCCTCACGATATTCAAAATTCCATTACAAGCTACAAATGAAGAATTTATTTTCCATATAATCCAGTAATAAAAAACACTATAACCTTCACTTGACTTGTGTACAGTGGTACCTCGGGTTAAAAACTTAATTCGTTCTGGAGGTCCGTTCTTAACCTGAGGTACCACTTTAGCTAATGGGGCCTCCCGCTGCTGCCGTACCACCGCTGCGCGATTTTTGTTCTCATCCTGAAGCAAAGTTCTGAACCCGAGGTAATATTTCTGGGTTAGCGGAGTCTTAACCTGAGGTACCACTGTATTTGTGTGACAAGTCAAAAATTAAGCCAGTTGATCTATCATATGTTCTCAAAGCTTCATCTTCATTAGAACTAAAATGGTACTGCTATGAAGAGAGACGTAAACCTAGTGGGCCCAGCCTGATTTCTGTCATTTTCAGCAAACAAACACATCCTAAATAAGCCTTTCCTGAGAGGCCCCAATTCTCAGGAGAGGCTTTTATCATGAAGATTAAATGATTTTCATCCAGCCCTATCTCTAAAAGAAGCAAAGGGTGGAAAACAACGATGCGTAAAAACCCCCCCAAAGCCAATCATTATTACAACTAATATTTTCAAAGCTTCCAGAAATAAAATCTTTCAACGTCTTTGGGAGTTACAAGGCAATGGAAAAACCCTATTCTACATATGGCCATACTTTCATACTAAATATGAATTAAACACACTTTAATCATCAACAAGTTTTATAGTAGAAAACAAATTAAACCACTCTCATCAGTGATCCAATTTTTTTCACTCGAGTCTACAACTTGTAGTGAACCAAAAAAATTATGATTGTCAAGCCCCCAACCCTCCCACAAAGGGAGGGTTTTTCTCTCTGACCATACATTAGACATCCCAATATAAGCCGAGCTCAGGCTAAGGCTACAGTAAAACTAATTATAATATGGTTAGATCAATTCCACGAACAATACAAAGGCACTCAAATCAGATGTTTAAGCACCATGCAGAAACTATGGGTTCTCCCTTCAAAATACATAAATAAATTGTGTACTATCCCTTTAATCAGTTGCATTTGATTCTAAAATTCAAGCCAAACAATTAAACTAAAATTTCCCCGAAAGATTCTAAGTCCGCAATACACTTCCACAAAGTGCAAAACTTACCGGTACTTACTGAGGGAGAAGGGAGCTAATCACTGTTACAACCCAAACAACCTTTCCTCCAGTTCCAGTGCAGTAGAAACAAACAACAATAGTTTATCTTTTCTGATCCTTATGATTTTATTAATCAAGGACACAACCATAATGAAAGCTTTCCATCCTACCTCCCTTTTATGTATTCTGTCAGTACTGGGAAAACAGTTTTAAAGTTCCTTCACCCCATGTTGCCTTGTTATGGCACTCAAAGATCTAAATAAAACATTGAAAAGCACCACTATGCTCCATTCCAAAGAGCCTTCAACCTGGCTCCAAAGAAAATTCAACATTTGACTGCTGGGGAACACTACCTTCACAGCAAAAACAAGGCAGGGAAGACACTTTATTAAATAAAGTGCTTAAAGACGATGGAAAAAATAAAAATGAACATTCCAATGAAGTATTATTTGATGCTCAGCAACCTTTTAAAAAACATTAAGAATATATTTCTTAAACAGTATCTTACACACATGCACTCGCAAACACATTTTTGTTATTGTCTCTACTGCTTCCCTTTTGTTTTATGCAATATATAATAATTTTGCTAAATACTAGCAAATTCATCAACCTTCATAAGCAGTTTGCAGCATGTTGCGGAAGGGCTGCTGTTAGAAAAAGGGGAAATCCTACTTTGAACATGCTGAAGGGTATTACTGGATCCAAGTCCATCAAACACTAGTCCTCTAGAGCAGATGGGGGCGAAAGTAGAAGAGAGGGAAGGGAAATTCCATAGTGTAAGCAGAAGTCCTCCTGGAAACCCAAAAGACACTAAAAAGGTCCTGTGGGGAATGCAGCAGGAATGCCCAGGTAGATCAGCTTGTTCTGGAGTAAGGCTCCGTGAGATTAGGAGGTAGCCTTGTAGAACCAGGTGTTACTTTTACTTTACTGAATTGTATTATTTTGATGAATTTGTTTTCCTTTGCTTTATTTATATGCTATTGTATTTGATATTAGTGACCACAATGTTGGTTTTTTAAATGCTATTGTGATTATTTGTGAGCCACTTTGAGCTCAACATTTGTTGATGGAAAAGCAGAATACAATTATTATATCAAATTAAAAACCAGTCTCCACATTTAGATCATGTATTAAACTGCTAAGTTGTTTAAAGAACCCTCAATTTCTCTCACTTAACTGAGCTCATAAAGGTTTGGATATAGCCTGATCCTCAAAAGTATATATAGCTCTTTATTTTTCTAAAGAGGCCCTCTCAAATACAATTATGATGTTGGCAAACAGGCAGATAAAACTTTACAATATTTCACTGTAAGTTATTCATCTGCTGCAGTCAATGTTCAAAATTAGCCAGGCACATTTTGCAGCTGGCTATCAACCACTTGTGACCAAGTAAAGATGCCTGGGCACCTTGATGGCGTATGACACCTCCACAATCTGGAGGTGCATGCCTGGGGATCACTGGATCTTGACTGTTTTCACACACTAAGACCCTATCCTATAGAATTCAGTTATATTTTATCTGCACAATCAGAATGAATTCCAGGAACCAAAATGATTTTTCTGTGCAGCCTGAGCAGGGGCAGCCACAATTAAGAAGAAGATGTAGAAATAGGCCAATATGTATGTGGACTGTCCCTGGATCAAGTGACTTTTCTTCTATAAGTTCTCAAGTTAGCTCAAGGTTGTCATATGTTTAATTGATAATCAATCACAGTCAATCAATCATTTGAAAAATAAGACTTTAGAGCCATCTTACCCCACAATGGCAACTAGACATTCCATTTTGGTTTAAAGAGCCATTTGGCACCTAGCTTATATATCTGAGTTTCTAACACTGGCTGCAGGAGATAGTCTCTTAAATTCTTCAAAAGTAAATGTTAATGAAAAATACACGGAACAAATCCATATTAGAAAAGAGGGAATGTGCTCATTATCATCACTTTAAGTCACCAACTAGTTTTTCATTCAGGATCTTACAACTTCGTTAAACTAGATTTTGCAAAATGTTCAGAAAGGAATCTGAAACTGTTCCCAATAACAATTAAAAAACCTATTACATAAATTTCACAAATGTATACCCACTATTAAGAATTGTCAAGGATTGTTTACCTAACATACCCAGAACACAACTATGGCAAAGTTCACACAATGAACAACAAACATTTATTTTGTAGACTCTCTGGGGGTTTCTGCAGTAGAATGCAACTAGAACACACAGTTCAACCCCCAGCAAACATTGTGAATCAGAAAAGAGCTGTACACAAAATTATAAATGTAGACTTGGGCTGTGCACATACCATGCACTTAAAAAATACACCCCCACCTACATCCTGGGAACTGCAATTTGTTCAGCATGCTGGGAATTGCAGCTCTGGGACTGGGAGCAGAACTACAGTTCCCAGAATTCTTTTCTGGGGTGTGTGTTGTACTTTGAATGGGTTTTTAATATATGGTGTGCAGACAGTGCCAGTTACCCCAAATACAATTAGTTTTAATAAAAAAAAATGCGTTCACGAGCATGACAATGCCTCACAAGGAACATGGTGCAACCAAACGAGTGCCAACACATTTAAATAGAACTGTATAGCGAGATGTTCAGCGGCCAACAGAAAACCTCTAGTTGGAGAGAAAACAAACAAAGGAGGACCGGGGGGGGGGAGGGAGGCTAAGGCCACAAAATAAGCTGGCCCTCTCTAGGTATTACTCAACAGAGGCGTGGAACTTTAAAAAGCTGCAGGTGTGCTTCAGGCAAGATCTCCTAAGCAGCACAGGATTTTTCGTTCGCTTTGCATTTCCCGCCCGCCGCCCCCCCTTCAAATAACGTGTGGCGGGGATGCGGGGAGGAAGGTGGGCAGGGATTTCGCAACACCGGCGGGAGGGAGGGAGGCGGCGATGGCGCTCCCAGCAGTTGGCAGACTTTTGCCACCATCCGGCTGATTCCGGCGCGCGGCGAGGCCTGCGCACCTCCCCAGATAGGCCTCGGAGCCCGCGAGACGCCGCACATGCGTCCTCTCCCTCCCCCCCCCCCCAAACACCCACCTCCGCACAAGGCCTGAGAAAGCGGCAATAGGGCCGAGTGTGAGGAGAGGCGTGAAATGCCCGCCGCCACTTGTTGTGGGGCTACGGCTGAGGGTCGTAGGCGCCGCCGCCCCCTCCTCCCCCGAAGTTCTGCGCCAGGGCAAAAAAAGGGGGCGCGAGAGGAACGAGGCCCTCAGGCGCCGATTCTCTCTCTCTCACACACACAGAGCGTGGAAAGGGAGAGGACTCGTGCGCCGAGGGAAATGAGGGTCGACGAGGCGGGTTCAAACGGAGGGGCTACACGGCGAGGAGGGGAAGCCGTGGGTTCCGGAAGCGCTCGCTCAGGTTGCCTCCGAAGTCCCCTGCGAGGCCTCCCGGGGCTTCTTCCACCCGCCTGCCCGCCCACCCCCACTCACGCCAGACCCGGCCTCCACTTACAACGGCATCGTCTCTCCGGCTGTGGGTTAAGCGCCGCCACCTCTTCCCCGGAACAGTCACTCTTCCTGCCCCTGGGAAGCGGGCGACGCGAGCATGATACGGGCCTGGCTCGGGCCCTCTGGGCGAGGGGGGAGAGCCGCTTGCTAGGCCTGGTGGCCGCCGCCGCCGCCGCCGCTGTTGTTGCTGCTGCCGCCGCCGCTTCCTCTAGTCCTTCCTCTTCCCCTCCGGCCTCCTAACATGGCGCCCAGGCGCTACCACAGCAACGTTCTGGGGCGAGGGAGGGGAGGGGGCAGTAGGCGCGCTGACGCAACGGCGGCGTCCGCCCTGCGTCGAGAGAGACGTGCGCTCTCGCGCATGCGCCAGTCCTTTGCGTTGGCTGGCGGGAAGTGTAGTCCTTGCAGGCAGGCGAGTTCGAACTTTTGAAAGCGGCTAACGGCTGGCGCGGCTGCTGCGCAGGCGCCAGAGGAAAGGACTCGCTTGGTGGCGCGTAGTTCGCAGTTAACCCTTCCTTTGCTGTTTGCCTTTCCTAAGCGGCAAACAGCAGGAGATACGCGCTCAGAGACGTTGTTTGCATTCTGCTGTAATTCATTGGGAGCCACTACGGCTTCGCGCATAATTATCACTCATTTAATCCACTTTATAGGAGGGCCGTTAAAAGTTTGTAAACGATAGGATTGTTGCAGTGCTGGACTCACGTATAAGCAACTTAGGGCCCCTACTACTATAACTATAGAATTTGAAGGAATGGAAGCTCAGTTGTGCTTTGTATGCACAAGGTCCCAGGTTCATCCTCTGCCATCACCAGCTGGGGCTGAGAAAAGACCCTGTAGATCTATTGCTGGTCAGTGGGTGGCCACTAATAAGGTAATTTATCTTCTCTTTATGCTTTCCTGTCATCTAGCTTGATGGACCAATGGTCTGACACAGTCGACACATACCGGTACCAAGTCAGACCACTGGTCCAGAAATGATGTGAAATCATGAAGAGCAGCCTAAACAGAAGGCAGCCCTGTTTAGGGAAGTTTTTAATGTGTGATATTTTAATGTATTTTAGTGTTTATTGGAAGCCGCCCAGAGTGGCTGGGGAGACCCGGCCAGATGGGTGGGGTACAAATAATAAATTATTATTATATTATTATATGGTGATATATACAGTGGACCCTCGACTTACGAAGATAATCCGTTCCGACAGAATCTTCGTAGGTCGAAATCGTAATTCGAGTCCCCATAGGAATGCATTTGGAGAACGCATTCGTAGGTCGAAAAAACCTTCGCAAGTCGAGTAAACCGCATCTAAAACTGCTGCGGTTTCCTTTCAGAAGTCAAAAAAATTCGGAAGCGGCAGCCGCTTTGATCCCTCGTAACTTGAAAAACTCGTAAGTCGGGTCATTCGTAAGTTGAGGGATCACTGCATTAAACATCATCTAGATGTGAGAGGCTTGTTCCAAAACCAGATCAGAACCAGCATCCTCAAAACTGCCTAGAGTTAAGAGGGCTCTAGCCTTTCCAATATCTTGCTCAAATAGGGAAGGAAGGGGAAGCTGTATGCAACTAGATCATACTCACTAAAATGGATGACCCTTGAAATTAATTAGTCTACTTTTAGTATGACTCTGTGGCAATTGTCCAAGATAATTGATGGTTTAAGCTTGATTTTTTTTCTTTTATCAATCCAAAGTAGACTTGCATTGAGTAAGTTCCTCTGACCAGTGAGTTACTGCTGAATAAAGTCGCATAGAATTGTATTGTAAAAAGAACTCTTAGTACGATATGAAAGGGAATTGCAAAGTCTTCATGCCCACTCCTTTTGGAGCTTAAGTACATGCTACATATAAGCATGTGCAACCAAACCTTGATTGTTCTTTTCAGGAAAAGGGACTTTCAGATTTAGAGCAAATAAATGGTGTGGAGACAGTGCTTAACACTTTATTGCATGTGGCTTCTCTGCTCTAAATACATATGTGGGCCTTCTTATACTATCAGCTGTCAGAGTACTTTTGAGGGTAAGAGGATAATATGAAACGAACCACAAAGAATCACAAATCTTGAACAATCATGAAACTTTTTATTCCAGTATTATTTTACAGTGATAAAGAGGAAACATAATAATCTGTAACTACACCTGGTAGTGCAATGAGGTTGTATACTTCTTAGTCAAATTCAGGATTATTCTTGAAGAGATATTCTGCCTGTTGATTTAAAATTTACCCAAAAAAAGTTACAAATTTTTCATACCGTAATATAGGTTTGTTTCTGTACATACAGCACTGAACAGTGGCTTATACTAACATCATTGTATTTATTGAAACCCTCCAAAATTGTGCGATTGTTCACCATTTTCCATTCCTGTGCACTGCTTCTTGACCGCTGGACTCACTATTGGTCTCACCCACTCAATCCGCCAGAGCGGAGTGCAGGGTGGGGACCAAAATAATAATAATAAAGTCAACAAACTACCTCAGAAGGAGCACGACATGTTCCTCACCAGAAGTACTACTCCTCGCCTAAAACCCATAGTCGAAACAAAATAAAAAAACCTCCAGTAGAAGAAGTGTGCATGCACACGAAAGCTCATACCAAGAACAAACTTAGTTGGTCTCTAAGGTGCTACCGGAAGGAATTTTTTTATTTTGTTTCAACTACGGCAGACAAACACGGCTACCTACCTGTAACTAAAACCCATAATTTGATATTGCAACACTAAGCAGGCAGTTAGATTTGGCTATGTGACAGCGCTATATGGGGCAAAGAAACTGACTGGAGAATGAGCCAAAAAGAAGCAACCTGGAATCAACTGTAGTGCACAGTTTGATGTTTCACAGTTGAACAAATGAAGCAAATTTCAAAATCCAAGTATTTGGGCTTCAAATGAGTTTTACTGGTGAAATTGTAGGTTGCCCACAGTGACTGATGGAATAAAGGCAGGACAGTACAAAAATCATTGTTGGGTTTATGACAACAATGTAGCATGTCTAGAATTCACAAGTATGTAATAAAAAATGGGACATACATTTTTTTACTATAATTGAAAAAGACAGACAAATACTGGGAAAATGCATTTCCTTACCAGAAAGTCAACAGGGTCATCTGGCCTAACCATGCAGCAGTGATTCAAGCCTTGCATAAGTGTTGGCATGACATGCTTCATTAAGTAGTTTCTCAACGGAATGGACTGAGCTTCCAGAAGCTCTTGTTCCTGCCGCTTCACTTCCTCCAAACGTTTATTCTTAAAAAAGTGCAGAGATAAATATATATTTAGGTTATGCTTGGACAGAATACAAAACCCAAAACAAATTTAGGTCCAGGAATTTGACTTTATAAAATGCATTCCATTTTGTATTACTGGTTCTTAGTTCTTAAATTCTAAATAGATCTAAATACATATTTCTGAAATTTAACACTGCATACCTAAACCATTATGCACATGCCTCAAAGAAAATGTTGACACAATAACAAATGATTGAGGTCTGCTGTGCTGTTTTCTACACAAATGCCATTCCATGTGGAAAATTCCATGCCAACTGTAAGCGGATTGTTCCATGTAGCAATCACACATGTGGCATTCTGTGTTCTTCGTAAAAAAAATAGATAAATGTATAATCAATCATGTGTGATGAGATGGGACACACAGTTTGCATGGAGTTCTGCATATGAACTTGCTGTGTGTGTAAAATATTCTGTATGCACAACCGTTGAGCTATAGTTCCTTCCCATATTCAACTATTATTAGTACCTTAATCTAAAACTTTAAGTACTGTACTTGGAAATATATTCCAAGTACTATGGTGTACAAAAATACACAATAGACTGAGGTAAGTAGACACAATATTGAGAACTTTTAAAGCCCGGGTGTGTGTGTGAGTTTTTTTGCTCCAGAAACGCCACATGAAATTTAGAATTTTATACCCCATTATTCAGCCATTCCCAGTGTGACTTACATACAACCAATTATAACAAAAATTGAAGGGTACATGAGAAGGGATTGGATACATAGATATGAAGCTGCTATGTGGACCAAACTGATTCATCTCAAAATAAACTTCTGCATTAACTTTAAATAGGAACTACCGTATCAATATAGTTATGCAATCCCAGTGCAGCCCATTCATTGTGTTGCCATTGCTGCTCTTGAGTATATTTACTAGATACGCAGAAGAAAACCATCTAAAATCTTTCAGTAATCTATTACTGTATCTCTGTCTGTAAAGTTACATGAGAGAAGCAGTGGCAGTGCCTCATGTAAAGAATTCTCTCCCTCCTCTTTTCTTCCCACCTGCAATGTGTGAATAGCCATTTTTGTGTGCCATGTTATTTTTTAGCAGGTTGTGGTTGTGGTTGTGTGTGTGTCTGTGTGAATCTCTCTATGTTAGAATTATATAGTATCTGGGATTAATTTACCCATTCTTCCCAGTTTGCCACTTTCTGAGCCTTTTCCTCAGCTTCTTTTTGTTCCAAATCAGCCTTTTCTTTAGCTTCTCTTGCAAGGCGTTCTTCAGCTTCTTTTCGTTCAAATTCTTCCAGCTCTTCATCTGTCAAACCATAATTTCGAGGCTCGCCAATAGTTTTGATGATTTCTTTCGCTATAACTCTGTTCTCCAGACCTTCAAACTTTGATACATCTTTCAAGTATGGAGAGAGAAAATGAAGAAACTTATTAGTTACACCACAGACACAAGTTTATTTAGTTAAAATTGTTGTCCTACATTATTATCTTAAATATTACAAAAATTGTAGTTGTGATGATTCAAAGCTGGGCATTTTTTTGGCAAATTGAGGCTGTTTGGAACCCTGAGTAACTGCTAGCACCTTGGGATTTACAGTCCTTATCTTGAGGCGGGTACTGAAGTCCCAGGGTCACTGTGCATTCTTAAGCCATGAGAGACAACATCTTGCGACTGAGCCTGTCATAAGGGTTCATCTCCTGAGTAGTTTCTGGAAAGTTCCAACAATCTTACCTTGAGATTGGTTGAAGAGCAAAAAGTATTCCAACCTAAACTGAACTATTTTCTTATTATCTTAGTGTGTGCGCTAAAATTATTGACTTATCTTTTTTAAAAAAACCACACACTCTGCATTGGGTTACAGGATCTTTGAATTGGTGCTCTTTTACTATCTCAAATAAATATTGCTCCTATAGAATTCAGTGTGAGTTGTTAGAAAATTGCCCTGATTATTAGTTGCAGTACTTTGGGCCTCTTGGTTCACTGAAGCTACCTTTTCAGAGATTTCCCCCTCCCTTTTTCAGTGGGGGATTTCAGGAGAGAGAGAGAGAACTATGGTGCCTCTCATCTCTTGGTAGTTCCTTGAAGCTGGTTTCTCAAAGGTGGACTCCTGTTGCTCCAGTAATCTCAGCAGGTGGTTTAGAGAAGTTTTTGGGGACCTCCCTACCATGACAATCATGATAATAATGATAATAAAAATAATAGTCGTAAGACCCCCAAAGAGAAAGCATGATTATCATGGCAAAAAAGACTGCCTTCATATGGAGCTCACACATTCACCTCATAAGCCCATTCATCAGACAGCACAGTATATAAAACACAGTGCTCCCAAATGGGTAAACAGGGTGTAAAGCTATGTCTAAGTGATGTACTTAGCCAAAAAAGTATAGTCTTTGCTTCACATTTCAGGTGTTTTATGCTTGCCAGACAGACACACCCTGGATTTTGTAGAGGGGCTGATTCAGTTTATTACCTCACAACACAGCTGAGGTTCCAGGCTGACTATAGAGGATGATATATCCTTCCTTACTGGTGCTTTAATTATCTCTCGTAACCTCTCACCTGTCTAGAAAAGTGGTTCAAGAAATGGGGAACCAATAATGATCTTCCACTTGTAACTAGTATTATATAAAAGCCTAATTAAACTGACTATGACACATTTAGTTCTCTGCCCTCTTCCACTGGTAAGTTTGGTCTAAAAATCCCCTAAAGGCATACAGCATTTTCAAAAATCAACACAAATGCATGGCCTGGCTTAAATTTCTTGGCATCTATGATAGCTGAATGATACTAGACTAATACAAGAGGCTAAATCATTGTATTAGTTATTGTAAGAGGGAGATTAAGAAATTAAATGCACTTTCAACTATACCAATATACTGTGGATGTATTTCTATTTCATCAAAATAGTTGAGAACAGTTTCGTCTTCTGTGTTTAACTCCCTGAAAAGACTCAGGGATCTCAAGTACCGGTCCTGAGCATAATGAGTTCCAGCGACAACAGATTCAGGGAGATTCATGATTCGATTTTTCAGGAATTCATCCGAAGCATTCAAGGAAATTACATAGTCTGTGGGGGGAAACATATATGAGAATTAATCTTCTGAGAATACCACATGGTTAGTTAAGTTAGGTAGAGAACCTGCAGAAAGGGGGCTGTACTTCCAATCAGTGTACCTTCTTTTGTTGTTAAAAATGGGATACTTTCAAACACCCTCTTATATAACCAGGGCAGATTTTTGTTTACTGTATTTTTCACTCCATAGGGTGCACCTTGTTTTTAGAGGAGGAAAACTAGAAAAAAATTTTTTTCTGGTTTTCCTCCTCTAAAAGGCTGGGAGGGGCGGTGGAGGGATGCTGCTGGTTCTTCCCCGCCAACCCCGATCGCAAAAACAAGCCTGCTTTGGTGAACGGAGTTGGCAGGTGAGAGAAAGAGGGAGAAGGAAGGAAGGGGTGAGAGAGGGAAAGAGAAAGAGGGAGGGAGGGAAGAGAAAGAGAAGAAAGGAAGGAAAGAAGAGGTGGGAGAGAGAGAGGGAAAGAAGGGGTGCGAGAGAAAGAGACAAGGAAGGAAGGGGTGAGAGAGAGAAGGAAGGAGGGAGGGAGGGAGGGAGGGAAGAGAGAGAGAGAAGGGAGGGAGGGAGGGAGGGAGGAAAGAGAAAGAAAGAGAAAGAAAGAAAGAAAGAAAGAAAGAAGGGGTGAGAGAGAGAGAAGGAAGGAAGGGGTGAGAGAGTGAAAGAAAGAGGGAGAAGGAAGGACAGATGGAAGGGGTGAGAGAGAGAGAGAGAGAGAGAGAGAAAGAGAGGGGGAAGCAGCCCCCTCCCTCCCTCCTTGTGCTCTCCAGGGGCGGGGGAGGAGCGGACATCCCGAAAGTGCTGCGCTCTGTTCCTCTCCCGCCCCCTTTGCCGCTGTGCTGGCTTCGGTGGAGGGGTGGGGGTAGGGGAGCGGACATCCCGAAAGCGCTGCTTTTGGGCTGTCCTTTCATCCCCTGCCCTGCCGGGAGCCATGGCTCCGGTGGCAGAGGCATCCCTCCGCTTAAGACTGCAGCGGCAGCCGAGGGATCCTGCTGCCGTTCAGTGCCTTCACTCCAAAAGACGCACAGACATTTCCCCTTCCTTTTTAGGAGGGAAAAAGTGCGTCTTATGGAGCGAAAAATACTTGGAACTGCCACCATCACATTTAGTTTGGTCTTAAGCAAAGCAAACTTACCAGAAATTATTAATTTGTCATAGTGATGCATTTTGCCTTTTAGATCATCCTCTTCCTCCTCGTCTTCAACTTTTAAAAAAATGCAATTAAGATGTCATCAATAGAAACTTGCACACTAAAGATTACTAAAAATGTCTAGTATCAGTCAGCAGAGATATGACTCTTCTCTTATGTTCTCTAACCATGCCCCAAACACATCCTACCCTGCAGGCTGATAGGATCTTTCCTCCATGCTCCTCCTTCCTCTCCTTTTCATTTTTGTAACAAACCATGGCATTTTCACAAGTTACAGATATCTCTCAACCAGTTTGCTACCATGTTTAGTTATCTTAAATGAGGTCTGATCTGTTATGATTTTCCCCATACAAGCAGACACCCAAGATCCTCAGGGAGGCTCTGCAGATTCTCCCAACAAAGGTTTGTGTATATAGGGCACAATAGTGTCCTCAATGCATTATAATACATTTCTGGGGGGGGGGGGAATCTGTGTCAGAGGGCAAAACAGAACAAGATGAGGGAGATCCATGACTGACTCTCCTGTTGCTTTAAATTTTGGCAAAAAAATTGTAGGATGTACCATATTTTTCCTTCTATAAGACACCCCATGTATATTTTTGGGGACACAGATTTAAGAAAATGGGGGGAGATATATCCGTGTATAAGATGCCCCCCTAATTTTTGACATTATTTTTTAGGGGGAAAACCTAGTCTTATACATGGAAAAATACGGTAAGTTGTGAGTTGACTGTATTTGCCAAAATTAAATGAGATGGAAAATGTACTCACAGATCTCCGTCATCTCTTATTTGTTCTCACCCTTTCTGCCCCTAGGAATAATCTTTTATTTATTTTTCATAATTTATCTCAGAGCAGGAAACAGCAGCACAGTATAAGATACAGTAAAAATAATCAATTTAGGAGAGGGGGAACAGCAAAATAGTCTTAAATTGTTTACGCTCCCCACCCCAGAGTTGCACTTTTTGATTATATTTTCAAATATCATGATTTCTAAATCCACTTGCAAGCTATGACACGAAACCTAGAGAACAGGGAAACAAAGGCAAACAATAAAAGATGTAACATAGTTGCAACTCTCCAGTGTTGCCTTTAGTGCAGAATCAGTTGTCCGTCTTGATCTTCTGGATTTTCCTAACCCTCGTATCTTTCATATATGAGCTTCTAGTAACTTAACAACACTAGTGATTATCAATGGAGAATAGATATTTCAAGTTATAATCATGAACACACTTGTTTCAGCATAATTCATACTTTATTGTAAATGTGGCCATGAGCACTTGTTACATAGTGCAATGTACACTAACAAGTACAGTAGAGGACTCTTACTTACGATTAAAAAGATCCTTTGCCATGTCGTAGGTCTTTGGATACCCATCCAAAACAAATCCTTGGTTCTTACAAGGCATAGACATTAGCTTTTCTTTCATGAACCTAACCACAAAGCTATCATCCAGACGACCTAGTTTTACAGGGAAACATTCATTATTAAATTTGCATAATCTTTTATAATTGGGAAGGTTAGACATCTTGTTTTTTGCTCCCCTCTCCCTGAATTCACTAACCGGACACGGTATCTTATGATAAGTATTGCACTGGAAATCTCATGGACTAGGTTTAACAAGATTCAGAAGGCAGACATGCATTTCACATAAGCTGCATGCAAATAACTAGACTATCTTTTCATCGCAAACAAGATTCACCTGCATTTTGCTCCATGTTTTCTTTAACTGAATCTAATAACTCCTGGGCTTCTTCTATGTTCTCCCCTTCTTCTTCTGCCTCTTCCTCCTCTTCTTCCTCCTCTTCCACCACTTCAGGCTCTATTATCTCTTTAGGAGCAACAATTTTCTCCTAGGAATGTAATAGGAAAGAAAATGCCACTCAAATTCTGGACAAATTTTGCCTCAGTTAAACAAAAATTACAGCAACTAAGCTGAGTCACTCTGAATGGAACCGCAAACCTGCCAAAGTTACTCTAAAGCAACTCTAGCTTCGATTTCTCTTTCCTCCTATCCCACTGCGTGACATTGGTTTTTTAGCTTATGGTTTCAATACTCCGTTATGTATTTGAGTTGATGAATTAATCTAGTACTTATTGTAAGCAAAAATAGGAATGGGCAAATCTGTCAATGCTAGTTTCTCTCAGTTTCTCATTGTTCCGGCCTTAACTCAGGTCGTTGTTTTTCTGTTAGAACTCAGCAAAATAAAATTCCAGTTTATTGTTGGACAACATTGTTTTCACACATACATCAAACAGGCAAACACCAGCCCTCCATTAGGAGGCTGAGAAGGGATATGCACACAGTATCTAAGCCAAAGCCTAGTTACATCTGTAATCAGTAAAGTTGTAGCCAATTTTTAAACTAGGCTTTCGCTCCTTGGGGTGGGGTCACTGCGGGTGGGTCCACAACATCCCAAACTTACTTTCTTTAGGAGGAGTTTCCCAGTCCAATAACAGCACCATCATCCATATACTATACTCAAAAGCAAGTCTCACTAAATTCAACTACTCTCAGGTAAGTGTGCAAAGGGTTACAGCCTAAGTTGGAAATTGATGACAGAATCAAGTCAAAATGAAGCCTGTTTCAGCACAATTAACTTTTGGTGGACCATGTTCATAAATGTCTATAAGCTATCTGAAATTGGATCAATATATTATCTTAAATCTACGAGCCTTGTATCGATAAGGCTAAAAACGGCACTATAGTGAAGTTCATTATTTGACAATAGGTCTGTAAATATTCTAATATTTCTACTGAAATAGTGCAGCAGAATAACAATGAGTCGTTTACTGGAGGAAGAGATTATATTAAGCATCAGAACAAGAAAGATAAAATGGAGCTATGTAATGAACCGTAAACAACTTATTTTTAACTGCACCCAATGGTAATTATGTCTCTTGCCCACATTTTCCTAACATCTTTTCAGTTTATTTCCAAGATAATGAAACAGTGACCTGCTTACCAAATTTTCTATGGCTTTAGCAATTACATCCTTTATTTTAATATGGTGCAGCTTGTAATGTTTACACAGTTCTTCTGCAATGGAAGTTTTTCCTACCCCAGGAGGGCCAAGAATACAAATCTTGACGGGCTGAAAGAGAAGACATGGAAATGTGTTTATTAAAATAGCTAGTCTTTGCATGGCAAAGGGTACAACTCTGTACTCAAATATGGCCAGTTGGTGAAACGGAATATATAGTGCCACCACAACAAATATGATGGAAAACAATGCTGGTGTTGTTCCACAAGCGGAGATATGGCAGTGGAATGGTTAAAGCACAGGGAAAGGGGGCACTAAGTTGTACCTTATCCTCCTTGACTACAACCACCCTCCCTTCCAGCAACAGCACTACATTAGCCTCAGACCTGGCACAAAGTATCTCTCTCCCCCCCCCCCCCCCAATTTTAATTAAAGGAAATAGCCACTCTGCTCAGTAAGCCCTACAGAGTCCAATGAAACTTACTCCCTGCTAGTAACATCTTACAATATATAAATAAATAGTAAAGGTAAAGGAACCCTGGATGGTAAAGTCCAGTAGAATTTGACTAAGGGTGTGGCGCTCATCTCCGCTTTCAGGCCAAGGAAGCCAGCATTTGTCCTCAGACTGCTTTTCTGGGTCATGACGATTGCTAGAGCGTACAGATACGTTGTTTAACTTCCAGCCACATTGGTACCTATTTATCCACTCAAGCTGGTATGCTTTCAAAGTGCTAGGTTGGCAGGAACTGGGACAAAGCAACGGGAGCTCACCCCGTCACGGAGATTCGAGCTGCCAACCTAACAACTGGCAAGCCCAAGAGGCTTGGTGGCATAGACCGCAGTGCCACCCACGTCCCTCCAAAAAATAAATACTATGGTTTCCTGGGATAGTTCATGTTTCCTCTTGTAAAAGCATATATTGCACCACCTATGGATTATAAAATAACACAAGACATTATTTATTTACCAGTAAGCCTCGACTTTGCTTGTATTCCTTCACTACTTGATCAATATGCTCCACTATTCCTGCTTGAGCAACCCACTTAATGTTGAAATTCTCCTTCAAATATACAGCTTCCATTCGCAAGTTCACAAGTAATTCATCCAATTGTTCTTGCTAAAGAAAGTGCAATAATTTATTATAATGATGCACTCTTATTAACAGTATTTACGAATGACTTTTCAACACAGCATTGATAAAACAATATAAAGTGTAACATCACAATTGTAAAACTAATTAAAAATAGTAAAATATACATTAAGAGAAATGGAAAATCTCAGTTTTGAACTGCTTGGCAGAATACTTATTTACGAGTATTTCTAAATAAGAGTATTTCTACATCACCAGCTCATAACAACAATATCATGGCAGTGCACATAAAATCATTAAAACACCACAAATATGTTTTAAGCTGTTTCCGAAACACAATCAGGGAAAAAGCTAGATGAGCTTCTCAAGCGTGAGCATATCTCCATGCCCACATCCAAGAAGGCCCTGTCCTTGGTAGATGATAATCCAACCTCACAAGAGAATAAAACCTAGAATAAGTGGGAAGGTGCTGCTTGAAATAATCAGGGCCCAGATTCTATAAGGCTTTACAACGTAAAAAAAAAAAAGAAGACCTTTAATTGGACCAATAAATAAGCTCATAAAGTATGAAAGACATTCATTTATTTTGACTCCTACTTTCTCTCCAGCAAGTCCACTTCTCTCTCTCATTCTCCCTGTTGATTAAAAAGCTTGACTACTGACCTGATTTTAAACATATAATTTGGCACTGCATACATCTTTTTAAAACTGTAACTAGCAGTTGCTTTGACCCCCAATCCTGACCCAGGCCTGTAAACCCCTCCCCGTAAAAAAGAAAAGCAGTACAAGGCAGTCACCACTAAAGTCATGTCAGGGTTCTTTAATCCATTAGCATTAAAGAGTGCTGTTATCTTCTCTGGCAGAAAATATTAGAAGAATAAACAAATACCGTTAAATCTTTGTTTAGGAAAGCATTTTCTCTTGGAACCTTCTGTGTTTTTCCTGGACCAAGATTTCTGCTGATGCACTGTTAAAGAAAAATATTGGGTAAGTTTTAAACGCAGCAGTAATAAATATCACACATACAGGAAGAAGAATAAAAATAGATTAATTGTTTTAAGCCATAAGGCCATAACTATAAGAACCAATTATCGAGTAGTCAGGTGCCAACAAAAAAAGCACAGTACACTAAAAATTAATATTTGTTCAGAACTATCCCTGCAACACTGCATCGTATTCCTTTGTACAAAATTGCTGCAAATTTTGGAAGCTGTCATAGTGGACTGAGCCACCTGCTTTGCAGTTAACATATTTTTCCTATTCAGCAATGCTGCAATGCTGTGGCCCTGAGGGGGCAAGAGGATCCATTGGAGCTCTTTTTCTGTAGGTGGAGAAAGGGGCCCACATTAAGCAGAAATTTAACTTTGAATGCATCTTATGGGAGACTGCAGAAGGGTTTGCACGTGGTTCTTCTCTAACATCAGAGCTCCAAGGTCATCAATGGGAGATACAATTGTTGGGTTTTTTAAAATAACAATAACAATAATAATAAAATAAACAAAACCATAGAAAGAGGAAAAATGCAGACACTCCTTCACTCTGCTGTATGAAACTGCCAAAGCACAGGAAAACACTGTTCACCCAACATCAGTTTTCCTTTCTCCCCCCTTTCAGATTGTTCTCCATGTCAACTTTATTCTAAAAAATGTTTCGTATTGTCCTTTGTAATATAATCTCCAACAGCCCTTCTCTGACACTTTTGTATAAGGGGTATTCATTGCCCACAAATATTGACCTGCAAATAATTATTTTTCATATAAAACTGCTTTTAAGAATTATTTCAATATAGCTTGGGAAGCTTGGTGCTCACCACAGACCATTATTTAATCGAGTAATTCTTACCGTACCATAATGAAGGTGTTACACATATTCTAGTAATCAATGCTTATCCCCAGGACTACAGGGCTCAGCCAAATTTTGTTATGCATCCACAGCAGATTAGCCTTAATGTGGCTGGATGCCATCCACCACTCAATCCTATGCATACAGACTGATCAAGGACTAGGACTGTATTTGCTAAATATGTCACAGCCCTAGGATAAGGGGACAATCAGATATTGTAGATGTGAGTACTGTTCTTCCTTCAATATATATTATATGCCACATACTGTCAAGCAAGTTGTTTCTGGAAGGTTGGTCATAAGGGCATGTGGCTTTCAGTCTGAAAAAGGTTTCCTGCCTCTGATTGAGGACTGCAGTCCTCAAGATCTGTTGCAGAGGTTCAAAGTCTTTAAGAAAGTATAATAGAGAGACACATGACAGTCAAAAGTCTTAAACTGCTTTACCTTCACTATTTCACTAAACGTTTGTATTGATTCGTCCACTGCAATAAGGTAATGAGTTCTTGGCCTATGATCTGCTATATTCTGTAACACTCTGCAGGGGAGGAAACAAAAGATACAGTTGTCAGTCACACGATCTTGAACATTAATATGGAATAAATATACAGAATACAAGTACTATAATTCTTCAAACTCAGGGAGACAAGTTTATATGATGCCTCCTTCCTTCTGCAGCTACCTAAAAATCTGCTCCAGAGGGTTAGCATGGGAGGGGGCTACAGGAGAAAAAAGTTGGCAAAAGTTTCCTTTCCCTTAAATTTCTGGAAGCCTCCGCCGCCATTCTGTGAACGGAATGACTCATGCAATTTACTAAGGGCATTTTGGATCCAACCCAGTCAGTCTAAACTAGCTGGTATTAAATGAAGATGTCCCTCACATGTCACGGCTGAGACATAGCCATGCAGCTGGAATATCAGGATGGCTCAACCCTTTCAAATGGAAGGTTTGCCGAGGACCTGGTTGGACTCTGCCGCAAGAGGGAGCACAAATGTAAAAAGGTATTTCCCCAAGCCCTCCTCAAAATGTAAGGCAGGAGACTTAAAATACAAATTATGTGAAAGGAACAAAAATCAGTGGATGTAGTTGTAGTCAGATAGCAGCTAGAGGCAGGGTATTGTTTTGTTTTTGCTTTTATTATGGATTTCGTGTTTCTATCTTGTATTTTTATGCTGTGAACCACCCCGAGATCTTCAGATGAAGGGTGGTATATAAATTTAATAAATAACAATACTGTAATGGCTTCTATCTCAATTTAAAGAAATTTCTCTTGCTCCATAGTGACTAACTGCAACTATTATATGTATATGGAAGAGCCATAGTTCAGTGGTGTACATGCTTTCTTCAGGCAAAAGGCCGCCAATTCAAGACCTATTATCTCCAGGTAGGGCTGGGAAAAACACCCGCATGAAACCCTGGAAAGTCATTGCCAGTCAGTGCTGACAATATTGAATAGAGGGGCCAAGGGACTGACTAGGTATATGGAAGCTTCCATGAACTTATTATTAAAAACATAAAATGAGAAAGGTACTAATACAGTTCATGAAAGTTTGCCTCTTGCTAAGGACAATGAAGTCTTAGTTTATTTTACAATATTAGGCATGATTCCTTTTTAGGATGTCTCAAAAAACGAAATCAATTTTTACAAATCATCCTTCCTGGAAACCTGGATAGGCATACCTTTGGGTAACACATTCTCATTAAGGAAAAAGATGGAAGCTGAGATTCCTGCTTTGCAAGGGGTTGGACCAGATGACCCTTGGGTCCCTTCCGACTCTATGATACTATGATTCTAACCTTGAAGTGAGGCATGGCTAAGAAGTATACGTACGCTGCTAAGTCAACAATGTGAATGGTTGGAATAGCATTTCGTCCATCTCCAAAAATTGGTATTGCCGGAGTGTCACCAAGCCAAGATAACTGAAAAAATAATTGCAGAGTATCCCAAGTTGGTTACTTTAGTATATGTGAATGAAAAATCACTCACTCCAGTTGCTACCTCATCAGCTAGGAGTCAAATTAACATGTTTTATAGGATCTGAGTTCTACAGCTTTGCAAGTTTTCATATACTTGCAAAAGAAAATGCAAATGAAGGTGAAAGAGTTCAACTTGGTGCCTAATGACAAAGCACATGCTCCAGTGACCTGTCACCATTGATGCACCTTCACCAACACAACAGACCACACATTTCACTGCATTTTTAGGAAGCAGAACACATATATGCTAATTAACACTGAACAAATTATTTTGCAAAGCTCCTTAAACCCAGTCCTCAAGGACCCCTTCCTCAATTGCTAAGCCCTGGTAGTGGCAGCAGCAGTAGTCCAATTATTTGAGTCTAACTGACATTATAATTCCCCCAGTGCCTCTGGTGTAGTGTCACTTAAGGGCACTATAGAAAATTACAATGGTAACTAGACTCAGGTGCCCAGAGTGCTTGAAGCCACAATATTTTAAAGGGGGGAAATCAGTAATGGCTCCTGCTGGGGCCCTGGTCTTGCTTAGGACTACTCATTGTAATTTAGCATTCTGATCCTGTTTAGTGTTTTTCCACACCTGCCCTTCACATGTCAGAAATAAAACAATTTCTAAAACTGTATCCTTTGATACAAGTTCTGCCTCTGCCATGGAGTTATTGTGTGGCACAGGGCAAGTCTCCCAAGTGCTCCATTGCAGTCCTCCATTCATAAACTAGGAATAGTAGCACACCCTCAATATTTCAAAGAAGAAAATAGGACACTCTTAGGGCACTCTTAACACCCAGATCTCTGAGAATGACAATTCCAATAACTCAAATTAAAGACTTTCTTAAAAGGCGTTCCTCAAAAGTCCACTTGAAAGACAAAATAGGGAGTATTCCTGTATAAGAAGGATTGGAACATATGTAATACCGGTAGTGGTGGTCTACATCAGATTTGCTGACAGAGGAACACAGTAAGAATTGCAAATAAAAAATGCTCAATAAGAATAGCATAGATTCCATACAGCAACTCACTTAAATTTCCCAGCTCGAACACAGTGCTTGCCACAACATTCTCCTCTCCCTCTTATCTCTTCCCACATTTCCATGTCTACTTTTATTTCTTTCTAGGCTGGCTGTGCCTTCTTTAGTGACTGATAAGTAAGCTGGAGAACAGCCTTAATGCACCCAGTAGCACCATCAGGAAAAGCTGATATCTACAGCTCAACCATTTCAGTTCTTATGCTGTTCCTCCATCTGTTACACAGAGAGGAAAACACTGTGGCTGCATACACACCATACATTTAAAGCACATTCCCTCACCCCAGCATCCTGGGAACTGTGGTTTGTTATGAGTGCTGGGAACTGTAGCTCTGTGAGGGGTAAACCACAGTTCTTAGTTCCTTTTCTTTCTTCCAGATGCAATATGGTCAACACTGGTGTCCAGGCAGCTGGAAATCTGCACCCTGCTAGTTATATTTTAAGGAATTCTAATATCAGTGCATGGTTTTCTGAACCAGAAGTAAATCCTCTGCTAAACTTGTAAAGACCTAATGCTATTTCATTTTACTACATAAGAACAATTTTGCTGGATCAAATCAAACATCCATCTAGTCTAGCATCTAATTCCAATAGAGGACATCTTTCCGCATGCTCACAGATGTAAGAATGTATTAAATCCACTTTTTGACAAGTACTGCAATATTAACTCTCATCCAAATTACCTTGAAATATATCTACCTTAAAGAAGTAGTGTAAAAGTTTTTCTTCAGCTCCATACTGAACACCGGAAACAACAACATATGTATTAAATTTGCTTTTTGCCTGTTGGTAAGAGTAAAAGTTATTGTTTTTTAAAAAATGAAAAACATTTTACAAACCTAAGTTAAGGCAAGTTATTTACTTTCTTATTTATTTAAACCATTTATACCCAGCTCTTCCGCAACAAGTTCAAGATGACAAAAATAGCATAAGAAAAGGCAAAGCAGTAAACTCTACACAAATCTGGAATGGAATCACTAAGGCGATTGGAAGGCATCTTGTACGCCTCCTTCCAGCAACTCCTGCAACCAAGCTGTTTTCAAAATATTGCTCTGCTTTCCTTTGGTCCACATCAGTGAGGCCGGGGGGGGGGGGCCTTGATGTCTGGGCAGCCCAGGACCTCCATACACACTGCCAAGGCTTGCACCCCAGGAAGGTCACTTCAGTGCTAACACAGCGGTTTCACTTTATCCCTGGGGCACACTCCATTGTCTCTCAAGACAGACAGATGCCAACAAACCTAGGTTACAACTGCTCAGCCACCATGCAATAGTCCACTGTTAACACTGCAGGTCATAGGATTAGGTGCCAAGGATTAGGTGTTTTGCCTCCTTTCCTTATGCAGAGATGGAGATAATTCGGGCTGTGGTATTCAGAAACTGGCTGGTGCCCCCCTCCAAGTCTCAGGATCCATCACAAAATTTATATAATTTTGTAGTGTAGATACACTCTCCATCTTTCTTTTTAAAAACCATATATAATTTATTTTCCATTAACACTTACGATTTTGCCAAGTTTGGTAATAGTTTTTTCAGCATTAGTGTGTTCTATAAAATTAGGATGGGGTTTTCTTCGACGATAGTCTTCTTCAGTGAAAGGTATTTCTAGATCTTCCTGGGTGGAGAGGAGTAGACAGCAGTAATAAAACAATTTCTAAAACTGTATCCTTTGGTATCATTCACTTTTTATGTTGACAAAGCAAAATGATTTTTTAAAGTAAATAATTGCATTCCTAATATTAGTTAATTTAATAGTCATTGTATGGAATAGTAAGAATTAATCCCTGCTTCTTGTGCTAGAAACTATAAAAAAAAATGGAAATGCAATTCAAATGGAACTGTGCTAGGCAAGTTTGAGAAATGAGCCTGCACCATATATTCTGTCACTAAAATTTATGGAAGGCAAATAATTCAAGTGCAGGTTTACCTGCTGAGGTCAATAAATGTCAGAGGTTTCTTGACTTTTTCTGCCACTCACCGGATCAAGAGGTTTGCTTCTTGCCCAGGTCATTATTGTTGAAAGCAGAATGAACACTTTCTGCTTCTCAAACTTTGAAGATTCCGCTTGTATTGCTGTGTAATTACATTATAGTGTATATGTTACTGAATGTTGTTGTTTTTTAAATCCTCTACTTACATTTTATGACAATGTTCTGCAGGCAACATATTTTATTTCCCCATATTAGGGTCAATGCTGTACAAAGACTTGCACACACATATCAAGACTTATCACTTTCACCCCTGACAGCAATCCATTGTTATGCATCCAAAGATATTTCAGAATTTACCTGAAGTTGGGAAAATGGCTTCACAGATGGTGCAAGGCTGCCTGTGGGTGGAGGAGGCTCAGAATGGGAGACATCGAGCTTTTACACACAATTTCGATCCAGCTAGATGGTTCAGCATGTGGATCACTATCTAAATGAGTAACCTGCTTTATAAACCACTTTGAGGTTTTTTACAATCAAGCGTATATAATTTTTATGAAAAAACAAAATAAAAGAAATAAAAACCAAATGTGCAAATGGAAACTGTGTACAGGATTCCTCCTATGATTCAGCTAATAAGGTTATACACATGTGGCCCTGTAAGAAGTTTAGTGATAGTACAGATCAGCCATTTGGAATGGTTTGCAGAAAGTCTGAGATTAGTCCGCACACAGCCATTTCCCATCCAATGGGAATTGTCCATGTTTTCCAGGGCTCTACACCTTGGTTGCTGGGATATACAGTCAATCCCAGGCAGGCCATGGAGATGGGCATAAACTCCATCAGAAATAGGCAAATCATCTAATTTCAAATTCAGATATTGTGCACCTGTTCAACTTGACCACACCATTTAAACCAGCACAGTCATTTGGGTGAACAGTCACCCAACATGCATGATTAAATTTGTATGTGTGAACTATGCTCTTCTAACAAGAGGATAAGAAACTGAGATTTCCCCCAATACTACCTGGTAAGTCCAAGGCTGAGGGATTTGAACTCAGGTAGTGCCAATTTGAAGTCTCAGTGTGCTGAATCACACTAGATCTACTGCTTCACTTCCCAAAGCCGATGAATGTGCCATACCCATTTCAGATAAAGAACAAATTGTACTAACCAGTAGCTGCCCAGGTTGCTTCCTCAACCTGTTTTACATCTTCAGTGATGTTATAAATAATAATGTCACACTCTAACAGGCGAGCTAGCAGCTCTTCTCGAGACGATGTCTAAAAACAAACAAAAGCTGTAAGGAGGAATTATTTCCCTCTAGTAATACCTTTTATCAATCAATCCTTCATTTTTAAAGAAGAAGAAAATCCTCTATTTGTTATCCTCTAACAATTTTAAAAGAGTGGAAGTTGGGGTTGGGGTGATGAGGATTTTTGATTATTTGATTTATAAAAAAGGTAAAGGTAAAGGACCCCTGACCTGGACAGTTAAATCCAGTCAAAGGCGACTATGGGGTGCAGCGCTCATCTTGCTTCAGGCCTAGGGAGCTGGCGTTTGTCCACAGACTAAATCGCTTCTGGCACAACAGAACATCATGATGGAAACCAGGCACGGAAATGCTGTATACCTTCCCACTGCAGCGATACCTATTTATCTACTTGTACTGGCATGCTTTCAAACTGCTAGGTTGGTTTAGAACTACCTTTCACTCCAGGAGGATCCTGAAGGGACCTTACAGTATAATTAGATAAGGCCTGCTTTTACTCCCTCCAGCATATATATTCCGTCAATAATTCATTTTCTTACTACATCATTGTTGCTTTTATCCCCATTGCCATTTCATCCCATTTAACTTCCCTGACTGCTGGCACTTGGATATTGCACTGACTGGGTAAACTTAAGCAGTGAATAAAGAGGGAGAGAGATCAGCAGCATGAAGCAATGGATATAGCTGAAGGTGGCTGAGGGATATTTTTTTACAGTGTGAGAGATTGTGATCCATCCACTCTAGTGTTCTGACTGCTGGCTTAACCATGTTCGGAATTCTCAAAAGGTAGACTCAGGCTGTTCTCACATGGCAAATGTCAAAGCCAGACTCTCAGTCATGATGACTACCTTAAGTCTCATGGCTTAGCCCTGACAAACTTTAGCTAGACTGTAGCTTTTATGTTTTACAGAATTATAGTTATCAAATGTTTACATGGCTATACAATATACTACCTTCTTTTGATTTATTGATTTCTTTTTCTACCATTTAATAAAGGTGACCAACTATATCCCCAAGTATTTTAGTAAATTAAAGAAGTGTAATACTCACTCCATATGCTTCCACAGCAAAATCTGGTTTTGTACTAGTCTCCTGTGAAAGAGTTCCCACTACTTGGTATATTCCTTCCTTCGGTTTCAGAGGTAAAATTTCAGCAGCTGATCTACCTTCATCTTCCTCTTCCTCTTCCTCTGCTACTTCTTCCAGAGAGGCTCCAACAGTACAGCTCGCTAGATACTTGAAGTATACAAGAAATGACCAGTGAGATAGTGTGAGAGAATTCCATTCATAGTGATATGGTAATGTTTTGTTTCATACTTGTGCTCATTTGGACATAACAACATACCATGGTGTGTTGCTATGACAACATGCTGCCGTGAGTTATGGGCTTGTCCACTCCCCCTTCACATGTAATAAGAGAGAACTTTAATCCTTCTTGCTGTGTCCAAATACAGTGCAAATCAAAGTTTAGCTTGTTAAATGATGAACTGAGCTTCAGTTTCCTTACCATGCATATGAAGCAGGGGGAAATGGGAGCACACAAACCCAAAGCTCATTGTGACACATTCTGGAAACAATAAACCTTTGTTTATGCCTCTGTCCAACCTTCCTCATAAGATGGCTGTGAGGGCAAAATTAGGGAAGGGAGAAGAATCATGAAAGTTGCCAGAAGCTCCGTAGAAGAATGAAGGCTGGGATAGAAATGTAATAAATGTATATATTTTATATAACCTTCAAAGTCACTCTGAGGATAGACATTTTATTTTGAAACTCCAACATCCGCAGCTGGACAATACTTTCATTAACAGGACTAAAAGGTAAAAGGTAAAGGTAAAGGACCCCTGGACGGTTAAGTCCAGTCAAAGGCGACTAAGGGGTTGCGGCGCTCATCTCGCCTTCAGGCCGAGGGAGCCGGCATTTGTCCACAGACAGCTTTCTGGGTCATGTGGCCAGCATGACTAAACAGCTTCTGGCACAACAAAACACTGTGACGGAAACCAGAGCGCACAGAAACGCCATTTACCTTCCCGCCACAGTGGTACCTATTTATATACTTGCACTGGTGTGCTTTCGAACTGCTAGGTAGGCAGAAGCTGGGACAGAGCAATAGGAGCTCACCACGTTGTGCGGATTCAAACCACCAACCTTCTGATCGGCAAGCTCAAGAGGCTCAGTGGTTTAGACCACAGCGCCACCCGCATCTGCAAAACAGCACACACGGTTTCATGTTCTCCAGCTGTGGGCTTTGGGATCTGCCCACCCCCTTTCTTTTACGAACCAACATGTTTCACGTGTGTTGCGTTTTATTTTAAGTGACCAGGCATACACCTCACGTTCACTTTTTCTTACCTCCCCAAAAGCAGTTGGAAAACACACACAGGTTCTTTTCGTGAGTGTGGAGGGGAGAAGTATTAAAAGATAAAAAAGTAGTTTCTTCACACATTAGATCAGCCCTTCTCAACCTTGCCCACCCCCCAGTGTAGTTGGGAGTACAATCCCCCCAATGCCTCGGAATGAATACCAGCTGCTGGAAACCACAGGTGGAGAGAGCACTCCTGCTTTGCATCTGGTTGGAGTGCCAACTTGGCCCCACAACCGTGGGTGCATGCTGCGTGCAAGCACCGAAATGTGTGGGTGCCTGGCCCCGGGGAAATTTGTGGGTGCTGGAGCACCCAGGGCCCCAGGGAGTTGGCACCTACCGGTATGTTGGCCTCTGCGAGAACAGGATGTTTGACCAGGTGAGCCACTGGCAAGACATTTTGACACCTGAGGCAAAACACAAAAGGGTGCCCTTCCATGGAAGCAGGCCCTTGCAGAGCCAGGCAGAGGCCTGGGCCAGGTAGATAATGTGGCCCCCCTTTTTTTTTACCCTGGGGATCTCCGATAATGTAATTTTTTTATAATGTATTATCATTTTAAATACATTTTACAATAAATACATTATTTATTTTAAAATGTATTATACAATTTTAATAGTTCAAAATGTATTTTAAAATCTATTTTTAAGTAGACAACTTTGACTATTATTTACGATCTTCTTATTCTACTCTTTAAAAAGATGTATGCTTGTGAGAAAGCCACTATTGCTCGTAAGCCACTATTTCTTTAAAAAACATGGTTTCCACCAAATTTTATCCTCATTGAGCTATATGTACTCCTCGGGTGTAAGTAATATTCCTATTAGCAGGTTGAAACGCACCACCCTCCTGCCCTTCACATTTTCTGGGTTTACCCCCCTGGTTTTTTACATTCACCTCAGGTGAGCGATTGTGAATATGCTGACCGAGGCCCCGTTTGGAATCGGAGCGGCCCGGGCCAAGTGGCCCATATGACCCACCCTCTGTCTGGGGCTGCAGGGAAGAAGGGGGTGAGTGAAGATATATATATGAGGGAAGGGGGTGGGGAATAAAGAGCTATATCAAGAACTGCTGAGAACCTGCTACCCCTGTGGGTCCTGCACGCCCGAAGCGGTTGCCTCAGCTTGCCTCCTGGGCGAGGCGGCCCTGGCTGACCCCCTCCCCACCTGCCCTCCTCCTGTGCGTCAACCCACTGACGCTCCGCGACCCCCCGCCTCCGGCCCTCACCCTCCCCATGTTGCTGCCGCCGTAGGTGTCCAAGTGGTTCAGGAAGATCCTCTGGCTCCGAATAATCTCCTCAGCCTCCGCCACTGCCTCCTCTTCCTCCGACATGGCTGCGGTTAGGAGGGAAGCGCAGGGGTTGCTAAGCAACCCGGGCGCGCGGGCGCGCCGGGAAAGGGAGGAGGAGGGAAGAGGCGGGGCCTCGGGGAGAAAACAGAACGCAGAACAAGAGAGAGAACAGAACAGGAGAGCGGGAAGCTCGGGGCGGGGCGGGAGAAAACTGGGCGTGGCTTCCTCCTGAAAGAGAGGGGGCGTGGCCAATGGAATAATGTGAAAACAAAGACGCGAATAAAGCGGACTAGCGCTTGAATGCCCAGATTGCGCGTTGACTTTTTTCTCTCCCCCCCCCTCTGTGGGTGCAAGCCATTTATCTCTACCGCTGCTTTAGGTTTTAGATAGCAAAATCTTAGAGTTTAGTGAATAAATCTAAAAACCCCTCTTGTCTATTATTTTATTCTTTATTTTACAAAGCAAACTCACTATGCAGACCTTTTTTCTTCTTTTATTTCAAGTGTATAACTGCTAAAATAAACACGGCTGCTTTATTCAAGGAAGTACAGATAAAATGGACAGAGCACATTTTCTTCATGTATTTTCCTCGTTTTCTTAACTTCCATGCTATAAATCCAGATTGTAAGTGCACATTGTACTCAGTTTTCTTAGAAAATGAAATGCACATTTTAGTCTAATTTTCTATATATGGATAAAGCAAGACATTTCAGCATTTAAAACAGTAAGAAACAGTCAATGTTTCGTAACAGGTTTTACTATAGATTCTTAGTTATGCTATAATTAGCTGAAATATAACAAAGCTGTAATAAATGCTTCAACTAAGCTGGTACTCCTTCAGTTCCTAGATCAGGTTCTCAGCAAGGTTAAACAGCATCACTCATGTTGAATCAGGTTTGCAAAATATAAATTTACATCCATCATGGAGCTGACGATTGTGTAAATTCACTCACTTTGAGAATTAAAACATCTCTTAGTATTATTTATCACAATGCAAAATTACTATAGCTTTGTGGGTGTTATTTTTTTAAAACCACCTTTATCCCAAGAAAATATACTGAGATTACAGCATTGGAAGGTAACTAGTATTGTACTTAAGACCACCTATTCTTCTCCCAATTCAAATACCAATTTCCTTCTTTGGTTTTGAATCAATACAATGAACCATTGTAAGCTACAGCATAGTTGGGGCTTTGCAGAAATACTCAGTAACTGTAATATAGTAAATAAAGATTCAAAAATACTTTTAGATATACTGTACATTATGTAAACATTCAAAGCAATGCAAATAGTTCTCTTTACACAGTATTAATAGTTTAACAAAAGCAATGCAGGATTGGGCTTTATGCAGAATGTGGCTTTTTATTTTTTCATTACTGTGCTTATCCCATTTGTATTTCAGCTGATGAATACATTCATTATGCCAACAATATATCTATTGTTTAGCATTGCCGCTTGCTACCCTCAAGACTACACCAAATACTGCACACTGTTGTTCGGTTACTGAAAAGTACTGGCCTAACATTTTAGTGGATCATATCCTAAGCGATGTTTTATTTAATAATGTTTTGTCTTACCACTCTAATGAATGAGCTAGAGAATGTCTAAATACACATACAAGAAGTTGAGCTAAATACAAAACTTCAATGAAACAAAATCCATTTCATTAAATTAGCTATGGCAAATATTTGGTTTTCTTAAAACCAAGTTATTTGTAAAGCACACTACTGAACAAATACAAAAGTTGTTAGAAGAATTTTAAAGTTAAAAGTTAAATATCAGAGACCAAAACTATAGACTGTGTTACATTGTAACTATCTAAAGGAAAGTTTAACCAAGAACAGTAACTATATATGCAACTATGTTACCTTAAAAATAAATTGGGCAACTAACTCCGAACAACAGTATCAAGGACATATTGTAGTTTACAAGTTGGTGTCACTGCAAGTCATGGAACAAGGGATTTTTTGAAAGCAAAGCGTTCAGGTTAATAATTTCCCCTCCTCTGCCATCAGGCCTCAGAACAAACTATTTAGATCCAGCAGCAACTTTTGTTGAAGCCCACTTTTGTTTGCAAATTCAATCATGACTGCCCATCACTTTTCAAAGCCTCTAGTCTTTGTAGCAAAGCATTTCCAAATGCTTCCCGATACGCTGGGCTAACAGAGTCCAACAGAGAGTAGACAGTCTCGTGATAGGGATTTTGTACGCTGTCATCCACCTGGTCGAAAGCATAGCCAACCACCTGCAAAAAGAGAAAATAACATACTTAAGAAATTAAGTGACCAAGTGCATCCACACAAACAAAAATGCTGATAAAGAAACCAAACCAGCTGTTATGCGAAAAACAGTTCTAGTGAGTTGCCCTTCTATGGGGCTTGTAAAGTTTATCAAGATCTTATAATCCCAAGAACCATTTACAAATGGTACTGAATACATTATACCTGAAAAACAAAATAAATTTTAAAAAATTCCTTCCAGTAGCACCTTAGAGACCAACTCTCTAAGGTGGTCTCTAAGGTGCTACTGGAAGAATTTTTTTTATTTTTTGTTTTGTTTTGACTATGGCAGACCAACACGGCTACCTACCTGAAATTATACCTGAAAGTTATTGAGTAAAACTTGTTTAGTAAAACTTGTGTAGTAATATTGATACATCGCCCAGGACCAGTCTGAGGGCCAGAGCGTGATGGTGGCTTCTCCCAGCAGTATAACACGAGTAAACCCACCACCACTCCTGAATCCCTCCACTGGGCACTGGGGGCAGAGGGACTCCCCAGCACTTGGTGGGAGGAACAAGCTACCTTAGCCCTGGCCCCATGGGGTGAAACCGCTTCATATTCCTCAGCAGGAGTGGCAGTGTTTTCAACCCAGTGCCTTACAGCTTGTTCCTTCCTCCATTTCAACATTGCAATGTATCACCTAACCGTGATGTTTGGCTGGTGATATATTGCAATGTTGAAAAGCTGACATCTCCCAGCCCTAATTTGATATTAATATTGGGGAAAACCTGAGTCAAAAAGGAAAGAAGAACTCCATATGTGTTATTTCAGCTAGATTAACCATGACAGTTGAGATGCACACTAACAGTATATGATTATAGTACTACAGAGCGATTAGTTGGCAAAAGACTTGTATGACTGCAAGTTCAATTTACACAGTTCATAGTTAATACTTACTGTACACAAACGGGCACGGAAAAGACTTCAGTTGCATTCCTAATAAAAACCTTCATAGAGAAAAAGCTGTCTACAGTGTTGGATATGTGTGGAAAATATGTGTTTTCTTTCACGGGTGATCATCATGCAGTTTGTTTCCAATTGTTTAAAGCTGTGGATCACCAGAGAAGGAAGACTTCATTTCTTTAATCAAGGCTGGTTACATCCTGTGGTCCTCTAGATGCTGCTGGAGTGCAGTCATTGGCTATGTTGTCAGGGCCTGATGGTGTTGGAAGACCAACATCTGCAGGGTCACAAGTTCACCAGCCCTGCTTTAATTCATGGATGGCTAGCTTTCAACATGGAAGTTCATGTACATTTACAAGTATTCTGGCAGATGCAGATGCTCATGTTCCTTGCAGAACCATGCCATGACAAGTTGCACCTGCTAATATTTTCCCTTCCAGTATAATTAGATGTTGAAAGACTGTTATCCATAATTAAAAGATGATGTATTAAATACAGAATCTTTCAATACATTAATCACGAAAAGAAAACGAAAGTTTTATTTAGGCAAACTATAAATAGCACCTTTTAGTGAAAAGGCATCTGGGACAAAAAAAGCTGCCTAGTAATCAGAAATTCAAGATTTAGGGCAGTGATGGCTAACCTTGACACTCCAGATGTTTTGGGACTACAACTCCCATCATCCCTGACCACTGATCCTGTTAGCTAGGGATGATGGGAGTTGTAGTTCCAAAACATCTGGGGTGTCAAGGTTAGCCATCACTGATTTAGGGCCTTCCTACCATGAACCAAGCCAGTCAGGATCCCTGCAAAGTTTAAAAAAGAAACTGTATAGAAACCCTATTGCAGAAGACTGGAGGGTCAAAACTGGTAACTCCAAACATCTTTTCTCTTAATTAGAAATAGCACTGTGTGTTCTTTACATTCTGTTGGAAGATGCCCAGAGTAGCTGGGGAAACCCAGTCAGATGGGCAAAGTACAAGTAATTAACTGTTGTTGTTATAGTAGGTTTGTTAGCACCTTCTATATAAATATAAACATTCTGAAACACTCGGTGCAAAAAATAAAAATTGAAGAGGGCTGCTTCTGTGATAAAGTAGATTACTAAATAGCCTTTGGCTAACATTTCTTTTATAACTAATCTTCACAAAAGGAAGAATTACCCTAAGTCCTGCTTCTGTGAGCTCTAGGCAATATCTGTTCCTTTCCCTAGTTTCCACGTTGATGTACGCCACATCTTCTGCGGATGGGAGGCTTTTAGAGACAAACATGTTGCTCACAGCAAACAACACATCATTCACAACAGCTTCCGCTTCTAATCTCATGTCCTTCACGTCTGTTCCTTCAAAATCCTTGAATTCAGAATTGTCTTCAACCCCTGTGTTATTGGATAGGTCCATGGGATTGTAGTCCATCTCCATTCTGCACACACAACACAATTTTTAAAATAAAAATATATTCAGAACTATGCTCAGCAAGACAAATGCTCATACACACGGGGAGTTTAAGTTTGTTGTGTTTTAATCATCAATCAATTGTTATGAATATCAACCCACTAATGTAGTATATCAATACAAAAAAAATAAAAATACAAACCCCCACCATTACCAAGTGAAGGCACTGAAATTTCTGCATATCAGGCTTTAAAAAAAAATGCAAAGTAAAAGATTCTACAATGCAGCAATGACAATGGGATTCTGGAATTCCAAGATATATCTAGAAGATCAGCAGACAGACCCCACAAAAACATGGGTTCTTTAAATACAGTATTAATAATCCAATCGCTACCACTGCATTTCATAGAGCTGTCATTTTACTTATGCTCTGTTTTTCTTTAACTGAAGGGCTGCAAAGTAGTTTGCAACAAAATATCAAATTGCAATATAATTCTTCAAGTTAATATAATTAAAACCAGCAAACTCCATAGTCGAGAAGTCCTAGTGGGAAAAGAAAACTTTTCAGACATCATTTTAAATGCTTCATTTGGGGACCTATTGGATCTCATTGGGGAGGGAGTGCCATAGCAGAAGTGCAAACACTGAAAAATTGTCTGTTCCTGGTAAATGACACTCTCAGCTGCTGATACTAGTGACACCACAAAAATCCAATTTTTCAAATTATCTTTAGTGTAAATTATGTGTGTAAATCCCACCCATGTAGATTTGTGTTAATAAGATGTGGATTAACACAAGCAATTATTAAAAAGGGCTAGATAACAGAAAAGTGAATTTTATTTTATTCATTTATTCAATTTGTATTCTGCTGTTCCTCCAGAAATAGTCCAGGGCAGCAGACACAGCAATGTTAAAACACTAAAAAAACAAACCCAAAATTAAAAATGGTTTACAAACATTATTTAAAAGTTAAAAACATTCTCAACCAGTGATCTAAGGGTTGCCAGAATAGTGTCTTTTAGCCATCAGATGCCTGGGCAAACTGAATGTTTTTAATTTCCCCCCTGAAAGTCAGAGTAATGAGGGAGAAAGAAGCATCTTGCTATGATGAAGAGGAATCAACACTGAAAAGGCCCTATCACAACTGATACCCAGTGGCGGAGGCATCACTTGCAGATCATAGAATGCAAGATTATCAGTGAGGATGGTGCTCTTTTAGATACTTGGATTCCAAGCCATTAGGAGCCTTAGTACTAACATCTTGAATTTGGCCAGTACAGAGCTTTCAGGACAGGTGACACATGGTCCCATTGAGCTGCCCCACTTACTAGCCTAGCAGGTGCATTCTGCACTAGCTACAGCCCCCTGCAGCCTGTATTACAGTAGTTAATACAAATGCATAATGCTTAGTAGTTCTTAAAGGCCAATTTAACTTTTTTTATCTTAAAAAAAAATCTGTGCTTTCAATATGCACCTTAAGAAGTTAGAATAATATTATCATCACCCTCTGCCTCTGGGATGCCTTTCACATAATAAATATAATGTACAGTATAGCAATGTCAGCAGGAAAAAGGTTCTGATCCAAACAGTATTGACAAGTTGCAATACCTTGGTCTAGAAACTGACTTTTTTAAAGCTTAGAAGATGAATACACATCTCTGATTGTGAGCCATTTTGCCTAAAACGAGAGAGCAAAAGACCCAGAAGTTCTGCACTCTGTCATGCTCAGTGTCATTGATGCATGCTATAATTCTCCCCTTTCTGCCTTACACCATTTCACAGGTCTCTACCACTAAACTCCATACCCTTTCTCCTTGCTTTCCCCCCTCCTCTTCAGCTAGGGTCGCTCTGCCAGGCATTGGTAGTTACAAACCACCATCACTCCAGAAAGCATAATGGAACATTACTTGAAGAAAGGAACAGCTTGGTACCCGCTTTGATTCAGAGAAAGCTGATTTGTCAACTCTCTACTCAGTGCCTCTTCCTTCTGCTCAAAATTATCTTCTACCATCAGTCTGCTTTTCCACCTATGCATGTCAGAAACATCTCTCCCCCCACCCCCAATCACTAGATGTTGTTAGCCATACCGTTTCTTAGTTTGGATAAGGCAGACATCTGATTCGGGTGGGGTATAAATGATGATGATGATTCCTTGTACAATCCATTCCACCTGCTCTCCAGCTTTAACCCGTAGACATACATCTCTTGCCCGCCTGCCCCCCCCCCCGTCTCAAAACAGGATTTATTTTCGTTCATTTTGTTTAAGTTTATGCCTGATGAGTTGCCTAAGTGACTGTACACAGGAACAGGACCCACTCCTCGTGGGTTCAGGCAAGCACCCACCCACCTACCCAGGGGTGCCAACTTGAATAAAATATCGGGTGGGGCAGCAGGGAAGCACCACATAACATATCACAAGATGTGGCAATTCGAATGGCAATGCCTATCAACTTTGGGGTGGGGAGTGCGGCCCCCTCAAATATTTTATTGGGTGTGGGGAGAACCGAAGGGACCTCAGCCCTTAGGAGTTGGCTCCTACTCACCCACCCACAGAGCACTGAACTGTCCACAAAGAAATAAAAGACCCAGGATCGCCGCCCCTCTCAAACACCCACGCGCTGCTTGCTTGCTTCCTTCCCTCCCTCCTTCCCTTCCCCACACGTGAGGATGCCGCAATCCCACGACATGCAGAGAAGCACGTCCCCGTTAAACAAGAGCAGGCCCTAGTTCCGAAAGGAGAAGAGCTGCCAACTTCCCAGCCGGCCTCTTTTAAACAGAAGGAAGGCGACCGTGCTCACTTCCACAAGGCGAAGAGCTTCGCCCGCTGCTGGTTTTAATTATTATTATTTTGCGCCTTAGTAAGCTGTCGCCTGACAGGCACAGGCGCAGGCTGGTATGGGGGTCAGTTGGCAACCTTCACCCAGCCAGCCCCCCCTCCCTCCCGCTTTCTCGGTCCCCCTCCCCCGCGAGTCTTTCAGAAGCTTTTCTCCCACACAACCCGAGGCACGCTCACACAGCTCCACCTGCCAATCTAACAAGCGGGAGAGAGAGAGAGAGAAACAACGGACGCCGACGACGTACCTGCCCCTACTCCATCCCGTCTCTACTCTCCGGCTCTTCGCCACCCGCGAGCTGCTCTATCCCGTCCTTAAGTTCTCGCGAGACGAGAGGCTGCGCAGCCAGCCCTTTCCCTCCCTCTCTCAGCTGTTTTGCGCCCGGCCACTCTCGCTCTCTTTTCCCTCCTCTCACTCGCGGCATTTTCTCTCTAAGTCACGTGCCGAGGCCCCGCCCACGATCGGCGGGACAGGAGCCGAGAGACGCGGTTGAAACCGACACCGACACTTCCGGCTCTCGACTGAGCGTGCGGGGGCGAGGCAGAGGGACGCACGGCCGCAGGGGGAGGGTGCGGTGGAGTAGGGGAACCCTCGCATTTACTGTTGTTGTTTTACATAGATCAAATAAACAAATGTTTCTCATTGCAACATACGCTGATGCTTCTGAATGCCGGTTGCTGGAAACTTCAGGAGGGAAGTGCTGTCTGTTCTGCTGCTTGCATGTTTCACACAGGCAGGACCCGGCCCAGGCATTAGACAAATTGAGGCAACTGCCTCAAGCAGCAGGATCCACAGGGCAGAGGATCCCGATGTAGAGCTAATGGCGTGGCTCCCCCAACTTGAACTTGCCTGGACCCTGAGTTCATCTTCTGAAATTTTCCGTCATGTATCCTCCTCTTTGGAGATGACGAAAGGGCTTTTTTGATTCCCCCGTACCAGTGCTCTCCCCAACCAAGCTCACCCGGAGCCAACAGCAGCATCCTTTCAGCACCAGATTTAGGGTTTTTGAGGAATTATAATAACACCGCTGCTTCTGCGTGTGTATGTGAAGGGCGATGGATATTGTTTCATTGTTATATTTCATTACTTTTTATTGTGCATGTAAGCCCCATAGATAGGTTGTGTGTTAGGCGGCAAATATATATTGATGATGATTGTGATGACAGCACTTTATTTAAGTTACTACTGTTTATGCAAATGATGTAATGATAAAAGTCTGAAAAATCTATTTCAAAGCACAAAAAAGCCACACAGCGAGACAAGCAGATTTGCAATGAAATGCGGAAATGTTTCTATACAGAAAGGTTGGGCGACCCACGCGCAGGCTCCGCAGCTTCGCTAGGAGGAGGAAACCCTCGCGTCATTTCCGCCTCCTTCGCCCCGCCCTCCCTAACGTTTCCCAGCGCCGGGACGGATGACGACACTCTTCCGTGGGAAGGACGTCCAGCCGAGCGTGCTTACGGTCCCGTGGGCGGGGCCAAATGAGCACAACAACCAGCCAAGCTCCAATCTGCGCGGTGATAGGGAGACGAAGTGCGAGTGGGCGGGGCGAGAAGCGGGCCCCGCGACGGGGTCTCTCGAGCTCAGTCGGACGAGACTGTGAGGGCAGCGAATGAGGAGGGAGAGAGACCCTCGTGGCTGTTGTGCCGCCGTAAGCCCCGCCCCTTTCCTCCCTCACTCAGGAGGCGGGGTTGCGCTGACAAGATGGCGGCTGCGGCTGCTGCTGCGTGAGGAGGCGGTGGCGATGGAGCCTCTTGTTATCGTCCGCGCGGGAATTCCCTCAGGACTTGCCGCTTTCCTGGCCGGCGCTGAATAGGAATTGTGGGGACTGGAGCCTGGCTCACCGCGGGCTGGGCCTCCCCTCGTTCTTCCCAGCCCTCATAACCAGCCTTTCCTTTTTGGAGGAGGGCAGCCCCTTCCTCGTCTTGAGGGCGAGTTCGCCCAGCCGGTGGCTCCTTCCCTGCGGACCCCGCAGCTCCATCTCCTCGCCTGCCAGTCCGTGGGGTCTGGATCGCAGCCGCCATGCCTTGGCCCTTCTCGGAGTCCATCAAGAAGAGGGCCTGCAGGTACCTGCTGCAGAGGTACCTGGGCCACTTCCTCCAGGAAAAGCTCAGCTTGGAGCAGCTCACCCTGGACCTCTACCAAGGCACCGGCTCCTTAGCACAGGTGCCCCTAGACAAGTGGGTAAGTGGCGCTTCACACGTCTCTTAGGAGCAATAGGGTCGTAGAGTTGGAAGGGACCCCGAGGGTCATCTGGTCCAGCCCCCTGCAATGCAGGAATCTCGGCTACAGCATCCATGACAGGTGCCCACCCAACCTCTGCTTAAAAACCTCCAAGGAAGGAGAGCCCACCACCTCTTGTGGGAGTCTGTTCCACTGCCCAACAGCTCTTCCTATCAGAAAGTTTTTTTCCATATGTTTAGTTGGAATCTCCTTTCTTTCTCGTATCTTGAATCCATTGGTTCAGGTCCCACCCTCTGGAGCAGGAGGCTCCGTCTTCCATGTGACAGTTCTTGAGATATTTGAAGATGGCTATCATATCTCCTCTCTTAACCTGACTAAACATGCCCAGCTCTCTCAGCTGTGTGCCTTATAAGGCTTGGCTTCTAGAACCTTGATCATTCTCCTCTACACATATCCCAGCTTGTCAATATCATTCTTAAATTGTGGCGCCCAGAGCTGGACACAGTACTCCCAAATGTGGTCTGACTAAAGCAGCATAGAGTGGATCTGGACGCTATACTTCTGATGATACAACCTGGAATAGAATAAGCTCCTGCCTACCCCTCATACATTCCCTCTGAGGTGCTTGCTATCTGTCAAGTGTCAAGAGCTGTCTTTTCACTTTGACAGACATGCCCTAGCCAACTGTTTAAACTTCCTGATTCTGTCATGGTTACTGCTGCAATAATTGAGCAATTTTCAATGCATGAGGGTTATCTGGGGTGATCCAAAGTTGACAAGCAGTCATCTTTTTTTCTATGTGAACACTGCATTTCACTTCCAAGCACTTGGACTTGTAACCTAAATGCTTCTCCCTATCCACTCCAATAACAATAATGAAATTCCCATTGAATTGAATAGATCAGCATTCCCCATCCTGATGTCCTCTGGATGTTGTTGCATGTCAAATCTCATCAGCCCTGTCCATTGGCCATGCATGCTGGAGCTTGTGGGAGTTAAACAACACATGGAGGGCTTTGATCAGATTTTTTTGAGATTTTTTTTTCTATGTTCATACATTTTAAAAACACTGGCTAGCTGTGAATCCTGAAAACAATTTTTATATGATATGTTCAGCATTTGTGTAAACAGTTCGAGTGCAGTTATTTGGATGTAATTGACTTCGTAAGCATAAAGGTTATTCTTATATGACCCTGTGGCACAGTTCAGTTTTTATAGCCAATAGGTAGGCTCTGAATGTTTTGATTTAAATATCCTCTAGTGGACACCCCAGTGACCTTTGCTCCCTTCAGCAAGCTATGCTAGAAAGAATAAGTAAATTAGTAACTGCCTTTATATATACCGGTATGCTGATTCTTCAGTTTTGAGTTGACTATTTTGCATGCCTCCTGTTTTCTAAATAGTACAAATGTTTCTCTTTATAATGTATAAATGCATCTCATAAAGTTTTAAAAACCAGAAGTCACCCCCAACTGTGAGGAACCCCCCCCCCGAAGTAGAGGCATGTGAATCAGAGCAGAATAGATTACTCACCGGTTACCTTCCATATCATCTGGGGCATCTCTGTCTGTTTCTCTACAGTTACTGTCTGTCATGTCTGCTGTGATAGTTTAGCTGGATTATTTCATTGTGATAACAGAGAGCTGCACCTGAATGCTACAGTCTTGGAATGGGTATGCTGTGGTGGGGGTATTTTCGATTATGTCTCTCTCCAGGTGTACCCATTGTTTTGCTTCGTCTTCTAGAATGTATGGGATTATGTGGCACACTTGGTTGGCGATGTACCGGTAGTATAGTTCTATGTTGGGGATTCCCCACCCTCCTTCTGAGGAGGTGAGGTGTAGATATTTGAGGTTTATTCATTGTGATCCCATTTGACCCAGACTACTCAAAGAGATCATTGGTAGGAGCAGCCAACAACAGGTTGTCTCTTGAGCATTTCTTCCACTGTAGTGTAAAGCATTGCTTAGGAAACCAACACATTGGAACCTCCCTATTCAGTATTTTAGCAGATGTTACCTAGTTTCTTTCCTGAAAATGTACAGCCTGCACTAAATGGGAAAGGCCTTTTTAAGAAAAAAATAATTGAATTAAAATCTAGTATTTTGTGCATTGTGATGCAGATCTGAAACTGAATGGGGACGTATTGACAGGTACCAGTTGTGTTTAGGTTTGTTCATAATCCATGCCACTGAGAATTAAATAATATTACTGCTCACTTAATAGTGCTCTCTGGAACTTTATGCATGGTGAGATAAGGAGCAGGCTTCAGATTTATATATAGTTCCCTTACATCCTAACATCGTCTGGATGTTGTGGACTAAAACTCTCATGAACCCCGAACCAGCCATTCTTGCTGGGGCTGATGGAGTTATAGTGCAAAATGCTGGAGGGGACTGTTTTGGCTACCTGTGCATTAACTTTCCCCAACCTGATGACATTCAGATCATTTTGACCTACAACTCTCAGCATCCTTGGCCATTGAACATTACGGCTGGGGCTGATTGGAATTGTAGTAAAAAATAATAATCTGGAGGCCACCAGCTTGGCCTATTGGCTTATTCCTACCCTGTCATATAGCATGTGCAGCAGGAGTGACTAACTTGTGGTCCTTCAGCTGTTGTTGGACTCCAACTCCTATGAAGCTCAGCCAGCATGAGCAAGCTTCAGGCATGATAGGAATTGTAGTATAGCAACATCTGGAGAGCCATTCCTGATTTCAAATGTGAACTTCATTAATGCAAGCAGCATCTTTTGGTGAGGATGCTATTGAGCCCAAAACTCATCCCAATCTTGCAACACTTAAAGGTTCTGTGGTTTACGTATTAGCAAATCTGTAGTCAGTATAGTTTAGTGAAGTGCCACCATTGTCATATGGAGGATGTTCCTGTTTATATCGTCGTTTGGATGAGGGAGGTGATATTGGTCTCCGTCTCCCCCAGCAGTGCCCAAGTGGGTTTGTAATTTGGCATCAGCATAGACTTGATGACTCCAAAAATTTTAGGTCTTGGGAGATTCCAGTATCCACAGGGGAGCAGTTCAAGCCTTAATGGCTGCCATGAGGCTATCCCAAAACATTTTGGACCCAACACATGTACGGTAGCTGTGTGTATGCCCAGTCTGATGCCATAGAGTCTGCCACAGATCTAGATTACTACTGGTAAAGTTGAGGCTGTTAGCAGCTCTTAATGCTTGGTGGGTGGCAATTCAATTGGTCCTCTTGGGTAGGCTTATGGTTTTGGATGGTTTCCTGGTGTCTCTGCAATAAGACAACTGCATGTGTGAATATCATTGCTTCTAGGTGTCCTTTCACACTGACTAGGGCTAAATTGGCAGCATGGTATTTCAGGGAGTTTGGAGTGATGAAATAGTTGAGGTGATAACTTGAATGCAGATGAAGGAAAAAATGGGAGTAAACTGCCAGAAGTAACATGGGGAGTTCAGATTGCACACTTCTGAACAAGAAATAGGAAAAAGGTAGTGTTTCCTGGAGACTATGCATACTGACTGGAGAATGTGCATATTGCCAGAGAATGTACAAAATGAAGCCAAGGTATGTACATGCCCCAAAGCCTGTTGTGGATTATGCATAATGGCTGGAGAATGTACAAAGTTCATCTGAGATATGCACTTCCCCTAAGGCTTGTTGGGGATTATGTATAGTGACCGGGAAATGTACGCAGTTCATGGAAGGCTTATGTGTACATTTCCCATGAGGCCTGGGGAATATGCACATTGGCCAGTTATTATGCACATTAATTACTCAAAATACATTGCTTCTCTCTCACTCACTCACTCACTCTCTCTCTCTCTCTCTCTCTCTCTCTCTCTCTCACACACACACACACACACAGATAAAAATAAAACAAATATATGACATATAACCCATTTTCACCAAAACCACGGATCCACAATTCACTTTAGTATTTAATACTGAAGGGAACTTACATTATTTTTCATATAAAATGTCATGGGCATCAACAAAAATTGATTATATTCTGCTTATGTAATATTCAAAGTAATTCTTGATTCTTTTTTCTCTTTGTTTCAGAGTCTTAATGAGATTCTTGAATCAGCAGATGCTCCTTTGGAAGTCACTGAGGGATTTATTCAGTCAATTTCTCTTTCTGTGCCCTGGGGTTCGTTGCTTCAAGATAACTGTGCACTTGAAGTGAAGGGCTTAGAGATGGTCTTCAAGCCAAGACCCCGACTAAGTAAGTTAAGAAGGATCATTGACGAAAACAAGTCATGCCTATTTAATTTTATGAATAGTGGACTATTGGGACATCACTGATTTCTCCAAAGCAGCAGGGTGACCCCAACTTCAGCACATTATAGAGAAGCAGATACTAGTTTCTTCCTGGGGAGGCTGATACTTCTGTTGTGAGTGTCGCCCACAGCTCAGAGGTACCATTCACAGAATTTCTCCTTCTTGTATACAGAAGCTGTGCTTCTAATTTATCCCTGTATGCATGTGCTTTGGTTATGGTTGAACATTTGCTGAAGGCAATTGATGACAAAGCACCTGAGGCTTATCTCTTCTTTTCTAGCTTCTGGTTCAGAGCCCATGTATTGGTCAAGCTTCATGACTAGTAGTATGCAGCTTGCAAAAGAATGTCTTAGCCAGAAACTGACGGATGAACAAGGAGAAGGTTCCCAGCCCTTTGAAGGGCTTGAAAAGTTTGCTGAAACAATTGAAACAGGTATGACGGACTCTTTGAGCTTACAAAACACTATATCAAGATGCGCTATGTAAAGCTGAGGGATCTTTTGCCAACTGAGTTGACTTTGATAATTTATTTCATGTGCAGTTTGCTCAGGTTAGAAGATGTTCCTTGTTTGATGGTAACAGTCAACTTTAAAATTTGGGCCATTATGTAAAAAGGTAAAGGTACCCCTGACCGTTAGGTCCAGTTGCGGACTACTCTGGGGTTGCAGTGCTCATCTCGCTCTATAGGCCTCGGGAGCCGACATTTGTCTGCAGACAGCTTCCAAGTCATGTGGCCAGCATGACTAAGCCGCTTCTGGTGAACCAGAGCAGTGCACAGAAATGCTGTTTACCTTCCCGCCAGAGCGGTACCTATTTATCTACTTGCACTTTGACGTGCTTTCGAACTGCTAGGTTGGCAGGAGCAGGGACCGAGCAACGGGAGCTCCCCCCGTCACGGGGATTCGAACCGCTGACCTTCTGATTGGCTAGCCCTAGGCTCTGTGGTTTAGACCACAGCACCACCCAATATGCAAATCTTGCTGTGTCCACAGTGGAAATTGCTGTGGGATACAGTGAGCCCTCTTCCCCCAAGTCTGCATGCATGGACCAAAATGCATCAGTCATTATCTAAAAAGGGAAACCAGCTTGTGTGTTCCCTGCAATGTTTCAGCAGTTCTTTCTCTCCCCGGCACCATAGTCCCAAGTTACTCCTGCCCTGGGGAGGAAAAGTAGAGTTGGGTAGTTTCAGGGCTGCACATACCAGCTGCTCCTTCTACATAATTTCTTGCATATGTAAGGAGGGGAAGAGGGCTCATAGTATTTTATGTTAATTTCTCTTTATTGGTATAGCCAACATATATCTGCATAGCTGAAATCATATTTTATATTCATGTTTCTATGTGACACGTCCCCCTCCATTTTGCTTTCTTCACTATAGTTTTAAGGAGAGTGAAAGTCACCTTTTTAGACACTGTTCTGCGAATTGAACATGTGCCAGATAACTCAAAAAGTGGGACAGCACTTGAAATCCGCATTGAGAAGTAAGTAGTATTGTTATTCTAAGCAAAGTTTAGAATGTTATCTTGTCCTTGTGTGTGAGAATTTTTTTTATTTTTTTATTTTTTTGATATCTGTCTGGCCCTTTCTCCCTAAGGAGCCTAAGCTGGTGAACAGTAAAGCATTTTAAAACGGCCAAATCTCCTCATTCATTGTTGCTAGAAGCAGTATATTTCAGCAACCAAATATGTGGGTGAACAGGAATGTTTGTAACCTCACCAGGGAGAACATTCCATAAATGAGGAGCTGCTACTGGGGAATGCATGTGAAGAAATGGGCTTTTGGATGCACATCAGATCAGGTTCTGAATGGACAATAGCTACAGCATGAGTGAAATAGGTTTCTAGCACTCAATTCTCCATAGGGGGTGCTGACTGCTTGGGTCAGGGCGCTGCAATGGATTTTAAGGCTGCAATTCCAATTTAGATAGCAAGGCTCAGTGAACTTATCTTTAAGTAAACAGGCTTAGGATCATGCTGTACTCTCACTGGATTTTAAAGTAAATTTTTTACTTTTGAATAATTGAAGTAAACAGCAACCAAATTATTGAAAGGTAATCTTACTTCTAGACTTCTTTTAAGAAAACCAAGAATGGAATGCTGTCCAATATGGTTGTAGAAGTATTTCATTATTTTATTTCCACCCTTCTAGAACGATGTACTACGATGAAACTGCCGATGAATGCTCTGGAATTAATGTGCATCAGCCCACAGCTTTTGCTCACAAATTGTTACACCTCACAGGCGTTTCTTTCTTCTGGGATGAATTTCTGGCATCAGCAAAATCCTCTCCAGTGTGTTCAGCTACACAATTGGTAAAAATAAATAAAAATAGATCTAAATATATGCATATGTATAGTTAATGAAACGTATAATATATTTTGTTATGTGATAAGTTGCTTCCATGCATTTCTTCTAGCTATCTCTTGGGCATGTGAACCCAGAAAGTGACCCTGTGCCCAGCTGTTCTTTACTCTCAGATTTATTTCACTCCTTGCAGTGTTGGCTATCTCTGCCTCTGCGAGGGCTAAATTGAGCAAGGTTTCTAGCATTGGGTTAATTCCATTTAGACATTATGCCCTACAGTTTTATAGTAAATTAATTCTGAATGAGGATACCCTTCATGATTTTAGTGGCTAGAATGTTCTCTTGACTGTGGGAATTCAGGTTCAAATCACTAGTCTGTCAAGGCTGCTCAGTGAGCAACATTGCTATTTTTCAGTGTAGCCTAAGTCAAGAGTTGCTGCTAATCTAAAATTGCTACTTGGAGGTCTTTAGAGGAAAGAAGATACAGATGTAACAAAGTAATGCTAGGAGTTCATCAAGTGCAGTTTGACAATCAGTATGTTCATTAAAATGAGGTGCCATATTTAAGAGTATAAAATGGTCAATTTGTGTTCCGTACTGGCATACACAGTGGTCTTAAAAGATTATGAAATTGATGCCTTTCCTTGTATTTCTTTTAAAGGCAACAGAACCAAAGCTCTCACCTAGCTGGAACCCAAAAATTGTATATGAGCCACACCCACAATTAGCAAGAAACTTGCCAGAGGTTTCTCCATCTGATCCTGTGCAAATATGTAAGCTGATTGGAAGGATGGAACTGAGCCTTACATTAAAGCAAAATGAAGTGCTTCCAGGAGCAAAGGTTAGTTGTAGCTTCATGCATTGCAGGTAAAAGCCATGTGTTCAGATCGCCAGTGCAGGAGTTCAGTTGTAGACAAAAATTGCAGTCATGCGTTTCCCCCTTGTTATGTGTTACTCCGAGGCTTGAGGTTGATACCTTGCTTTATTCCCTGTTCCTTTTTTTCCTTCATGCACACAGCTGAGCTCTCCTGGCCAATTTGGTGGGCCTGAAAAAAGGAGAAGGGTAGGCATGTTTAGATCTCCAGGCAATTGTACAACTGACATTTATAAGCATCTAGAAAATTTTAAGAGCATGCAAGCAACTACTGCATGCTAGTTTTTGCTTCCTCTTTCCTGGATTCAGCATAAAGGCCAGCCCAGGACAGAAGCAAGGTAACTGTAGTGTGGGCGCCTAGATGCTGACACCCTGCCACTCTTTCTGCAGGTCCTCCTGCTGCTACTGAATGTTCCTTTTAGTCAGTGGATGGCCAGGCACAGATTGTATTCATATTAGTGGCTGCATTCTGATAGAAAGCTAAGTCATACTTTGTTTTGGCCATGATACATTGAAGAGGCTGGAATCCAGCTCACATTCAAGCAAACCTAATATACAGCTGTCGCCTTAGGTGGTTTGTTGTCTTCCACCCAACCCTGCACTGCCTCTGAATGGATAGCTGCTATATGAAAGTATTTTATGGGGTCCAAAGGATCACCAGTTCTCTAACCATTGGCGACTTGCAGCATGACCCTGAGCCAAAACAAAGTCAAAAAATGACCCCCTCTTCCCCATTCCTAGATACCTCCCTATGAAGGATTGCTAGCTTTTTGTATTAGTCCTTTCCCTCCAACAGTCCTGAACAAAATTCCTTCATTTTGTGCCTGCTTTTTCAATAATGGTTCATTTTTTTCAGTAGTCAAATTACTGGTAAGCAAGCAGAAAAACAATAACTGGAGATCCAATAACTGGATCTAAAAGGAGGTAGACGGGTTGCTGCAGAAAGACTTCAGTGGGAAATGAGCATGGGGTTGGCATTGGTGTTTAGGGGAATCTTTTAGATGAAACTGTAATTGTATCTGTAATTGTAATTGTATTTGAAGAAGTGTGCATGCACACGAAAGCTCATACCAAGAACAAACTTAGTTGGTCTCTAAGGTGCTACTGGAAGGAATTTTTTTTTATTATTTTGTTTTGCTGATAACAGCTTGGTAAGAGAGAGGAAAAACCCCAGTTAATATATATATCTTTATTAATAGATGAAACTGTAAAATTGTATCTGTTGAACTGCTGATAACAGCTTGGTAAGAGAGAGGGAAAACCCCAGTTAATATATATTATCTTTATGAAGTATTTTTGCTCCTAACAAGTCATAATGAACTTAATTGGGTTTGGATGAACAGACAAGTCATGATTTAGCGCATTGTGTAAATCAACCAAAACAAGAAAGCATCATGGCATAAGTCTACATGTAACAGGAAAGCAATAAGGCTTCTGATGTAAACATAAACAATTCTTTGAGGAATTGCTGCTTACAGACAACTAATGCTGTCTCTAAGATACACTCAGTTAAGTGATCCCTGTTGCTTAAATATGGTGAGATGAAATGTTTTGGAAGCCATTTAGAAGGAATTGATTACTTTTTAGAGCTTCTTTTAGGCTTCCCTTTGGCAGGATATGCTGGCAGTGGCATTTGTCGCAGGAGCAAGCAGGAAAAGAAGAAATTACTGGGTCAAAGGAAAAAGAGAGACAGAGAATTTATCCTGTCATAAAGACCCAGAATAGTTTTTGTTTTTATTGTAAAAAGTCTGTTGGTATTAGAATATGTTCTGATTTCTACAGAGTGGGAATGAGAGATGGAATTCTAAAGTTGAAGAGGAAACAATGGTTTGCCTCTGTGCATCTTCATACAATTTTGTGCTATGTCTGGCAGCTTACATATACTGCAACTGCCGAGAGTTTTATATGCCAGTAATTGGGAACTGCTGCAATGCTGTTATAATATAGAGCATATCTTACTGTTGAACTGAAAGCCTTTTCAGCATGTCCAGTAAATTTTGTAACATTGTCAATGCCATCTTAGCTACCAGGGTTAGTCAAGTATTCTGCCTTTGTTTATTTTGAATGTTGTGTTTTTAATTTCATTGCTAATGATTGTATGGCTGGCCTGTTTCGTGTGTTGTATCTGTATAGATGAAGGGCTGGTTATAAACATTTAAAAGAGATGAATTGAAAAACTTACAGTGTGAATCGGCCTTTCAAGCTCACCTTTCTGTGGTAATAGGCGAGGATCTGGGAAGGGGTCTCACAGGTGTCCAGTCCAGTGTTGAAAACCTCAGCTGCAGATTTAAAATTGTCAGGCAATTGTACAAACAGGCCCAGAAGCACAAGCTGCCTTCTGGATTCTGAGTATGCAAACTGCCCTTGTTCAATGCAGAAATGTCAAAAGTAAGCATTATAAGCATCCAAGTGTGGACCTAATACTGGTATCCAAAACAATTTAAATGCCGTGTTGTCTTTGGGTGAATATAGTGTGTATACAGACCAATAATAATAAGGAATTAAAGCTGGGAATGAAATGTCTGTTTTGGTTCAATGGTGAGACAGTACATAATCTGAGAATTGGAAAGAAAGACTTCTTCTAATCCATATTTCTTGAATATATTCTTTATTCTTCTTAAGTTGGATGTAGATGGAGAGATAGATTCGATACACCTATTCCTGTCGCCCAGACAGGTACATCTTCTGCTGGATATGTTAGCAGCTATAGCTGGACCAGGTGAGCCAAAGTTGCATTGCCTTGTGTGGTTAGAAAGAGTATGAGCACTGCATTAAACATGTTGCACTATTTCCAAGGTTTTGAATAATCTCTAGACTAAGGGCAGTATCAAAAGTGCACCTTTAAAGTTAAACACTCTTAAATCCCATATATTGAACTGCAGAGGAAATCACATGCTTAGAACTCTTCCTTTGAAACCCAAGGGATTTTAAAACACTTTGACTAGATTGGCCCTAAATTACTGAAGCTTTACTTTTATTTCAAAAAGTCTAAAGAAAATCTTACGTTAGGGTGGAACTTTCTCGTATGTAAATTTGTATTGTTCTCCTTCTAAAAGCAGCTGATAAGAATTGGAAATAGCCAAAAGGATCTGCTCCATAGTTGTGATTAATATTAGTAACATATTTTTCTCATGCAGACTTTATCTAGTCTTCATCAGTTAGTGTTGTTGTGATTTTTTTGAAAGCCCATAAGGGATGATAAACGTTTGTTTCCCTTTCTCCTTCCTCATACACTTCCGTGCAGAGGGCTAGTTGTTTAGGCAACAGAAGAAGATTCAAGATCTCTGGCCAAAAAGTAAATAGTGTATTTTAAAGTAATGTTTGATAGATTTTTCTTAAACAGAGAAATTATCAAATCAGGAAACTTTAATTCCCTCCTTATATGGCAGATTGTTCCTTTTGTACACAAATTTCTAACATATTTCTTCCTTTCTTCTAAAAAAAAAATCCAAACAAACCCCAAAATAGCCCTCCTGTTAATTTAAGGCAAGCCTGAAATTGGGAGAAAACATTTCAACCTAAAGTGCTGAAAATGTTCACACAAATTCTGTTGAGTGCCTTTCTTTATGAAGGGAAAACGTTGCTTGTAGTTAGTTTTCTTTTAGGTAACATTTTTTTAAAAGTGTGATTTTTATTACAGTTAAACGAGGTGTTGTTTGGGGGAAATTATTTGGTGTTTGGATATCTCTGGGGCTTGGGAATTGAATCGGAGGTCAAGTTGCCACATCCTGTTTTCAATTACAGAGAATCCTAGCAGAATGGAATTGTGCAATAAAGATAGGAGAAACCGTCCGATGCAGCAGGAAGATGAATATCGGATTCAGATGGAGCTCAACCGTTACTTAAGAAAAGACACATTGCCAACAGGAGCACAGTCTGATCCGAGTTTCTATGAGACGGAGGCAGCCAGAACTCCTTCAAGCCGGGGTGAGCAATTGAACACCTTAGGGTGCTTTTTGGTTTCCTCTTTGCTTTGGAGCAAGACTTGCTCTTGGTTGTAGTACTGCTCAACTTAGAGGATGGAACAGGTAGGTGATGGTCACAGATTCTCCCTTCTCGCTGCGGCACCCTGTAAATTTGCTCTGGAGAGTCGGGGCGGGGGGCAGAATGAGAGGTGATGCAGGCACCTTCCAGGGAAAGATGGGATAGGTGAAAGAAGCATTACCATCTCATTCATGCTTTGGTGTGCTGCAGTTGACCTAAATGTTTTTCATTGTGAACAAATCACGCAAGATGATATTCTTTTTCTCCTATTAGAAGAAGAAGTGTTTTTCTCAATGGCTGACATGGAGATGTCTCACAGTCTTTCCTCCCTGCCACCTCTTGGAGACCCACCAACTATGGATTTAGACCTTTCTTTAACTAGTACATACACCACTACTCCTGCAGGATCTCCCCATGGCGCTGCAGTGGTAGGTTGTCTTTAACTGTTTGTCTTTGAGCAAATGAAGAGGGGAAGGGTCATAGCTCAGTGGTAGAACAGTTTGCTTGTATGCAGAAAGGCCCAGGTTCAGTCCCTAGGATCTGCAGGAAGGGAGGGGAATGTGTCGTGTCTGAAACCCTGGAGAGCAGCTACCACTCAGTGTAGATAGTACTGAGCTAGATGCACTTCTGACCAGGCTCTGTATAAGGTAGCTTTCTACGTTCCTATGATTTTTATCCTATGTGCTTTATAAAACAGTGGCACTAATCTCCGTTGTGCATGGCTGTCTGCCTGCCAGTTTCATACCCTTACAGCCAACATCCCAAAGAGTGTCTGCTGCAGGATGACAGCATCTCAGTGAAGGCACTATAGCTACATTGAAACCTCACCTCTTTCCCCTTATTCACCATAACACTATTATGTCATGTGTGACATCATTCGCTGTGATGCCAATAGGTCTCGTGCCGGTGGGTGAGAGAATTTGACAATGCAACCAAGAAATGCTTCAGCTCTGCGAAATTCGATGTATCACATATAATAAAGTGCAAGTGTCTCTGCGTCCAGTCCCTGTGTCCATCCCTGTGTCCTACTGCGCATGTGCCCCACGGGCACAGGGATTGGAGCGCAGAGACTTCGGGCGGCCGGGCTGTTGAAGCGGCGGGTGCGCGCTCACGTGGACTTCTAAGCGGCAGCGGCCGTTACAAGTGGCGGTTGAGTTGGCCTGCCGGGGCCTGGCTGGTGCCAGTGCCGCCGCCGCGATGCGCCTCCTGTGCTGCCTGCTGAAGGGCCATTCAGCGCTGGCCGGGGCGCCCAAGTACATCGAGCACTTCAGCAAGTTCTCGCCGTCCCCGCTTTCCATGATGTTCTAGCGCCCGTTAATTTAACGGGCTTACAGTCTACTAGTTGACTATATTTGACAAAATGAAAAGTAGCATCACACCAAGTCAGGCTATTGGCTCATCTAGTTTAGTATTGTTTACACTGACTGGCAGAGGCTGTAGGATGTGTCAGACAGGAATCTTTTCCAGTCCTGATAGAGATATCAGGGATTAAACTTAGGACCATTTGCATGCAGAGCCTGTTTTCTACCACTGAGTTTTGACCCTTCCCTTTTAGATGCACATATTTGATCTCATGGTGGCAACTAGTATCCTACGTCCTCCCACAGTTGTAAAGCTGCTTTTTCCTATGAAGCCTTTGACACATGCCCCCCCCCCCATTCCCATGTCCTACTGAAACTATTTCTAAGTACGGTACATATTACTGAATTAACTAAATATTCTTCCCCTGCTTTCCTTTCTCTAGACCCAGGGGGAAGCCATGTTAGGGTACAAGCTTCTCAGGGCAAGAACTTGTTCCTCTGCAAATTGTTATGCACATCTATGGCACTAGGTAAAGAGGACCACCTGTAGGCAAGATGTAGCAACCTTTGAGTGGGTTTTTAAAAGTATGGAAACAGCGGAACTACAAAATGGACATGTCATAACGATAATATACTGTGGTACCTCTGGTTACGAACTTAATTAATTCCAGATGTCCGTTCTTATCCTGAAACTGTTCTTAACATGAGGCGCCGTTAGTGAAAGCGCGCCTCTGGCGTGCGATTTCCGCTCACATCCCAGGGCAAAGTTCACATCTAGGAGCAACTACTTCCGGGTTAGCGCAGCTCGTAACCTGACACATGTGCAACCAGAAGCGTTCATATCTAGAGGTACCACTGTATGTTGAGGTTCATTTTCTGTTACATTAGTTAAGTTGAGGTGATGTACAGGTGTAACAACGAGCTCTCTCTTTTTCCTTTTAGCAGCAGCCAGCCTGGGGAGATTGTTTTGATCAAAACAAACAGGAACCGCCACACGTAAGAGGTTCATCCTTTACACCTAGTGTCATCCACTCAGCTCCACCACGGAGGACTTGTAAGTAAATAAGTCAAGGTGGTTGGGGCCGGAAGCGAAAGTGGGCAGAGCAATTAATTAATAATAGGACGGCTTTCCAGGAATGAAAAAGTCAGTGGTTATTTACCACTCAAACAACCAGCCAGTCGTTTCTCACCAAACGCTTCTCATTCTCAGTCCTTTTACCCCTTTCGAATCCAAAATAGGCAAGGGGACTTTAGATTCCAATCCCAGCCCTTTCGTCAATGTTTTCAAGGGAGGCAAGGGTTCCAGTGGTTCCTCAAATGCAAAGACAACCAAACAATGAAACCAGTGACGGGTCCGCATCCCGGGTGGGGTGGGGTGGGGGTCGTCTCTCCAGCTTTCGTCCCGCCTGGCAAAAGTCTGCAGGACCAGTAAGGGTGTGGCAGACCCAAGGGCCAGAAAGAGAGGCCCATTTTTGGCCCCTGGGCCTGAGAGTCTCCACTGCTTTCTGTGGCTTTGGTTTAAAAGGAGAGTATTACTTTTGTGGGAATACATTCAGAACAGAACGTTAAGCAAGAAGTCGGTGTTGATTTTGCACGTTTTATTATCTATAATCTGTAAGGAAATCTGAGCATATTGAAATCCACCATATGTTGGAAAGTGTTCTTTTTATTTGTAATTTGTGCCAAAATACATTTCTGCAAATCAGAGCAACTTATTATTTTAAATGGAGAGGGTTTTTTAAAAATTTGTATCTTTGTAGCAAATTTAATACTTAACAACTTTTGTACCGGTACTAGTCAGAAATACAATCCTTCATACGCTTACCTGAAAATTAGTCCTATTGAACTCATTGAGACTGCACTATAAAACAGTGTGTTTATACACATACATACACAACACACAGAGAGAGACCTACTGTATATTACCTTTAAACATTTCTTCCCCTGTCTTTAGCTCTTCCATCCAGATCTGTCTCAGTGGATGAATCTAGGCCTGAACTTCTTTTTCGACTAGCAGTGGGTGCTTTCTCTGTATCGGTACTTCATATTGATCCTTTGCCACCCCCTGAAACGTCACTGAACGCCAGTCCACTTACACCAATGGCACAGGATTTTTTTACCCGCATAGAAAAGGTTGATCCAGTTAAGTTTCCAACAGAAGATTTTCTGTCCCTCCGAGAAGTATTTGCAAAGGCTTGTTCACATGATCACCTTAGGTACAACTTTGCTTATTCATCTGCTAACATAGCAAACAAAATGCATAAATTCTGTGACAACTGGAGCTTGCTCTGTAAATATTTGATATGAGTGTTGTTGGAACATACTTGAGAAGCTAAGGTATACTGGTAGGTATACTGGTTTTCGAACGATTTTCAGAAGCCGAATGTCCAGCACGGCTCCCGTGGCTTCCAATTGGCTGCAGGACGTTCCTGTAGCCAATCAGAAGCCGCGTCTTGGTTTTCGAACAGTTCCAGGAGTCGAACCGGAACGCATTCTGTTCAAGAACCAAGGTACGACTGTATAGGCTTTTTCTGTATAGGCATTAGAAGATTCGTACTGAACCGTGCAAAATATCGGTGTGATCACGAACAGATCTCTTTCTTGAATAGTTTCAGATTCAGAAATTCATTTGCCCTCCAATGTGCACACAACTCCTACAAGAAGTGAGGTTTTCCTTGGCCTTTAGTAGAGGGTTCAGCATTCTGTAGCATTTGCAGAACTTCTTTCTTGAGTGAAATTAATAAACAACTTTTGTGTGTGCATCAGCTGCCAGAAAGCTGGTTTAGGGCAATGTTGTATTGGAAATCACTGCATTTAATTTCAAAAGTCTTCTACAGTGGAGGAAGGACATGGATGTTTGTTTGGCAATGCAAATTAAGATGTCACTAGTGGGAGGGAGGTATTACATAAATAAGTTATTTTCATTATTTATCTTCTGCCTTGCAGTTTTAACACATCTTTGTATATTTTGCAAGGAATTAAGCATTAGCATGTGTGGGAATAAGATTGCAAAATCACATCTTTCTCCTTGTTTTATTTCAGTGACATTGGCAATTTAATGACTGATGCATTTTTATGATTGTTTAAATAATTTTCAATGCAGAATGACTATAGGTGTTCAGTTGATGCAGTTTTATACCGTTGTTTCTCGCCGTAGGTTTATAGGCACAGACATCAAAGTGTCCCATGAACAAAGACAGAGATCGGCTTCCCGTTGTTTGAGTACAGATTTATATATTGGACAGATGGAACTTCTGGAGTGCCTCTTCTCCATGGACTCTCATTCTGACATACCTCACTATACAGAGGTAGAAATCCGTATTGCTTAACACAAGCCATTGAAATGCATTGCAAAAACTCTTAATGCACTAATAGTACTCTCCTATGAATATTTGCTTTCAAGTAAACTGTGTTCGGTGGCCAAGTGTTCCATAGGAATGCTTATTTGGGGAGGAATTCAATGAAACACTTTCCCAGATGTACAAACAGCACAAGCATTTCAGCTTAACTGCCAGAATGAATCCCCCTCTCCTCCCCTCACATGCTGTTCTGGAGGTCCTTCTGACACCACCCTGGGCCAATTTTGCAGTATGGGGGGGACCCCATTGCACTAGTGGCAATCCTTGCATGGGCTTCCGCTAGTGGGAGCAGTTAGTTGAACATGGGACTTTGTGCTACAACTGGATTTTTTCAATAATTTGAGCCGTTTGATTGGAAATTTCACCTTGCTACAGGTTATGTGGGAGGGATCTCACATATTGCATGCTTTTGTACTAAGTGCCATAGGTACTGTTTGTGAAAGTGCTGGTCACTCCACGTTCTGGTATTAAAAGAGCGGTTGGTAGCCTGAGTGCATCTTTTATCAGCACTGTAGCTCAGCAAGAGTTTCCTTTATCAGCTGCAAATGATATATTTTTCACCCCCAGAGCTATGTCCAGTGTTATCGCCTGTGCTGACAGAAGGTTATTTGCTCTAGCAGAGGCTTCTGTCAACAGAATGGAGAGAGGTGGTTTTTGCTGTCATCCTCTGCCGCCGCCCCCCAGCCCCCTCTGTGTGTCCCCAAAATCTGCTCCAGAGTGTTGGGGGGGGGACTATTTAGAACAGTATGGCAGGTGGCACAGCACTGCAGGTGAAGAGGGAACCAGCAAAAATTGTTAACCTCCCTTTTCTGCTGGCAGAAGCCTCCATTGGATCAAAGGGCCTGCTGTCAGTTGCAAGGCTATAGCTACTAGGATATAGAAAAGTTGGCTCCAGGTAAAGGTCATTTTTGTTGACCCCGGTGATGGGGATTAGGGATGCCCCTGGTGCATAATACTGCAGAATTACTCCATCCCTTCCAGGGCACTCTTGACATCACTGACCAGAGCATGATAAGAAGACCCCTGGTCCTGCTGGACTACTTTTCCTTTGTCTTTTAAATTTCCCAAAGCTCCATATTCTCTCTTTACACATCCAGCTTGTAGTGTAAAGAGGGATGGCATCTTGGCAATACAATTGTTGCGTCACTGCAAGTTTCTCTAGATGACGCATGATATTGATATTATTATTATTATTATTATTATTATTATTATTATTATTATTATACCCCACCCATCTGGCTGGGCTTCCCCAGCCACTCTGGGCAGCTTCCATCATAAAATGTCAAAAAATACCAAAGGTCTGTTTAATGGATTAGACCACAGCAGATCATCTGGTACAGAAACAAATTGAATGAGGTGACCTTTTCGTAGATAATTTTGTCTTCCTCCCTAATCAATGTATTTGCTTTCCGTAGAATTGTAGAGTTGGAAGGGACCCTGAGGGTCATCTAGTCCAACCCCCTGCAATGCATGGATTTTAATTACTTGTGAAATATACTTGCATTTAATCGCTGCCTTTTATTTTGCTATAGCTGCTAATGTTTAACTCTGAAAGACAAGGAAACAAGCTGCACCCTCTCTCCTGCCTTCAGCTCCATTACAAGCACTCGGATAACAGAGGGCCTCAGGTAGATTAGAAAATATTATTTCCTCTTATCTTTTGAATAAAAGCAATTGAAATCTTTATACCAAGTTGTGTGTAGCTCTGTAGAAAATTCTGTATTTTGCCACTAAGACTCTTTATTTTATTTTATTTTTGTAACAGGGCAGCCAAGGGAGATTGAGCTCTGTCCCCCAGAAAGCAGATTTACAAATCAAGTTGAGTCCAGCTTTCTGTGAATTAGATATCAGCATTGTGGACAGACTAAATTCACTGCTTCAGCCGCAGAAGTTAACCACAGTGGAGATGATGGCATCACACATGTACACCTCCTACAACAAACACATTAGCCTGGTAAAGTAATTGTATGCTGGTTACATTTTTGTCAGTGATGAAAGGAAAACGACAAGATGGCATGTGGCATTGTGGCAGCTTTTCTCTACTGATAACTGTCAGGTTCACACTTCCATGTAAATAATTTAATAAATAATTGTACAATGTGTGGTTTTGTCCCACTCAGACGTTGATTACTTGCAACTCAGGGTGTGAACTTCACTGAAAAATTTAGGAAGGCGAGATGGAACAAAAGTTATACCAGTGGTATTTGATCTATGATGAAACTTTTTTTTTTTTTTTGCAGTAGAACAGCTATTTGGCTTAGACCTTTGCTAATTGACTTTATTTAGCCAATGCTTCTATATTAAACAACAAACACTGTTAAGAATGCTTGAAATGTACAATAAAGCATTAAAAATGACTATGAATTTCTATAATTTCAGCTAAATTGTACATGTTTGCTGTAATGCAATGGACTGTGGACATAACTGCTTTTGACTGCTGTGCTTGAAACCCCATAAAAGATTCTCTAGAAGTTTGGGAGGGGATCCAAAACCTTGTGAAATTCAGAATTGTTTTAAAAACATTTGTTTATTTTGCAATTGTTTCAGCACAAGGCATTTGCTGAAGTTTTTCTGGACGATTCCCGTACTCCTGCAAATTGCAAAGTGTCGGTACAAGTGACTGCACCAGCTTTGAAGCTCTCAGTTCGCTTCCCAATTCCTGACCTGCGATCAGACCCAGAACGAGGACCTTGGTTCAAGAAATCACTTCAGAAAGAAATTCTTCATTTAGAATTTGCAGATATGGAACTCAAAACCGAGTTTACAGGAGGACCAACTCCAGAGCAAGTTAAATTAGAGCTCACTTTTAAAGAGCTAACTGGTAAGTGAAGGGATCTCTATTGGTTGCAATAGATGGTTGTAGCCAGTGCTTTTCGTTTGAGGTGCCATATATTGATAAAAGTGCAGTGGATGCTAGCACAAAATGGCTGGCAAGGGAAGCGAAAAAAAGGGGTGCTGGTACTCAGCACCACTGAATACTGGTGTACCTACCCACCCAAAATCCTGGTTGTAGCTACATTGTTCCTGCGAAATATGAGGGACCTATTAGCAAGATGATACTTATTTATTGTTCCAGTTTCTATTATTATAGGAATATGCAGACTTTCTTCAGAGAGAATGGAAAGGAATACTAATTTTCATATATATAGCATATGAGATTACAGGGAAATTTTCTTGTTACTACTTCTTCTTTTTCAACTTTAGACAAAGCCCAATAAATCTTTGGCATTTGAGACACAACTGTTACATGATAGTTAGAGATATTTGGTCTTGAGTAAAATAAAATAAAAATCCCTCCAGTAAAATTCCTTGGTCTTGAGTAATAGTAGTCTGCAATCCTCTTTTGATGCCAGAAGAGTTCACTATCTAAATTATTTTCAGAGCTAACAAGGAGCTACTTTTCCATTCTTTGTGATGGAAAGGGAAAAATTGTTTCAAAAAGGCTGATTTTGTGTCACTGCTAAATAAAGAAACTAATCTCTTCATAATTAAATGGCTACACAGTTAATCCTAGGCAATGCACAACATAATCTTCTTCGGTTTCACCATAGCATCATTTGAAGAAGGCAAAGAGGAATCAGCTGTACAATTCTTTCAAGTTTCCAGTGGTGTAGTTGGAGAGATGATCTCATCAGACAACTTTGACTGGCCACGGTAAAACAAAATACTATTTGTTCTCTGTGTAAATCCTAACCGCTTATGATGTGCTGCTGCTGCTGAAAAAAAACTAACTATTTAGAGCAGAGTTAAATCAAATCTAGGTTGTGTTGGTCTGGTAATTAAGTACTCTTGATGTTGGAATGGTGTTTCCCCCCCCCCCCATCAATGATTATGGCTTGAATATGACCACTCTTCCATAGACCCAAGGCCATCATAACCACTGCTAAAGAACATCTATAATATGTTGACATTTTAAAAACTATTTTTGACAGTACTTAGCAAAACAGCAGAAATAACAACTACAAAAAGTCGGCAGTGTGGGTCTCATTTGGAAAATATATTAAATGTCTGTGATAAAACGAGAACACTCAGCAGTACCAAAGGAGGAGGTTTTATTAATCCAGCATAAACCCATGCTTGTCTCTTTCTACTGTAGTACTAAAGGTTACTAAAGGTACTCTTATTTCCACCATTATAAGCATGTCCAGTTTCTTAATATCAGTTATATAGTCACTTCTAGTTAAAGGTAGATAGCCGTGTTGGTCTGTCATTTTTTTTGTTTTTTTTGTTTTGATAGTCACTTCTAGTGTTTCAGTGCTGTCCAAGAGACTGGTCTTCTTCACTCTTAATACACAGGGTTCAGAACTGCAGAAAGCTGAGAAACTATTCACTTACTTAGGGGAAGTACGTTTATATAAACATACATAATATTAAAATGGAAATAGATTTTGTGTGTGTCAGAAATAGCTGTAGAAACTTTTATGAGAACCTTTTCATTGCCACAAAATGAGTAACTATTTCTGGAATTAGTCACAGTTTCCTCCTCTTATTTGACTATTAGGATTGTACTTAAAATAAACCCACTGGCTGTGCACTCCATTCTGGAAAGGATAGCTCCTGAGGATGAAGAGGAGGCTGATGGTCATTTTCAAGAAGAGGAAGAAGGAGGATCTCACTCCCTGAAGGATGTGTGTGATCTTAGAAGACCAAAGCCATCTCCCTTTTCCTCTCGCCGAGTCATGTTTGAGAATGAAGAAGTAAGCACAAAGGGCTTATCCATATGGCATTTTTTGCATCCAGTTGCTGTATTCAGTTTCAACAAATAATTAACCACAATAAATTGCTCAACTTACGCTGTTTGGTTAGTTGGCATGGTCTCAACAAATCACTGCAAACCATTTCCCCAAGGCAAGCCTGTGTAACTTGCATGAGCGTCTGAAAACAATATGAAGTAATCTGCTGTTATTTACTCTGTTGTTATTTCCTGTGTTGTTTTTAGCTGCTCTGTCATTGCATTTTGTACATTGCATTGAGACATGTTTGAGAAAGGCTAATAATAACCGCAGATTATACCTGAGATGATGTTTTTATTTCTAGATGGTGATGCCAGGAGACGCATTAGAGATGACTGAGTTTCAGGATAAAGCAATCGGCAATTCTCATTATGTACTGGAGCTCATGTTACCAAATGTGTATTTAACATTCCCAAACAAGACCTTTTATGAAAAGCTATATAATCGGTAAGTATAAGCGCTAGTTTTCATAGTTTGCGTGACCCATGATTTTGATCCGGAGAAGGCCTTTTTTGAGCAGAAGGCAGGGGAAAGCTCTTTCCATCACTTTCACCCTACTGCTAATGCCACCTCTCACTTCCCTTTCCTGCTTTGGGTAGGATCACCTTTCCTAGCCCCTTTACAGGTTCCACATAATACCTGTTCCATAGTTGTAATAAATCCATACAGTCAAACCTCAGTTGTCAAACGCAATCTGTTCCGGAAGACCGTTCGACTTCTGAAACCTTTGACAACCGAGGCGCGGCTTCCGATTGGTTGCAAGAGCTTCTTGCACTCAAGCAGAAGCCACGTCGGGCGTTCGGGTTCCGAAAACTGTTTGAAAACGAGCATTTACTGGGTTTTCAGCATTCGGGAGCCAAAACGTTCGAAAACGGAGCCGTTCAAGAACCGAGGTATGACTGTATTCTAGTGTGTCCAGCCTGTTGACATCAGGCAAGTGCTTTCAATGTAGTCTTTTTGGTGCCTGCTTAAGACATTTTTGCTTAGGCAAGCCCATCCAGATACATAGTAGTTGACGTGCTTCAATCTTTTTCCGTTACTTTTCATTCTCTCTTAAGTGTTTTTACGTATTTGTTTTCAGCTTCGCATAGGTAATTTTAATATTGCTTGCAAACCCCTTAGAAGTTTTACTGTAATCAAGCGTTATATACATTTCGTTAAGTTAAATAAAATAAACCCATTATCATTTCGTTTTTTTCCAAATCACAGAACTGCCTTTGTTCAAGTTCTTCCAGGTTCAGATTAATATATGCCTATATTTCCCCCCCTTTCTAGGATCAGTAATGATTTATTACTGTGGGAACCCACAGCTCCATCTCCTGTAGAAACATTTGAAAATATTTCTTACGGTGTTGGACTTTCAGTGGCCAGCCAGCTGATCAACACATTCAGTAAAGACAGTCAATTCAAATCTACTATTCACTATGGTAATATACTATAAACATCTTACCAAATTATTATGTTTAAGCATATAAAAGTCCAAGTGTATCTCTAATACAGCTGAAGCTACTGAATTGATAAGAGGGCGAAACTATACATAAAGGGGTTACTTGCTGTTCCTGAGGGAAAATTTAAAATCTGCTTAATTTTTAACATCCTTATTGTTTTTTTAAAAATGTGGTTTCTCTTTCTATAAGCTGTTTATTGTGCATGGTTAAAGATTCACTTGTTTTTTGCTTTGCCTTTTGTAGATGATGATAGTGGGTCTGAGGAGGAAACACTCCAATATTTTTCCACCGTTGATCCAAACTACTGTTCCCGGAGAAAGAAGAAAACTGAATCCCAGAACAGGAACACACAGAGTTTTCTGTCAGTTCTTTTGAACATTAACCATGGATTAGTGTCAATATTCACTGATGTCAAGGTATGACTTCTAGGGCGAGAGAACCCATAATAGCTTGAATAGAGTTGTTATTTTGACTATACTGCATAAACCACTATGGTAACACGTTGATCGTTCATAGTATGTTAGGGATGATGTTGGTTTTTGTTTTAAAGGATGGAATTGCTTCAGGTAAAGTGTGGACTAAGCAGAGGAATCTTTTCAGACAACCTATAATTCTCTGATTCTTTCTCCAGCAGGACGATGGGAGTGTATGTGAAGACAAACACGGAGAATTTTGGTTTGAGTTCAGTAGTGGGTCGCTGTTTTTTGTGACAAAGTATGAAGGCTTTGAAGACCAGCATTACATCTGTCTCCATTCTAGTAGCCTCAGCTTATATCATCAAGGTATGCAATGTCAGCGTAGAAATAATGTTTGTGTTCCAAACTATAAAAAGGTGAGGGGTTGAGTAAGGGAGAAAATGAGTGATTGTCATCTAGCAAGTTATACAAAACCTTGACAGCTAGGGTTTGTGGGCCTTACAATTTGAAGATGAGTGAGAAGCAACTTCTCTTTCCAATATATGTTCCTCAAATAATTTTGATTTGATTTGATTTAATATTCCAGAGCACTTGCCTTTCAGTTATTACCCCCCCCCCCGTACAAATATATGAATCCAAATTGGGAATTATTACTTTCTTACAAATGTAAGTCTACTGCAGTCCAATTTATCCACCACAACTGCATTCCAGAAGCTAATTATTATTCATTCATTCATTCATTCGCTGCCCATTTGGCTGGGTTTTCCCAGCCACTCTGGGCGGCTTCCAACAAAATATTAAAATACAATAGTCCGTCAAACATTAAAAGCTTCCCTAAACATGGAAAGAAATGTAGTCATAATATGTCTAAGGAGCTAGTCATGGTGCTTATGTAAGTAAGTAAGTAAGTAAGTAAGTAAACTTTAATACGGTCAAAGACCAGCAATAAATAATACAATTCAGTTCATAATTAGGATTTCTATCTCCTATAATAATATTAAATACTTCACAGTTTAAAAATTGACTGTTAAAAACATGTCTTTTAAAAAATTAAGTCTCTGTCGCCTCTCCATCTGCTATGGATTGACTGGCGTCATTATCTTTGGTGGTTGCTTTCATCTTAGCTTGTCTTATTCTTGTCGCCAAGTAGCAATACTTAGCAACAGCCCTAGTAGTCTCTATATTTGTGTCAGCTAGAAGATAGTTGGTATAAGCTTCTTCTGATCGACCAGGCTGTATAACTAGGAGCGGTTGAATTAGCTCTTTTCTCTCCTCTCGGTATAATGTGCAGTGTAGCAGAACATGCCCTATAGTTTCAACCTCTTTATTATTACATGGGCATGCTTATGCGAAACACAGGAGGGTGAATTGCTAATAACAACCAATTCAGAACTGACATATAGAAAGTTTTTTCTAAGTACACCTATGGTTGCAAAACCATCTATTCGTACAGTAAGAAAGTCGTGTTGGATGTCTGCAGGTATTCCTGCAGAATCTCTGAAGGCCTCCTTTCCTAGAAGAGAACTACTCCTAAATGCATTGTTCTATTTTTAAAATAAGTATAGTATTTCTGTTTGTCAGTATACATAACAAAACAAATTGCTGATGGTTGACAAGAATTTAGAAATCTTCCCTGCAGTTTTACTTAACAAAGTTTGGGTGTTTAGAACATCAGCCAGACGTTAACAATTTTTAGAGTAAAATATGTGGATTTTTTTAATACCTCAATTCAAAATGTCTTTGAAGGACCATCTAACCACAAAGCCGTCTTTCTGCAGGTGTGGTGGATGGAGTTGTCTGTCCATCTGAAGTAAGGCTGCCAACTGCAACGCCACCCCATTGGTTAGAGCCTACTATTTACTTTTCGGAAGAAGAAGGTCTCAGCAGGGCTTCCTCAGATGGTGTGGGAGTGGACTGCTTAAGCATGTTGTCTGTTGCAGTTAAGATACAATCAAATAAGTTGGAGACCAATACAAAGGTTTGTATTTAGAAATTAATAATATAATAATAATAATAATTTATTATTTCTACCCCACCCATCTGGCTGGGTCTCCCCAGCCACTCTGGGCGGCTTCCAGTAAATATTAAAAAACATTAACATGTTACAGATTAAAAACTTCCCTAAACAGGGCTGCCTTCAGGTATTTCCTAAATGTTATGTAGTTGTTCATTGCTTTGACCTCTGATAGGAGGGCGTTCCACAGGGCGGGCGCCACTACCAAGAAGGCCCTCTGCCTGGTTCCCTAATATCTACATATCTATATCTATATCTGTATATACCCTGAAAGTATTTACATGAATACTTTGGATGAACTTGTTTTTGTAGGAGTTTTTAGTTGCTGTTGGACTAAGAGGAGCCACTCTTCAACACAGAGTACTTCCTTCAGGTTTAAGCTGGCATGAACAGGTATGTTAATTTGCTAAATGTTCTGTGCTATATAGGGAGATATTTCTCTTGGGGTGGGGGGTGGGGGCTATGTTCTAACAAGGAGAAAAATCCCTACTGAGTATTGGAGTTCCTGTAAGCTTGCTTTGTGTGACTCAGTCCTGTATAAGTAGGAACCCCTCTCCTTCTGAGTAAAATATACCTTTACAATAAATATATTATCCATCTCTTCTCCTTTTTATATATTCTGCAAAATCTTTCAGCGACAGCTAATGTTATCTTACTTGATTAGAATACAGTGGGCCTATCTTTACACTTTTGTAATTGTAGATTTTGTATTTTTTGAACATTTCTGATGAGCCTGTGTTGGGATATAATCCTCCAGCTTCTGTTACAACTTTTCACGTCCATCTCTGGAGTTGTGCCCTCAATTATAGGTAAGTTAAACAAATAAAGTGTTTGAATCACCCTATTAAGTCCACTGTTGTCCTGAACCAGTTGCTTTAACGTTCAGTTTGTCAAGTTTATTTATGGTCACTTGAAGTTCTGAACTACTTGCTTTCCAAATATGTTTCAAATAATTTTTATTTTTTATTTTTTGGGTAGGCCTCTGTTTTTGCCAACTAGATCACTTCTTACCGTTGAAACATTTAGCATTTCAAGTAGTGTGGCACTGGATAAATCATCTTCTACTCTCAGGTAAAGTTTGTTAAGAACTTTAACAAATCTCACATTTAACTTATATTTCTTTCAACACTTACAAAATTGTTGGAAAATGCAATTCTTTTTTTAAAAAAACCTTTTTGTTATAGAATAATCTTGGATGAGGCTGCTTTGCATCTGTCTGACAAGTGTAATGTTGCAGTGAACCTCCAAAGGGGTAAGTGCATTTCAGCTTTTAAAGGAATTCATACAATTCCAAGTAACTAGTAAGGATATTAAAAGGTGCTTTTACGTTAAGCAACTGTTAGTTGAGCTGGACATGATTGTCTGATGTAGCATGATGGAGGGAAGAAGCTTTGTCATTCTGAATTTCCCATGCATGTGATTCTTTTCTAGTTATGGTCAACATATTAGAATCAAATAGCCAACCTGCATCCCAGTATATTAATGAATTCTGGATTTATTGCTAAACAACTGTAAAGTTGTCCATGGAAGCGCAAGACAAAATCGGCCACTAAAATAGTCATTCTAAAATCATTCCTATTCATAATACAAATAAAAGCAGTTACAATCATAGCCGGGGGTGGGGGTGGGGACTGTCTGATCATTTTCTGTAGTTTGGAAAGGGCTTGAGTTTCAGTCATAACTCAAAAGCTATCAACATGAGGGCATTTGAGGTCTTAAATATGAGGCATAAGCAGCAATTCAGGAGTTCAGCAGATAATTATTTTGTTTTCTTCAGATTATGTTCGAGTTATGGACATGGGACTCTTAGAACTGACTATAAGGGCAGTGAAACCTGGATCTGATGGAGAGAGAGTAAGGAATTGAGTTAAAATATAAAAGCTAAATTATGTGTGGTTTAAGTTTTGGAGTGTGTGTGTTTTTAAGTAATAGTATAATAAAGCTTTGGACTTGAGATACTTGTTGGAAAAAGTGTGCTTGAAATTGACTTTGGCTCTTAAACATACTGGGTCATTTTCTCAACGCATATGTCTGGTTCCTTGATCGTACATTCAGGACTGACTTAAGAAAAGTGCATCTTCTGCTGGTGTCAGACATGATTTTGAATTATTGTGTGTTTAGAGTAAGCCACGTTTTGAACTCCATTGTTCCAGTGATGTGATCCACATTAGAACGTGCTCAGATTCCTGTGCTGCGTTAATGAATCTTATCCAGTATATTGCAAGTTATGGTGATCTGAATCCGCCTGCGAAGATAGAGAATACTTGTGGAGCGACCAAGCAAAATGTTAAGGTATGAAAAGGCATCTCTCTCTTTCTCTCTTCTGTTTCCAGTCACCATAACTTTTTATGGCTTAGCTTTGTCCACAGTTGTGAAAACTTAATTACACAGAGCTTTTTTTAAAAAAAAAAAGATTATCCTACTAATTCACAATAGGCTATGTCTTACTTTGCATGGACAGATGTCCATTTCAGATGTCATTATGCCCTCACCGAATTCGTATTGGTAGCCAGCATTGGTTTTGCAAATATTCTGAAATCTGTCATATAGGGGTAGCAATCACAATTTCAGTTAATTTGTTTAGCTTGAAAAGAAATAACCTAACATTGGTTCCCAAGTGGATGGGTTGGTGCCTTCAACTGAGGGCACTGGCTACTACGAGGGTTAAATATTAATAGCTAACCTCTGGACCGGAGCATTGAATCATCATTTTTACTGTCTATCTAGATCACTTTTGTAAAGTTGAGAAACAACACTCTTGTAACAAACTAAGCTAGCATGCATCATAGCTATATATATTTATCAAGAACTGCACTGTATTTCCTTTATAAGTTTAGATTGGTGTATTTCTTATCTTCCAGACAGATTTCTCTAGCCGGCCATCATCCCAAGGTCCAGTCCTGGCAGAAGCTGACCAACAGATTTTACGGGATTTAATGAGTGATGCTATGGAAGAGATTGAAACCCAGCAATTTACTTCCCCCTCTAAGCCACAAGCTAATGGTAGATCTTTCCAGGTTTCTTCTGTTTTTAAAGAGATGCCGTTTCAATATAGTATTTCAAATGAATCCTGTTAAATTAAGGTTGCCATATGTCTGGAATTTCCCTGGAATGTCTGCCATATGTCTGGAATTTCCCAGACATATCCGGAATACTGCTATCTCTAGCAGTGTCTGGGTGGAAATCATGTCCATGAAAATCTGTCGGCAGTGCTGTTTTTGCAGATTTTTCCTAAAAGTAGCTCAAAAACGGTTTTTGCGGATTTGCCAAAAAAAAGCTGAACAACTTTGGGCAAAACTTTTTCTGTCCTGATTTTCACTGTTTGAAATCTGGCAACCCTATGTTAAATGCCTTCTGCTCATACTTCACCTGCATAATCTTGATAGAAGTGTCTTGTTTCTCTTCTCCCAGGCATTTTGGATGAAAAGACACAAACGCCAGCACCAACTTGCTCAGATCTCTTCCTGTTTCCTGATGAAAGTGGGAACCTCTCTCAAGAGCCAAGTCCTACCTATGCTTCATTCACTCCCCATATGATTAATGAAGCGATAGGAGATGTACCTTCTGAAAATGATGACTTCTGTATTCTTTTTGCACCGAAAGCTGTTGTCTCTGTAAGAAAAATCTAATGTTAATAAGAAATCAAATGTGAGGAAAAAATACCTTTGAAAACTCATAGGTTAACTGATTTGGTTAACAGCTGTTGCATGAAGACAATCTTGTGTTGGATCTGGAGAGCTGGGTCATCCTTTTGGAATGTGACATGACAGATCCACGCAGAGCAGGTTGATAACGCAATTGCTAAATGACTTTAAAGGCGTTTGCTCAAATTGCGCAATAACTCCAGCATGCTGTGGAGAGAAATGGGTAGTTGCCATTTAGTGCAAAATATAGCATGAAGTCTGCTGCTATGTATTATATATGCATTAGAAGTGCTGATTTCAGTATTTTTAATGTTAGAATTAGAAGTTCTCTTTGGGCAAGGGAATGGAGCCCTTCTGTTTGGTTAAAGCAGAGTCAAGCTAAATCAATAGAAAATGCTAGCCCCCCAATTTTACCTAAGTTAGTCTCCAGCTACCTTCTAATTGTAGGGGACGCAGGTGGCGCTGTGGTCTAAACCACAGAGCCTAGGGCTTACCGATCGGAAGGTCGGCAGTTCGAATCCCTGCAACGGGGTGAGCACCTGTTGTTCGGTCCCTGCTCCTGCCAACCTAGCAGTTTGAAAGCACGCCAAAAGTGCAAGTAGATAAATAGGTACCGCTCCGGCGGGAAGGTAAACGGCGTTTCCGTGTGCTGCTCTGGTTTGCCAGAAGCGGCTTAGTCATGCTGGCCACATGACCCGGAAGCTGTCTGCGGACAAACGCCGGCTCCCTCAGCCTATAGAGCGAGATGAGCGCTGCAACCCCAGAGTCGTCCATGACTGGACCTAACAGTCAGGGGTCCCTTTACCTTTTACCTTCTAATTAGCAGAATTGGTTGTTTTGAAGGCCGTTCTTGCCACTGGCCACAGGCAAGTGCCTATTTACAAACCTGCAGTAAACGTAACAACTGGGAGCCAAGCAATATTTATAGTTTTGTCACAGAAAAACAACAACAACAAATGGATAATTTTCTTAAATGTGCATGCGCTTAATATTCTGTAACCTTTTAGGATAAAGTAGAAGAGCCAGTAGTGAAAACTATGGTTGATGATCCGATCCTGATAAAAGAGAACCATTTCAGTCTGCCGGTGAAAAAGGCAGACACAAACAAAGGTCCGTTGAGATTTCCTATCCCATTGGTGCGCTACGTTGTGAAAGAAATCTCACTCATTTGGCACCTTTATGGGGGAAAGGACTTTGGAAATGCACCCCCTACATCTCCAGCTAAGAGTTACATGTAAGTACTTCTGGTATTAGTTTATTAACTTCATACCATAGCGGAAAGATGCATTTGTCTTCAAAACATAAAACTGAACCCCGTGTCCAGGTGAGGGGTTGTTTTGCCCTTTCTCATTTACTCTCTCTCAGAATAGTCCATTGCTTTTCTCTGCATTTCACTTCTTAAACATGGCAGAAAATTGTTTATAACCTTCTTACATAGGAAAAAGATGCATTTGTCTTCAGAACATAAAACTCGCTGGGCTAGTGCATTAAGGGGGGAGGGGACGCTCTAGCTTAGTTCCAGCTAGACTTTCCCCTCCTCCACCTTCAGACAGGGTGTTCTGCAAAGAAATTGTTTTTTTTAAAAAATGATACCATTTATTGCAGCTTTTATTCCCCCCCCCAAACATGGTTTACTATTTCTTATATTCTGTCTTGGGAGATCTTGTAATCCTAAAACCAGGATATTAATAATTGTAATACATAAAATGGCTATTATTTATCTGTGTCAGGACATCATCTCATTCAGTTTCCCCTGGAGCTCCATCTTAGCGAGTGGAAGTGTTTTTTTCTTCCTGGCTAGCATTCCTTGGCTGGCATTGTTGGTCAAATCTAAGTTGGTGAAAGCAGGCAATGTACGTTCAGTGAGTCTGTTCTGAAAATGTTTTTTTTTTTAAGCCACTTTACATTTTTCTAATACTTATAGAATGCTTGTCCATCAAGTTCTTTTGAAGAGGAAAATGCAGTCTGGTTAACAGTGGCAGCTAGTTGATTCCCCCCCCCCTTTTTTTTTACTCTTCAGTTTGTTTACTTTTTATAGAAACATTTATAAAACTGCTCGCCTTATAAAATGTCAGAGTAGTGTTGAGAATGCACTGAGAATAAAAGTTATAATAATACAGTCGTACCTCGGCTCCCAAACGCCTTGGAAGTCGAACATTCTGGCTCTCAAACGATCAAAAACCAGAAGTTTTTCTTTCGGAAGCCGAACGTCCGACGGGGCTTCCGCAGCTTCCGATTGGCTGCAGGAGCTTCCTGCAGCCAATCAGAAGCCACGCTTTGGAAGTCGGAACATTTCGGAAGCTGAACGGACTTCCAGAATGGATTCTGTTCGACTTCCGAGGTACGACTGTAATACAGCACCAAAAGATGACCAGTTGAGCACTGAAACAGTTGTTGCAAGCCAAACCTAAAGTTTAAATGGAAAAATAATACCCTTTCTCCTATTCCAGTAGTCCTCAGAGCTCTCCTTCTCACACACCAACAAGACATGGGCGCAACACAGTCTGTGGTGGAAGAGGAAGGAACCCAGATTTCTTGATGGAAATACAGTTAAGTAAGGTAAGACTAACTGAAATGGCGACAGTTCTTTATTGCTGGGAAGTTCTCTACAACTGATGGGGACCATATTTGCCCATTGGTTTGGCAGGCATAGGATATGAAGCACTACAAAAATACAGAGGCAATGTGGCCTTTTCCTCAGGCTCTTTTTGTGAGCCACAGCAGTATATACTTGGACCTTTTGAACTTACAAAGGGCAGAGGGTGGAATGGCCATAGCTGGTGAATTGGCCACAGCTGGAAACAGGCACTCCTTGCCACTGAAGCCACCTGAATTTGTAAGTGACAACTCTGTATCAAGAAGAATTGCAAACGCTACAGGGGGGGTCTTAATAGGGTTCTTGCCTTTTCCCTTTCCTGGTTATAAGGTCAAATTCCAGCATGAGGTATATCCATCTGGCGAAGCAGAGTGTGAGGTCAACCTGTTGGAGCAACCAGTGTCTCGTCAAGTGGTTGTGGTTCAAGATCTTGAGATCAGAGATCGCTTGGCTACATCACAGATGAATAAATTTCTCTACCTCTACTGCAGTAAGGAGATGCCCAGGAAGGCACATTCTAATATGGTAAGGCCGTGTAACAACTTGCTAAATGTGGAAATGATGGGGCTGAGAATAGATGTGGCGTCCACATGCAGCGTAGAAGTCTGTGTTCCACTAAAGTTGTATCTGACCTCCACTGGGACTTGAAAAACAGTCCATAAAAATTCACATATACAATGGCTGCAACTTTTACTGCATGTTGCATTGAATTTGAGTGACAGCAATTTTGACACAAGTTCAAAACACCCAGTAATAAAGATATCAGTGATGATTCTGCTGTAAAGATTCTTTATCTTTTATATATGCTCTCAGAGCAATTTGCAAATATACGTTCATTTTTATTCAGCTTTTCTTTTTCTCTTCACTTGTTACTTCAGTTGACGGTCAAAGCTTTGCATGTTCGTCCAGAGTCGGGCAGATCGCCCCAGGAGTGTTGTTTGCGAGTGTCATTAATGCCACTTCGTCTCAACATTGACCAGGTTGGTTTAGCAAGCAACACTTCTTAGGAAAGTATATATATATATATATAATTTATGCAGTGTAATGATTCCTTAATCACTCGTTCCTAAAATCTGTAGTAAACATTTTGTGGGTGTGAATTGCAAAGTTTGCAACTATAGTTGTGCAAAGTTGCCTTTATTGCATAAGTAACTTGCTTCGGTGGAAGAAAGAGAATCATTTATGAAGTACAGTTGGTGGTTGTTGCTGTTTATTGAATTTATTGGTTGTTTTCTTTTGCCAAAGGTAACCCAAAACAACTTATAGCCAAAATGTTTTTGTTAATCATTGGAGAAAATCTCATAATCATGGTGGGCAGGGTATTTATGGATGGAGGTTCCTCCAGGGATGTATGTTCAGTGGGTATTTTTGCGCCTTGTGCACAGTGTATCTTTGCACCTGCTTGTGTGGTCCACTCACTGACAGGTGGTAAGGATCTTTTGCCTTCATTGCAACAGTGCTTCTACATGCAGCACTTTTATTTTCCTCAATATGAATGGAAAGCATAGGAGAAAGTAAAAGGGGCTCATGGGAAACCACCACAACTTGACCTAACCCTGCCACTCATGGAACCAGTATCTGAGTGAGAGGCCTGTTTTGCTCTTTCTCAACTTGCCTGGCTGGCAACCCATTTACTCTCGCCCATAGATGTCGATGGGAGCCATTGAGAATCGAGCCAGCCTGTGTCAGAATAATCCATTCCTTTTCTCTGCATTCCCCTTTTTATCATTGGCTTATGTATAGGCATATGTGATGTATATAAAAATGTGAAAACACTTTCTCTTGTCCCTTCCTTCTGTTGAACTCAAAGAAGTGTCTAACAGGGATGGTCAAGCTGTGTCTATCCCAGGCTTCATCCAACTTGGCCCTCCAGATGTTTTGAGACTACAGTTCCCATCATCTCTGACCACTGGTCCTGCTAGCTAGGGATCATGGGAGTTGTAGGCCAAAAACATCTGGAGGGCCGAGTTTGAGGAAGCCTGGTCTATCCTGATGTTGCTGAACTACAACTCCAATCAGTCTCAGGCAGCACAGCCAATCACCCAGAGGTAATGGGAGTTGTATTTCAGTAACATCTGGAGGGCCACAGTTCAGTGGCGTAGCGTGGGGGGTGCAAGGGGTGCCGGCCGCACCGGGCGCAACATCTGGGGGGGCGCGCTGGCCTCGGCGCTCAGCTGCAACGCCGGGCGTGCTTCCCTGCCTGTGCTCGGCTCCTTCTCCGCCGACGCTCCGGGGTCCCGGCAGCAAAGCAGCAGCAGCAGGACAGGAGGAGGAGCAGGAGAGATGCGGCTTTGCCAAGCGGCCAGCGCCCCCCTCCCGGCACTTTTCCTCCCCCCCCCCGCAAGTCCCCCCGTCTCTGGCGGGAACAGCTGGAAGCCAAGGAGGAGGGGGGGAGGGAAAGGGGAGGGGGGAGAGAGAGCGAAGCTCCCTGGCTGCGCCGGGGAAAAGCCCACACTAGTGGCTGGCTGGCATGCCCGTCATGCTCCTCCTCTGCGGCTCCGCCCACTCCCAGCGTCGGGGGGAAAAAATTAAAAAGAAAGCTGCAGGCACAATTTTGGGCATGGGTGCCTGCTGGAGGGGGGGGGTGACACTCAGGGCTGCCCCCCCCCGCGATCGGCACCTCAAAAATCGAGCCCAAAAGCAGCTTTCTTTTGCCGGGCTGGGGCCTTGGGAGGAGGCGAGGGGGCGGGCTAGTGAGGAGGCGCCACGCTAGTGGCTGGCTGGCATGCCCGTCATGTCCCTCCTTGCTGGCCTCCTCTGCAGCTCCGCCCAGCCCTGGAGAACTTTTCAAACACGTTGAGCAGGCAGCCACGCTGGAGCTTCACTCCTGATTAAAACACAGCCTCCAGACCCGGCCTGCCTACCATTCCTTCCCACTGCAGGAGTGGCTCCCAGTTTGGGTTGAGCCTTGATAGAAAAAGCTAGAGAGAGGTGTGTGCCTGGGGTGGGGATGGGGGCTGCGTGTTGGACTTTTCGGCTTTGTTTGCCAGCAGAGCTGAGTGGAAGGAGGACAAAATTGATTGAAAAAGCTACCGGTAGAGAGAGAGAGCTAATGTGTGCCTGGGGTGGGGTGGGGGTGGGGCTGCGTGTGGTGTGGAGACTTTGGGCTTTGTTTTTCGGTGGCAGGGAACTTCATTGTCTGTGTCTTTATTAATTTATTTAAAGAACAACAAACTGGTGATTGCTTTAACTTTTTGATATGTGGTGATTTGAATCATGAGGATGAATTAGAAGAACTGTCGAGTCTTCATAGAATCATAGAATCATAGAGTTGGAAGAGACCACAAGGGCCATCCAGTCCAACCCCCTGCCAAGCAGGAAACACCATCAAAGCATTCCTGACAGATGGCTGTCAAGCCTCTGCTTAAAGACCTCCAAAGAAGGAGACTCCACCACACTCCTTGGCAGCAAATTCCACTGTCAAACAGCTCTTACTGTCAGGAAATTCTTCCTAATGTTTAGGTGGAATCTCTGGAGCAGCAGAAAACAACCTTTCTCCCTCCTCTATATGACATCCTTTTATATATTTGAACATGGCTATCATATCACCCCTTAACCTTCTCTTCTCCAGGCTAAACATACCCAGCTTCCTAAGCCGTTCCTCATAAGGCATCATTTCCAGGCCTTTGACCATTTTGGTTGCCCTCCTCTGGACACGTTCCAGCTTGTCAGTATCCTTCTTGAACTGTGGTGCCCTGAACTGGACACAGTATTCCAGGTGAGGTCTGACCAGAGCGGAATACAGTGGTACTATTACTTCCCTTGATCTAGATGCTATACTCCTATTGATGCAGCCCAGAATTGCATTGGCTTTTTTAGCTGCTGCATCACACTGTTGACTCATGTCAAGTTTGTGGTCTACCAAGACTCCTAGATCCTTTTCACTTGTACTGCTCTCAAGCCTTGAGTCTTGAATGAGTCTTGCTTTGGAATTGAGGACTTCATTAGATTTTCTTCTGCCTTTTCATTTTATTTTGTTCTAAGGGCTTGTTAGAGATAATGTATAAGCATGGTGTCAGCTCCCTTGAAAAAAGGTCGACAACTCTGGGAAATGGGGGGGGGCAGAAGGTGATCTCGTCTAGGGCGCAAAAAAACCTAGCACTGGCCCTGTTGCCCCCCCCCTAGTTTTGATCCTGGGTACGCCCCTGCGTGCAACTCTGCCCGTCGGCGTTTTGTTATTGGTTTGCCCAGCTACCACGGTAAATATGGCGCTGTGCACCCGGGCGAGCGAGTCCCTGCCCCGAGGAGCCTGCCGCCTGCATTCGGCCCAAGAGAGGAGGGATGGGAGCCGTGCCAGCAAATGTCATTACGCACACACTCATCCAAAGTGCTCGCATAGCCCGGCTAAGGAAGCGCGGCCGCAGGAAGCCGCTTCCCACAGGCCAGACCTCTGCGCCCCGCAGTTTCTGCCTGGCGGCTCTCCGATGTCTCGCGCGAGGAGGCATCCCCAGCTAGTGCCCAGGCCTTTTTAATTTGGAGAATTGAATCCATTGGAGAGGGCCAATGGATTCAAACCAACCTTAGGGAGGCGATCTTTCTGAATTGGAGTATTTTTATTTATTTATTTATTTATTTTATTCCACCTCCCCCCCCCCCAAAAAAAAACGGGACTCAGGGTGGCTTACAAAAAGTTAAACAAGACAGATAAAATACAAAACATATTGCAAAGAAGCTAGGGTGTGGACTCTCCTTCCCTGGAGGTTTTCAAACAGAAAGTGGGTGGCCATCTGTCAGGAATTCTTGTAACTGTGATTTCTGCATTGCAGGGGGTTGGACTAGATGGCCCTTGAGGGCCCTTTCAACTCCACAATTACATTATTTTGCCTTGGAAGGTAGTGGACTCTCCTTCACTGAAGGTTATTAAACACAGTTTGGATGCCTATATGGCAGGAGTTCCTTAGCTGTGATTCCTCTGCATTGCAGGGGGTTGGACTAGAGGACCTTTGGGGAACCCTTCCAACCCTACAATCCTATGAGTCTATGTTGCAGCGGTGGGTGAGGGGTAGGATTGGAACTGGGACCTTCTTTAACTAATCTAGTGGAAGAGACTCGAGTGCTAAAATCCACGGGTTAGGGGGCGCAAATTACTTGCCTTGCCCCGGGTGCTGACAACCCACGCTACGCCACTGCCACAGTTTATCCACTCCTGGTATATAAGACGGTTTCACTTGTTTGTGATTTATATGCTACTTTTATGTTTCAGGATGCCCTGTTTTTCTTGAAGGATTTTTTCACTAGCCTGTCTACAGAAGTAGAAGTCCTAATGACTCCAGATCCCGAGGGTAAATAATTTGTCTTTCTTTTCTTTTCTTTTCTTTTTTGGTAATGAATTCATAGAAGCATATACATGGACAGCAGAGCTACAAGCAAATAACTCTTTCATTGGCAGCCTTATATTTCAGCATGAATTTATTTATCTATTTGCAGTTAAGAAGCCTCCTGGTGCAGATGTAACATGTACCTTGCCCAGACACCACAGCAATTTCAAAGAGCCAAGTCCAGTCATTTCTTTCTCCTTACACAAGCGAGCGAGCCAGAACGGAAGTGTCGATTCTGTGGATATGCTCAATGGGGATGACCATAATTTTGCACACGAAGAGGCATCATTCAGTGACCAGCCAATCTTTTTCAGGTACCTTGAGACATAGATCACAGGTGGCTTCAGGTGTTGTTGGACTCCGGCTCCCATCATCCACAGCATGCACATCCAATGGGCAAGAACGATGGGAGCTGTAGTTGAGCAACATCTGGAGGACCACAGATCCCTGCCCCCTACCACCACCTTAGATCCATGAGATGCTCTAGAGAACTTACAGTCATCTCCTATTTCACTCCTATTTCACTCCTTTGGTAAACTCTTAATTTCTGAAGTCCAGAAGCATCTATTTTATAATCAGTGGACTTCTTCCATCTGTAGCCCCAGTCCAGAACCCTATATGTGTAACAAAGCATATATGCATTTATATATACGGAACATCCTGCATGTGTAAGGCTATTTATGGGCAGTGGGGTAAAGATCACGGTCCTTGCACTGTTGGCAGCATCCCTGATCTCTTGACTGCATTGATAGTGAGTGGTTAGTTTGTGTTTGTGGGTGAAAAAGAGAGAAGTGAGCAGACTGCGTGTGCACACGTAAATGCACCTGCATGTAAGGGGCCAGTTGTTTGTCTTTGTGCCTTCTGTGTAAGGATGGGAAGGATGTGTGTATTAAACAAGCACTCATTAACGTAAAAAGGGGTGCGGGGGACTTCAGCCTTAGCCACACTCACCACTGAGTCTGGTCCCATCCACTGGAAAGTAGCTCCTGGGGGTAAAAAGGTTGCCCACCTGATGTTTAAGCTCATCATATTCATACTTCCCCCACAGTGTATATTATGTGACTGTTTTCATCTGATGTTAAACTAAAAAGATAGGAAATACAAGTTTCCTTCACAGGACCAAGCCTTGCTTGCATGTAGTACAGTGTGAGGGTTAAGGTATGACTGTATTCTTAAAAATGCTGCACGGTAGAACTGCACTTTAACTTTCCTAAAGATGACTTTTCTGAGTATAAACATTATCAAAAAGAATAGAAGTATGAGACTGGATTTTGTAAGATTAAGATGACCAGTAGGTCTGGCAACTTTTAAATCCCCTAGAACAGGGGTGGCCAACTCCCAAGAGACTGTGATCTACTCACAGAGTTAAAAACTGGCAGTGATCTACCCCCTTTTTGGGGGTTCAGGTCAAAGTTGTTGAGCTTTTTTAGGAGGGAGGAAGGCCCATTTTGGGGGGGGTTCGGGTTAACGTTGTTGAGTTTTTTCAGGGAGGAGGTAAAATATTGAGCTTTTTTAGGGGAGCCACAGTTGTTCAGCTTCTTTGGGGGGAGCCAGTGATCTACCGCAGACGTCCAGTGATCTACCAGTAGATCACGATCTACCTGTTGGACATGCCTGCCCTAGAAAGTTGGGGATTTAGCAAATATAGGTGGAGGTTAGTGATCCTAAAAAAAAAAGAAATGGAACTCAGGAATGTTAGTTTTACTTTTTTGCCATCTTAGGTTTTATTTGTTGATCCCAATCTTCCAACTGTTTTTTTTGTTTCTGTGTAGCATGTTATCACGTATTTTTCCTTTTAGAGAATTTCGATTTACATCAGAAGTTCCAATACGTCTTGATTACCATGGCAAACATGTTTCTATGGATCAGGTTTGTTGGCTTTTGTTGATAAAATTAGCCTTTTGGAGTGTCATATTCAATAGTTCTTTCTTTATTTTGGAGAGATGAAACATTTATGCTCAGAATCTTCAAATAAATCAAAAGATTGCTAAATTTATGGTCTTGCAAATAAGTCCAGAAAAGCTGGTAGCCTGCAAAGATTCTTACCACTCCTACACATACATTTTGAAGGCCATTTGTGGTTTAAAAGAAAAAATCACCAACTTTCTGCTTTGTCACCTGGAGGAGATTCTTGTTCACTGCAGGCAGCTTGCAGGTGAGGGGACCTCCAACTTTCATTAAAGCAGCCAGAACCCAATATGCCATCAACTTTCAGGTGGCATTCTGCAGTAGGTAGTAGTGAAACTTACATACCTAACTGCAAAACAGGAATAATTTCATTGGTGGCCCCTCATAGTGATGGCTGTGGAATACTTACTCTAGGAAAGCTAAATTTGTCCTTTCAGTGCCTGGACTGCCTTTGTTCTCACAGGGCTCAGGCTATTTAAGATCATGTACTTTAGTCTCTGTTGTTATGGTTGGTGGCTTCTAACCTCCTATAACTTGATGGTGATGCCAGCTTCTATGCTTTCGGTTGTATTTTATTCCGTTTTTATTATATTTTGTGTTTGACTTTAGCGCCAATCGACTTTCTAAAGCTTATTGTGAATTCTTAAGCTAGCATTTCCTTTCTTTTTCTATGCAACACCCAGGGACTTTTATTTTGGGAGGCAACTTATAAATACAGTTAATTTAGTAGAGAAATGATGAAAAGCAGTCAAGAATACTTTGGTGTTTAAATTGCTGCTTATGAACCGTTTGACCCTTTTAACTTTCAGGGTACATTAGCTGGGATTCTGATTGGGCTTGCTCAGTTAAACTGCTCAGAATTGAAACTGAAGAGGCTTTGCTATAGACATGGGTAAGTTTCTCCAGTTGTTCTAATGGAGTTGCTGTGTTAGGCTGTCCGTTCCAGGAAAACCAACACCGAGCATTGTAATTGTGGGTGGAATTCAGCGTTGCATTCTTCCAGTGGTTCCATCTGTACAGGCATTACAACTTGCCATACAGAACTATCCTCCCTCTCCTCCCCCTGTGCACCGTTCTGTGGGTTCTCTTGACCCCACTAAGACAATTTGGGGGTGGGTGCACAGGGGGAGGAAAGCAAGAGGGTGGAAGTCCTTGTGCGGGACTTCTGCTGGAGGGGCTGGTGAGGTGACTCCTGCCCTGTGTTTGCTGTGAAGGAAAGACAAACAACACTTCCACTAGTTCAAGCACTTCGGACTGCATGGCTGAACTTTCCCTCCCTCTCCTGTCTCTATGAAACCCCTGTGTGCCCCCTAAATTGCTCCAGAGAGTTGGGGCAACCCCAAAACATATTTAGAGGTACACATGGAGAGGGAAGGAAGTTCCGTAGTGCAGCCAACGGTGCTTGCTCTAGCAGAACTGTTTGGTTGGTAACTGGCCAAAGTAATTCACAGATCTTAATAGCAATAAGGGATGTAGTCTCTCCATCATACCTTCCTATAATTCTTTAGGTAACAAAATGTTACTTTTGTACACACACAGGTTGCTAGGTGTGGATAAGCTTTTCTCTTACGCCATCTCAGAATGGATTAATGACATCAAGAAAAACCAGCTACCAGGTATTCTAGGAGGAGTCGGGCCAATGCATTCATTAGTTCAATTAGGTAAGTTCCTGCAGTATTTTTTAAGCCTCTCTGTTTTTGATTCTACGTGCATGCATTCAAATGAATGAATATTTTTCCTGAGCATATCATGCTGTCTTTAATTACAGTGCAGGGTCTAAAAGACTTGGTGTGGTTACCAATAGAACAATACCGAAAAGATGGCCGCATTGTAAGAGGCTTTCAGAGAGGCGCAGCTTCTTTTGGTACATCTACTGCAATGGCAGCGCTGGAACTGACAAACAGAATGGTTCAGACCATACAGGTATGTTTTCCCTTTATCGATGGGGATAGGCAAAGGAGGCCTAATCTTATTTGAAGCAAACAAAATTTTGGGAAATGGTTTCAGAAGTCAACTAAAGCCTACAATTACATAGCCAACTGAGATCTCTCTTTTTTCGTCCTTAATTAAGAGGAGGGAATGTGTGGCCTGTGATGTTTTGGTAGCTTGGTATTTGGAATAGCATTTTAAAGAGTTAGGCATGAATGCTGAAATCTGAACACTCTAATTTTTATTTGCTTTTAGAAGTCATGTCTATTCATTGCTGGCAAAATATCTGTAGATGCAGCAGGCATTGTGTGAGAGAGGAGGAGTTATATACTGTAAGGAGACTGTGGGGATGCATATTGCAGCTCCCCGTGGGAATCATGTCAGCAGAGCCCAGGTAGCGTAGGGTTGGAGATGAAAGACTGATTTTATCCACACCACAGTAATACCCCCCAAGAAATATTATATCCCCACAGAAGTGAATGTCAATAATTAACTTAGTTGGGAGAAAATGAAGGTGTGCTCTAATTGGTCCCTTTGAATGCCATAATTTGCTCTTTTTTGGACCAAGCCCTAGTGTATGTTGGGAACCAGCCGGTGTGGATAGATAGATTACATGGAGCCCTGGGAGATGAGAATGCATTCTTAATATTTAGCATCGGCTTGTGTTTTAAAAAGCTAGGAGGCTTATCATAATGTACAGATAATTGGATATTATTGCCATATCTAGGTTATTACTGGCTCACCACACGTGGTAAGAGAATGCTTTTTTTATATATTTATTGAAACTGATACTTAGGCAGCTGCAGAAACAGCTTATGACATGGTTTCCCCGGGGCCTAGTTTAATTGAGACAAAGAAGATCAAACGACTTTCTCGCTACCGCCTGGCTCATCAGCCTGTGGACCTTCGTGAAGGTGTGGCCAAAGCATACAGTGTTGTAAAAGAGGTAAGGAGCATTACCATTGCCTTCTGGCCATCTGCATTGCATTCACAGAGGCAGGGAGAGATGCCTTCGGAATGGGTATTGAGCGCCATTTTTAGGATATTGCTATGGCTTTAATGAGGGATGCTGGTGATGCTCTGAGTTAAACCACAGAGCCTAGTGCTTGCCGATCAGAAGGTCGGCTGTTCGAATCCCCTCGACGGGGTGAGCTCCCGTTGCTCGGTCCCAGCTCCTGCCAACCTAGCAGTTCGAAAGCACGTCAAAGTGCAAGTAGATAAATAGGTACCGCTCCGGCGGGAAGGTAAACAGCGTTTCCATGCTCTGCTCTGGTTTGCCAGAAGCGGCTTAGTCATGCTGGCCACATGACCCGGAAGCTGTACGCCGGCTCCCTCAGCCAATAAAGCAAGATGAGCACAGCAACCGCAGAGTCGTCCGCAACTGGACCTAATGGTCAGGGGTCCCTTTACCTTTATGGCTTAATGAGGCTATATATCCTTCATTTTTCTGCACAATAATTTTATTTCTCCTTAGGGGAGTGGTATTTTCTCCATGTTGGTTTCTCAGGTGGACACCCAAGAGTGGGTTGCGGTTGCTTGGTGTCTGTGCAATGTGGCATTTCAGCTGCCCTTTGTGACGTGCTGAAACCCCTAACCACTGCTGGCTCTGATTGCTCTGTCGTTGGTTTCTTTCCAATGACTAGGAACAGATTTAAATCCATGCTTGACATTTTGTTTCTCTTGCCCAATGTGCGGCCCAGCAGGCCACACACTGCATTTCACCACTGGTTGTATCCACTCGCTTTGAAACCAGCTTCTGGAGCTTAGGCGACTCACGTGGGCATCAAGCTATTTAGCCAGTGCAGCTCTGCAAGAACTGAATTCACCGTTTTGCTGCTCTGTAGGAAGGGCTTCCCTGTTTCATTGGGGTGAATAATGGGATGTAACTGAGAGGGATTCTGGGGCTTAGAAAGACTGGTGACCCAACCCACCGCCCCGCCCCCAGCAGTTTACTTCACTAAAGGGAGATGGTGCAGTTCTTAACACTCTGTTTTGTGTTTCTGGGACTCTCTTAAGGGGATTACAGATACGGCGCATACCATCTATGAAACTGCTGCTCGAGAACATGAGAACAGAGGAGTCACTGGAGCGGTGGGAGGTGTCCTCCGCCAGATCCCGCCAACTGTAGTGAAACCTCTCATAGTGGCAACGGAGGCGACGTCAAATGTGTTGGGCGGCATGAGAAACCAAATCAGGCCCGATGTGCGTCAGGAAGAGTCCCAGAAGTGGCGTCGTGGAGAGGACTGATAGCTTTAAGCATGTCTGACGTACAGAGACTGGGAAACTGGAAGCATAAATCGTTTATCCTCATGGCAGCTTTAGATGGGACGTATCCTTTGAATATGCTTATCTCAGGAACACAAGAGATTGGAAAGCAATTGGATGGCAAAACCTGAAAGCAAGTTTGGTCAGTGCCAAATGGAGTGGCACCTTTTTAAAAAAAAAATTACGGCCAAATCCAGGAAAATGCTGGCTTTAGACTGGGCACCATGTCCTCTTTGGTATCTTGATATTTGTTGTTGGCAGGGTATTTTTGTCCTTTCGAAGCAACCACACTTCCCATACTTATCAGTCTACATGTATATAAAGGGGTTCCCCAACCATGGTTGAAATATGTTTTAAAAAGCAAAGGGTTACATTAGTGCCCTTCTGTAACAGGGTTGATGTCTGGTGTGAGACATGGACACTACAGGATACTAAAAGGAAAAGGGGATTTCAATTATTTTGCTAATTGTGACTGTCTCACATGTGGCACTTAGCAACAAGGACAATCTGTCTGGATACCTGGTCAGAAAATTGTTTTCAGACGACTGTGGACACTAATTGTTTCCCCTACATAATGAATTCCTCCTTTTGTGGAGATTTGAGCAATCTGAATGTTGCAGACATGTTCTGTTGTGTTGCACTTTAAAGAATTTTGCCTGTATATTGCCTTTTTAAAATAGTTGTTAATAAATGTGCATTTTGTCCTTATGTAGTTTTAAAACTTATGCAAATTACTTAAAGGGGCAGAACACTGCAAGATCATCAGTGACATTAAAAATGGATTGAAGTGCTTGCAGTTATTCAGATTGCTGCATAGGAAAAAGGTGTCTAGTGAGTGGTTGGTTCTGAATAAACACCTTGAGAATATAGTTTGTGGGGAAAGGTGTCTTGTGAAAGGAATATTGGGACTTATATATGTTGACATGAGTTCATGATTCAGTTTAAATGCTATGCAAGTTACATCTTGGTAGTCATTTTTTCCAATTTTCGCAGCAAAGAGTTATTTAAAACTTGTTCAGATATCAGAATATTTTTTGATTAATTTGACAAGCTGATATTCTACTGTGATCCTAATTTTCTTAATTGATTCCAGATCCTAATTTGTGTGCACTTTTTCATTGGAAACAGAGCTCAGAAATATTGTACCCTGAGAGGGTATGCAGATTCATATTAAGCTTCTCTTCTGACACACAGTGGCAACTGCAGTGAATCTTCTTCAGCAGTTTCTTCAAAATAAACTCTGCATTTTGGGGTTCTTCATGGAGACATTCAGCAATGAAATCAGTTGCTGTCATTTAGAAGCTGCTTTCTTAACATAGTTAAGAAGCAATGTATACATTTGAATAAAGGTCCTCTGGGCAGAGGTAGCCAGCTAGTGTTTGAGTGAATGAGTTAGACTGTATTTGGAGATAGGTGCTAATAGAGCAAAGAACAAGCACCAGTAAGCTAAGCAATAACATTACAATCAGCTGTCTCTAAACCAGGGTTAGGGATTCTTTGATCCTCCAGATATTTTGGTTCCTCACCCCTGCTCTAATGCACAAGGGAAATTGCAATCTACCCCACTCTTCTGAGGCTAGTATTTTTATTTCTGACATTGGCTACAAGTATCTGAAGAAGTGTGCATGCACACGAAAGCTCATACCAAGAACAAACTTAGTTGGTCTCTAAGGTGCTACTGGAAGGATTTTTTTATTTTTTTATTGGCTACAAGTGTTTACAACATTCATTCCCCATCTTTCTTTCCTTTGGTATACCGTGGCCAATATAACAGCCACGGCTTCCTGCAGTATTTTCCCCTGCATTCCTGTCTCTGTATGCATGCCATTTGACACTATGACCCTGGATTATTTATTTTTAGTTCAAAATATTGCCCATCCCTAACCTAAGTTACTTACGAACTTCACCAAGGGTATTAGGATGGATGTTCTGGGCACCTTGTCTAACAGCACTTAATGCAAAGTAATCTTTCTCCACTTCACATTGCTGATTGCTATGTTAACATGATGACAATGAGTTGAGAAGAAGTAAAGTCAATACATTTACTAATGTGTTGGGAATAAACACAGTTTCACTTGTCCTGAGTGCACTGTTGGCAGTATTTTGCAGCTTAAATAATGGTAGTAATTGATACAGATGGTTGGACCTAGAACAACTTAAAAATTAGACCCACAGTGTATAAGAAGAATCAGACTGCCTGCCTTGTTTGGAGTGCTTCCATTAACAAGCAGACATTACTACGAAGGACTTAAATCAAAATGCTAATTGATATTTATTGCAGAAATAGCACGGTGTGTTGCTGCCTTTTTTGCAAAACAAATTCAATACCTTGCTACGCAAATACAGTTATCACAATACACAAAGCACAACAGGCTGAATAATAACTGTAAACATTTTATTGTATATACCGTACATATGAACTGTATATGTTGCACATACTGGGCTAGACCTTTACGTTAGGAAATAACCAATAAAATGTTTTATTATTATTCAGCCTGTTGCGCTTTGTGTATTGTGATGGCTTTTTTGCAAAGGCAAAGCAATCCTGTTTCTCATTTGCCAGTTTCCCTTTAGGTCATGGGTAGGCAAACTAAGGCCTGGGGGCCGGATCCGGCCCAATTGCCTTCTAAATCCGGCCCGCGGACAGTTCGGGAATCAGCGTGTTTTTACATGAGTAGAATGTGTCCTTTTATTTAAAATGCATCTCTGGGTTATCTGTGGGGCATAGGAATTTGTTCATCCCCCCCCCATATAGTCCTCCCCCCCCCACAAGGTCTGAGGGACAGTGGACCGGCCCCTGGCTGAAAAAGTTTGCTGACCCCTGCAGGTGCTTTATCTGCTCTTCCATCACATGCACTGAAGATAAAGGAGTAGTGGCACTTACAGGCTTCTCGTGCAGTAAACAGGCAGACCAAACCATCCCATCATGAACCTCCTTTAACATGTCCAGCCAATACGAATACCCCACATTTCTCAATACAGTGCTGTGCAAAAAAGGCAAAATAAGATGCATTAATATACGTTGGCTGTAAAGTGCACATTTTAAATAAGTTGTGCCACTTGGTCTAGATCTGTCCTTAATCTCTAGACGGTGTGACACAAATGGTCAAATGCAGAAGAACCAGGGCTGAAAGCTAATTTGTGCTGATTCAACTCAAGAAGCTTTCCATCGGAGCTCCTTTGTTAGCCTCTAGCCAACTGTGCCCAAGCCTTCTTGGTAGTCTAATGTCTGCAAGATGAGAAGGAAAACTGGTAATGAGTCAATGAGATTTTAGCATGCTCCATAGGTAATGGCCCATTGGGTGCTAGTAGCAGACTGCCGATCTAGGTGTAGAAACAGATTTTGAATCAACTTTTGAAAACTTCTCTAGAGGAAAAGAAGCTACAAGCAAGCCCTTGCATTTAGATCCCAATGCAGCTGGTTTGGAGTGGTTAAGTCGTGCAACCATTGTTGTGTATTTTTGTCCTGATTCAGGCAGGTTGCAATATGTGTCTACGTACTTCTGGCAGACGCTGATACTCTGTCTGTTTCCCTTGATCAACAGAAGGAAGTGTCAAGAACATAATTTTTTTCTGGAACATATAAGAACCAAATTACTAATGTTTTGCAACTTGCTACTTTGCAGAAGGCAAGGTATTCTATGTCGATGTAAAATAATATGTACAATTAAACCTAGTTGCTTCACATAGATGATCTGTGGGAGCGTCTGTTTCACAATGGCAGAGGAACATAGGAAGCTGCCTCATACCAAGTCCAGCTAGCTTTCGAAGAGTGGAGATGCCAATAACTGAAACTGGGACCTTCTGCATGCGAAGCAGATGTTCTTATGCTAAGCTACGGCTCTTCTCTAATGAGTTCACATCAAAAGTCTTGCACAGTCGTCCCAGTTTTGCTCAGGCATCATTTGCACATAGTTGTGGTATCCTGTGAACATGCTTTCCTAGCTAGATCTCCCACCTTTCCTTCTAAAAACCAACTGCCACCACAGTTCTCCTTGACTATGAGAAACGTGGCACAGAAAAGGTTTCCCTTTGGCTTGCAGGGCTGGTAAAATGGGTTACGGCTCCACGTTCAGCTCAAGGCAGGAATTAACACTTTGAAAGTGGGCCACTATCATGTCGCTCTAGTTTGCTTCCTGCCTTTAACACTTTCAGTCAACCATCCCTTCAGCTTCTTCAACTACTTCTCAGGCTAGTTCTTTGCTGCTTCATATGCTATCTTTCTTGCCTGTCCCTAATGCTTTGCTGTGGGTTGGTGTTCTTTTGATTTTGGGTTAATAATACGGTGCATTTACCACCGTTTAGTGAACTTTATAAACCATAAGCTGCATCCTTGAAGCTCCATATATCAGCAGCAGCTGATGTAAAAGTAGCCGGATCTCTTGGAAACGGACTTGAGCTAGGCAACCTGCCGATGGGACACCTCATTCTTTTTCTACGTACTGTATTTGTAAAATAGCAAGACGCGGTTAATTTAGTAGAAATCTGTTTTACATGTGAAACATGCCAGGCCTCGTAGCAATAGTGTATTTTTTCAACAGTGACAAACATGCGGGTATACGTTCTCTTGGATTGCTGTTGTTTATAACCTTGCCTCGTCCATCACCAGCCTTCTACAGCTTATGATTCTGACAGGAAATGGAACTTTTTGCAAATGCTGGTTCGTGTTTACATTTTGAAATCAAGTTGACTCATTAGTACACATGTACTTCACTTTGTGTGGTATAATTTTGTATATAGCCTGATAATGTAAAAAAAAAAAAAAAAAAAAAAAAAAAGCAAAACCAAACTAGAATCCTATTAAAACTAGAAGTTACTCTGGAAGAGAGCTGCTGTAGTCCTTTTTCTTCTTTCCTTATTTGGCTTCAAACACTGTAGTTCCCCACCCCCACCCCCAGCTATGCTTCCAGCATAGTTTCTTGGTACCAGTTTTGATGTATATCAACTAGTAAAGGCCTTACACAAATATGGTGTTCTGTTCGATGCAATTAATTCATGATTTTGTCAGCTGCTGTCATTATCAAAATAAACAGTCTAAACTGATGTTTTGTGTGGGTTTCCTTGTGTCGACTTATTGTTGGAACTGTAAAAAGGTCTGATGCACATGGCCAAGGTTTTTTTGTGGGGGTTTTTTTGGTAGTGTCCAAATCAGCAGGAACACTACAATTATATACCCCTCCCACCCTCTCACTATATATAAGGGTCTGGTGACTTCTGTTTCAGTGTATCTGAAGAAGTGTGCATGCACACGAAAGCTCATACCCAGAAGAAACTTAGTTGGTCTCTAAGGTGCTACTGGAAGGAATTTTTAAATTTTTTATTTTGTTTTGACTATGGCAGACCAACACGACTACCTACCTGTGGCTACAATTATATGATAAGGGAACCAAAACCAGCCCTTTGACTCTTAGCAAAAGTCACCCCAAATACCAGATTCCCATATATACTGTGAAGTCCAGTCCCACAATGTGCCCAAAGGAAAGAAGTAGCACACTGCAGTATTGGCTGGATCCCACATGTATGCCTTGGTCCATGACTGCACCATCCGATGGTGACAGGAATGTGTAAACAAGACATTGTAAAACACCTGTGTTTCAACGTCCCCTTATGATCACACAGCTGCTAGTTATCGATGAGAAATTAAAGGGCTATTGTAGACATGTCTGAACCAGTTCAGTTAACTGCGCTCAAGCGACTGAGGTGATCACCCTTAAGTCACTTGTTTTTTATATTTTTTGGGAGGTGGGGGGAATGCACACAACATGGGGATATCACTAACTGAGAGAGCGAAGCTTCATCGCTGCGCTTACTTATGGCCTCCCATGTCTTACACTTAAAAACAGGCATTACAAATTTATACCTTTTGGGGATAACCAATTTTCATTGCCTGAAGGCAGCCACTAAAATGCTAAAGCAGTTATCCAGAGTGCTGAACTTCAGGGTAAGTTAAAGTGTGTTGATAGATACTGTTTTGATTTTGATTATACATTTTGGTTTTTTTATATTGTGGTTTTATTCTGTGAACCGCCCTGAGACCTGTGGGTATTTATTAAATTTATATACCACCTGAGGGTGGTATAATAAATAATAATGATGATAATAGATACTAGCCAGTGGATTAGAGTTGGGCTTTTTTTTTTACTCTCCATAAAAGCGCCCATGTCCCCCAAAAGCCTTTCTTGGGGAACCTTCAGGCCTTGGATGTGATGGGGAATTTGTGAAAATCAGAAGGTGACACTTTGCATATAAGGGGTGGGAGTCTACGATACAGAGGAGTTGGTGTGTATGCCTCATTGGTGTGCGCTGACTAACTTTTGCTCGGGCAACTGATCCAAACCAAAACAATTCCTGAGTTTGTATCCTACAACTTCTTCCCCAAGAATGGGACCACCGAGGTGGCGGATTCCAACTCGTCTTGTTTTAAACAGGGCAATGCAAGCCACAAGGAAATGATTGCAAAAAGCGGTCATTTGGTGGTGGTGGGGGGGAGACGTTTCCTCGGCATTGCAGCTTGAACTGGGCCCTGTCTGTTTGGCCTAAGCCTGTACCCGGTACACTGCTGGGTTGACAGGAGGCAATTGTGGTAGATCATGTTTCCCTGCATCCCCTAGTGCAGTCCGCACAGCATTTCCTCAAGCTCCATGTACCATTTAATATGACGATCCGTGCTGACATCCAGAGAGTGGGCCTTCAAAGGCAATTTGCTTCAGAATCGTTCACGTCGTCATCCGAGCCGAGGTTTGTTTGCCGATGCGGATTCTTGTGAAGTGTAAGCTCCAAACGCCTCAGAATTGCTGCAGAAGCGCATTGGGGGCTGGAAGCAGAAAGACCGGATCATTTAGCTAAAGAGCCCCTCACACACACACACACACACACACACACAACACCTCCCTCTCTTGTCTGTGCTATTTGATCCATAGCTCTACAGCATGAGATTCTTAATCTTAGGGTTGTGGGTTTGAGCCCCATGTTGGGCAAAAGATTCCTGCATTGCAGGGGGTTGGACTAGATTGCTTTTGTGGACCAGTCCAACTCTTCTCAATTTGCTGGTTTTTGTTGTTTATTTTAATGTACAAGTTATTTCACGATGCTTTCAATACACTTCCGTAACCCACCCTGATCAGCAGGCTGGAAGTTCAAATAAGGAAATGAAATGAAGATACTGTACCAATCTTTGTATCCTAATTTTGAAGAGTTCTTTGTAGCTCTTGTACATGTCTTACACAACAATTCCCCCGTGGAATCCCTACAATTTCCACAACCCTAAAGTGGCAAGGTTTCTACAGCAAACAGCCCTCAGATCTCTGTCACCTGTCGTGCCTCTAAGAAACTTTGATTTCCATTTCCCCCCCCCCTAATGTTTCTAGTCAGTAGAGGGCGCTCAGTAACCGTCTCCTTGGCTCAAGCCTCCCTATACTCAAACCAACTTCTGGAACCCTCTCCAACAATATGAAGAAACATATTAAAGTTAAATGAAAATGATCTCCATCACACAGCAGTGATAAGCATGCGAAAAGCGTAACTCTGAATCTGCAAAGGTCATGGTTGCTGAACTCATAGAAGGGACCCAAGGGTCATCTAGTCCAACCCCCTGCAATGCAGGAATCTCAGCTAAAGCATCCATGACAGGGGACCATCCAACCTCTGCTAAAAACCTCCAAGGTTGGAAAATCCACCACCTCTCGTGGGAGTCTGTTCCACTGTCGAACAGCTCTTACTGTCAGAAAGTTTTTCCGAATGTTTAGTCGGAATCTCCTTTCTCGTAACTTGAAGCCATTGGTTCGTGTCCTACCCTCCAGAGCAGGAGTAAACAAGCATGCTCCTTCTTCCATGTGACAGCCCTTAAGATATTGGAAGATGGCTATCACATATCCTCTTTTCCAGGCTAAACATACCCAGCTCCTTCAAGCGTTCCTTGTAAGGCTTAGTTTCCACTTTCCAGATCCTTGATCAGGGGCGTACCCAGGATCAAAACTAGGGGGGGGGGGCAAGGCATGGTTGTTCAGGTTTGCTTTGAACGGACGCTGATCATTTTTGCTTCTAGGGGGAGGGGGCAGCTGCCTTCTGGGGGGGGCAGCTGCCCCCCCTGCCCCCCTGGGTACGCCCATGCCCTTGATCATCTTAGCTGCCCTCCTCTGCACACGTTCCAGCTTGTCAACATCCTTCTGAAACTGTGGTGCCCAGAATTGGACACAGGATTCCAGGTGTGGTCTGACCAAGGCAGAATAGAGTGGTACTATTACTTCCCTTGATCTGAACTGTTGTTTGCATTTGCAGAGCACTGCGTTCCTCATCGCAGTTCCTTAAGATTGGCTTTATTCTGGTTGGAGCCTTTTCGCAGTGCCACCGCACTGGCTGTTTTCCCATGAGTCTCTGCTTGCATTGCAACAATGCACGAGGCTGCTCATGAGTAGTTCATTCTATGAGCACTTCTTGTGGTGAGCCAATCATTCTGTGCTTGGCATTCCTGCTGATGAACCAACCTTGTATAGATTTATTTCAGTTACAGGTAGGTAGCCGTGTTGGTCTGCCAAAGTCGAAACAAAATAAAAAAAATTCCTTCCAGTAGCACCTTAGAGACCAACTAAGTTTGTTCTTGGTATGAGCTTTCATGTGCATGCACACTTCTTCAGATACACTGAAACAGAAGTCACCAGACCCTTATATATAGTGAGAGGGTGGGGAGGGGTATTACTCAGAAGGGTGGTGGGAATGGGTGATTGGCTGATAGGTGAGGTAAACCTGTTGACGACTGTTAGCAGTACTTTTCCGAGCACAATTCAAAGTGTTGGTGCTGACCTTTAAAGCCCTAAACGGCCTTACAGGACCGATCCTGTATACCTGAAGGAGCATCTCCACCCCCACCGTTCAGCCCGGACACTGAGATCCAGCGCCGAGGGCCTTCTGGCGGTTCCCTCACTGCGAGAAGCAAAGCTACAGGGAACCAGGCAGAGGGCCTTCTCGGTAGTGGCACCCGCCCTGTGGAACGCCCTCCCAGCAGAGGTTAAAGAGATAAACAACTATCTGACATTCAGAAAATACCTGAAGGCAGCCCTGTTTAGGGAAGTTTTTAACCTGTGATATTTTAATGTATTTTAATATCTGTTGGAGGCCGCCCAGAGTGGTTGGGGAGACCCGACCAGATGGGCGGGGTACAAATAAAAAATTATTATTATTATTATTATTATTATTATTATTATTATTATTATTATTATCAACTGCAATTGGTCTTGCAGGAAAAAGCAAGGGGTGAGATGGCTAAAAATAGCTTTGTCATGTATAAGGAGATAAGAATCCAATATCTCTATTCATTGACTTAAATATGTTGAGACACTTACTTCCATACTCTTTTGGGCAAAGGACATTTGCTTATTTATTTTAGTCTGCTATATGAATGGTTATGTCAAAGCAGAATGAAATGACAGAATGAAAGGAGTCTGCAGAATGAAATGACAGCTACGTGTACAGAGCATTTTTAATTACGTTTGTCAAGACAGGGCTGGCTTGCTTCCCTGTACAAGAACATCCTATTCTTCCTTTCCAATCCATATTCTACTGTGAATCATGAAATGGGACGAGTCGTGCATAGTGGGGCAACTTTCTTGACTCAGTTTGATCTGCAGATGTTAGCGGTTTACCTCCCTGTGAGAGTTCTCAAAGAACTCAAATGTGAACAAACAAAAACAAAAAACATAACTTGTCCATGAGAACTGGAAGATAGCCTGTGTAACACAATTTTTAAAAAGATATTTTTAAAAAATGAAAGGCACAAATACAGGATGGGTGACACCTGGCTTGAGAGCAGTACATGTGAAAAGGATCTAGGAGTCTTGGTAGACCACAAACTTGACATGAGTCAACAGTGTGATGCAGCAGCTAAAAAAGCCAATGCAATTCTGGGCTGCATCAATAGGAGTATAGCATCTAGATCAAGGGAAGTAATAGTACCACTGTATTCCGCTCTGGTCAGACCTCACCTGGAATACTGTGTCCAGTTCTGGGCACCACAGTTCAAGAAGGATACTGACAAGCTGGAACGTGTCCAGAGGAGGGCAACCAAAATGGTCAAAGGCATGGAAACGATGCCTTATGAGGAACGGCTTAGGGAGCTGGGTATGTTTAGCCTGGAGAAGAGACGGTTAAGGGGTGATATGATAGCCATGTTCAAATATATAAAAGGATGTCATATAGAGGAGGGAGAAAGGTTGTTTTCTGCTGCTCCAGAGAAGCGGACACGGAGCAATGGATTCAAACTACAAGAAAGAAGATTCCACCTAAACATTAGGAAGAATTTCCTGACAGTAAGAGCTGTTCGACAGTGGAATTTGCTGCCAAGGAGTGTGGTGGAGTCTCCTTCTTTGGAGGTCTTTAAGCAGAGGCTTGACAGCCACCTGTCAGGAATGCTTTGATGGTGTTTCCTGCTTGGCAGGGGGTTGGACTGGATGGCCCTTGTGGTCTCTTCCAACTCTATGATTCTATGATTCTATATCCCAGGAGATTCCTGGAAGTTGCCGGCCTGTTGGTCAGGTGAAAGGTGGCACCCCATCATGCCATCCACTGCGGATTAGTGTTCCACCGTTTATATCAAGCATGGGGAGCTGAACTACAACTCCCATCAGCCACATGGCTCATGGCTAGGGATGATGGGAGTTGTAGTTCATCAACAATCTGGAGTGCCAACGGTTTCCCCACACCTGAGACTCAGCTATACAGCTGCAAATAAAATGTTTACAAGTGTGTTGTGAAGTGCAGTCTACAAACGTGACACTAGATGGCGATGGTGAGCTATGGCAAATTCAATATATTTTTCAAAATGGTTTTTAAAAAAAGGCATTTTCAAAGTGTTTTTTATATGTGTGTAGATTCCACCCTGGTCTACATGAGACTCTCTTAGTACTTTACCAGCACTGGCATTACGAGCTCTGCAAAGAAAGGATCTCTGCCTCCTTTTCAATTTCATCACAGTCCCTTTTGATTTGACGCCGGGGGGCGGGGGGCGGGGGGGGGAGAAGGCTCAAATTATAGTTCCTCACAACAGTCAACACCTATTTCTTCTTTATTCAGCTTCAATGGTCGTTTCTCAGAAAGACACAGTGTGTCCAGGACACAACAAGAAGCCAAAGCAATGGTGGAAAATGCTAGGTAATCGGGGCTCCTTTCCCACTCTTTCCATACTGATTTCATGCTTGGTCTAACCAGCCCTTTTCAAATCAGACGGCTGCCTTAAAACACTAATGAACTACAGTATGAAGTGCATTGCTGCCTCTGCTCTTTGACAGAGACTCTGCCGGTACATGCAAGCCTAGCTCCGCCGACTTCAATTTGCGTGAACTTACAGCGACTGACATGCCGATGCTAAACCTTTTATTATCTGAGGATTTGTGGCAGCGAGAGGAGCAGGTGACCCACTAGCTTGGAACCGGGCGCTCACAAGCCGTGATGCCGGCAGGACCACTCTGCACACTAGGAAGAGCGCCAAAATCTTAGAGTGATAATAATAATAATATAAGGAGGCTGGGGAGAATATTTGCATTTACTTTTGGACAGAGGCACGTGGAAGTAGCTTTGCTGGCCGGCTGCTTCCCCACTGCGTCCCAGAGAACATGGCTGAGAGCCCCCTCATCTTGTATGGGATGTTAAGGGCACAGACACAGTTGTAAAGTGGAGAAAGGAAACGAGGAGCAGTCCTTGTAAATGAGCGTGACAACTGTTATTCATGTATAAATCCATCTACATGTTTCCAAGCAGCTGTACCAAGATTAAAAAGGTAGTTCCTACCCGTGGAATTGCAATGTAAAAGACACAACACAAAAATGGGATGGGGAAAGAGGAAAAAAGCAGAGAGAATCTAAGATGGTGATTGCGGGCTACAAAATCTGTTGTAGCGTGGGGTTAATGATTTCAGCAAGTGATTTCAGCTCTCTGACATAGCAGGCAGGAGACAGCGACTTCATGTAACAACTCTTTATTCAGGCAAACAAGACTGAGCGAACTGAGGGTAGGGAAGCTACATTTATAGGGACACAGGACTTGCTATACAAGGATACATTTTGGAGGGAACAATCTCAAGCAATCACACTGCTGCTTTTTGGTGGGAACCAATAAGACTGAAGATCCAAATGCAGCAGCTTGAATGAACCAATAGTAGCTGTTCCTTCTGGAACAGGAATGCAGTGACTTTACAGACAATAGTAATACAGATATGATAACCTTTGAATCAATACACAACAAAATCCACTCGAATATTTGTTTATCGTTTTTCCTTATCAAACCATCTCCAGACGTGTTATGATCTTGCCTGCTTCTTGGTTTTCGGGGGAAGGAAACTTTTTCTTAATCTTTCGGGGCTCACTATATGAAGGCTGCCAACTTATTCCCCCCTCGCCTCACACACAGAAACACAGGTATGCATGGGAAGGCAGCAAAATAATATTAGGTAAAGGTAAAGGGACCCCTGACCATTAGGTCCAGTCGTGTCCGACTCTGGGGTTGCGGTGCTCATCTCGCTTTATTGGCCGAGGGAGCCGGCGTACAACTTCCGGGTCATGTGGCCAGCAGAGCAGCGCACGGAAACGCCATTTACCTTCCCGCCGGAGCGGTACCTATTTATCTAATTGCACTTTGACATACTTTCGAACTGCTAGGTTGGCAGGAGCAGGGACCAAGCAATGGGAGCTCACCCTGTCGCGGGGATTCGAACCGCCGACCTTCTGATCGGCAAGCCCTAGGCTCTGTGGTTTAACCCACAGCGCCACCCGCGTCCCTAAAATAATATTAGTCTAACTAATAATCCCTTTTGTTAGTCTTTGGCTATTAAAAGACTAAGGATTCTATTGTTAGTCTTTGATTATCAAAAGACTAACAATCATTTTGTTAGTCATTTGATAATAATAGATTGACACATTTATTAGTGTACTACGGTACACTTCATCAGATGCAATGACACATTATCCCGAGCTGTGGGCATACATACATGTGGCTGGGGCTGGAAATACTGAGATCAGAAGAAAACAAAATGCAAAAAAAGCACAGTGATAATTATATTAGTAGCATTTGCTATTCATCAAAACATAACACAGTTGTTGATAACACAGACATTCTGGCATTGGTGAGCCAATGAGCACATGAAGTGTTATTTTAACATTTAAATGAAAGCTTTGAGCTGTTTCAGTCTGTCAGTAATAACACGGAGTCCTTTGATGAATTGTAATGCAGCAGTTTCATGTTACAGTCTCCCTTTGAAGTTTATTGTTCCCATATGGCTGCCTTAAGGTCAGAGAGAAAGAGGGAAATGAGCACCAACACAGGCAAGGGGTCCAGAGAGGAAAGGAAGGTTCAGGATAGCCTGATGGTGGCTGCAGGTTTTCCCATTGCAGCTTTATATGGAAAGGCTATTCAGTCAGCCTGTGTGAGAGTTGATTTTCAGATCCCAGTGCAGAAACTGGAGAAGGATACATTTATCTACTCCATAAAACAAAAGAAGATTATTCCAGTCTTGCAACTCCTTTCCCTTCTGTCTTTGTGCTTTTTTATTTTATTTTTAAAGAAATGGAATGAGAATTGTGGATTCATTCATCATGGTCACAGACAGAAGCATTCCAGCTGAGCAGGGCAGGTTGTTGCTCACAGATGACTCACTAGAATGAGTATCGCACATCAGAGGGATTTTCTGCTCACATTCCTCAATTTCGTCAAAAAGGGTTTTCCATGTGCAAGTTGCAAAAGGCTTTAACTTCAGCACTCTGTGCCTCATTTCCCCCATGTCTCAGTGATTCTGGTCTTAGGGTAAAAATAAACCAGGCATAACAGGAGATCTAGCATTCAATATTCTGCAGGTGGGACAGCGGTATATGTGTGTGCTGAATCATATCAGAAACACAGCTCTAGGTGATCAAAATGTCACCCCCTGTAGTCACTATTTACCTTTTGAGGGAAAGCATATAGGTACTGCTATGGGTTTGCAGGGAGCCAGGATCCCCTAAAATTCTTAGGTGCCAGGTTCTGCCCATAATTTCTGAAACTAGTGAACATGGGGTTTGACATCCAAGAACAAATACAAGTGATAGCAGAGTCATTACCTGGGCAAAAGGTGAGACATTCAGCATCAGACAAGAAAGGGGGAGGCTGCCAAGATTGCAGGGTGTGTGAAAAAAGTGCCTTTTCCAGGAGGCTTTTGAAATGGAGGCCACAGAGGGGGGGAATGCTGGATGTGAAAGGGTTGTTTTTCTGCTGGGAAGATGATGGAGGAAATAGATAGAACACCTGGCGGAGGCCATGAGAGGCAGAACCATCTTGGTGCTGGCTGGGGGAGGATGCGATGAGATAATGGAAGCCATGATTGACCCAAGCTTACTGAAGCTATGAGAGGGGTCTTCAGGAAGGGAGGGAGATGTCTGAAGAACCATCATAGAAACAGTTCCACCTTGGTTTTTGCTCTAGGGCATGAGTTGGCAAACTAAGGTCCGCGGGCCGGATCAGGCCCAATTGCCTTCTAGATCCGGCCCGCGGACGGTCTGGGAATCACCGCGTGAATCGCCAGTGCACACGTTCTTTCCCTCTCCCTCCCTCTCCCTCACACGGCAGCACTTTTCTCCTCAGGGACGGAGCAATCTTGTCCCACCCCGGGGGCCTTCGACGGCAGGAGTCGGCTCACGCGCCTCAGCAGGGCAGCGCTGTGAAGGGTGTGTGTGTGACGCTGGTTGCCGGCTGCTGCTGCGTTTTCCTCCTGCTCCTCCTCCCTCTCCCTCAGTCTGCCCTTCCTTCCTTCTCCGCGCCCCTTTCCCACACCGCTTCCTCACGCGCTTTCTTCGTCGCCACCTGCCAGCCTCCTTCCCTCCTTCATTCCTCCCATGGCGTTGAGGCAGGTTGTTGTGGTGGCCATGGCCGCCGCTTGCGGGTTGGCGGGCCGCTCTGTCTTCTTCTCTGCGGTGCCTCTTGGGAAGCAGCAACAGCAGGTGGTGGGTAAAAGCTCCAGCGACACCCCAGTTCCCATACCTCCGTCCGCGGCTCCTCCACCAGGGCTGGTGCTTCTGTCTTTGCCAGCCAACGCAGCCTCCTACCCTGTCACGGCGCCTGGCTGGCTGGACAAGCCCAACTGCGGCTATTGGGACGACAACTGGGACATGTAAAGCGAAGCATCTTCAGGCCTCTTTGGAGGTGGGCAAAAATCGTTCATTCCCCTCCCCCCCAAAATATAGTCCAGCCCCCCACAAGGTCTGAAGGACAGTGGACCGGCCCCCTGCTTTTGCTGACCCCTGCTCTAGGGGCTAATGCCAAAGTGCCGTTCTCCATTTTGTTAATCTCCTTCAATGGCCACCCTACTGAGACAGCTGTTTGTAAAGGCCAAGCATGCAAAAAACCTGGTTGGAAAAATGAGTCAACTTCCCCCACGAAAGTCCCCCAGCAGCTTTCGTACCGAACAAGAAATCCAGGGGAAAGAACAGACGGGCGGGATCTCAGCACGGCAGGAATGTAAGCAACTCAATGAAGGAGATAAACAGCGAAGTGGCACCAGGCTCTGGGCTTGTGTGACTCCTGAGCACTTCAACTTTACTTGAACTCCGAGAGACTGAATGGTGCAACCATGAAAGATGACAACTCCCGCAGATGGTAAGGCAAATCTGGTGATGCTGAATGGGAGGTCATCGGTCTTCTGCCTAGTTCGTGGGCAGCAGGCTTGTATGCAAGGAGAGAGATGCAAGTTTGACAGGTCTTCTACAGGTTGGAAGGAAAGTTTGCTCTGAGTTACTACCGTTGTAGCCCCAGTTAGGGATGATTTCCTGTGCAAAGGAGAGCTCCAGTCAGTGGCGGACCTTCAAGCTCCGGCGGGGGGGGGGGGGACGGAGAGCAGGTGGGGGCGTGGCTGGCACACATCCCGGGGGGGGCGTGGTGTGCATCCCAGGGGAGTGGCACCCAGCGCGGGGGGGGGAGCCACGATGGCACCCCACCAGGATCGTGGCGCCAGGGGCTGTGTGCTCCCCCCCCCCACATCTGTTGCTCTGCCAGTGGCTCTAGTCACGTAACCCATCCACACGCAGGTCGCTTCCAGACAACCTGTCTATTGAGCATTCATCCTGATCTGTTTGCAGGGAGCTTAGGTGACGCCATGTCGAAGCAAGTGTTAACCCACACATTTACCTGTGATTTTCCTTATCGCATAAAGTCCGAAGTCCTGAGGAAGTGGAGTTTTGCAGGGGAAGCACAAGACTTCCCAAGCAACTATAATTGCCCAACCTGAATTTGCTGGCACACAATTAAATCCCACCTGCAGAATTGTGGCAGCACTTAAAGTGACGGAGAGCAGAGAAAGGAGCTTCCTTTTCAGTTTCCCTACATACAGTGGTGCATTGAGTGTTGAGAAGTTTGTCCTTAGTGGCACCCGGTAATTGAAGGAAGAGGTAGAAGGAGGAAGAGAGCATGAAAACAGTAATGTGACTGGAGGTTATCAATAAAGCCCTCTTTGAGGATTGTTAGAATCTTTTTCTTCTGCCTGAAGGGGTAAATGCAAAAGGAGTCCTTCCCAGTCTTACATGGTTGTTATGTACTGAGTTGAATAGGATCCAAAATGCAGCAGTCTGATTGGTCCTAGAACAATAGGATCCAGAATGCAGCAGTCTGATTGGTCCGCAGGAGCCACCCAATCCAGCTCCAGGTGGAAGTGAATCCGCAACCTGATTGGCCTACAGGAGTATCCCGGAATTAGCCAATCACGTGGGGCCCATTGTGTAAATAATGTATATAAAGCAGACGTTTTGGGGGAACTTCCATTCCTTGCTACTATGAGCTGAATAAAGAGCATGAAATCCACACTCGACTCCGAGTATATTTCAGTGGTGATGACAGGGGCTGAATCTCAGACCTTCTGCTTGCAAATTGTGTGCTGTGCCATCCAGCTGCCATCTTCCGGTAAGCACTGGATGTGCTCTTGAATGTAGTCTCAGTTCACACAGAGCAATGATGAGGATCAAAAGGCCTCTGCATGAAATGTGTGCAGCGAGAACATGTCCCGTGGCAGTCATGCAGTCACATGGATCTGGGACAGGTTCCTTTAAAACTTTGGAAAAACACTTGTTTTGAAGCGATTTCTATCGTGCATCATGGAAATTTCCAGCACAAGGTGACTGACTACCACTGCAGAAGCAACAGCTTTGACTATGGGAAAAACCGAACTCACCTTTTCGCTTCTCGGTTCTCAGAATGATGCTTATCCTCAAGAGCTATGGTGGCAGTACCACCGTGTTCCAGTCGTAGGTATTTGTGATTGACGCAATCGCTTCATCCCACTTAACGACTCATACAAGGCAAGCCTGGCTGAAGAGGAGGCCTTCGCCAGAAGGCTTGCCATGTCTCCCCATCGCCAACACTGACTGTTAACATTCCTGCGCTTAGCAATTATTCCAGGTCCAAAGATATTTGCATAAAAAACAACCTGCCTTAGTTGAGAAGACTTCTGGCCTCCTTTGGAATAAAGCATTCCTAGCCGGGAACATTCACTGCATAAGAATTATGGCTGAAATATTTCAGCTGTGCCTGGGGTTTTCATGAGGGAAGAGAGGAATTACGGGGAATATTTTCCACTATAACACTCACATAATGTCTGATGCTGGGCCAAAGAAACAACGGGTGCAAAATCTGACCTTCTATGGTGCAGAGGCTCCTATCCTTCTCGTTTTACGTGACTAGGTCAGCTCTGTATTTACACTCATGCAGCTGCTGCCATCCTGGCTCGTTTGGTTCTCAGGTAGCACATGAGATTAACAAAGCCAAGACCTGAAAACCTAAGAAGAGCATTGCTGGATCAGGCCAATGGTCCATGTTATCCAACCTCCTGTTGTCACAGCGGCCAACCAGCTGCCAAAAGCAGTATCCACAAATCCCATTCCGCAGTTTGCAGCAACTGGTATTCAGGAGCATTACTGCCTCCCGCCGTTGAGGCACAGCCTCAACATAATTTCCCCTAATAATAAATTCAAGCTATTAGTGTGTAACATTGTTCCCTATAACAGCACAATCACTATCCCGATAATAGCAAACTCAAGTGGTGAGTGCCAATGGCCTAACCTCCAACATTCCTCAGATGAAAATAGGGACATTTCTCACACCTCAACTGACCCTCCTCAACGCCCAATTTTTTGTCCCATCATGCTCAGGGGGAGACACCTGAGGTTTGCAATAAATCATGTAAGGAACACCCTAAGTGAGCGATGCCTCCCTCTCTCACATCCCAGTGAGGACCAAGCATGCTCAGTAGTGATGGTTGTCAGTTGTGAGCAGAAAGATGGAAATCTGAAGTGAGGTGAAATTTCCTAGAAGAGGGTGCGGCTGGTGGCTCCTGAACAAGAGCACGCCTGCGAGGAAATGAGGAAAAACAGCAACACTCTTTTGCAGGTTTCCCATTGCATCTCACTGCTGAACTAACCACCTTTTCTCCAATCTGCTGCAGTAACAAAATAAATAAACTTCCAGTTTGATCTGCACAAGAGTTTTATTTTGTAGAAGAACGTATTTTACAATACCATACAACAAATGTCCTGATGATATATTCGTACATATGCACATTTTGGAGAACATTCTCGTTTATTTTGAAGTTCAACTTGTGTCTAAAATCCTATGCGATTTAAAAATGCACTTTCCCTGTTTTGTTTTGTTTTGTTTTTAAGAGCCAGAGTTGTGGCTGAGCTGAGAACAGGCTGCAGGCTGAGAAGCTGAGCCAGAGCCAGGCTTGATTTGTGTTTAATTCCTAGGCTTTGACTATGGGAGAAGCAAAACCTTTTGGGGAGTTGATGCTGTGAGCCCCTCCACCTTAGGCTCAGGTTATATATGTGTGTGTAAATAAATCATATATCCTAAATACACCACAATGTCCGTCATCCCTCATTACAAGGAAACTCAACTCTGGCTAATCCCTCGCCTTTAACCTGTGGGATCTCTCACCACCCGGTGACTGGGGTGGCATGTGACAATTGCCATTTACATAGCACTTCAGAAACGGCAAAGCATTTCCCATACATTCTCTCAGATCAACCCTGCAAGACAGGGCAGCTTATTATCCTCATATTTTAGATGGGGTGGGTGGGGGACAGGACTATGATGAAGAGCATTGTGGCTTGCCTAATGCCACGTTGTCAGTGGGTGCAATATTTTAATCAGTTGACTCTCTTATCCCCTACTCCAGGCACGTCCAACTGGTAGATCGTGATCTACCGGTAGATCACTGGACGTCTGTGGTAGATCACTGGCTCCCCTCAAAAAGGGCTCAACAATTTTGACTCCCCTAAAATAGCTCAACAACTTTGACCTGAATCCTTAAAAAACAGGCTTTCCTCCCTAAAAAAAGCTCAACAACATGAACCCCCCCCCAAAAAAATGGGGTAGATCACTGCCTGTTTTTAACTCTGTGAGTAGATCGCAGTCTCTTGGGAGTTGGCCACCCCTGCCCTACTCTATATCCCTTACAGAGGAGAAACTGGTCTTGATGCACTGATGCATTTCTGTGAGCAGGGCCGGCGCTTCCATTTAGGCGAACTAGGCAGTTGCCTAGAGCGCCAAAATGGAGGGGGCGCTGGCCAGCCTGCCCTCCGCCGCCCGCCACCGCCCCAACCAGCGGCGGAGCGAGCAGGTTGGGGCGAAAACTGCGGCGGCGCCAAAATTTGGCGGCGCCAAAATTGCGCATGATGTACGGTGCCCCGCCCCCTCGCCTAGGGCACCAAAAACCCTGGCACCGGTCCGGTATGTGAGCTCAGCTTTTCAGCTGTATAGAGGAGGCAATCTTTTGTGGTTGTTGAACTACAACATCCCTGACCATTGCCTATGCTAGCTGGGACTAAGGGGATTTTGAATCCAACAATATAATAAGTGCTGCAGGTCCCCCACTCCTGCAGCAGTCAATGGCTGCGGTGTCCATGGCACAAATGTGCAAATGTCCCAGGACAAAAGCATGGGGTGCATCAGGACAGAATGTCCTAACTTTGCACCAAGACACACTTCCGGGGCTTTTTGCTGTGTATAACTCTCCCAGGCAGGAGCAATCAGGTGCTGTTCTTTGGATGAGCCCTAGAATCTCATTCCAATAATAGCCATGCATATTTCCCCCCACACAAATATCTCATCTGAATGAGGTATCTGTGTTGCAGATCTGAGTAGTGTAGGTACCAAGAGAAGCAGGATAGCACCAAGGATCAAGATTTGGATCAATGACACACTCCGTTAGTTTGAGCAATTGCACAAGTTCAAATGATAGAAGAAGGTCCAAGACAGATCGCTCCTGGAAGTGCAAATGTATATGTATACAGAATTCAGTCCTAGAAATAAAAATAGCATTCATTTGTTGGCTGGAGCAGATGGTCAATGCAAACTTTACAGCTGATATCTGTTTTCTCCAAAGTTTCATCAGCAATGAATTAATCCACCTGGTTCAAAATGTGGGCCCTGCATCAAACCCTCTGCTTAAGCCTGCTACATTCAACACTTTATGTATGTTTTTTCCTTATGGTAACAAGCAAGTGGCGCTATCGCAAATTAACAGCAGACTTTTTCCGGTGGTTTTCGACTGAAAAGGATGTTCGGAGAGTTTCCAGGGTTGTCACTGTCTGGATGGATGGTGCTGTGCTAGGTCTCCTCCGGAGCATCCGACAGTAGACGTCCTTGGATTTCCTTCGGAAGTGTTTGCCTACCAGGACAAACACAATTGGGTTAAGGCAGCTGTTGCTGAAGCTGCAGTAGGTGGCAATCTGGGTAGCCACATCATTGGCTTGTTCAGCCCCACAACCAAGAATAACCCCAGTGTGAAACAACGTATCCAAGAACGTGGTGATCTGGAAAGGAAGCCAGCAGACAATGAAGAGAAGAAGGACGCCGAGAACCAAGGCGGTGGCTTTTTTCTCTGTCTGGATAGCTCTGATCTTTTGAAAGGTGCTGTTTTGTAAAGTATGGATGATTTGCGCTGTGCAGAAGGTTATGACGCAGAGAGGCATCAAAAAGCCCACTGTGTTCAGCAAAGTGTTTGTGATCACTGTCCATTGCACAACTGACGGATACTTCAGAATGCAGACGGTGAAATTGTTTACTTTGTCATTTTCCAACGATCTAAAGAGGAGAGTGGGAGAGCTCAAGAACAGCGCAGAGACCCAAATGGCAAGGCAGTTCCACTTTGCACAAGAAGGCCGGCGCAGGCGCCCCAGGGACATCGTTTTCACCAAGGCCAGATAGCGATCAATGCTCACCATCACCAGGAAGTAAATGCTGGAATACAAATTCATAGAAACGATGGCATTGATGGCTTTGCAGAGGGGGAGCCCAAACACCCATTCGAAGTTATTGCTTATCGTGATCGCCCAGAAAGGCAAACCACAGAGGAGGAGGAGGTCAGCGGCTGCTAAGTTTGCCAAGTAAACTTCAGCCACCGTGCAGCGGCTCTTGTGGAAGCAAAAAACACTGAGGACAAAGATGTTCTCCACAACTCCCACGGTGGCAAGAAACCAGAGGAACACTGGCTGGATATCGAGCAGCCATTGCCATTCCTGCGGCCAGGGGCAGGAGGAGTTGTTTGTCGTGTTGTGCCAAGCGGACTGGCTCACCCCAGAGTTCCAGGCTGCTGTGACACCATAAAGAGCTGTGTTGTTTTCAGCCATGACGGTGGTCCACATGGGGGGCTGGAAAACAAGAAGGTAAATTTAGACCGGTCTTTGGCGCAATATGCAGAAGCTCAATATGCAATTAAAAACCAAGGACGAGATTTTTGGGGCGCATAATCAACTAGCAATTGATTATGTGGGACGCGGGTGGCGCTGTGGGTTAAACCACAGAGCCTAGGGCTTGCTGATCAGAAGGTCGGCGGTTCGAATCCCCGCGATGAGGTGAGCTCCCATTGCTTGGTCCCAGCTCCTGCCCACCTAGCAGTTTGAAAGCACGTCAAAGTGCAAGTAAGTAGATAAATAGGTACCGCTCCAGGCGGGAAGGTAAACGGCGTTTCCGTGCACTGCTCTGGTTTGCCAGAAGCGGCTTTGTCATGCTGGCCACATGACCCGGAAGCTGTACGCCGGCTCCCTCGGCCAGTAACGCGAGATGAGTGCCGCAACCCTAGAGTTGGAGACGACTGGACCTAATGGTCAGGGGTCCCTTTACCTTTAATCAACTAGCAAAAGCCAGTGCAAGGATTTCCACCAGTGCAACAGGACCCCATCAGAACAGATTGAGGAGGGAATGCATAGAGAAGCCGGGAGAAGGTTCAGCCATGTAAGGAAAGCGTTGCATTACAGCCAGGCTGGGCAGCTCATTAAAAAGATGAAAAACTGCTGCTAAGATGAAAGATGCATTTTGTTGCGGGACTGCTAGCGCCGAGACATTTCAGATTGATCAGGGTTTGTAGGCTAGGTCCCCACACGGCGATGTGTTGTGCATAGGTGACACACTCCCAGCCAGCTGTCAATGTCAGGAAGGGACAGGCATCTATCAAAAAGGGAAGACTGTGAACAAGCCTTGAGACAGCCTTTTTAAATGTACTGCAATGGCCTTCCCTAAGCAGGCTGGCTGGGGCTGATGGAAGCAGCGGTTAACCCAGGGGTGGGAGAAACTGGCCCCTGCTGGCAGTGCAGGCCTGGGGGGGGGGCAGCGGCACAAAAATAATCTATGAGACTAATGGGGTGTATGATGTGTGGTGACACACCACCGCTGCCACGACGAGATCAAACGCAGGAGAAGTTTCCTTTACCTCTCATGGTAAAGATATGCGGTAAAGTGGGTTTTTTTCCCCAGGGGGAGGGCAGCAATACAGCTTATGCCAAAGGCAAAAAGGGACCCTAGGTATGTCTCTAGATGGGAGTTGTAGAACAAAACATACGGAAGGCACCATTTTCAGGAAGGCACGCCTGCACATAGCTGTGAATCAAAAGCTGCTGTGCTACAGCCATTTAGCTAACTATGCTGTCACTACTTCCTCCTTCTCTTGGGGCATGAAACATCCCCCGGATGCTTGCTTTAGGTGGGAAAATGTGAAGTGGCCTTGAAGGCACTTCCTTTCCCAGAAGCCGGAAAGAGAGAGGCATTGCCAGGAAAAGTGAATAGCAGGCAGCCAAGTTTTGTGCCCAATTTTGGGTGCAATTTAGAGTTCTGGCCTTAAGCTTTAAAGCCCCAAACAACTGGGGTCCAGATTAGCAGTGGGCCAACTTCACCCATTTAATCCTGCCCATATGCTCTTCTTGAGTGTCCACCATCAGTTGGGATGGAACACAAAATGGGCAGGGCCTTATTGATGGTGGCCCCAAAGCCACATAATTCCTTTCCAATAGACTTCTGGTTTGCGCCTTCGATTATGGCATTTAGAAGTCTCTCCTCTTCACAACTGCCCAGAGCTGACAATGTAAATAATTTCGTACCTGCAAAGTGCCCCAGAAAAAATGGGACATCCTGTTTTTTCACAAAGGATCACTGCAGTCATTTTGGGTGCCATGATTTCGGGTGGCACTCTCACTCCGAAAAAGTGCTCCTGGTCAAAATAGTATACCCTGTTTCCCCTATTTTAAGACGTAGTCATAAAATAAGCCATAGCAGGATTTTTTTGCATTTGCGAAATATAAGCCGTACCCCGAAAATAAGCCATAGTGATAGGTGCAGTTCTGGAGGGCGCCAAGGAAAATGCAGGGCTGGGCTTACGTAATAAAAATAAGACATCCCCTCAAAATAAGCCATAGTGCGTTTTCTTGAGGGAAAAATATATAAGACGGTGTCTTAAAATAGGGGAAACACGGTAGCAAGTTTCCATTTGCTACCATGCTGCAGTCACGTGTGCCTTAAAAAGTGGTATCAAAGTGCATTCACAGCACCTTGAACCTATTATTGATATAAGTCTGTCTCTGCCATTAACCAGACAGAAAAGAAAGTATGAGCGGACAGTTAAAAACTGGCAGGCAGAGAGAGGTTTTAGGGAATCACACAGGCTATAAAAGAAACCAGAGAGGACTGATGCAAAGCAGGCAGGGTTACTCTGCTGCTGTTCATTATTGCATGGAAGAGAGAATTACAATAATTGCAGCATTCCTTGCCCTTCTTTGACAAGTTTCACCTGCTGAAATTCTGTCTTCTGCACAAATATTAAATGCACAGGATCCCAGGATCCCTTTGCATCTTGTCTCCTTCCAAAACAAACAGATTTACCCAAGCATGTCAACAGTCCCAGCAGCTTGCAAACCACCACCACCCCACTTTCCCCCCCTCCTAGTCAAATATTTCAATTTAATTCCTTTTGGTAACTGGAAAAACTTTGTGGATTTTTAAACAGTACATAAAACTAAGCGGCACATACTTCTTCTTTTTAATGCTGCTTACTAAAACTAAACCCAAGGAAACACATTGCATGCGATCTCTATTGATTTGGGGGTAACTAACACCGGACAAATTTATTAGTAGCAAAAGAAGGACAGCTGTCGTGTGCATGAGATGCTCTCCTCTCTCACCTATTTATGGCAACATAACAATGACAAAGGGAATGGAAGGAGACTCCTTCGGCAGTTCCACGCAGCGCAACTGCATCAACCACGTAATGGCAGGATACTTTTCACACACTAAATATACCAAGAATTGGGCTTGGGATGCAGTCCAGCATTCTGGAAAAGGGCAGGTTTGCCTGGACGTTCCTGCACAGAAAACTGAAAATTCTTCACTGGAATGTTTTTTGGTACCTGAGGGATTTTCTCCTCTAAATACCTTTAGTTCTTCTGCACACCTCGGGGTTCCCCTGAGCTACCTGATAGCTTATTTGTGTGCAAAGTGTGTTGGGTTCAACAAATGTGTCCCGTCATTGCAAAGATTTCTGTTTGCATAACGGTGCTCTCTCCAGAGGCAGAGCTAGCTGCTGTACACCCAGGGGCGGGGCCATGGGGGCAGGGCGAGCGTCCCAGGGGGCAAGACACCCATGGGGGCAGAGAGAGACGCCCATGGGTGGTGGAGCGAGCTGCCCATGGCGGGCTGCTTCCTGGGTGGGGGAGTGGGGGGGAGACGCAACGCTTTGCCAGCAGCCTTCCTTCCTTCCCTCTTCCTTTTGACAGCTCGGGGGAAGCTCCCCCCCTCCCCTGAGCTGTCAAGAAGAAGGGGGAAGGGGGGAAGGCTGCTGGCAAAGTGGCGCAGCTCTGGCCCTTCCCCCGATGGCTCGGGGTAGGCTTGGGAGTCGCGGGCGGACAGCGCACCGAATGTCACCCCCCTCAGTGATGACGCCTGGGGCCGACCGCCCCCCCTGCTCCCTTCCTCTTCCCCTGGGTCTCTCCCTCCCTAAATCTGCTCCAGGGAGTTGGGACAACAGATTTAGGGGACATGTCAGGGGAGAAGAGGAGGGGACAACATCTTGTTGCACAAGCAGAAATCCTTGTGCCGATTGAACATTCATGTACATGGGATACAACCCAAGGTTTTGGGGATGTAAGGATTGGTGCCCCAAGAATGAGTTTTTAATTCATAAGTATAGGATTGTGTTCCATTTTGTTACTAATATAGATGACAAATCACCTCTCAGTTTCTATTATCTGTTGTTTCAACATGAGGATGGCTGAAGTGAATTAAGGAGTAACCAGTTTCCACACCAGCAAACAGATATTGCTTTTCTCATTCGATACTTGTCTTCTCTCGTGTCATTATGCCTTTTCACTGTATGTGTTTATATTAAAATTGACAAACACAACCCCAAAAGAAGCAGAATATAAAAAAGCAAAACAAAACAAGCTGACAAGGAAGGACTCCCAGTCTAACCCCTGCATGTTTACTCAACTCCAGCTGAGTTGTGAGGTTAGTTTTGTTCAGGGCAACCAAAAAAAGGTGCCGACAATATTAAGTGGAGTGTTCCTGCCATTACATCATTTAAGTGTAGTGAGTCTATAAAAAGTCTGTCCTTTCAACCTTTTGGCAGGGGCAGTTACTGGCTGCATATAGTAACAAGTTTTGTGTGTCCAGGCGCCGAGGGCCCGCCGCCCTGACAAGACCACACAAGACAACGTTCTTCGGTTCAAATTAGGCCACCATTTTATTGATTACAGATGCAAGGGGTTTATGGCCAGGCATTGGGTATATTCCGAATCAACCAACCCACTCGCTGGATGTTTCCAATGGGGTTGATCCTGAGGGAAGGAGGTCCTACGACATACATACAACAAATAGGCGCAACCTCACCAGGATCGCCGGGACCCTGTGGCCCTAGCACCTGACTGGACAGAAGCACCTTCTCCTGGGTCCCTTTAACAGGATACCCCGTTCCCTTGGAGGGGCAGGCAGAGGCCTACAACCTCCCCTCTGATCATGACTAAGGCTCTGCCCAATGCCTAATCTGCCCAAGTTGCGACAATTACTATGAGGAGGGCAAAACCCACAGACAGGCTCAATTAGTCTGAGGGATAAATTCCTCCTTGGTCAGCAACAGGCAGAACCATAGCAAGATGGTGGAGTTGAACGGGGCAGGAGTGCAGCTTAAATGGCCAACAGCTCTTCCTCTCTTGCACCTCCTCCTCCTCCTGCCACTGCCACCAGCCAGTGGATACTTCTCCCATCTTTCCCTTATGTGACAGCAGGAGGAGGAGGAGGAACCGCTGACTGTTGACGCCACGGCCAGCTCCACAATCGGCCTCCTCTTTTTCCTACTGCTGCCGCCACTGGCTGGAGGCTGCATCCTCTATCTTTCCCCTCCACGGCAAAAGGAGGAGGAGCCAGCCACTGAAACCCCTCCATGCTCAGCCTCCTCTACCTCCTGATCATTCTGTACATTAGGAGGTGGGGAATGAACTGGGCTCCTGGGAGCTGGCACCTATGGATGCCTGTAGGAGGGGGTTAGACAGATTCATGGAGGATAAGGTGATGGCCGCTTGCCAAGATAGCTATGCGGTACCTGCAGTATCTCCATCTGGGAATGACAAGTTCTGCTGGCATTTGGCTGGCCACTCTGAAAACAGGATGTCGGACTAGATGGGCTTTTGGCCTCATCCCGCAAGGCTCTTATTGTTGTGATTTTTGTCCAAGCCGAGCGGCACCAGCTGCAGCGAGGACTGGTTTCACTTTTGCCTGTCTCACTGAACCGTGATAAATTTGCCTTATCACTTCCTGCATGGAATGTTTATGTATTACTGTACTGTTGTAATCCGAGCCTTTGTGCTCTCTCTTCTAGCTAGTCCTCAAGCTGGAAGGACGGCAATATGGCAGCTACATCTTAACGGGCTGGCAGCAGAGAATCTCTCTGCACTATTACTACAATAAATAGCTTTAGCCTTATTTATGGCTTCTGTGTGTTGTTCTTCATGCTGGGAACAATCACATATTACTGTGCCACTGGACTCTCAGTAATAATAATAATAATAATAATAATTATTATTATTATTTATTTATTTATTTATTTATTTATTTATTTATTTATACCCCACCCATCTGGCTGGGTTTCCCCAGCCACTCTGGGCGGCTTCCAACAGAACATTAAAATACAATAATCTATTAAACATTAAAAGCCTCCCTAAACAGGGCTGCCTTCAGATGTCTTCTAAAGGTCTGGTAGTTGTTGTTCTCTTTGACATCTGAAGGGAGGGCGTTCCACAGGACGGGTGCCACTACCGAGAAGGCCCTCTGCCTGGTTCCCTGTAGCTTGGCTTCTCGTAGTGAGGGAACCGCCAGAAGGCCCTCGGAGCTGGACCTCAGTGTCCGGGCAGAACGATGGGGGTGGAGACGCTCCTTCAGGTATACTGGACTGAAGCCATTTAGGGCTTTAAAGGTCAGCACCAACACTTTGAATTGTGGTCGGAAACATAGCCGGGGATGTGCGCACAGGGCTTGCTCTGGCTTTGGGGCAGTCTCACAAACTGCCCCAGGCGGGGTAAATGCTAACACTTATGACATTCTTATAAATATTTAGCAAAGAATCTCAATAAAACTAGAGGGTTGCATGAGAAGAATGTCTCTGACTTTGTGTGATGCACTTATCCACCCCCTCTATTGGTGAGTTGCCCTCATTGATCTTTCTCATCTCATCTCATCATGGCGATTCCTTGTGAAAATAAATACTATTGCGGGTTTAATGAGAAGCAGAAACTTCACCCGCTTAGAAAGAAGACACCTGGCAAGTGTGTGAGGATGTCATAGCAGTTTTTTCCTCTTGCTTTCTCAAGGATGCATCGGCTACTGCATCATGATGAATATATGCACAAAAACGGCTAGCCCCTAAACAAGGGTGAGAGTTGATGCCAAAGTACAGCCCATGATTTATTTGTATGATTATACATGAATCACTTAGACCAAAGGTAGCTAACACATGACCCTTCAGATCTTGGTGAATTCCCAACTCCCATCTGCCCAAGTGTACAAATCCAGCTTTGCTATGCTAATTTTAGGCTAGGAATGGGATTGAGTCTTAAACCCATGGAATCAAACTGACAGATAAAGTCTTGTTCAGATGTCTGCTTAACCGACCCAGTCAGGTGGCAGTGTGGGACGGCGTGACACTTAAAATGGTCCTCACGCTGGCCGGGGAAGTGGATTGCAGCCTGCCCCCAAATTGGCCAATTGCGGGAGGGCTACTTGACTGGCTCTGCCCCTGGGGGTGGACCAGACTGAGCCTGTAGGCCTCACTCTGGCCCACCTCTTGGGTATTTAAATCAGGTCAGTTTCCACCTCCTCACGCAGCTCCTCGTCCCATCATCCCTGGCCATTGGGTCATGCTTGCTGGGGCTGATGGGAGTTGTAGTTCAGCAACATCTGGAGGGCCAAAGGTTCCCAACCTTCTCGTAAGGTTTAATCCTAGTAGTTCATTAAAGGCTGCATGCATGTCTTCCATCGTGCCTTCACAGATCTTGCTAGCATAGATCCAGTCTGTATGTAATTAACAGGCTTCGCCTCACTGTTTTGTTTGTTTTTGTTTCCTGGAGCCTTGCCTAGCCATATGGGAGTCCCATTTATCATCACAACAGTTCTGAAAGCTGTTGTGGGGGAGGCAAAGGTCAGTGCACAATTGCGTGCCGACGGCAGCTCAGTCCATCAGTACGCTGCGCTTCCTGGCATCAGCTAACTGTGGATGGGATTTCTTTCTGTCTACCTACAATTTTTTTTTGGCCCGGATCCCCAGAAAGGAAGAAAGATTTAAAAACTGATCAAAGCGTTCAGGCCAAACTGGACATTATGGGATATATCTGATAGTAGTTACATTGATTTATTTTTTTTAAGGAGTAACAGCAAAAGGTCACCCCGATTCTGAAATAAGACCATAATACAGGAGAAAATGGATCTAATCCCTTTCTTGTCTTAAGATTTCTTTATTGTCATTGTACAAGTACAAGTACAACGTTGTACAAGTGCAACAAAATTGGATGCCATCCCATAAAAACAAAACAAAAAAGCACAAAAAAACCCCACATTTTCAGCCACACATGTATATGCGTACACACCCATCACAGCTCTCCAAGGTCATATTATCTGGTTACAGCATTTAAGATGGTTATAGCTCTTGGGTAGAAACTATTCTTCAATCTATTTGTTCTTGATCTAATTGTTCTATATCTCTTGCCCGAAGGCAGTAGTGCAAAAAGACTATATCCTGGATGAGATGGATCCTGTAAAATATTGTTTCTTTTTTTAAGGCAACGGGAACTGTATACTTCTTCCAAAGATGGGAGAGGATGACCAGTAATCTTTCGGGCTGTGGTTATGACCTTCTGTAGTACCTTCCTCTCCATGGCTGTGCAACTAGAGAACCAAGCCATTTCCCCAAAGAAGATACCCCCTAAACTGCTATAAAGCCAAGAAGAAATCTGCTACTTGCACCCACAACAGCCTCCTTTCCAGGGCATATAGCAGGCTAGAGGGGGGAGGAGGTGAAATGCAAGAGCTTTGGATGAAGCGGGAGTAATGAGGTGACGTTGGCTCATTTGCTATGATGCTTTGCCACAGCAAGATGGGGGAGGGTGGTATCACAAGTTTGGAACATTACAACTTAAAAGGAGGTTTGTGCCGACCCATCTCTCTCAGTTCTGTCTGCTCTGACTGGCAGCAGCTCTCCAGGGAACTGAGCAGAGTCCTTTCCCAGCTCAGCTACCCAGGCTACTTTTCAGCTGGAGATGCCAGGGGCTGAACCAGGCATGCTCTGGATTCCTTGCATAGCTTTGCCACTGCACTGTGGCTTCCTGTTAAATGCTACCTGTTGTTTATTTTCTGACGAATGTTATTATGGTGTGGAATCAGATCCCCCCCACACCTTCTCAAAAAAAAATAATAAAAAAAAATGCAATTTTGTTCATTCTAATCAGGCCAGTATAGGAATGGAACGGATTTTGTTGACTTTCTTTCAGTGCATTTTTCTGGGAGCGATCTCATGATTTGGTGCTTCCAATTTTCAGCTCCATTGCCTGTGCTTTTCTCTCAGCACAGACTTGAACCCACAGGGCTACCCTCCGCCATTTCGAACGATAGATATCAGCATGTTTTCACTCGTTGATGGTCATTCTTTGGGGGCTAAGTAATGTGGATATAACTATACACATCACAGTGTGAGATGTACCACTCTTCTTCCTCCCGCCTCGCTTACGAAAGGTTAACAAGGAATCGGAAGCATCGTGACGATCAGATTACCCAATATCTGTCTGAGAACAGGTCAAATCTTCCCATGCCAATTCCATTAAATTTAGCAACGTATTCCTAGGAGCTGTGTATTTCCCCATAGTTCAGGCTGGTCCAGGGAATTATTCCACAGCAGGTATCCCTAAGGTAAATGGCCCCACAGAAAGCATCAAGTAAGTAACTCAGACAAAGTTTGGCAGTTTTTAACCTGTGATATTTTAATATATTTTAATATCTGTTGGAGGCTGCCCAGAGTGGCTGGGGGGACCCAGCCAGATGGGCGGGGTACAAATAATAAATTATTATTATTATTATTATTATTATTATTATTATTATTATTATTATTATTATTATTATGTCCAGCTGTCCTTTATTTATGGACCTAATAAGTATCTAAAGCCATTTGCACATAACAAAATATGTATTTTATCAAAGTAATTGTTGAACTGATATACAACACCTGCCATCATCCCTGGCTGCTGGCCATGCTTGCTGAGGCTCTGCAGTCCTGATGTAGACAATATTGGACTACATGTATCACTGGATTTATTCAGCATAAAGGCAATCCTACAATCAGGTTATTGAAGGCCTGTAGGTCAGAACGCAACACCATTCACTATTTTGCAGCAAGGATTTTCAGAAACCTCTAAGAAAATCAAAGCAGCCTATGCCTCAAACTAGGTTGTTTATGTTTCTGGGTCTTTTCTGGGGTTGTTTTTTTAAAAAGAATAAAACAGTCTTGATCCTAATGGAAAGCAACATCAGCTTCATCTGATGAAAATAATTCCTGATCTCTTTTTAACAAGCAGAATAGTTTTTGCCTGCGTCAGGAAAGAAGCAGTAAACTGCAGAGATGCCACTGGCATTGTCTGATGAAGCTGCCATGCAACTAGCTCAAAAGATAAATTGAATACTGTAGGCAGTGGATTCCTTGTACAATACAATTATGTGGCCATCCAAATGACCACATAACGTACCTTTCTGACAGTGTGCCAGAAAAATATCTGTCTGCGCCGGAGATCTTTATCAAAGAGGGCAATTTCCCCTGTGACTTGTAGGACTTGTCTGCCTGCCATTTTACTTCCCTTCACGTCATCCAATTTAATATATTTCTTATGTCTGGAGGAGAGTGGTGTCCAAAGGGAGAGGCAGTTCACTCACCCTTTGTAGATACCAAGATAAGGAAATAAGGAGAGCCCTGCTGGATTAGACCAAAGGCCTGCCCAGCATCCTCTTTCCTGCAGTGGCCAATCAGAGTCCCAGAGGCCAATCAGTGCCTCTGGGAAGCCCACAAAGATGATGGGAAGACAACAGCCCTCTCCTGCTGTTGTTCCCCAGCAGGCTGCCTCTGATACTTCAGGACGTACATAGTCATCCTTATAACCTTGCCTTCCATACATTTGTTTCATCACCTAGTGAAGCCATATAACTTGGTGGCTTCACTTGATAGGGCTGGATTTGACCCCTGCCCTAATACAAATGAGAATGAATGAATGAATGAATGAATGTATATCTTCCTATATACATAGAAATGTAAGGCTGTCATCACGCATGCACCATTGGAGGCTTTGTAGTGCCACATCACAATCCTAGATTTGCATGAAGAAATCAGGCTGGGAAGCTGAAAAGTGAACTTAGTAGTTGCATTGGGGTAGGAAGGGAAAGTTCTAGGGATTTAATGGGGGGGGAGAGAAGAAGAAGAGGAGTTTGGATTTGATATCCCGCTTTATCACTACCCGAAGGAGTCTCAAAGCGGCTAACATTCTCCTTTCCCTTCCTCCCCCACAACAAACACTCTGTGAGGTGAGTGGGGCTGAGAGACTTCAAAGAAGTGTGACTAGCCCAAGGTCACCCAGCAGCTGCATGTGGAGGAGCGGAGACGCGAACCCGGTTCACCAGATTACAAGTCTACTGCTCTTAACCACTACACCACAGAGGAGTGGCAGGAGAGTTGGTGAATGGAATAAGCTCCAAGTTTCATAGATAGATAGACACACATATGTGTCCTGACAGCATGTAACACTAAGCCAAGCCACTGCCATTCTCCTTAAGTCTCAATTTTTCTCAAATGTCAGGGCCTACTATAGTTACCCTGAAGTTTTTTTTAATCAACAGGAGGTGCAAATAATTATCAAGACTATAGCAGATGAGGAGTGAGATTTACCTCTTTCCTCCTGAAGAAAACCCCTTCTCTGATTGCATTGGGAGTAAATGCAAACCATCATCCCTGTAAAGGAGGCCGGACAGAAACAAGGACTGTAAAGCAATTTGCACCGTTAAACATGCTTTAGAAACAGTCCATGATAAAAAGACACGTTCTGAAGGTTTAAAAAAACATGCTTTTCAAGAGTGAGCTGAGTAAAAAAGAATGGAAAAAAGCAACCTGGGGCTTTGTTTTTTAATACTTAGAACCAGCGCTATTTTTCTAGAAAAAGAGGTGCCAGAACTCACCATGAACACCTCCCTCATTCTCTTAGAATGGCAATGGCGCCCACCTGAGAGGTGCCAGAACTGAGTGAAGCAACTTATGGATGATGCTTCACATCACAAACTAAGCTGTTAATCACCAGCTTAACTACAGTTACAGGTAGGTAGCCGTGTTGGTCTGCCATAGTCAAAACAAAATAAAAAATAAAAAAAAATCCTTCCAGTAGCAACTTAGAGACCAACTAAGTTTGTTCTTGGTATGAGCTTTCATGTGCATGCACACTTCTTGGTATCTGAAGAAGTGTGCATGCACACAAAAGCTCATACCAAGAACAACCTTAGTTGGTCTCTAAGGTGCTACTGGAAGGAATTTTGTTTTGTTTTGTTTTGTTTTGACCAGCTTAACTGTTAATCATAGGGGGAATGAGCTATGCCAAGGTTAAGGGGAACTCATCATTTTCTCTTTTGCAGGAAATGACCTACGCCACTTTATTGCCTGAAATTGGCAGGGAGCATGCCCCTTCTCAGTGCAGTTTTGTGTGCATTTTCCCCAGTGTGGCAGGCTGCCCCTCCCCAAATAAGTGCTCCTTGATAAGTCATCAAATGAAATTAAAAGCCAGAGATCGGAAACCCTCCTTCAGGAGGTGGAGAATGGAGTGGTCAGGTAGACAAAGCAGACTTTTCTGGTTACAACTTGCATTCTTCTGCCAGAGAAATGCAGCCTGTGGCAAAGAGCAGAACAAAACATCTGCCTCTTGTTTCCTGCCTAAAGTCACACACGCCAGCCTGTTAAAGTCCCTAAGAGAAAGAATGTTGTCTGTCCTTTGACATCTTCCACTGGCCAGCATTAACCAGAGGGTCTCTATTGTATTCAGCTCCCATTAGTAATCTCAAGGAGAAAGTTACGTTCATTGGTTTACACAGGTGTGAAGCCTGGTTACGGCTCAGAGGCTTCAGCCCTGGAAGCCACCTCCACTCCAAAGCAAACTTTCTGAGCAAGACTCCCAATGTTTTCTGCTAAAGAGCCAAGATGACGGTTCGGGTTCTACACTCAAATAATATTACATTGCCTCCCATTAGCAGTCCACACTCCCCAAAGAGCCTAAAGTGGGAATCAAGGGAAAGTATTTGCGTGTCAACCCGATCCCTCCCGTGGTGAAATAAAGAGCCAAGACACAGTAATTAAGGTTAATGGGCATAGAAAGGCCACAACTTTTATTGGTTACGAATGTGGAGAGGTATTGGCTTAGGCATTGGATCTAACCGACTATATCTTACTCCAGCCCGCTGTGCTGGCAGTCCGGGAAGGGTTAACCACCGATAGGAGAGTCCTGCTGCTGCACATCAGCTAGGAACTCACCCTGGGGTCACCGATATGGGGTGTGCCTTTGGCCCTCACCTCCCACGGCTTCGGACAGGGCCACGCCCCCGGACTCGTTTAACGAAGTACCCTTCAGCATTTGGGGGGAGGTGATGGCCCGACCTCCCCCCCCCACCATCAGCCTTCCCTAGATAATCCAATGCCTAACCGCAACCTAAGTTGTGACGAATTGCTACGTGGTAGGCAAAAACCACAAGGCTCAGCCAATTTGCCAAGTGGGAAAATTCCTACCAGGCCCCAATAGGCGACCAACCGAAGTCCATAGCAAGGTCATTGAAGACACAACCTAAAAAGGGGTGGGTGGGCGGGAAAAGAATCAGCTGTGGGGCGCAGGAACCAAGAGGCTGTGCCCTGGCGCGTGCTTGCTTAAATCTAGCAAGCCCCGCCTCCCGGCCAACCCGATAGGTCGGCCGGCCAAGCACCGCGCCCAGGGCACAGCCAATGGAGGCAGGGGATGGACCATCCCCTGCGCATGTGGAGGGCTCGTGGAGCCCGCAACCCCCCTCCTCCCTTCGGTCGGAAGGGACTTTGGACACATCTGCCAAGGGGTGGTGTTGACAATTTTTTGTATTATTCCCGTGTCTTTAATAGCTGCTTGATGTGCACATATTGCCAGTGAGAATGTTTATGTCCATGCATTTAAAAGCTTCCTGTGCTGATTTCTGTATGTCAAGCTGCTATTAAGGGCACAAGAGCGAAGTAAACCAGATCTTCTTTTTTCTTTTTTCAAATCATTTTTTATTAGTTTTATAAGAATACAATAATAAAATTCACATATTTATCTTCACATCTTATACCATTTTTGCTTTTTATGGCCGTGACTTCCGTCAAACCTTCCTCATGATATTCTAATATCTATTCCTTATATCTATATTTCTTAAATCAGTCATTGTTTTATATTGTTACTTTCTGAAAATTAATCACTACATCTTCGTATTAACAACAACATTTCTTCCTTACTCTACAAAGCTTCTTGCAGTCCTACCAACGTATTCAATTGAGTACAATTTTCTTTTAGATAGTCTGCAAATTTAGTCCAGTCTTTGATGAACTTCTGGTCCCACTGTTCTCGGATTCTCCCCTTCATCTTGTCCAATTCTGCATACTCCGTTAGTTTCACTATCCATTCTTCCTTTGTCGGTGTTTGTTCTTGTTTCCATTTTTGTGCTATTAACATTCTCACCGCTGTCACTGCATATTGGAAGAGCTTAAAATCTTGCTTTTTAATGTCTGTACCTATAATTCCCAATAAGAATGCTTCTGGGTTTTTTAACAAATGTATATTTCAACATTTTCTTAATTTCACCATATATCGTATCCCAGAAGCCTTTCACCCTTTTGCACTCCCACCACATATGATAAAAGGTACCCAGATCTTCTTTTTTCACTGGTGAATGCTACCTAGGACAGGTGAAAGACTGGCTCACTTGTAAGTATAATTGATTCTATTTGCATTCACTTCCAGAATGAAAACATTTGATTGAAGGTGCTATAAGCCGCCATGACATCATTTGTCTGGCATGGAGGAGAAAGGAATGGAGATGTCTCACCAACAAGTTTCTTTGGAGAGACTTCTTGGATGCTGCAGAGACTTGACTGCTTCCAAACTGGCCATTTGGGGTGGCAGTGGGGGCAGTGGGGGAACCATGCTAGATTCATGTACTTTTCATGAGGCAATTGCATGACATCATGAACGAAACATTCTGCTCCCATGTTTTCCCTGCTCAACTTCTGGGTTCCCCCTGACCCCCAGGCTCAGAAAATCCAACTTTTTATTATTATTTTACAGAATGAAACACCTGGTAGAAGCTCTCATTATTGTAAGATCATTCACCCCAATATCATTAATCTCAGCAAGGAGCTAAATCAGCTCAGCACCACCAGCCTGCTCATTGATCAGCCAACTGAAGTGAATAAGCTACTTTTGCTGGAGAAAATGTCCTTGAGTTTGCGTAATTCCTACTACCTGTCCCAATATCATACATTGCTGGGATGTTAAAATAGACTTATTGGCACAAATTTCACTGAATGCTCTTAGGCCTGCTGGCGTTTCCAAGCCTGAGAACATAGGAAGTGCTCTTCTTTATCTTTACATCTTCACATCTGGGATTAAGAGAAGAGGCTTCCAGGGCAAAACCCGAGGTTTCAAAAACAGCACCTTTTGCCTCCTATATTTATGGAACATGCTTTTGCTGATTGCGTCAAGCGTTCCTGCTGCAGGCGTTTAAGATTGGAGGGGAAAGGAAATTATATTTAAAGGGCAGTAACCGAGTTGCCCATTCTGTGGTCTGAGGCTTGTGATGAGTTTGGAAAGTGCTTTAATTTTAACTATGCTTATGTAGTAGTTTAATTGCATTATAGTACTTGTAAATTCTCATTGTGAACTGCTCTGGGATACATTTGTATAGGAAGTATACAAATAGGACTGAAATAAGATGAACACAGCCCAAATGAGCCCACCTACAGGAAGTGGAGGCAAGGCCTGATGGCAGGTACCTCAGCAGTCTTTGGGAACTAACAAAATCAGAACACATCCACCATTTGTTGTTGTTTAGTCATGTCCGACTCTTCGCGACCCCATGGACCAGAGCACGCCAGGCACTCCTGTCTTCAACTGCCTCCTGCAGTTTGGTCAAACTCATGTTAGTAGCTTCAAGAACACTCTCCAACCATCTCATCCTCTTACACGTAGGTAGCCGTGTTGGTCTGCCATAGTCAAAGCAAAAGAAAAAAGAAAAAAATTCCTTCCAGTAGCACCTTAGAGACCAACTAAGTTTGTTCTTGGTATGAGCTTTCGCGTGCATGCACACTTCTCGTCCTCTGTTGTCCCCTTCTCCTTGTGCCCTCAATCTTTCCCAACATCAGGGTCGTTTCCAAGGAGTCTTCTCTTCTCGTGAGGTGGCCAAAGTATTGGAGCCTCAGCTTCAGGGTCTGTCCTTCCAGTAAGCGCTCAGGGCTGATTTTCTTAAGAATACAGTAGATAGGTTTGGATAGGTTTGATCTCCTTGCAGTCCATGGGACTCCAAGGAGTCTCCTCCAGCACCATAATTCAAAAGCATCAATTCTTCAGCAATCAGCCTTCTTTATGGTCCAGCTCTCACTTCCATACATCACTACTGGGAAAACCAATCGATGCAGACAATGTTAAGTTAGGTGCACCAATAGTCCTGGTATAAGGCTGCCTCTTGTATTCCAGTGGAGGTGAGCTCAAGTGAAACGGCCCTTCTTCTAATCAACTGTCTGATTCCACAATCTCCCAGTTGGGACCAGTAGAACGGACCACCTCGAAAGGTGGTGAACCCTCCACCACTGGAGGTTTTTAAGCAGAGGTTGGATTTTAAACAGGGAATTCTTTAGCTGTGATTGTTGCTTTTCAGGGGATTGGACTAACTCTCTGGTTCTATGATCCTTTTAGAAATAAGGCTTGAGCACATTTCCAGTGCTCCCTAGAGCAGACAAAGCTGCCAGGAAAACAAACCCTACCTATTTCTTCCTGCAGATTCCCTCAGGAAAGAGAAGCTTTTACGTAGGAGTTTCCCCCCTACATAAAATGTTATTTGCAGCTTAACAGGTTATTTGCAGCTGAACATGCATTAGAGATTTAATGGGGTATTTATGCCCACCCCCACCGGGCCAGCCAAAGACATTTCAGTACCTGAGGTGGACCTCCAAAATGGTGCCTCCCCACCAAAGAACATGCGGCTCAGGGAAGATCTACATCAGGAACAGAGAAGAGATTGACATCAGGATCTGCTGCCCACAGTGGACCCTGCCACCTGAGGTGGTTGCTTCATCTTGTCTCATGAGTGGGCTGGCCCTGTGTCCCCCTCTTTCCATTTCTTTATATCAGTGTGGGATTTTTGTTCGTTTGATTTTGTTTTCCCCACTAGCAATTAAAAATTGGAGTAGAGAACATGTGGCCCTCTGTTGGACTGCAACGCCTACCATCCTGACAATTGACTATGCTGTTGGGAGCTGGAGTTCAACAACCTCTGGAGGGCCATAGGTTCTCCATCTTTTAAGTAAATGCTATTTTACACACACATTTCATGGCCTTTCCAGATTAGCACCTCTGCAGGTGAGCAGCTACCTGCAAGCCACACTGAGAATTTTATGACCTCATATTGATGGTTACCAATTCAAAGTGACTTGTATGGGTAGCATCTCTTTCCCTAGAACTATCTTCTTCTAGACTGGTACAATCATCACCGTGGGGAACTCTTCTTGGAGACAGCTTAACATTGCAATAGTTTTCTGCATTCAGAAGCAGGAGTCCCAACACAGGTGCAATTCAGGGAAGGGGAACTATGCTGCAGGCAAATACTCACTTGGAAAATGGTAACAATGAAGTGGTGGCCTGGAGTTCCAGTGCTATTGCTACTGCCCCTGCCATTAATACTACTACAACTGCAAACTCCATAAAATATATTAGTCCACCTGCCCAGACACATCTACTACTAGGAGTACTGCTGCTACTACTACAAACTTGCAAATATATTCATGAAATTTAGTTGCTCACCTGCGCAGACACGTGTACTAGTGCTATTGCCAACTTGCAAATATATTAATAAAACATATTAGTCCACCAGTCCAGAGACATTTCTGTATGCATATACGGAGAAATAAAGTTCTCTACCTAGTTGTCACTTTGTTTCATAACATGATCTTTTGCATTTTTATTCAGAGCTAAGTTCCAGTGAGGTCAACGAGACGTACTCCCAAGTACGCACGCTATGGTATTTCTGCTCCAGTCTATTCCCTAGGTCACATTTCCTGCAACAAGGCAATTGCACTAGGAATCAGATACCACTGTTGTTTCTTTTCATAACCATAACTGTCTTCTGCAGCCTTTTCAAAACTAGGATCCATCTTCCCAGCTTGCAACTTGGGAGCCACTTCAATTATTTTTACACTTTTATCTCTCTGTTTTCCTTCTCCTGTCTCTCTCATTTGAAAAAAGAAAAACCTAAAGTACAACAAAAGGAAACGGTCCTGGCAATGCTGCAAGCACAACCCATATGGGTCCTGATCCAGCAGTTAAAGATCATCATTCTACATGCATCATCCCAAACATGAAGGGTCCACAACTCCTTGAAACTGGCTGCCATCACCAGCCAATCACCCATTAGTAACTTGCAGAGCAATCCTGTGCATGCTTACTCAGAAGTAAGTCCCCCTGTGTTCAGCGGGCCTCATTGTCTTTTACAATCGCGTTTAGGACTGTAACTTTAGTGACCCATGCCTCTGACATTTACAGGTATGTAACCCACTGGCAAGTCCTGCCTTGGCACCCTAACTTTAATACTATCAAAATCAGCTGTGTGTGCACATCCATTGTGTCAGAGGCAAAGGGACTGTGTGTGTGTCTGTGTGCATGTTGACTCCCAACAAGTAATTGCATTCATCGATAAAAACCTGTCACTGCAATGCAGTAAGTAGAAATAACAAACCCTTGGGAACAAAGGGACATACTGAGGAAAGGCTGTAGCTCAGTGGTACAGCATCTGCTTTGCATGCGCAAGGTCGCCGGTTTGATCCCTGCCATCTCCAGGTAGAGATGTAGAGTGCTCCTTGTCTGAAACCTTCATGGACCCATGGTCTAACTTGGGAGGAGACAGCTCCCAATGTTTCTAAATAAAGCAGAATTTTTGTAACACAGAAAAAGAAGTGAAGAACGCCTTCATTAGTAACTGCAACTGGGAGCTAAGAAAACTTTTGGGGAAATTCCAGAGTTAACAGAGAGAAGCAGAAGTACATACCTTTCTAGCAAAGTCTTGGGTAGCTCTGGGAGCACTGGGGCTGGCTGCGGAGTGCCTTTGTGAATGTTTCTGAAGAGTTTTCTTGTGGTTTCCGAAGAGTACTGAAGCAGCTCCTCCCTCTGTCGTTGAGACTGTTACACACTTCCACACCCACCTTTTTAAAACGCAGCTGCTTTTGGCATGATGAAGTCACCGGCATTTGACTTCATAGCAGGAATAAATAACACCCAAATCACTCCCAGGATGTTGATAATCTGAGAAATAAAACTAATCTGGCAGTCCAGTGTGGTCACTTCACTGTGCTGGACTGAGTATGCTCTGATGTGGTTTTTGTATTTTGTATTTTTTTTAAAGCAGAAGATAATAAAAAATATTTATTTATGCAAGCATCTTTTTTGCTGTGGTTTTCCAGACAGACATAAACGTAACTCTTTTTCTTTTCTCAGGAGAAACATAAAGGTGGCCAATTCCAAAGGACTCTGGGAATGTCTCAAGTTATGTGGAAAGATGCCACTGAAAGAAAGAGCGGTATTGTGGTTAGTGTTGGACTAGGACCTAGGAGACCAGGATTCAAATCTGCACCCGGCCATGAAGCTCATGAGCTGACCTTGGGCTATTCACTATCTCTCAGCTTAACCTACCTCACAGGGTTGTTGTGGAGATTGAACAAGGAGAGAGAGAACCATGTAGGCCACCTTGGAGCTCCTTGGAGAAAAAGGTGGGATATGAAAATATATATAATTAAACAATTGTATCCATGTAAGAGACAGGAGAAACTTTTTTTATGTATGGTGAATATCTTTTATCAATGATTGGTGCAAATTGCTTTAGTTTGTTGAATATCTTCATTTGTACAGATCATAATATGTAGATCTATTACTCAGCAATTAATTAATTACTGAACGTGTCCAGAGGAGGGCAACCAAAATGGTCAAAGGCCTGGAAACGATGCCTTATGAGGAACGGCTTAGGGAGCTGGGTATGTTTAGCCTGGAGAAGAGAAGGTTAAGGGGTGATATGATAGCCATGTTCAAATATATAAAAGGATGTCATATAGAAGAGGGAGAAAGGTTGTTTTCTGCTGCTCCAGAGAAGCGGACATGGAGCAATGGATTCAAACTACAAGAAAGAAGATTCCACCTAAACATTAGGAAGAACTTCCTGACAGTAAGAGCTGTTCGACAGTGGAATTTGCTACCAAGGAGTGTGGTGGAGTCTCCTTCTTTGGAGGTCTTTAAGCAGAGACTTGACAGCCATCTGTCAAGAATGCTTTGATGGTGTTCCTGCTTGGCAGGGGGTTGGACTGGATGGCCCTTGTGGTCTCTTCCAACTTTATGATTCTATGATTCTAATTAATTAATTAATTACCAGCCCTTTACTGCAGTGTTTTTCAACCACTGTTCCGCGGCACACTAGTGTGCCGCGTTTCCAGCGGGGGAAGGAGATTGGCTGGGCCGGCGGGCGGCGTTGGAACCGCGCATGTGCGGGACGGCGAACGTCGGGAGGCGCGGCCCCAACTGACTCGCTTGTCATTGCGCTGTTGCCCGCGCAGAAACGCAGGCGGCCCAGGGGTCTCCGTCCCGCCCTGCCAGGCTGTCCTCGTGGAAGAAGCAGCACCTCGCGTAAGGGAAAAGAGGCCGCGGAGGGGCGCCTTTCGCCTCCTACCAAGAATTCGAGCTGCTTCTGCGCTCCTCCTGGTAGACACGAAAGTAACTGCCCCATTCACACGTGCACAAAACACACCCACCCCAATCCCCAGTGTTATTCCTTCTAGGAGCGCAGGTGAGCACAAGCATCAGCCAGGGTGAAGGAGCAGCCTGTGGACTGCACAGTACTGAGTATTGGAGTCGATGATGTCTGCTACTATAACCACAAAGTGGCACCACAGCGGGGGCTGGGCTCAACTGTGCTTCATGTGCCCCCTCCAGGAGTGGTTCAGAGGGTGGCAACAGGCCTCTTCTGTGGTAGCTCCACGTTTGCAGAATGCTCTGGTGGGATGTTTTCTAATGAATTTCTCTTTCCTCTTGGTTTAAATGAATCGGGGGGGGGGGGTTGTTGTCTACTTGTTTGGATTTAACTTGCTTTATATATAGTCAATATAGGCACAGAGTTAAATTTTTTAACATTTTCTAATGGTGGTGTGCCTCGTGATTTTTTTCATGAAACAAGTGTGCCTTTGCCCAAAAAAGGTTGAAAAACACTGCTTTACTGTATGGTCCCAGGGTGGGATACAGCATTAAAAAGAATATTAAAAACAATTCAAAGCAACTCACAACCACAAAAAGGAGGTGGGTGGGTCTTAGAAACATACACCTCAAGTGTTAAAAGGTTTGTCTTCAGCATTCGCTAAAAACTGTATAATGAAGGCACCAGATGCACCTCTGTACTGATGCATTGTTCTTTTTCTTCTTTCTTTCTAAACCAAGTATCAAAAAAATGGGGAAATTGCACACTCACCCCTTTGGAATATCCCACATTGCTTGTTTAGTCAAAGGGTCTAATCCTTTCGGAATTTGATGACTGTTCCGTTCTGTGCCAGGAAGGTAAAAGGTGCAAGCCCCGGCCCTCAATCACTGCAATCTCAGTTATTCAGACACATCTCTCCTCTGACTGGTTCTACCTTTCTCTACATTCCACAAGTAAAAATAATAATAAAAAAGGCTTGCCTTTTTAAGAGCTTCGAGAGGCTGTCATGGCAGATCCATTTATTCCTTTTGGCATTGCGAAAGTAGGTTTCACAGCTTATTAAGTGTGGGAACACACGGCAGACGACTTCAGAGTCCATTTGTCCCATATTGATAGGGCTATTAGGATTCTCCTGGGGACACGAAGGACATCTGTGACATCCAGAGATGCGCATCCGATGGACTGTCAGGTGCATTTCAGCACTAGTCCCTAACACACACTTCCCAATTGTTAGTAAGCTTTATGAATTATTAGTAGAATATCAACCACTATTTGTCTAACAGCAACGGATGCGGTAATATTTTCTATGAGAGATTATCTCATCATAGTCAGTGCTGTGCACTTTGGACCTTAAAAATAATAATAAAGGAATAAGAAGTATGCATAAAGAAGCAAAAGCAACAAAGAGTCTTGCGTCACCTTAAAGATGAACACATTTATTTACCATGGCACAGGACTTCATGGAATCATAAAACATAGGATGAGCTTGCTGGATCAGGCCAGTGATCTATCCAGTTAAGCATTCTGTCCTCACAATGCCTCTGACAGTGGAGGCAGAACACAGCCATTGTGATTAGAAGCTGTTAATAGCCTTGTCCTAGAGAGTCAGTGTGGTGTAGTGGTTAAGAGTGGTAGACTCGTAATCTGGTGAACCGGGTTCGCGTCTCCGCTCCTCCACATGCAGCTGCTGGGTGACCTTGGGCTAGTCACACTTCTTTGAAGTCTCTCAGCCCCACTCACCTCACAGAGTGTTTGTTGTGGGGGAGAAAGGGAAAGGAGAATGTTAGCCGCTTTGAGACTCCTTCGGGTAGTGATAAAGCGGGATATCCAATCCAAACTCTTCTTCTTCTTCTTCTTCTTCTTCTTCTTCTTCTTCTTCTTCTTCTCCTCCATGAATGAGTCCAATTCTCTTCTAAAGACATCCAAATTGGTGGCTATCACTGCATCTTGTGGGGGTGAGTTTCATAGTTTACCTATGTACCGTACATACCCTCCAACATTTCTCCAATGAAAACAGGGAAATCCTAAGGCAGTGGTGGCTAACCTTGGCACTCCAGATGTTTTGGAACTACAACTCCCATCATCCCTAGCTAACAGGACCAGTGGTCAGTGATGATGGGAGTTGTAGTCCCAAAACAACTGGAGTGCCAAGGTTAACCACCACTGTCCTAAGGAAAAGCGGGACAGTCTAAGATCAAATCAGAAACCGGGATGGCTTCTGTACATCCGGGACTGTCCCTGGAAAATAGGAACACTTGAAGGGTCTGACCGTGCAAGACTCAGTCTTTCTTGTCTTTCCTGCCAGAGATCAACATGGCTACCTCTCTGGAATTGCATGAATAATTTCTCTACAATGTGACCTGAAGAAGTAACATTTGTTTATTCCGGCTTGGATAATCATGGCAAGGGCCAAACATCTATGCACAAGACCTCCAGCAGCAAAGGCAGTATGACTCTGGATATTGGTTGCTGGGAAACATTCGTGAGGAACAGGCCAAAGCTTGTGAGCTTCCCAAAGGCATCTGGTCTAGATAGGCCATAGGCCTGATCTAGTTGGGCTCATCTTTGGTTACATCCTTAAGGTCCCTGACCATGCAGAATTGCAGGCAGAGGCCATAGCCTGGTGGCAAACACATGTTCACAGAGGTAGTGAACATGGCACCTGCCTGATGTTCCTGGAATACAGCTCTCATCTGCTCCTGTCAGCATGGTCAATGGTCAGGGATTCTGGGAGTATCTTGAGGGCACCACTTTGGATACCTCTGGCATGAAAGTCATGACTAGATATGGCATACCCTCCAACACGATGCAGCCCAAATCTGGGATGCCATCTTCCAGGTCCAAGATCCTGCATGAGTCACGTGACCCACATGAGAGCGTGGTCTCAGAAAAAGTGCTTTTTTAGGCATGACACACACACACACACACCAAAATTGTGTTTGGGGGCACTGCATGAGATTTCAGACTCCCGACAAAGCTTTTTCAACAAGAGATCTCAGTCCAAAATCACGGGAGAGTAAGGCACCCAAAACGGCTGCCATACTCTCACAAGGGAAAAATTGGGATGTCCCAGTTTTTCCAGGGCAGTTGATGGGGATGGATATGGCTAGAAGCAGTCCATCCTTCAAGCGGTGAAAACTTGGATTCAGAGCAGCTGTGCTAACTGTTCCTCACTTTCCTCAGTTTTTAGCCAATTGCTTTCCATAGAGAGATCCACCCAGAAGAAACTCCTGTTTCTTGTCACTTTTGAATCTTATTATTTACTAGTGAATTAAGCCCGTTAAAAACAGGCGCGGGTGAGGGGGGTGAAGGCTTCGCTGTGCCTGTCGGTCCTCAGGTGCTGCCGGGAACCCGTGGGACGCAGCAGGCGGCGAGGGGAGGCGGAGAGCGGCGTCCGGGAGAGGGAGTCGTGGAGCGGAGCGCAGAAGAAAAGAGCGCTGTGCGCGCCTCCGTCGTCCCCTTAGGCAGCCGTACCGGCCGCGACTCCTCGCCGCCACTGCCGCCACCTCCGCCTTCTCCTGACGGGTGCAGCTGTGGCGCCGAGGCAGCCAGCGCGCCCGGCGCCCTTCCCCTTCCCGCCCAGCTCGGCTCTCTCCCCTGGGCTCCGTGAGGGTGTTTAGGCGGCGGCGGGAGCCTCCAGGAACGGGAGGCGCTTTGGCGAGGGTGTGAAGGCGGGCGCGGCCTCTCCCTTGGCGGCCTAGCACAGCAAAGGCGGCGGCGGGCGGCGGCAGCGGGGGCAGCGGGAGCGGCGCGTTGCGCCGCTTCCCCCCGGCAATGGCGGCGGCGCAGTTTCGCCCGGCCGGAAGTGTCTCTGCATCGTCCCACCCCCCTCTCCGCCCCCTCCAATCCCTGCGTCCCCGTGTGACATGCGCAGAACGCACTTCCATGACACACCGAAAAGCAGGGACACTTCAAGATTATTATATAGGATAATCGCCCAGATGAGCAAATTTAAATGTGTGTGTTGCTATAGGAATGGGGGGAGTTGGGGAAAGGAGGCAAAAACGAGTGTGTGCCCTTGCCAAGAAATCATTAGCTGATGACACTTCCTACCTGATCAGCCCAGGGCATGTCTCATGTCTGCAGTGTCTTTCATTGTTTCCTTGAGAAAGCTCAGTCGAAAGAACCCTTACCCCCGCCTCTTGCTTTCTGATACTTACTGTGTGTTTTAAAAGTCAACAAGACTTTAATTATACACCTGAGTCTAAGTCCATGCCAGCTTTGGGACGACTCTGAAACTCTTGGATTCTCCATCGAGCAGAGGAAGCATCCTTCATTTCCTTCCTTCTTGGTCTTCAACAAGAATTTCAAAGTCAGGAAACAACCCTCCCCCTTCCCTTTCATGGTCCCTCCAGGCAAAGAGTATTCCAAGCAGTCTCTGGATGATGTTGTTTTCTCCATCACGGTTGCCAGGGGAGATGAGAGAAGGCAGCTGAAAACAGCCTGAAAATGGCGTGCTTCTTTGGAAACCTGCCAAAGGAAAGAGGTTGTTTTCTGAATCCTGCTGGAACACTTATGGCGGGTCGACTGTTTCCGCTGCTTCTGAGAGGTTGAATGCCTTGCACATAGCTGTGGCAACTGGCCTGAGGGAGTGATTCTTCAGTTTGCGTCCAGGGCCTTCCATTCTTCACTCAAAATGCTTCTCAAACTTCTTGGACAGAAACACTGGGCTGCAAGACTCAGATGAAATAGATCTAGGAGACGTTAATTATTGCCAGGCCAAAGTCAAGGGGTCTCGACCATGTGTAATTCATCATAAGTGAATTCATTCATGGGTCTCAGCACTGAGAATTATGGGGAAATTAGGACATCAAACACGTTGTCACTTTAGCTCCACACACATGCTAGTGAAACGGTCTACTGTTATTAGAGTTGGGCGGATCTGTCCACTTTTATTTCTCTCCGTTCCTCACTTTTCCAATCTTCAGTTCATCACATTTCCACATCAGTTTGTGATTTTCTTTTAGAAGTCCCCTCACAAAATATGCATTTTGGTGCACATTTTCCCCAATACACACATTTCTACAATCAATTTCCCCATGTATTTTTGCATATTATTTTCACTAAGAGATTAATTTCTGCATGCTTCCCCCAAATATGTGCATTTTCCTATACTGAATTGCAGGATTCAGGGAAATGGGAATTTTGAGACATAGCTGTGTTTCAATTCACATATTTTAATTGCATTAAAACCCGAACTGAACCACTCCAACTCTTAATTATTATCAAGACATGGGATGTGCTGAAGGCAAGGTTCCTGTATTGCAGAGGCAAGGCTGTTGAGGAGACTTCTGTGTAGGAAATAGTCAAAAATAAGGTCAAGAAGAATGGCAGGCTCCCTTTATTATCTCCAAAAATAATGGAGAGAGCACAGGGGATTGGAAAATAGAGTACTCCCCCAGGCCAGCCTCATGTTTATTCTGCTCATACAGGTCAAGATACCATCTTCCATATCCCATTTAGATAAATGGCAATGCACAACAGCAACAGGCTCTAGATAATGAAGGGCTAGGAAGCAAATTTGCTTCCACTTTAATTTTTTTTTACCAGAGGCCCTAAATAAAGGAAAAGGAAAAGAAAAGAAATTCAATTATTGCTGTACTTGTTCAACATCTGTTTTTACACATGCAGGACCCTTGTTTTCCAGTTAAAGGTTTCCTGAGTGAATCAAATTGCAGTGATCTTTTTAGCCTGAATACAGAAAAGGTTTCGGTAGGGAAATGGAGAATCCTAGAATTGTAGAGTTGGGAGGGATCCCGGGGGGACATCTAGTCCACCCCCTGCAATGCAGGAATCTCAATATAGAAATGAAGATGTTATTATGCACGTCGTTCCATCAACCATGAACCAAACCAGTCTTTGGGATGAAGCCCCCCACCAAAAGAAAATACCGGTAGGAGAATGTCTTGGTTTTGAAACAATCACCATGCCCTGTCAATGGGAAGATACGGAATGTCCCAAAATCGCTCCACCGCAAGGGAAGAGGAGAAGGAAACTAAGCCTTATGAGGAATGGTTGAAGGAATTGGATATGTTTATAGCCTGGAGAAGAGGAGACAGAAGTGATATGACAGCCATCTTCAAATATCTGAAGGGATGTCACGTGGAAGATGGAGCAAGCTTTCCTCCCCTGCTGCTCCAGAGGGTAGGACGTGAACCAATGGATTCAAACGACAAGAAAGGTATTTCTGACGAAACATTAGGAAAAACTTTCTGATGGTGAGAGCTGTTTGACAGTGGAACGGACTCCCCCAGAAGGTGGTGGGTTCTCCTCCACTGGAGGTTATTAAGCAGAGGTTGGATGGCCATCTGTCTTGCTTTAGTTGAGATTCCTGAATTGCAAGGAGCTGGGTCCCTTCCAACTCTAGTTCTATGATTCTATGACATTGTGGAAGCCATAGATTCTGAATATGTTAATTAAGCACTCTATAATCCCAACACTGCCCAGTATATGGGAAGCAGGGCTTTCTTTCAGCTGGGACTCACCAGAACTCAGTTCCGGCACCTCTCAGGTGGCCACCATGGCCATTCTAAGAGAGCGAGGGAGTCATTCACGATGAGTTCCGGCACCTCTTTTCCTAGTGAAATAGCACGGGGGGGGGGGGAACCGTTACATGACATGACCCAAACAGTCTCCTTTGAAATGTTCTGTATATATTTGGCAGCAAGATTGCACGCAAGTAGCCCTTGCTTGTCGAGAAATTGTTGCTGCATTATTTATCCTTCCCAATGCACCGCCAAATATGGAAATTTTAGCCACCACTGATGATTTAATGAGTTTACTAAAAGCTCATCTTTAAGGGGCATTTGAGTGGTGTTGTTGTCGTTGTTGTTGTGGAAATCCACAGTTATGATTAATAACTGGAGCCAACTATCCTACTGGCCTTGCGAAAATGTACCACCCACTTGCAGAATACAGAAACGGTGGGCACCATGAAAATTCAGCGCTGGCAGAATCCAGGAGGAATCAGGTAGCAGTGGAATTAGTGTCTCTCCCACGCACTAGCAGGCTTCAGTCTCAGTTTGATGTTCTTCCTGCTTTTCCCTGTGGGGAAACCAACAGACTATATAGCACAGAGAGAGTGCTAACTAGCAAGGGAGGCAGCCTACATTGAAGGGGAACTGACACAAGGTAGAAAGTGAAGGTTTCAGTAACATTTCTTTCCTGCTGCTCAGCCTGAATAATAAAATGATGGTGGATGATGGCATTATATAGCCCAGGGATGTCCAACTTCAAAGAGACTGCGATCTACTCCCACTAAAAAAAACTGGCAGTGATCTACCCATTGTATTAACCAACGTTGTTGAGCTTTTTGGGGGGAGGGAGACCCAAGGTTGTTGATGTGTTTTTTTTTGGGGGGGGCGATCAATCAGGATCACACAATCGACCAGGACATCCCTGATATAGCCTATCCGGGTCTGTTTTATGTTCCTTATCCAGCATCTGAATATAGTTGACCCAAGTGGAAAGGGCACATCAACTCCTTTCAGGTCTATTCAGATACGTCTGATGGAAGACCAGAGAGCCAGTGTGGTGTAGTGGTTAAGAGCGGTAGACTCGTAATCGGGGGAACCGGGTTTGCGTCTCCGCTCCTCCACATGCAGCTGCTGGGTGACCTTGGGCTAGTCACACTTCTCTGAAGTCTCTCAGCCCCACTCACCTCACCGAGTGTTTGTTGTGGGGGAGGAAGGGAAAGGAGAATGTTAGCCGCTTTGAGACTCCTTCGGGTAGTGATAAAGCGGGATATCAAATCCAAACTCCTCCTCCTCCTCCTCCTCCTCTTCTTCTTCTTCTTCTTCTTCTTCTTCTTCTTCTTCTTCTTCTTCTTCTTCTTTCTCCAGGGCTTCCTTCACATCCCCTGAGACTGGGCAAGTGTGAGCAGTGGCAACTGGTCACATCTGTTGCTTTAAATGTGCACGGTTTGTGCACATTGAGACTAATTTACTTATTTATTATTTACCGCAGCTGCTTATATACTGCTTGAGTGTGGAAGTTTCTAAGCAGTGTATTAAAAGCTGACTCCTGTGGTACTTCTTCATCAATCATTCATTCATTTTTCATTCATTTTTCTTGTTACAGGTAGGTAGCCGTGTTGGTCTGCCATAGTCAAAACAAAATAAAAAATAAAAAAATTCCTTCCAGTAGCACCTTAGAAACCAACTAAGTTTGTTCTTGGTATGAGCTTTTGTGTGCATGCACACTTCTTCAGATACCTGTACCCGTATCTGAAGAAGTGTGCATGCAAGCAAAAGTTCATACCAAGAACAAACTTAGTTGGTCTCTAAGGTGCTACTGGAAGGAATTTTTTTATTTTTTATTTTGTTTTGACTATGGCAGACCAACACGGCTACCTACCTGTAACAAGAAAAATCATAAGTATTGCAGGGGGTTTGGCTAGATGACCCTTGGGGCCCCTTCCAATTTTATTGGTCTGTGGTTCTATGATTCTAGACAGATCAGAACTGTTTCCATCAACATCACACTACTTTTAATTAATGACACAGAACTTGGTACTGTTTGTTTGTTTGTTTGTGTGCGCGCACTTTCACTTTAAGAGCAGAGTAGGTTTCATGCTAAATATGGTGCAGGAAGGGAAATGCATCTATCTATCATCATCTATCTCTATCATCTATCTATATCTATATCTATCTATCTATATCTATCTATCTATATCTATCTATCTATCTATCTATCTATCTATCTCTATCTCTATCTATCTATCTATCTATCTATCTATCATCTATCATCTATCATCTATCTATTTTTCTATCATCTATATCTATATCTATCTGGGGCAGGGCTGAGGTGTCCTCAGCTCCATAGATTTGGTATCTATCTATCATCTATCTATCTATCTATCTATCTATCTATCTATCTATCTATCATCTATCTATCTATCATCATAATCTTCTATCTTTCTATCATCCATCCATCCATCCATCCATCTCCTTCACTTCCTTTCCTGTGCAGGAAATTCTGTGGCCTTTTTGAAAACTTCTTTCAATGCCTCTCCTTGAATCACACATCCAGAGACCAGTTGAGGGTGGGTGGGGACCACGCATGGCATCAGTGTGACTCGCCAGGGCCAATTTGACTGCAGAATGAGGACTTCAGTTAGAAGGTACAAACCCAGCAGCCGTAGCTATCTCATCACTTGTGCCATCGATTCCTTTTAAAGATAAATGCACATTGTTTTCTCATTTAGTTTGCAACCTGCCAACCATACAGGAAAGACTAGGAAACTATTCAGGCAGATCAGGACACATTAATTCAGAAATACAAGGGGATTTAGACATACAAGTTGTAAGGTCATGGACTTGGGGACATTCTTGGCTTGAGGCAAGTTAGTTCTGTTTAATGGTTGAGGGGAAAGGGGAGTGGAGGCCCCATTCTTGTGCCTTGGCAAAAAATACCTCAGTCCCTTCCTAGTTCATTTTCCTGTGAGACCTCACCGCAGCAGAAAGAGACCCATTTGCACAAGCCGAGATTCTCCCCTACTGTTCAACCCAGGAAAGAGAAATTCTTAATGAGGAATGGTTGTTAACAGGCCTGATTTTCCTCTCCATTGGATCAATTTTACACTGGCATAGCTCAGATGAATTCCACCGAGCTGTGCAGTGTAATGGAGTGTGGAGTGTCTGGCCCGAAGCCCTTTAAACAAGCTCGGTGCCATTTCTTTCGCTTGTATCTAATAAAATTAGTAAGATTTAAATCTGTGTCGGGGGAAATTCCTCAAGCAAAGAACACTGTGAGATGTTCGTTCGCTTGGTTCATGGTTGCACCCAATAAATAAATGTTGCCTTACTAGGGTCCTGCCAATATTTCTGAGCTACAGCGGAAAGGCAAGGCTGGCTTGGTTATCAAGTTATTAATGGTCAAACGCTCATCTGGGTTTGCGACAGAGTGATGCAGGAGGCTGCCTAAGACGACAACACTTTATAAGGAAGAGAGCTCTTGTGCTCTGTTATCAGGCAGAAGGAATGCTGTGCTGCCTTGTTGCATCTGCTTTCATGGCTCAAAACCAGCATAAGAGAAAGAAAGACAGGGAATCAGAGAGATGCTTCACGTGTACTGATTTATCGGTATACAGTTTTGCGCACAGCATTGCTTATAAATAGTACACGTTTCTGAAATCGGAGAACCTGTGGTTCTCCTGATGTTGATGGATTCCATCTCCTTTCACCCCTGGTCATGGGCATAGCTGTCAACCCTCCCTTTTTTGCAGGAAACTCCTTATTCCAATGCCGTTTCCCGCTGCTATCCCGGATTGTTGATATTCCTTACATTTTCCGGATTTCAAAAGAAGCAGCTCCTCTCCCTCCCTGCCGGCCAGGGAGGCTCCTCAGCTGCATTGCTCGGCTTCCAATAAGGAGTCTGAGACTAACTGGGGGTGGAGCTTGCATGCCTTGTGCATCCAGACCCTCACACCCAACCAGCCAGCCAGCCTGCCTGCCGTCTATGCGCTCGCTCTTCCACTCACCTGTTCACGTGCAGCCTCTGGAGCGCAAGGTGGCGAGGCTACTTGGTGCCATTGCACCGGCCTCGCGGCATCCCTTATTTTCAAATCCGAAAGTTTGGGAAAAATCCCTTATTTTCAAATCCGAAAGTTGACAGCTATGGTCATGGGACATGATGGCTGGGTCTCATAGGAATCGGCATTCATCAACACCTGGAAGGCCACAAGTTCCCCAGATCTGCTGTATCAAGATAGTAATATGCAAAAATTAATATCTCTGGGTGGGAATTTTCATGGAAAACCTGGAGGACATGCCAGTCAGGAAGCTAAGTAAGAAGGAGAAGGGCTGTAGCTCAGTGGCAGAATGCTGCTCCAGGTGGGGCAGAGAAAGATGCCCTGACTGATACCCCAGAGAACCACTGCTGGCTATGTTGACAATACTGAGTAAGATGAAACAATGGTCTGAATTGGTATATGGCAGCTTCCTATGTTCCAAGAGCTCTTACTCGTATTGGTGCAGGAAACTCCCAACTCCACTCAGATGCAATTAGGTCCAATGGCATGTTGATGGCATCCATCTGTCTCAAGAGACAAGGGAGTGCACCTCTGGGGGGAGAAGTCAAACTGCTGGGTTAGCAACACCAAAGTGAGCTCCCCGGGGCACAAGCCTGGGCATTGTGTATGGGGTTCCTGGGCTGCCCAAATGACAAGACCTCTTGGCCTCACTGATGCGGTCCCAAGGAAAGCAGAGCAATATGTTTGGTACCAGCTTGGCTGCAGGAGTTGCTGGAAGAGGGTATACAAGGCTCCCTTGAAAATGACCCAGTTTACTCAATGACAACCGCCCATTACTCCCAGATAAATGGGTTTTATCTGGGAGAAACCCACAAATGCCTCTCCCTCTTCCTGGCAGTGAAAAACATTACATGTAGACTAACCATTTGTTGCCCTAGCATGAAACTCAAAAGCAGCTGCCCGAGGCGGACAGCCAACTCTGCCAAATGGTAGGGCCGGTACTGGGCTGCTTTGAGACGAAGGGCAGGATGTAAATTTCATAAATGAATGAGAAACAAAAGAAATCACCAAACACTAGAGAGGGTAAAGAAGCAAGCTTTTGAGCACGCACTTGAAATATGAAAAGAATATATTTTTGCAAAATGGCCACCTTCAGTGGCTCTGAAGAGCTCAAAAGTGAAAGGTTGATGATTTCAAGGGAATTTAGGCCGAGCAATTAAGTTGCAATCCTTTCAGCCCTGAGAGGACTTTTTAAAAATAATAATAAAAAAAAGACTCTCGGAAAATGACAAGTGGCATTTTAATTGTGTGGCAGCCAGCAGGGTTGACATACTAATAGGTATTATTCTGAGGAGAATAAAGTGAAGCGGGAAAGTCAAGGGAATGTTGCCTGCAAACGGGGCTGTTTAGACAGCTGTTAAATTCAGCTGCTAACATCTTCTCTGAGCTTTGCAGGTTTCAACCACATGGGGATTTTATGACACCGCTGACAGGTCTGAGGAGTCCCTCTGTGCTCAGGTGCTCTTTGAGGAAGTTCTGTTGGGCACACAGTCTAACTCTGAAGCTCACGGCACTTCATCTAAGCTCCGCTGTTCATAAAGGTGTGAAGAGAAAATAAGGGTTCTGTGGCCACATCTTTGGCACAGTATTTGTCTTGCATGAAGAAATCCCAGGTTCAGTCCATGGCATCTTCAGTTAGGGTTGGGAGAGACGTCTGTCTGAAACCCTGGAGAACTGCGGCTAGTCAGAGCTAAACAAATCAGTGGTCTGACTCGGCAGATGACAGCTTCCTGTCTAAGAACTTTTACAGTCTTGTAAAACAAGAATAGAACAGACACAGGAAACTCCTGGTTCCACTCAGATGCAACCGAGTCCAGTGCCATCTAGTGACTAAACTATATAATGACACTATCCACCCAATCCCCATCAACAAAAAAAGAGAGAGACACACCCAGAGGCACCAGCTTGCGAGGGTGATTGGGGGATCACCTGTGACATCACACACATGCAACATCAGGATGTCGGGAGGAGTCGGGGGCAGAGCCAAATGCAGTGGCCGCACAGCTTCAACGGCCAGTGGCTCCTCCTCCTCCTGCCACCACCACTGGCAGAGGGCTGCTTTGACCCTCTTTCCTTTCCCTGAGAGGAGGAGGAGTAGAAGGAGCTGGCCACTGAAGTCACGCCATGCTTGGCTCTCCGCTAAGCTTCCTCCAGCCCTGATTTTTTGGGACATTGGGAGGTCACGGCCCCCCAAAAAGGGCTCGGCCCCCATGAGTTGGCACCCCTGCACACACCTATTTCATTGGGGCCCAGGTGAGCATCAGAATATAAACACACAGTTAACGTAGATAAGGGGCAGGCAACCTTTTTGGCTCAGTGGGCCAGATCCTTATCAGGATCAGCCTTGCAGGTCACATTTGACAGGTGGGTAGTGCCGCCTACCTTTCTGTTTCCATGGCATCAGAATGATGTCACATGCAATGTGCTTTGAAGTCCTGCAACAGGTTCGTGGCCTTCTTCATGTCTACTGTGATGGACAAGCGAAACTCCACCTAGACCAATTACTAATACCCAGACCAAGTTGCACAATGAAACAAAACTGACACACATTAGAATTCTTAAGTGACATAATCTAGTGGTATCACGGAAGACTGGGAAGGTGGGGGAAACAGGTTTACAATTTTAAAAATAGAATAATGAAGCAAATTGCAGACAATTGAATTTAAGACTGGGAAAATGAGGAAGGGAGAGTACTGAAAACGACAAATCCTGCCACCCTGAGATTCCTGTTTTACCCCATCCAAATTAGTTGTTCTTTCCCTTTTAGTCCCTCTGCCCTCTCTGGCTTCCACTGAATTATAAGCAAGAAATGAAAATCCCAGAACCACTTTTACTTGTCAAGCTGAAAGGCCCTGGTCATCCATTAAAAGCTGTCTTCTCAATGTCAAGAAATGAAAATGTTAGGTGTTCCGATGGTAATTATGTTCCTTGACTCTAATGAATCGGAATAGCAACTTTGCAGCAAACTCTCCAAAATACTTTGCAGCGATGAGTGCTGTATTCACCAAAACATCCCTGTGGTAGGGCGCATCCTGTAGCTTGCATAAGTAAAGCATTAACACATTTCAAAAATAAGAGAGGAGAACATAAAACATCCATTAACAAGGAAATCTTGAAGATTCTAGCTTCTTATAAGTGCTGAGCATCACATTAAAATTCATGTGGCTGGGAGCCTGAAAGGAGGAAGGTGGAGTGCTATCGGACAATGTAATTGTCTGCAGAAATGCATATTGTAAAGAAGGCTAATGAGATCTCAAAGATTAAGCTAGTGGTGTCCCCAGTTTTTGTGAGGTTCAATATTTGTGTTTGAGATGCCCAACAATAATCCTCCTTTTCTTTTCTTTTTGCACTACAGTTCCCATAGTGCTCCTAGTTTTGGCAGAATGATTTCGTTACTGTGATATCACTTGAGGAGGACATCATTTATTTAAAAGTGTGCAGTCAAAGGTATTCTCTTTTCTTCTTGCCGAGAGCTACGTTGGGCATAGTATTTGTTAGGGGTGTGCATCAGCTCTGTGTGTAACCCTAATAACTAGGCAAATTGGGGCGATTCTGGGCAAACTCTCATGTTCCTCAGCTGGGCCACTCCATTAACAAGGCATCTCAAACTGGGCGAGGGAGTCCCCAACTTTTCAAGTCACTCAGTTACCTTGGTTTTTCTAAGAAGTCAAATGGTTGACTGATCTCATGTTTTCGATTTAAGTGGTAGTTGAGTTTTGTTACTGCTTAGAATTTGCTTATTGTACTGGCATTTTTATCTATTACATTATATGGTTTTAGGATGTTGTTATATGCCACTCTGGGTACACTTAGTAGAAGAGTGGGATATCATTTTGAATGATGCTGTTGTTGTCATGGTGGTGACCTGCAGAGTACTGGGCTGAGTAGGTAAAGTTTCCTTAGTGTTAGGGCTCATCCACACTTACATTTTGCCCCACACTTTCTAGGCACAGGGCTGGGTTTTTCTGGTCTGTGTCTGAGTGCTCTCCCCCCCCCCTGCCACTTTCCTCAGGAAAACCCAATCTTTACCATTGAATTGGAGCAAACAGCAATTCAGGTTTTCTGGTTCAACTATAATGGGCAGGTTTTCATGAACCTGGAAAGCCCAAACCTGTGCTGAGAAATGCAGAGGAAAGGTAAGTGTGGATGATCCCTTAGATGAACAACAGTTTGTGGTTTGCAAAAGCAGAGCCGGCCGGCCCTACCAAACAGCCCCCACCGTTCCCTTGGATCCCATCAGTTAGCCTGCTGCCCTCGGTTACCTTGAGCAATGTTATCTCGTTGCCACTGTTGAGGTAAGGTTGGATTCTGCCAGGCTGGGTACATCCTGTACAAGGAATGGGTGTGTGTGTGTGCCTTCTTCTTCTTCTTTGGCGATCACTCATGGCCGAGTAAGATTGTCTTCCATAAACACGGTTTTAACAATGAGTCCGTAAGTGACTGTGGAGACCAATTCTGGATCCACGCTTCCTTCCACAGTGGGGACATTGGTTTCCGGGTGGGAGTTGATCACGGTGTGGATTTGCCAAGCATTCCTTCCTCTTAGCATGCTTCTCCCTTGCGTCCTGAGTTCGAGTGTCTTCAAAGCCCATGACACCTTTGGTAAAGGCTGTTCTCCAATTGGAGCACTCGCAGGCAAGTGTTTCCCAATTGTTGGTGTTTATACTACATTTTTAAAGATTTGCCTTGAGAGAGTCTTTGAACCTCTTTTGTTGACCACTAGCATTACACTTTCCATTTTTAAGTTCGGAATAGAGTAGTTGCTTTGGAAGACGATAATCAGGCATTCACACAACATGACCAGTCCAACGAAGTTGACGTTGAAGAATCATTGGTTCAACACTGGTGATCTTTGCTTCTTCCAGTACACTGTCTTCCCAAGTGATGTGTAAAATTTTTCGGAGACACTGTTGATGGAATCTTTCGAGGAGTTGGAGATGGCGTTTATAAGGTGTGTGTGAATGGCACCCTGTGTTTTGCAAAATGTCTTAGGCTTATGCAAAAGGTACAGCAGAAATTTCAGGCTGCCCTCGGCCTGAAAGCGAGATGAGCACCGCAACCCCATAGTCACCTTTGACTGGACTTAACCGTCCAGGGGTCCTTTACCTTTTTTACCTTACGGCAGAAATTATTGTGCCTGAGAGCATATTCAGGGAGACCACAAGAAGCTGTTCACAGAGTCAGTCTGCAGGCCGTAAAGGTCGCTGCCTTCAAAGCAACATCCTTATGCAACATTTCTCTCCAATATCTACTGGCAGCACCTGAAACCAGAGGGATAAAACTCACCACAGGAGCACAGGCGTTTCAAGTGCACTTGAATCTTAAATGCATTCAAAATGTTGAGAAAATGCTTCACTTCATTCTCTATCAATCACCAGCAACTTGATACAAGTTCAGGTAAGTGGAACTGATGTTCTCCAACTCAGACTCCTTGAGAAAAATGAGCAACGGAGAGAAACGGAAACATCGGTTTCCTTCTGTGCTTGACAAGGGGTTTCAGAACCAAGCATAAACAGTATACGGAAGTTTAGATCCCTGCTTCACACCACAAGGATCCTGATTCAAGCCCCTAGAACAGTGGTCAGGAATTTGTGGCTGTCCATATGTTGTGGAACTCCAACAACTATAATCCCTGGTTATTGATCATGCTGGCTGGGAGCTGATGGGAGACGGACTCAAACAACATAAGAATGGCCATAGGTTTGTCCCTAACAAATATAATTGTTTAATGTACGTTGAAATGGGAATTACATAATGTGCTTGCATTACATAATGTGAAGCATGGCTGGAAGTTCCCATGAAGTTGAAGAAGAGCCTACCAGCTTAATCATTAATGGAGTTGTGTAACGGAACTGTATCTTTGTGGCTCTGTCACAAGGTCATTAGCTCACAGTCACATGAAAAAACTTGTAATTCATATGCTAATCTGGTAGGCATCCATGTTGGGTGTGGTGCTCCTTTTGTTCTAAGCTACCAAAGAGAATGGATGTGTGACTCCCTGTCTCCAGCAAACAACCTGAGGCTAATCGAGGCTGCAATGGAGAAGAGAGAGAGAGAGCTTTGATTTTTAGCACAGAATGCAATACAATGGTACCTCCGGTTGCGCACAGGATCCATTCCAGAGCTCCGGTCGGATCCCGAGGAATTCGCAACTGGAGGTGCCACTTCTGTGCATGCATACAGCACAGTAGAGCACCTCTGCGCATGTGCGCGGGGCGAAACCAGGGAAAATACTTCCAGGTTTGCTGCGTTCGCATCCTGAAGGATACGCAACCAGAGGTGTGTGTATCCAGAGGTACCACTGTATATATTTAATGCAGTACGCCTTATGCTGGGATCAGTATAAGAAATATGAAACTAATTGGTTGCAGTTTTTATTGTTTTAAGTTGTTTTGAAATTAAGTTCTGTGAGTAAAGCTTTTGAACCATATTTTGGGACTGGATAATTTTTATTTCAGCATGAGAGTCAGTATTTATTCATCCAGTAGCTTCCACAGGTGCAATATTAATAATCTCAATACCTACTGCCCTCAAGCCCCTTGTTGACACCATTCTGTGCTGCTGAATGTGGATCTGAATGTGGAACTCGGCACCCCAAGGTCAGCCAGACTTCATAAGTGATCTTGTCAAGGTAGGAATCTACAGCACTTCCAAACTGCAGGCAAAGAGGAATCCACCAATCTGAAGCAATTCTTGCACACAATGTGTTATGGTTGAACAACAAAAAAAGGCCTGACCTTTTAAAGATGGCAAGTCACCGATTGTTACTCCAGGGAAGTGGACTTTTTTTTGCTTCTTACTCATTGGTTCCCAAGATACATACCTCTCTGGACGAAAAACAAGCTAGTCCTCACATGTATTATTTTGTAGTGGGGGATAGAAGTTCTTGAAGGAATGTGAACAGACAGCTCTCTCCGGAGGCAAGCGCTGGAAAGGCCACTGCTGAGGTGAGCCCATAATGCACAGCGCCACTTAGAGAGGAAGCAGAACTAGAAATGGACTTCCCACGCTTTTTGCCATCATATATAGCAGCCTACACCATGCTGTTTGGGGCTGATGGGAGTTGTAGTTCAAAACCTTTGGCGGGCACCAGGTTGGCGAAGGCTACTATATAATCTAACAGTGAACTCAGTTCATAGAATCATAGAATCATAGAGTTGGAAGAGACCACAAGGGCCATCCAGTCCAACCCCCTGCCAAGCAGGAAACACCATCAGAGCATTCCTGGCAGGTGGCTGTCAAGCCTCTGCTTAAAGACCTCCAAAGAAGGAGACTCCACCACACTCCTTGGCAGCAAATTCCACTGCCTAACAGCTCTTACTGTCAGGAAGTTCTCCAAGTGTTGCACATTTATGCAGCTAAGAGGCGCTAAAAGGTAAAGGTAAAGGGACCCCTGACCATTAGGTCCAGTCGTGACCGACTCTAGGGTTGTGGTGCTCATCTTGCTTTACTGGCCGAGGGAGCCGGCATACAGTTTCCAGGTCATGTGGCCAGCATGACTAAGCCGCTTCTGGCGATCCAGAGCAGCGCATGGAAACACCATTTACCTTCCCGCCGGAGTGGTACCTATTTATCTACTTGTACTTTGATGTGCTTTCGAACTGCTAGGTTGGCAGGAGCTGGGACCAAGCAACGGGAGCTCACCCCGTCACAGGGATTCGAACCGCCGACCTTCTGATCTGCAAGCCCTAGGCTCTGTGGTTTAACCCACAGAACCACCCGTGTCCTGAAAGAGGCACTACTCACATACAAAAGAGAAGTGTCAACAGGACTGGAGAAAATCTACATTTTTGCAGAAGTGCAAACATTCTTTAGTGGGGGAAATGCTAAGACAGGGAATCCACAAACTGTCCAATGGGAACTGAGCATCCTCAGGATGCTGACTGACTGTTGGGGAGGCATGAAAAAAAAGGTAGGGATTAAGATAGAGTACTCTGAAGAGAAGCCTTCCACACGGCAACATTTTGGTAATAACTAGAGACAAAGGCCAGAATCCTGGACCCTGATGAGCAACAGCTCAGAAGGTTGTGGCAGCCAACCTTAGAACTGCATGCATGGACCTCTTATATAGCCAAAGCATAGACTAAATAAACATACTCCTGCTTTCTTTGAAAATTCTGGCAAAGGTTTCTTTTGCAGAGAACCCTACATCCTGCAACAAGCGCAGAAGCTAAAAAAAGGGGGGGGGAGGTTTTTTTCCTCCTATTTGGAAATCCTAGAGTCAATCCTAGTTTTCTGGCTGCTGTGATGTTTTCAGGGGAAAAACAATTGCGTTAGGAGTTGGAGGAACCCTCCCCTGACCTTAGTTATCATCCGGTAACTAATAGAAAACGATAACAGAATCAGTCATAAATTACAAATAGATGGAAAGTGAATGAAGGTCAAAAAGCCAGTCACATCTTAAGCTGCCCAGAAGAGACGTGTAAACATGCTGTCACAGCTTCATGAATACAATATTAATGGTTATTACAGCACAAAATAATGGGCCTTATGACTATGCACAGAATCACCAACCACTTTCATTAAATTCTTTTTATGATGCTTCCTGTCTCTACTTCCTCCTGATTAACCCAAACATAATCTACAAACTAAAAATAAGGGCAAGGTATATTCATGCAGCCTTTAGTGATCTATTATACTGCCCAGATAGAATTGTATAATATAACAATACTGAAGCTATAATCAGTTATGACCCTGTTGTTGTGTGGATGCAGGAACCAGGAAGGCCAGTGAGCCAGAGGCATAAGAGTGGTTTGAATGAACCTATATGGAAGGAGGATGTGTGCCAGACGCACTGAGGGGAAGGCGGATGAGTCAAGGCCCACCCAGAATTGATCCCAAAGCTCCATGTTGGATTAGTCAACAGCAAAGTTCATTAATCAATAAGTGGTTACAAGGCTGTACGTAATCTGCGTTAAGGAAGTGGATCAAAATTCTGCACCCAGAAGCTTGTGCCTTTCATATTGTGTGCTTAGTTTTTCATCATTCTTTCTTTCCTGAAATGCAACTGTGTGGACGAAATGTGCAGGGTGTGGGAGACACTGTGTGTGTGTGTGTGTGTGTGTGTGTGAGAGAGAGAGAGAGAGAGAGAGAGAGAGAGAGAGAGAGAGAGAGAGAGAGAGAGAGAGGTGTCCTCTGTGGCATCCCCCCCCCCCACCGATTAAGTGGGGGCACTGTTATACAGTGGTTCCGCTCCTTCCTCCTGGGCCGTGTTCAGAAAGTGGTGGTGGGGGATGAGTGTTCAGACCCCTGGGCTCTCACTTGTGGGGTGCCTCGGGGTTCTGTCCTCTCCCCCATGCTTTTTAACATCTATATGCTCATCAGGGGGTTTGGGCTGGGTGTTCATCAGTATGCGGATGATACCCAGCTCTACCTCTCTTTCAAATCAGAACCAGTGAAGGCGGTGAAGGTCCTGTGTGAGTGTCTGGAGGCGGTTGGAGGATGGATGGCGGCTAACAGATTGAGGTTGAATCCTGAGCGTGCAATCAGAGAATGTTTTGAATATGAACCTTTCCACACAGATTATGGAGCTGTTAATTGGCCCAAACTCATATCGTAAGAGCCTGTTGAATCAGGCCAATGGCCCATTTAGTCCAGCATCCTGTTCTCACAGTGGCCAAGCAGATGCCTCAGTGGGAAACCAGCCAGCAGGATCTGACCACAAGAGCACTCTCCCTTCCTGTGGTTTCCAGCAACTGGTATTCAGAAGCATTGCTGCCTCCAACCCTGGAGGCAGAGCATAGCCATCATGGCTAGTAGCCATTGATAGCCTTCTCCTTCATGAATGTGTCAAATCCTCTTTTAAAGTTACCCAAAGTTGGTGGCCCTCACGGCTTCCTGTGGGAGTGAGTGGCATCGTTTATGCACAGTGTGGAGAAGTGCTTTGCTTTATCTGTCCTGAATCTTCCAGCCTTCACCTTCATCAGTTACGAGGGAGCAAAACCTTTCTCTAATCCACTTTCTCTATGCCTTGCGCGATTTTATAAACTTCTACCATGGTATCTCTTACTTGCCTTTTCTCTAAACTAAAAAGCACTGAGTGCTGCAACCCTTCCTCGTATTGGCACAAAAATATTGTTGTTTAATTCTTCTCCATCTTGCATGAAGTGTTAAGTACTGAGGAAATCTCTTTCTGCAATCAATTTGCTTCTGTTTTGGTTCTATGGTTAACTATATTGACGCTGTTTGAATATGTACGTTTTCTCTTCCTGGGACCTTTGGTCAAAGGGCAGGTTCTAAATGGTCTATAAAAATAAATAAATCTTACTTTCTGAAAAAAGCCACTCTCTTAATAAAACAACAGCAGCAGCAATAAAGTAAATTACTCTGCAGCAGACTCATGCATGCAGTTGCGACCTCCTCTAAACACATTCTTGAATTTCAACCTGCAGTTTGTACTCCAGATATCACTTGTCTTTTTGATTCCTTTCTCTATGTTTGGCTAAAATGGAACATTTCTACAAATTGGAAATTCCATCTCTCTCTCTCTCTCTCTCTCTCTCTCTCTCTCTCTCTGTGTGTGTGTGTGTGTGTGTGTGTTGTCTAAGTGGCTGCATCACAGACCTGAACCAATGACTAATGCTGACGCAGAAGGAAAACTGGAAGTAAGTGATTTCCAAATATTTAGTACTGTATTATGAAATCCACCCACTGGTTGGCTCAAAACTCCATATGTGTGTTTACTTGGCAGACAATATATTTATTCAGGAAACTTTCTGTTCACCAGCTAGGAATAACAAGTTGTATATGTTTTTTATAATAATTTTAAAAATTAGAGTTGCAATCTGCCTGTCAGGGCGGGAGCCAGGATCAAATCAGCAACAAACAACTCACACAGTCAGTGACATAAACATACTATTGGTGCAAACCCAATAGCAGGAGTATTCAAAGCTAGGGAGCCCAGGCCTAGTGAGCACAGCAACTCTTCCTGGTAGATCTAGCACCTATGAGGCAGTTATGAGGACTGAAGGTCCCTGCCTTGCCAAAGCTCCCTAAATGTCCTCCTCCCCTGGTCCATTTCCAAGCAATCTGAGGCTCCCTTCACCTTGTCTGCCTTTGCTCTGCTCTCTTCATACCTCTTTGGGCATAGCTGTCAACCTTTCCATTTTCTTGCGAGGAATCTTATTCGGAATAAGGGAATTTCCCGGGGGGAAAGGGGAAAGTTGACAGCTATGTCTTTGGGTGCTGGGAGACTGAGAGGTGGGGAGCAGGTTGCCACAATCAGACTCTTGTAGGAGTAGAGTACTGCTAGGTTCGAGGGGGGCCTGTGCCTGGTGCCCTCCAGGGACCCCTGTGCCATCCTGGGCACTCCACCCCTGCTCTCTGCATTGTCCCTGGCACTGCTTTCCTGCTCCATTGGTTTCTGTCTCCACCCAAATAGGATGCCCCTATTTTCATCGGAGAAATGTTGGAGGGTATGTAGGAGTGCACATAATTGTGCTGCTAGTATGTAAAAGGAAACAAGAATTGTCGACCAACTTGTTTATTACAGTTAGAATAGAAGCGGCTTTTCTCAGGCCACAGAAAAAAATATCGGTGCGTAAGATTTGGCTGCTACAATCCATATCGTTAAAGCTTGTGCATTCATTTTGATTCTGACAAGGGAGAGAAAGGCAACTTAATAAAGTTGGAACTCATTTGTTGACAGTTCCAGAAACAAAGAGCACAACTGGAATTAGTACATATACTGGACATCCTATTTATATACAAGAAACCTGAAGGCCGCACTGGTTCTGCCCAGTTGCTAAGCAACGTCTGCCCTTTGCAGTCAGGGTTCTCTGGATGAAAGCAGAACTGTTAATTATCCTTGCACCTTGAGTGACCCCTGATATTACACCCACTAGCTGAATTAAAAACCCTAAGTAGAAATAATTAACCCTTAGCTTTGCTCTTATGATGCCTAAGAGATTTATACTGGAAGGCTGAAACACCCACCATCTCTCACCTAGTAATCTGAAGATCTCACTGCCCTTTCTATGTTTGAACATATGGCTTCTTCTTCTCCTTCTTCTCCTTCTCCTTCTTCTTCTTCTTCTTCTTCTTCTTCTTCCGTCTCCTACGCAAGCATGTTAAGGTGATGTACAATAAAAGCAGCAAACGAACAGTTAAAACCACAAGAAGCAGCAGATGCATTTAAAACAAAACTAAAAGAATACAAAACAGAAACTCATTGCAAAGACTCATTTATTCAGCAAGGCAAAAATGTCTGCAGTTGTTTCAGGAAAGTTCAGATAGTGGGCACTTGTTGCAGGAATGCTCTTTTATAGCAGAAGCTATACTAAAGTCCCAGCTCCAAGTTACTGTAGAGCGAGCTTCTGAGATCTTTGGGACTTGCAGAAGAAGCTTTCCTGCTGACCTACTGGGAACTACTGGGTATATAAGCGACAAGGCAATCTCTCACAAAACCTGCTCCTGAGCTGTGTAGGGTCTTATATGTTAGCACCAACACCTTGAACTCGGCCCAGTAGCAGAGTGGCAGCCAGTGCATATCCCACAAGCAAGGTGTAATATTGCCAGTGGTAGTTTGTCCCCACATGCTACCTAGCTGCTGTGTTCTGCACCAGCAACAGAACTGGACTGGACTGACCTCGTGGGCAGCCCCATGTAGAATGCATTGCAGTAGTCCAGCCTTGAGGTTACCAATGCACACCATCAGTTTTATTTAGGAACCTATTTGGACACTTGGACTGCAGGTTGAATGTGAGTTGAAAGAACTTTAAATGTATGGTGTGGATCTGCCCAAGTTCTGTATTTTACTGGGCTATGGGATGCCAGAAGGGCCCTCCCCAAGGATGCTCCTGAACCCCACCTACATCTGGTGCCGTATCTGAGACGTTAGGCACATAGCTAAGGTCCTAGATTAAATCCCTGACATCCCAAGCTAAAATGAAAAAATGGAATGGTCTCTCTTGGGTGGTTGTGGACTCTCCTTCCTTGGAGCAGAGGTTGGATGGCCATCCATCATGGATGCTTTAGTTGAGATGCCTGCATTGCAGGGGGTTGGATGAGATGAGCCTCAGGGTCCCTTCCAACACTACAGTTTTATGATTCTATGATTTAAATAGGTAGGGGCTGGTGAGGAAGACCCCTTGCTTCATATTCTGGAGAGCTGATGCTAGTTCAACAGTACGGGGCAAGATAGGCAACTAGCACGCCCCTGAAGAAGTTACTGGGAACTACAGGTGAGGAGGGTGTTGTTGCACTCAGGTTCTGTTTGTGAACTTCCCCTGGGTATCTGATTGTCCACAGTGAGAACAGGATGCTAGACTAGATGGGCCTTTGGCCTGATCCAGCAGGGATCTTCTTACATCCTTATAGTCTAACCTTGCATAAGGCGGCTTTCCATATTCACTACTGGTGATCTCAACAATCCAGACATCAGAGACACTTGCAGGAAGGCAGAGGTCCCGCTAAACATGCCCACATTTTCCTGCAAATTATTTACTGTGGTTCTTCAACACTCTGTGCTAGAAAACGCCAGCCAAACCACAGCACTCCCTGGGGGTGGAGAGAGACAAATGAGGAGTGCACAAATGCACGGTTCCAGAAAGAAGCCAGGGTCGAAAGCATTTTCATATTGCTGAGCATTTGTTGCCAGCACAGGAGCATCACCTCAAGATGAACATTTTGCACCTTAGTATTTTTTTCTTTGTCCTTTAAGAAAGTGAATCTCTGCTATGGTAAGTTACTGCTGTTGCTGCAAAGGGGGTGTCAGTGGTTCCAAGAAAAGAAGGTAAATTGGGAATTTCAGGGCTTGGTGGTCACAGAGCTGATACATCCTAAAGGCATGTAAACTGAGACAAGAAGCCAGGCGGAGATTGGGGCTAACTAAGGCCATGTATTATACCACTTTAAAAAGTATTATATCACTTTAAACAATCATAAAGGTAAAGGTACCCGTGACCGTTAGGTCCAGCCGCGGATGACTCTGGGGTTGCGGCGGACATCTCACTTTACTGGCCGAGGGAGCTGGCGTTTGTTCACAGACAGCTTCCGGGTCATGTGGCCAGCATGACTAAGCCGCTTCTGGTGAACCAGAGCAGCGCACGGAAACGCCGTTTACCTTCTCGCTGGATCGGTACCTATTTATCTACTTGCACTTTGATGTGCTTTCGAACTGTTAGGTTGGCAGGAGCTGGGACCGAGCAACAGGAGCTCACCCCGTCATGGGGATTCGAACCGTGGGAGCTGCAGTTTGAAGAGCTACAATTAACCATGATATAACAATCAACCCCTCTTCCCAGGGAACTCTGGGAATGGTAACTCTGTGAGGGACCTTTTCCATGCACAGCATTGCTACAGCACTGAGCTATGGCCCCTTCCATGGCTTAGAAAATAAAGGTATTTATTTCACCTACCCTTCAGTTAGTTTGAGGCGGTCCTTTTGGCTTCACTCCCTGGGATCATCAATAAATCACCTTACCCTCCACTCAGTTTGCAGCACTTAACAAAATGAATCGTAGCCAATGTTCCTTATAAGCTTCGCCTTCCAAATTCTTCATGTTTGTTTCTCAGTTCTGAGCCCTTTCCAATTTGGCGCTTCAATCATAAACATTGTGGAGGAACGTGACTGCAGGGTTTGGAAGGGACGCTTTCACTAATGGATTCTCCACATCACCTTTTAAAAAGTCCTATTTTGAGCCAAGTTCCAACTTTGCTGTTGTGTTCAGCAGAGTTCTTCGGCTTGTAGCCCACTTTCCTGGCTCTCTGGAATTCCTCGCTCAATGTATCTTGAATCCGGTTGACTTGCATATAAACGCATGTCTAGTAGACAAAAAATGCTAGTGCAATGAGGCCTGGAACCAGCTCCATGGCCTGCATACAGTTCAACATGTCAAAAACCGAGACGTCAGTCTTCTGGGCATGCTCCCGTGTCAAGTGACCTGCATTAGAGCACAGAGCCCCAAAACACATGCATGAGAACATGGCCCTCAAAAATGGGACGTCCTGGTTTAATCAGGACAGTTGAGAAGTATGGGCCTGCATGGCATCCCTCATGGCTGCTGCTGCTAGGCTACCATCTAAGGGTGGCAACCTCCACCATGGTTGATGTGGCTCAGTTGCCTGAAGACAGAAACTGGAGGGGAGGATGTCTGGGTTGGGTGTATGTCTGTCATTCTGAAGCCATTTTGTATTTTCTGGTTGTGTGTGTCCCCCTCCCCATCCTAGCATGTACAGAACATAATGCCACCACCCCTTCTACACCGATCCAGATGTTTTTGATTATGACTCCCATCATCTCTATTAATAGCCATGCTGGCTGGGTAGTGGTGGGAGTGGTAGTTTAAAATATCTGGAGGGCACCAGGTCGGGGAAGATCCATATATATAGGGTTGCTTTGCCTGGATGTACACACACCTGGAAGTAAGCGCCAAACAAAACAAAGGGAATTACTTCCAAGTCAATGTGCCTAGGATTTCATGATATGATGAGGTTCTACTTGGCAGAAACAGGCTATAAGAAACTGCCACCTTATTCTGTTTATTCTTTATGGGCAAATTAGACTTGACATTGGATAAATAATACAAAACAAATTGTTATGTGAATCTTATATTTTTCTCTTACAAAAGCAAGTTGTAAGGAAATGGCATTTTGATCTTCAAGTGGAAAGCTTTATGTTAAAATAAATAGCATCATTATTGACCTGTGAAAGGACTTTTAATATTTAAAAGCAAACCGTTTACTCTTTGTCTCTAAAAGGCTTTTTTTTTTTTTTTTAAAGGTAGGAAGTTCTTTTTTCCAGCTGGGATTTTGGCCACGCTAACATCTACGATAAGAAAGCACAATGAATAGTTAAAAATAGAACTGTAACACAGTACAGAAGCAACAAAGAATCTTGTTGAACCTTCAAGATTGACTAATGTACCAGCCATTTTGTACTTCTCTAAATTCTGCAGTAACAAGTAATATATATGAAAGTGCATGTATTAGCCTATCAATGCACATACAAGTTAAAATAATGCACAAAATGAATAACATTGGGGGGGATGCTTTGCGAAAATGTGTGCATTGGGAGAATGCTGCTGAATTTCATGAAGACTTTTTGAAAATGAATAATTTGCAAAGTGATGTGGCAATGTGGAGAACTAAGTTTAAGATTTGTGGTTGGGTGTGTGGGGATCAACCAAAATCGACATGTTTACTCACCTCTCCCTTTCTCTCTACCCGCCTCAGGTGAACTCCTGAACTCAGGAGTAAAACCCTGGAAACATATCATCCTTGCCTTGTGTTGTGAAATCCAGGTCCAAATGTGGATGGGAGGGAGACAAAATGTCCTCGTTCCTTCAAACCAATTGCCTGTTTTCTGTTTCATCCACACATTCTGAGCATGCCAGAACACACAGAATGCTGTTTACTAGTTAATTGGTACAAGGAGGTCCTGCAACAAAAAATGCTGCAGTGTGGATTTCCATAATATTGCTGTTTCATAATGTTGATTATTTCACAGTCCTCCCCCAAGGCATCTCAACCTCCACTCCAATATGCTCAGGGATGATGGGAGTTGTAGTTCAGCAACATTTGGATGGCTACAGGTTCCCCAGCCCTGCCACAGGGCTCATTCTTTGCCAACATGCATCTGATCCAGCAGAGCTCTTCTTCTGTTCTTGAGCGATTGTACCTCCCTCCTCTGTTGAAAAGCAAGTGATTTACACGGGGCTTGGGTGGCTTCCCATCCAGGCAGTGATGCCTCCAGCTACACCATTCACTGGTTCTTCTGATTATATCGAGAGTGTGGAAACAGCTGCAGCCTTGAACATTCCGCAAATGCACCCACATCAGCTCCTAATGATGGGCCACACTAGGGCAAAGAGCCTAAAGGACCTTGAGCAACAGAACAATCTGGCGATCATAAAGAAACTCTGCCCTTGGTACGCCTTCTTTTCCCCTTCCCAGTTTGATTCCTTGCCATCCTATTTGCACAAATTAACCATTCCAAAATTTAGACGTTCCTTCACCCTAGCTAGATTGGATGTGCTGCCCTCAGCGGTACTCGAGGGCAGATTTCAAAAGATTCCAATCGAAAAAAGACTCTGCCCCTGCGGAAACGGCAACTTGGAAACAGTGGATCATGTCCTCCTGTCATGCTCCCTCTATAAAGATCTGAGGTCCGAATTTATTACTCCACTCTTACTCGCTATTCCAGGCCGTCCATCTGCGAACACGTTGTTCTTCCTCTTATCAGATCAAAATGAGCTGACAACAACAAACGTTGCTAGATTTATTGAGGGTGCAATGAGATTAAGGGCCACTATTTGAACGACAATCATAACCATTTGATCGATCTTTTTATCCACTATTGCTTTTAACTGTATATTGTGTATCTTTTGTTGCAATGGCTGCTGGATATGCGAAAAAAGTTGTTATTATTATTATTATTATTATTATTATTATTCCACAAATGCGCATCTGTGGATGGATGTGCAAGCAGTGATGACTCGCTTGGCATAACCTTTGGTGCTCAAGGCACCCTTGTTTCTGGATTTCAACCAAGGAACTAATGAAATCCAAAGGGGCACTTCAACCCAGGATAAATCAAGTTCTCTCTTAAGTCTTCAACTTGACAAACCCTTCTGTGCAAGCCCTTCCATCTGCTTTAAATATTATTATCATAATTACCACACTATATTTCAGAGGCAAAATGAAACAGTAGGTTTTGTGTTTCAGTGTTGATAAAATTGGTTTTCAGATTGCCAATGTAATCCATTACAGTGGTACCTCGGGTTAAGAACTTAATTCGTTCTGGAGGTCTGTTCTTAACCTGAAACTGTTCTTAACCTGAGGTACCACTTTAGCTAATGGGGCCTCCCACTGCCGCCGCCACGCGATTTCTGTTCTCATCCTGAAGCAAAGTTCTTAACCTGAGGTACTATTTCTGGGTTAGCGGAGTCCGTAACCTGAAGTGCCTGTAACCTGAAGCGTCTGAAACCCGAGGTACCACTGTAATTAGATCCATATGCTGTATAAATATATTTACCTCTTACGTGGCATCGCAGGTGTCCTTCCTTCTTTGTCTCAGAAACAAGAAGTTCAAACATTTTCTTTCAAATGCAAGATGCAAACATGTTTGCCAAGAATGGTTCCTGGCCAGGATGATTATATTCTGCCTCCACTATCAGAGGCAGTTGCATTAGCAGTCACTGGGAATAACAAGTGAGGAGAGCGCTGCTGCATGCGGACCTTTCTTACAGATGTCTCATAGAAATCTGGTTGGCCAGCTCAGTCAGTAGAGCATGAGGCTCTTACTCTCAGGGTCGTGGGTTCGAGCCCCACATAACAACAACAACATTTATTATTTGCACCCCACCCATGTGACTGGGTTTCCCCAACCACTCTGGGCGGCTTCCAACAGAGATTAAAAATACATTAAAACACCAATCATTAAAAACTTCCTTAAACATTGGGCAAAAAGATTCCTGCATTGCAGGGGGTTGGACTAGATGACCCTTGTAGTCCCTTCCAACTCTACAGTTCTATGATTCTATGAACCATTGCTGGACTAGATGGGCCATTGGCCTGATTCAGAAGACTCTTCTTACGTTCTGAAGAAGCATTTCATGTATAAAATACAAATATGTTTGCCTAAAATCCATTGTGTCCTTCTGAAAGACCAAATATATCATTTGAATAATGGATTACAGTTCTTCACGCCTCCCAAGTCTAGAAAAACTAGACTTCTCAATGAGTATCTGCTACTTCCTGAAGGAAGTTAGCAGTTCCGAATATTTCACTACCAGGAAATTCTTACGCCAAGAGCAATGCTTTTCTTTTCTTTAACAATTACTGAAGCATAGCAGGAAATTTCGTTGGGTGTTAATATTTAGTTGCCAGTTACAAATGTTTCCACTTGCTTGTAATTTTTCTAAGATTACTATTCGGATGTAACTTGGCAGTCATGCTTGCTTGCTGTAAAATAATCAAGGAAAAATAAACTTTGGATCCATTTTTTTAAAGTATGCTGGGATGATGATGATAATGATGTGAGCAACAATTTCCTTTCCCAGAAAAGGGACGAAGGTACTTTGAATTGTCATACAAAATGACTCAAGGGTCACCACGAGGGAGCTGCACATTGAGGAAACTCTAGCTGAACGGAAGAACGAAAAGAAGATAAAGTGTTGGTATATACTTCGGAGCACTGGTTATACAACTGGGCCTGGGGAAAAGGGAAAAGGAACTCCTGCAAGCGACTAGCCCTTAAGGATGCTCTGCAGTTTTAAATGAACTTGCCTGGTTCAGACTTCCCAAACTAATTCAGAATGCAGCTATCCTTTACTTTTTACACTTTTGAGTTTTTGTGATATTGTTTTCGGCTTGAAAATTTCATTAAAAATGCATATAAACATAGGAGCATAGGAGGAACACAGGAAACTGCCTTATACTAAATCTGACCATTAGTCCATCTAGACCAGTATTGTCTCCACTGACTGGCAGCAGGTGATGGAGGGGGCACAAAATTCCACAGGATGATGTGGAAATGCGAGGAAATGGACTTACGAATGAACATATGTGAAACTGACATGAATCATACGTAGACTGATCCACCCATTCTTAGGTGTCTTGCAGTCCTAGCAGCCAACGTCTGGAATCTTTCCTTCTGCTGAAGAGTGTTGCACTTTTTATTAATGCCCAGTGTGTTTCGACCAGATTGGACCTTCCACGAGGGCTTTTCTACAATAATAACAGAGTCTGATGGTACTTCAGTTGGTTTTGACTAAATAAGACTGCATCCATCCTGGCTGCTAAGAGCCCAAGACACCTTAGAATGTATGGAACCGTCTATTTATGTTTCACGTCAGTTTCACATACGTTCATTTGCAAGTCACGCCATATGTTTGCACAGTGGGAGTGTCGCTGCTGCTGCAACCCACCTTAGCTCACACCGCAACTCAGCGGTGGGTCCCAGCCCATCAGTTGAAGACCAATGTTCTACCAGTTGCTGGGAACTTGCAGGAGGTGAGAATGGTCTTGTGCTCAGGTCGCTCTTGAGGGTTTCCCACAGGCATCTGGGTGGCCACAGTGAGAACAGGATGCTGGACTAGATGGGCCATCAGCCTGATCCAGCAAGATCTTCTTATGTTCAAATGGCTTCTCCGCTTCAACTGAGAGCTTTTACCTTCTGCTGGCCGTGGCCAGTCAACCCCAGCTCCGCCTTCTTACTGACAGAGAATCTCAAAGGGACTTGTCTTATTTTATCTTGGAGATGTAATGAGGTTGAGGGTACGTTTTATCATATGTGGAGGACTTGTAAAAGGGTAAAAGAATATTGGGAAATGATATATAATTGAAAAAAATGTTTAAATGTGCCTTTCCAAAAAACAAACAAACCCCAGAGCCACTTTGGTTGGGGATAATTTAGAGGGAAATTCCCAGTTGTCAAAAAAACCCAACTATTTATGTATGCTACTACTGCACCCAGTGTTTTGTTAGCCCCAAAATGGAAAACGAGCGAGGTCCCAACCAAAGAACAATGGCGACTTAAACTGATGGAATGTGCACAGCTTGTAGATTTAACATATAGAATAAGAGAACAAGAAGAACGTACATTTAAAGAAGACTGGAAAATGTTTACTGAATATATGGGTGAAAATTGTGTTTATTTAAAAACACTGGTAGCATTAAGATAAATTCAACTGTGTAAATAGGCTTTGGTGGAAGTAACAATGGATTAATGAATGATTTAGTTCATGCAAAATATGCAAGGGATGTGTGGTATGCAAAATGAGAAAGAAGGGAAAGAGAAGGGAAGTCATTGACTTAAGGTTGTTTAAATGAATATTTTGAAATGTAAATTTATATATATATATATATATATATATATATATATATATATATATATATATTCTGAAGCTGAGCACTTGATTGTCTCACCACCAATTCTTGCCTTTGTTGGTGAGCAGGCACTAAGAAGCATGTAGCCATGGTTTGGAAGGACCCAGTCACCGGGGGGGGGGGTTAGGACACCAACAAGTTGGCGTGCTGAAGAGCAGCAGTCAGAGTCCGATAAAGCCGAGGTCAAACAGTCCGGGTCAGAAGCCAGTTGAGGTCAGGCAGTCACACAGGGGTCAGGAGTAGCCGAAGTCAGTTCAAGCCAGAAGTCAGGAAGCCGAGGTCAGGATTAAGCCAGGAGTCAGAAAGCCGGTCACAAAGCCGAGGTCAGGGGGAAGCCAGGAGTCAGGAAGCCGAAGACACAAACACAGGAACCACGAACAGGATGAGCAAGAACAACAACGTACTCCAGCGCAGCAGTTGCAGGTGCTGGTGAGGGAAGCAGCCGGCCTTCCTTAAGTAGCCGGCTCATGACCACGGCTCTTACGAGCTGCAGCTGCCTCTAATTGTTCCCTACGTCTCTCAGCTCTACGTTCTACAGCTGAGAAGGGAGGAGGGGAGGGGGTCAGCCGGCTCTTCTCCTCACAAGGGCTTGATTCTGGCTCGACTTCTTCCTCCTCCTGTCCAGGTGTTTCCACCTCCCTATCTGATTCTTCCTCTTCTGAGGAGTGCTGCCACCAATCTTCTTCAGGTAAGAATCCCTCCATTTCTCTGGACTCTTCCGTGGTTGCCGCTTCGCCTAGGGGGGCTTGCCACCACTCCTGCTCATCTGGTGCAACCCTGACAGGGGGTTTGGCTCTGGTGGAACTATCTATGGAGATCCTGATTTGTGAATCTCAGGCTCCAGCAGTTCCTGGCTGTTGAGGTCGGGCTTAGTGTCCTAGATTCAGTACCTCCACAGCTGCCGCTGGCTCTCCTGTCCTGGTGGGCAGCTTCTTCTCTGTGTGACAACCACAGTTTGAGATCAGGGTATCTCACTTTCCAAGTCACTCCATGCCTTTTATACTTCTGCTCCTAGGGACATCATTGCAATTGTACAGTTTCAACTTTCTTCCAAAAGAAGCATGACTAGACCCCAGGCTTCTGGTCAGCATTTTGTGGGAGAGAGTCAAGCACATACCAGACATTGAGAGTTGTGCAATAAAAGTGAATTAAAGTGCTCTGTGGCCCTGGTGTAACAAATCCATGGTTTTAAAAGAAAACAGACTTCTTGTGATAAGGAAAGTGAGGGCGGAATTGCACTGCAAAGTATGGGATGAAAGAAGAATGAGAGTATTCATTCATCAACCTTTTATTGGCATCAAACAAACACACATACAGAACAGAACCGGATTAATACTTTCACAGAGGCACAAACTATGCTAAAAGAGAAAAGAGAAAAGACTCCGCTGTCCACCGTCACGTCTCTGGGACTCCTGATAACTCAGATGACTGCAGAATATTACGACGAGAAAAAAGCAAATGTAGGTATTGAGCCACCAATTGGGTGAGCTCCTGGTCTTTCCCCAATAGTAGGAAATGTAAGACCTCCTGCTCTGGTCTCCTTCTAGGGATGCAGAGCCAGTCCAGGAATTGCTGACGGAGGTCGTCGTAAAGTTTACAATGAAAAACCATATGAACAAGGCTTTCCACCTGGTGGTCATCGCATGGACAAATTCTCTCACCCTCCACCCTGCCTGAGAACCTTCCCCATAGGAGGTTCGATGGATTTGCATTGAACCTGGCCAACGAAAATGCCCTTCTTTCTGGGGGGACAGTAGAAAATCAAGATAATTACAATTTGTTTCATGTGCCCACGGAAGATGGAGAATGAGAGTATGTATAACCATCACATAAGCAAATAAGGATGAATGCTCAATAAACAAGCAAGGAGATCCTACTTTGTAAAAATCCAGGCAAAAGTTGCACCCAAGACCATGGCCATGATCCAAGGGCCCTGTCCTTTGCACAAAAGAGTTTTCTCCCATTAAGCAACACCTCCCAGCAACCCCCTGAACTGCTTTTAAGGAAACCTGCCCCCCGATTTATCACTAAGCACATAGCTCAATTCTATCATTCAGAGATTTCCCTTATTTTTATTGATGTGTTGCATATGCAAGTATAATCTTTGCAGAGAGATCCTGGGCAAAGGATCAAAGCCGATTAAACCAGGCATGAAATTTGAGCCTGAAACAATTGGATCTAGAATCTGGAAAGAGAACAAATCCCAACATTTCTCTCTCATGCCTCCCCAGACACATTTGTTTGCTCACAGAAAACCAAAGCCATGGATCATGTGCCTTGAGGAAAATAACTTTAGGCAGAGCGCAGACATCTGCTCAAAATCGGCGGAGCATATTTCTTTAAGAAAAGATAATAATTTCAAAGCATGCATTGAAGTTTGTTTGTTTTTAGTGTGCAATAGTTCCACTGCACTTGTGAATTGTTATTTTTGGTAATGTGCATGTTAAAATGACATTGGTCAAAACCATTCTTCCGTAAAGCATTATGCAGAGGAAGAGCTCCACTAGATCAAGCCAACTAGTGCAAAATCCTGTTTGCTACAGCGACCAGCCAAATAATTATGAAAAGCCCACAAGTAGGTCATGAAGGCAAGTAGGTCATGAAGGCTATAGCCCTTGAACGCTGCTTCTGAACATCATCATCATCATCATCATCATCATCCTGAACATGGAGGTTTTACTAAGCCAGATAGTACTTTCCATGAATTTGCCTGATCCCCATCTATTGGCTATCATCACATCTTACAGCAGTGAATTCCATAAGATAATAATGTCCTGTATGGGATCCATCTGCATGTCAAGGGGCAATGTCTGCCCTAAATCTACTGCAAAAATAAAAATAAAAATGGGGGGTAATTTTAGTGCTATGGGAAAGGAGTAACACTTCTATCTATCCGCTTTCTCCACGCTTTCTCCACGCTGTACATAAATTCACAATTCTGTCCTTCTTTCGTTCTTTCTTAATGTTTTTATTTATACACCGCTTTTTCCCCTAACAGGACTCAAGGCAACTTACAGATTAATAAAAAAATCATTAAAAAAAACATGTTGCCAGATGTTGCCGAACTCCCATCAGCCCCACCCAGCATGGCAAGGGCTAGGAATGATGGGAGATGTAGTTTAGCAACATCTGGAGGGCACTGCATTCGCTATCCCTGCAGTAATCAGTAGCCTATCACAACCAATTGGCGGAACCGTACAGGGTCGTTCTATAATGCTGCTCTGTATTATCACGCTGTCCAAGCCTAGAGATCCTAAGTCAACTGGTGCTCCAATTGTAGCCCTCCAAATGAGTGTTACTTCTTGAAGCTGCCATCCCCATTCTACAAAGTGAGCAGAAAGGAGGTCACTGATGATGATATGCAGGCAGACGGGTAGAGAGAAAAGGAGAAAGCTGAGCCCCTTCTTCCAATGTTGCTATAGCAACAGGTCCTATTAGTGTAATTTTTCAAAGAACAGTCTTGTGAATATTCACACCTCCTTGGTGTCCTACTTAACTCAGGTTTCCACTGCCCTGTTCCACCTGGAACTGGTTTCCTGCCCTTTTAAGGCATACTTTATTCACCGGATTTTGCAACTTGATCGGGCAAAAATGTCATTTAGAGGATGGGAGTGTTTATTTCCCCATCTTGAGCTTCACGCACACACAAATATTCTTAACGAACGCCATTTTTTTCATGCTGGTTCACTGAGTCGGCACATGGTATTTTCTTCATTTCATGTCCCTCTGACCTCACTGTTAACAATTACACACCTGCTCACCATGAATATCTATTTGCAACTGATGATAACGCTGTGTGCTTCTGATGGAAAGGACTCAAATTCTCAAAAGCTTATGGCATAATAAACATCCTTAGCCTGTAAAATGCCACAAGATTCTTTGTTTAGATTCGATTTAGGAGCATTGCAAAGACTCGTTATGAATAATGCAAATTACTCTATCTATGAATCATCCATTGAAGATTGCACAACAGTTCTGAAGCTGTTTTCTTTTTTTATGTTGACTTAACGTTCAGCTCTAATGCCATTATAATCTAATATTCTCCTTGGTCTGTATCGTCATCCAACCTGACTTCCCAAATAATGTAATTCTATCGCCTGGAGAAATAATTAGAAATCGCCCAATAGAAGGTAGATTTCCAGTGGAAGGCTACATTTTTATTTTTTTGTAGCACATCAACATTATTCTACATAAGATGTGTTTGCCTTTCTGGGTTGTAAAATCAAGATAATTCACATCCTCTGGTTTTTTCAACTGTAACCCACAGAAGACACTGTGGCCTTGTATCCAACTACCGTGTTTCCCACTTTTTAAGACGTGGTCATAAAGTAAGCCATGGCAGGTTTTTATCACATTTGCAAAAAATAAGCCGTACCCCGAAAATAAGCCGTAGTGCCGCCATTGTCCCCGTCGCCTCCTCAGCCCCTCCTGCCTGTTCCTGGAGCCCAAGTCCTGCAGCCTGCTCCTGGCGTGCAAGGAGCCAGAGAGCGAGTTGCGCGGGGGGGAAAGACTGTCTGTTCCTGGTGCGCAGGGAGCAGCGACCCAGCGAGAGGCGCGGGGGGAAAAGGCGCCTCTTGCCTGAGTTCTGCAGCCTGCTCCTGGCGTGCAAGGAACCAACGAGCCGCTGCAGGCTTGGAGGAGACTTGTCGGACAATGACAGAGAGGGAGCGAGAAGCACGCGCGCACTTTCGAAGCTTCTCTCCTTGCCCCCTCCCTTCCCCTGCCCAGCGGCCGCCCTACATCTGAGTGGCTGACGGACTGCAGAACAGGGCTCGGGATTCCCGAGGCTTGGAGGGGGGAAAAGGCGAGAGTGGCTGGGAGGGCGAGGGCGAGTGAGCTGGGCTCGGAGTGCAAAGGGAAGCCCAGCGCTGCTGCTGCTGCGAGGCTTGGAGGGGGAAAAAAGCGAGAGTGGATGGGAGGGGGAGGGCGAGTGAGCAGGGCTCGGAGGGAAAGAGCGAGGGCGAGTGAGCAAGGCTCGGAGTGCAAAGGGAAGCCCAGCGCTGCTGCTGCGAGGCTTGGAGGGGAAAAAAAGCGAGAGTGGATGGGAGGGGGAGGGCGAGTGAGCAGGGCTCGGAGGGAGAGGGAGAGGGCGAGTGAGCAAGGCTCGGAGTGCAAAGGGAAGCCCAGCGCTGCTGCTGCTGCTGCGAGGCTTGAAGGGGGAAAAAAGCGAGAGTGGATGGGAGGGGGAGGGCGAGTGAGCAGGGCTCGGAGGGAGAGGGAGAGGGCGAGTGAGCAAGGCTCGGAGTGCAAAGGGAAGCCCAGCACTGCTGCGAGGCTTGGAGGGGGGGGGAATCTGAGCCTCTTTTGGTCTTCTGAAGCATTACTAGATTCAAATATTGGAGGTGGGAGGATTTTTTAAAATGTTGACCCAACGTGTGGCAGTGAATACTACCAGTAGATTGCTGTACTGTACCATACTGACATAATAAAAACAAAACAAAATAAAATAAAAAAATTCCTTCCAGTAGCACCTTAGAGACCAACTAAGTTTGTTCTTGGTATGAGCTTTCATGTGCATGCACACTTCTTCAGATACACTGGTATGTATCTGAAGAAGTGTGCATGCACACGAAAGCTCATACCAAGAACAAACTTAGTTGGTCTCTAAGGTGCTACTGGAAAGAATTTTTTTATTTTATTGTGTTTTGACTATGACAGACCAACACGGCTATCTACCTTTAATAATAAAAACAAGACACCCCCTGAAAATAAGCCACCCTGTGTTTTTTTGAGGGAAAAAAGTTATAAGACGGTGTCTTAAAAAAGGGGAAACACGGTAAGTTCTGGTCAGAGTAGACCACTGAAATCAATGTAAATAAAAAGAAGGTACCTTTTATCATATGTGGTGGTCATGTAAGGTAATAAAAACTTTCTGGGAAATGATATATAATGAATTGAAAAAAAGAGCTGAGCCATGCAGCCATTTTCTCAGTTCGTCTTGATACTGCTCTTGTTGCTGTTCTTTTGCTGCCATGCTGCTCTCCTGCAGCCATTTTGTTATCTTACTGTAATTTTGCTGTCTGCTGGCTCTCAGCCAGCAGCACGTGAGTTCAGTCTCCTTATGAGGTGAACTCACTTTTTCTTTGTGTAACCCAGGCAAAGGTAAACTCGGCCCTCCAGATGTTTTGTGACTACAACTCCCATCATCCCTAGCTAACAGGACCAGTGGTCAGGGATGATGGGAGTTGTAGTCCCAAAACATCTGGAGGACCGAGTTTGCCTATGCCTGGTGTAACCACTAAGTAAAGCCTGCCTTTCAGGGATCATATCGTGACCTGAAGTGTGAGTAAACTTTTTGTTACTCAGAAAGACTCTTGTGTCTTTATCTTTTAAGAGGGATTAAAAGGGAACACCAGGAAATAATCTTAACTAAGAGATTCAAACGAATCTACAAACTAGCTTCCAGCTATATTGAGGGGAATTTGCTCTGCTACATCACTCACTATCGTGGGTGAAGGAAGGCTAATATTTATTCAATATATCCTTTCCTACAATCCTTAACATTTCTACACCCAAGAGGGACACAGTGGCTTTTTGCAGGCCCAGTGCTGCCTGCAAAAGCATGGGGCTGGTGTGTGCCCAGTGTTCCCCCTCATCCACCCTCCAGCTGAAGGGCACCCGGGAGGGGCGCAGTTGCTCCAGCAGCACCCCCTGCCTCCCACCCCCATGGTGCCCCCACCGCTATGGCACTGTAGATGGGCCATTGGCTTGCTCCAACAGGTTCTTCTTAGGTTCTTAACATAGCTTTTCGTTCCTTCTTTGCAAGTGGATTTCCAGAACTGGTTGGTTAGCTCAGGGGTGATGAAATAAGAGCATGCAAAACTTTAGAAGGTGGCAGTGAACAGGCAGAGCGCCTCCTGTTGAGAGTGAGAAAACGAAGGGGATAATCGATAGCAGACAAATGCTGCAGGGAATGTCCTGAAAGCAGTTGACAGTGCTCAGCAGTCTTTATGCAGTCTGCTTAAGCTCACTGAGCCATCTGCTGTTTACAAAATTCAGTAGCAATTACTGGGGAATTTATTATTGCTACAGCTCATTTGCAGAGCTTACACGATCCCAACCCTGGGTTTACACTGCGATGGAAATGTTTGGGACAGAACAGTGCCGACGTGTCTGGCCAGTGTTGTTAAATTGTTTTAAATTGGTGGGTTCTTTCTCTGTGCCATGCCAGAAAGGACATTTTTAGGGACAAGACTGCAAATGACCTTGTTTGCTGTGTTGTATAAGCAACACTTGGTTTCGAGGGAATTAAAGGAGTCCTTTGTGCACATTCAGTATTGGTTTTCCAACACAAATATTGCTTGAAATGCAGTGAGCTAGACCTTGACCCAAGAGCATGTCCCCTAAATGCCTCTTGTGGGGGGAGTTGTCTTGGATTTAGGTAACCAGAATGTTTCAAAGACTTTCCCCAGATATTACATTACTGGGCACTTTGGCATCTCTCTGAAAAATGTGAGGGGGGCTGGGCTAGTTTCTAAATGTAAAGTTTGAAAAGGTGAGTTATGTAACAAATGCACCTGTTAACAGAATAGCTAGTTCTATTCTGATTTCACAGTGCCCAAGAAAACATAGTATTGAGCTCTCCTTTGAAAGGACACGGGTGGCGCTGTGGTGTAAACCACGGAGCCTAGGGCTTGCTGATCAGAAGGTCGGCAGTTCGAATCCCCGCGACAGGATGAGCTCCCATTGTTCGGTCCCAGCTCCTGCCCACCTAGCAGTTTGAAAGCACCTCAAAGTGCAAGTAGATAAATAGATACCACTCTGGCGGGAAGGTAAATGGCATTTCCGTGCACTGCTCTGGTTTGCCAGAAGCGGCTTAGTCATGCTGGCCACATGACCCGGAAGTTGTCTGCTGACAAACACCAGCTCCCTCGGCCTATAGAGCGAGATGAGCCCACAACCCCAGAGTCGTCCGCAACTTAGTCATGCTGGCCACATGACCTGGAAAAACTGTCTGCGGACAAATGCCGGCTCCCTCGACCTATAGAGCGAGATGAGCGCCGCAACCCCAGAGTCGTCCGAGACTGGACCTAACGGTCAGGGGTACCTTTACCTTTTGAAAAGAAGCTGGAAAAAGGAAGTGGGAAGTTGTAGGGGGCAGAATCCTGGAAGAGGGCATGGCTGAACAGGAGCATTTCACACTGCAACATGGTTTTTCTTATTGTTTGCAGGTGCCAGTTGTTGCAATATATTTTGCATTTCTCTCTCTCTTTTCATGGGAACTGATATGGGGTCAAGTTAGTGTCTCAACTAGTTTAAACAGTGACCCCTGGTGGCAAAACTTGGTGTTAGCCTACCCCATCCCAATGGGAAATGAAGGACAAAGAAGAGATTCAATAACCCTCACCCCTCCCCCAGAGCCAAGATAAGTATCTCCAGCACCACCAGAGAAGACTGCTAAGCATACACAACAATAAGCAAAGCAGGGGCAAGAAAAGTTGCACCAGGCCAATCTCAAGTCAATGGTCTCAAGACAATGTGATCTTGTGGTGAATTCAGTACTGCACCCACCTTTAAAAGTTTACAGGAGGCGCCTGCTGAATATTTATTGGAAGAAGATTCCCCAAGACTGGAACAATGGCATTAAAGGCTTGGCTTTAACAACAACAATAAAATGTTTTATTATTTATACCCCGCCCACCTGGCTGGGTTGGCTCAGCCACTCTGGGCGGCTTCCAACAGATATAAAAACAAAACAAAACATCAAACATTTTTTTTTTTAAAAAAACCCTCCCCTATACAGGGCTGTCTTCAGGTGTCTTCTAAAAGTTGGAGTGGATCTACACACAGGAAAAAACGCTGTAAGTCAGAAATTAAACCGTTATAACAAAAGAAAAAAATGCTATGTAAAATCGCAGACGTTTTCTGCTCTATGGTGCCCTCTGGTGTTGCATGTTTATAATGCATTCAAAACGTTCTTTGACTAGAGTCCCTGTATATAGTTCTTTATCTCCTTGACATCTGATGGGAGGGCATTCCATGACAAATGAACCTTGTCAACTCGGGACAGCTAACAAGCAGATGATCTGAGTGATCTAGCTGGGATATAAGGTTTCAGACAGTCCCTCAGGTTGTTGTTGTTGTTCAGTCGTTCAGTCGTGTCCGACTCTTCGTGACCCCATGGACCAGAGCACGCCAGGCTTGCCTATCCTTCACTGCCTCTCGCAGTTTGGCCAAACTCATGTTAGTAGCTTCGAGAACACTGTCCAACCATCTCGTCCTCTGTCGTCCCCTTCTCCTTGTGCCCTCAACCTTTCCCAACATCAGGGTCTTTTCTAGGGAGTCTTCTCTTCTCATGAGGTGGCCAAAATACTGGAGCCTTAACCTCAGGATCTGTCCTTCTAGTGAGCACTCAGGGCTGATTTCTTTAAGAATGGATAGGTTTGATCTTCTTGCAGTCCATGGGACTCTCAAGAGTCTCCTCCAGCACCATAATTCAAAAGCATCAATTCTTCGGCGATCAGCCTTCTTTATGGTCCAGCTCTCACTTCCGTACATTACTACTGGGAAAACCATAGCTTTAACTATACGGACCTTTGTTGGCAAGGTGATGTCTTTGCTTTTTAAGATGCTGTCTAGGTTTGTCATTGCTTTTCTCCCAAGAAGCAGGCGTCTTCTAATTTCGTGAGTGCTGTCACCATCTGCAGTGATCATGGAACCCAAGAAAGTGAAATCTCTCACTGCCTCCATTTCTTCCCCTTCTATTTGCCAGGAGGTGATGGGACCAGTGGCCATGATCTTAGTTTTTTTGATGTTGAGCTTCAGACCATATTTTGCGCTCTCCTCTTTCACCCTCATTAAAAGGTTCTTTAATTCCTCCTCACTTTCTGCCATCAAGGTTGTATCATCAGCATATCTGAGGTTGTTGATATTTCTTTAGGTACCCTAGACCTAAATTGTTCTTTAGGTACCCTAGACCTAAATTGTACCCTAGACCTAAATTGTTCAGGGCATTATGAATTCATATAATGACTTTGAACCTTGATCAGTAGTAAATGGGCAACCAGTGCCGATGTTTCAACTATGGTTGGGATTTCCGCAGAAATGAAAAATCCAGATTAAATGGGGAAAGAATACAGGCTGGCATGTCGATGAAGACAACAGCAAGCAGATGCTGCAGAAAACCTTAACAGCACCAAGTCCACAAGAAGTTGCCATGTGAACGCACCCCAAGTCTGCCACCTTCAACTTAAATAAGCCACTCTTTCATCTCTCAAGAAATGTATCTCCCATGAGAGAACTCTACGCTGCTCCTTTAACTAGCATGAGTGCCTTTAGAAAAAGATGGACAGCTGGCTGAAATAAACAGCAAGTTGCAGCTGGCAATGAAACTTTAATTCTGTTTTGGTTCTGTCACCAGAATACAGAAGTGAAGAGCAGATGTTTGGTATACAGAACAAGAAGCAAATTAAACCTAACTTGACTTTTACCAACACAGTTAGGCTGGAATATGCTTGCGTCACCTTGACGTTGACCCCATCTGTGCTACAAACCCAAAGCAGTATGGCACCACTTTAAATAGTCATGGCTTCTCCCAAAAAGAATCCTGGGGAATTTAGTTTGTTAAGGGTGCTGAGAGTTGATAGGAAACCCCTATTCCCCTCAAAGAGATGCAACTCTCAAAGTTCCCAAGGAAGAGGGAATTGATTTGTTAAACTAGGATAATGAAGTGAAAGGAAATAAAGAAGGCATAAGAGAAAAGGAGTGGGAAGCATTTGAGGAGTACATTATAAGGTGTTAAAGAGACCACCCTCTGGGCAGAGTATGAAAAGTTCAACAGGAGTAATAGAAGAGGAGACATAAGGTATAGAAGTATATTTAAACAATAGAATGAAAGTTAGTAACATAGCACGTACTGAGAAGTGACGGGGTAAAGGGGGAGAGGAAGGAGGGAGGGGTGGACGGAGGGGGGGAGGGAGGAGGGGGGAAGATACACACACAGACTGTATATTGAAATAAGGACGACTTCTGTTTGGAATGTGTATTTTATTTTAATTGTAATATGAAATCTGGAATCAATAAAGTTTCTTTTAAATTAAAGAAAAATTTGTTAAACTACTCTGAGAACTGTAGTTCTGAGAGGGGGAACAGGCGTCTCCTAAGAACCCTCAACACCCTTAACAAAATAGACTTCCCAGGATTCTTTGGGGGAAGCCATGATTGTTTAAAGTGATATGATACTGCTATAAGTGTATAGTGCAGATGAGACCATTGATTATGCCAACAAAGTCTGATTTAAACCAACAGCTCTATACCTCCACAATAGCGAGAAGTGCTCAAGGTGAAACTTTGAGAAGATTGTGGTACAAGTGTTTTGGAAGCTCTTATACCAGGAGATCAGTGAGATCACTGGTCAATCCGACTTTGCTGCTGCTGAATGTATTCTTGGATAAGAAATCTAGATTTTGATCATAAAGAGCTGTTTAATCACTCACTTTCGGCTTCATGAGCACTGAGAGCTTAGAACTGGAAGGTACTGCAAAATGCAAATGTTGACCAGTGGTATCAAAATGTTTGGCGACGTGCCCTCTTAAGAACAATTAATACAAAACAATGGGCAAACAGGGGACAAAAGATAAAAGGCCCTTTTGAGAAAATATGGAAACTGCTTACTGACAACACAAAGGTAAAAGATAATGCACCCTTGAGATCCTCTGGAATATGGATCTTTTGAGCCATCTCGAAACCCTGTAATAAAAAATCTGGCAAAGAAAACCCTGTAAAGAAAATAGAAAGAAGAAAGTATTAAGATCATCCGTACGTGTAGCTACTTACCTGTAGTTGTTTGTTTTATTTGTAATTTGCATCTTCAAAGAGTTTAATAAAGCGTATCTAAAAAAAAAGATGGTAGCTTAAAAAAATTAAATTGTTTGGTAGATGCCCACGGCAAACAGGAATCATAGAAACCAGGATGTTAGACTTGATTCAGACTTTGGGTCTGACACAGCAATGACATTCTTATATTCTCTGTAAAGGAGAAATTGAGGCCTTCAGGTTGATAAGGCACCAGGTTGATAAAGACTGTCATATACAGATTTGCATTTCTGTATCTTTGCATTCTTAAAAGTTCGCCTCACTGATGAATCCATATAGAGGAAGAGCTAGCAGGGCTGTTTTCAGTTGAGCGTTACTGACAAGCAACACCTGGACATGAGTGTTTAACTTCACCCACATGTAAAACAGTGCAAGATGGAAGCAGTTCTAGCATTTATGTGGTTTGGCAAAGCCAACTCGAGTCCTTCTGTGAGAATCCTTGGGACAGCCAAAGAAGAAAATTGCTCTTGGGTGGTCACTTATATTCTCATGTAATAGAGGAACAAAATGCTTTCAATCCAAACAACAGAATTTGACTGTATTAATTAAAGAACAGGGGGGAGAAACCCTGTTAGGTTAGGCAAAAACAGGTGCAGAAGACTGTAATTATTTTGTGAAATTTGTTCACTGCTTGATTGTAAAAACAAAACAAACCTCAAACTGGTTCACAAAATGGTAAAATCAAGAAAATTTCACATACAATGACATTATTTATCTACCATTTATTAATTACATGAATCAGCTGCCCCATAACCAAGGTTCTTTGGACAATGAACTCTTGTAAAAGATTAAAATTCATAAATCTGGTAGAATACCCATTATTAATATGAGTGTGGGTTGGGTGGGTTGGGTGGAGGAAGGAACTGTATATTATAGGCTAGACAACTGGAGCTAAAGTGCACTATATATAGGAACCCCGTAACTGTGTCTGGGGTATCCTGTGTCAGGTCTGGAGATGCCAAAAAAAAAGCTCAACAACTTTGGTCAATCCAATGTTTTTATAGTGGGTGTAGATCGCAGTCTCTTGGAAGTTGGACATCCCTGTACTAGACCAATGGCCATGTTGGTTTGGGGATGATGGGACATGGAGTCCAGCAACACCCAGAGAGCACCATGTTGGCTTTTCTGGCTACAGACAAAAGTAGAGAGGTGCACTAGGACACTCTTTTGAGGAGTGCCTAAATCTTCTCCTGGCAGTAACCATTCTCCTGGTCTTGTCCATGACATCTATTGATCACATTTCTCCTGGGATAAGAAGATGTCTTATGTTGTGTCCATCTAGCTTTGTATGGTTTTCTTTGGATGCTTGGGAATGAATATGGGGCCTTAAGAACATAAGAAGTGCCTGTTGGGTCAGACCAATGGCCAATCTATTCTCACGGTGGCCACCCAGGTGCCTACAAGGAATGGGCTTAACCACGAGAGACAGACTGCAGCACAGCTGGACAGCTAAACAAATACTTGTGTGCATGCCCTCAATGGAGCTAAGAGGAAGGCACGTTTGGCAAATCCTCACCGTGATCAGCTCCCACCCACAAACCTATGTTCCCACTGTGGAAGGATATGAGGATCCAGAATTAGCCTCCACAGTCACTTATGGACACACTGTTAAGACCATATTCATGGAAAACAATCTTACTTAGCTATGAATGATCGTCAAAGAAGAAGAAGAAATTGATGGAACAACACACAGTGAAAATATATCCAATGAAGTACCCCAGACTTATTCTTTTGGCTGGCAATGTAAATTCTCAGCCTATTGCAACGTATTACGGTGACCTGAAATTATTTCTTCCATGAAGATCTTAAGAGACATCATTTAATGTTTGCCACAACTGAAGCAGTTGAGCACGCCGACTTTCAGGACAGTAATTCAACCAGGATTTCTCCAGAGCCCACAGCTGTGAATCAACCCTGTCATCAGGCGTCAGGGTTACAGCAGCAGCACTTATGGATTTAGGATAGTGAGTCAGAACAGAGCCTCAGGGCAAAATGCCTCTTGTCTAAACCATGGTATGGATCTCTCAGCTGGAAGTACTGGCAACCTAAGAGTGCTGTGCACCAGGATGTGCCTGTAATTGACAATTGACAGTTGCTGTGAATGTAAAACAGGAGAAATATAATGGCATCTGCAAAGCATAATACATTGTAATAAGCTAGATCATGGCTGGTGACATAGACAGAGGGCTCATCCATACTGGGGTTTTAAGGTGGGTTTGAAGCTGCTTGTGTTTGTTTTGGTTTTGTGGCATCCACACAATATATTCTTTTTCCATGTTGCAGCCTAGACTGCCTACTTCATCCCCCATTTGAATTTTCCTGATCTGCAGATAATCTGATAAGGGAAGAAAATCCAGTATTAAGTCACATTACCTGACTGAAGATGCATTGCATTTGTTGTAAAATAAAAGAAAAACAGTAACTATAGGAAAAGAATCAAAATATCACCATTTGCAAACATTGATAACTTTAATAGTTTGTTTTTTTTAGAAAAGCACAAATATAACTGTACTTTAACAAAGGCATTTTCACCCTACCCAATTAATAATAATAATAATAATAATAATAATAATAATAATATCAATAATTACATGTATAGTGAGGCTCATAAACAACAAGGAGCATTGTAGTAGTGAAAAAGTAGTATACATTTGGTTTGCTTAAACCAGTTCAAGACTTATACAAGATGTTATGCAAACCCCGGGTAAAACACAGAAGCATTCTCAATGTTTTGCCCTCTGTTCAGAAACCCCCGTTATCAAGAACAAGTTTTATTACAAGAATAAGTTTCTGTAGAACAATTCATACAAGATAAAAATGGTACAACTGTAGACCTTTCCGGAGAAACCAAGCCGTATAAAGAAAAAGAGTATCAGAGAGAGAGAGAGAGAGAGAGAAAATATAAAGATTCCATCATAAGACTCTGGATAGCAGGATCTAGCTCAGGTGTAGGGAACCTCTGATGATGTGGCTTCTCCTGAAGGATCACCTGACAGCAGCAGCACGGGGCTGAAATGATGAACTGGTAGCTGGATCTTGGAGAGACCATTTGAATTTCCCACAATGCATTGAGAAGGGGCGTTTGTTGGAAATAAAAAATGGCAGCTCCAATACTCAAATTGCCTGGCCTGCATCAAAATGCTGGGTGAAAAATGTTTAAAGGTAAAGGGGGCCAGGGCAGGTGTGAGTAGTAGGCCCTCCTTGACTACTAGGCAGCTGCCTGAGCAACCAACATGGTGGCACCATGCCAGTTGGCCACTCTCTAGGCTCAAAGCATCTCAGCTAATGGCATCCAGGAAACTCTTCCACCTGCCTTAGTAGTACAGTTGTACCTTGGAAGTCAAACACAATCCGTTCCGGAAGTCCGTTCGACTTCCAACATGTTTGGAAACCAAAGCGCAGCTTCGGATTGGCTGCAGGAAGCTCCTGCAGCCAATCGGAAGCCCTGTCGGACGTTCGGGTTCCAAAGAACGTTCGCAAACCAGAACACTCACTTCCGGGTTTTGATTGTTCAGGAACCGATTTGTTCGAGAGCCAAGGCGTTTGAGATCCAAGGTACGACTGTATTAGGGTGCTGCAGCCAGAGACTTCATTGGCAGCACATGCTACGGTACAGATGACAGGATTCTTCTTTGTAGTTGAACACCTGTCACGTTAGACTACTTAAAAAAGCGGAAAGAACATGCTTTGCAAAACTGATGGCTTTTTGTGTGCAAAACCTCACAAACACCTTAACAGCTTTCAGCACATTGCAAAAGAATAGGGAGAGAGAAAGAACACACACTCACCAAAAAATGTTCTGAAAAATAAATAGATTAACCACCCACTTACCATAGAACGATCCACATGAGAAATTTACATGAGAATTCTGATTTGTGTCCAGAATCCCAAGAGTGCATAACCTTATGTATGCTTTGGCCCTAACGGAGCTTCCAAGCTCTGAAGGAGCGTAATTAGAGTGCAAAATTGACACTCAGTTATATCCCATAGCAGACTTGTTTGAAGCTATCAAAACAACTGGCTCTACTTCTATACTGATGGCTTCAAAAACAGCCCAGTATTTTAGGTTGGTTAAAAATAACAGAGCATTTACAGATTTATAAAAGGGGCAAATTAATACTGGAAACTTTTCTGCATGAGCTGACTCAGGAAAGCTAAAGAGCCCAAGCTCACCATCCCCACTGTGTAGAGAGTCTCTCCATACCACCGACGGTCACTTCTGGGAACAACCCGGTTTGGGGAACACACTGAGAGTTGTCCCCACCCAGAAATGGGGGAGACTTACACAGATCAGCACCTGATCATTTCTGTTCCAGCCGACCCTGATCTCAGGGCCCCTGGTTGTGCAGACGTCCCCATTCTGCAGACTCCCTACTCGCGGGCAGGTGCTCACACCCTAACACACATATTCTGCAGGAAAGGAATAGTGATGATGGCTAAAAGACCTGGTCTGCTTCTCTGTCAACACAGAGGAACAAGTGGGTAGGATTTTAAGTCACCAATGCATCCTAAGAACAATGGCCCACCTAGTCCAGAATTCTGTTCTCACAGCGGCCAGCCAGATGTTTATTGGAAGCCTGTAAGCAGGGCCTGAATGCAACAGCACAGTCCCCACTTGTGACTCCCAGTAACTGGCATCCAAAGGCATACTGCCTCCAACAGGGTAACACAGCCTTAACCTCCATGAATTTGTCTAACCTGCTTTTGAAGGCACTCAAATTGGTGGCCATCACGACTTCCTGTGCTGGTAAATTCCAGTTTGGCGATGCACTCACTCACATAGACTTCAAAGTTCATGCACTTAAGGTTAAAAGTTTATGCTCTCACTAATAAGAAGCTGCTACAGTGCATGGTTTCATACATTTGTTCCTTATACAGCTGTGGCCATTCAGCACTGCATTACAGTGGTACCTTGGTTCCCAAACTTAATCCGTTCCGGAAGTCTGCGTTCTAAAACCAAGGCGTGCTTTCCCATAGAAAGTAATGCAAAATGGATTAATCCGTTCCAGACTTCTAAAAACAACCCCTAAAACAGCAATTTAACATGAATTTTACTATCTAATGAGACCATTGATCCATAAAATGAAAGCAATAATCAATGTACTGTACTATAAAATAAATAAGACAGTATTGCAGATGATAAAAATTAAAATTTTTATTTTTTCTTACGTGCACTGATGATAGTCATTGTTTGGATGGGGGGCTTTTATCCATTTCTGCAGTCACACAATCAACCAGGAGCTGAACTGAATTCCACACAGTCCCAAAAACAAGTCCCAAAAACGAAGTCACAAGCCACAGTCACAAGTCAGTCCCATAAAAGTCACAGTCAAAAAAATGAAAAAGCCACACAAACAAAAATGCAAAAAAAATAGCAAAAACAAAAGCTCCAAATATCACCTCTGTGCTCGGGACTCAACAGCTGACAGACTCAACAGGAAGCCTCTGATTAGCAGCGGGGGACTCAATTTACAAACAGAACACACTCAACAGGAAGCGGAACATGTTCAGCTTCCAAGGCAAAGTTCACAACCCAGAACACCTACCTCCGGGTTTGCAGCGTTCTATTTCCAAGCTGTTCATAAACTAAGCTGTTCTAAAACCAAGGTACCACTGTACTAGAAATGGGTAGCTCTTCATCATCTAAGCAAAGAGATGCAGATTCAAGCTGTGAGGACTCTAAATGCAAAATTAATTTTTTCCAAAGGTTTTTTATTTTATTTTATTTTTACTGAATTCATTTCACAGGCCCTCCACTTCTATGATTACCTGCAGGACACTGGGCAAAATTACATTATCAGGGACGTGATGTGAAAAACAGAACTGCTTTACACATTAATAACTCCCCTGCAGGAAAATGTGGAGAAGTTATTAAGATCTTGAATATCTCTAGGATACCGCAGAGGAAGCTTTCATAGGAGGGAAAAACACAACAAATCACTGAACTAGGATGGTCAATTTCATTTGTCCCTTCCTAAGTGCATTAATTTCAACAATTCTCTGAGTAGAATTTAGTCAGATATAACCCTTTGATAGGGACGCGGGTGGCGCTGTGGTCTAAACCACTGAGCCTAGGGCTTGCCGATTGAAAGGTCGGCGGTTCGAATCCCCGCAACGGGGTGAGCTCCCGTTGCTCGGTCTCTGCTCCTGCTAACCTAGCAGTTTGAAAGCATGTCAAAGTACAAGTAGATAAATAGGTACCACTCCGGCGGGAAGGTAAACGGCGTTTCCGTGCGCTGCTCTGGTTCGCCAGAAGCGGCTTAGTCATGCTGGCCACATGACCCAGAAGCTGCACGCCGGCTCCCTCGGCCAGTAAAGTGAGATGAGCACCGCAACCCCAGAGTCATCCGCGAATGGACCTAATGGTCAGGGGTACCTTTACCTTTAACCCTTTGATAGCCTTATCCTCCATTTGTCTAATTGTAAAGCCATTCATATTGGTGGCCATTACTGCCTCTTGTGGGAAGCAATACCACAGAATATTAGTAGCAGTCTGGACTTAAATCCGTAATCGAGTTATGTGAGACCGTTACTAATAATATTAGCAAACTGTGGATATGGAAAATATGGGGTAGAGAGAGATAAGAACTACTTCTCTGCCTTGTTTTCTGAAAACAGTACACTCATGCAATGCAATTACATCTCTCGCTCTTTAAAAAGAGAGCCTGGTTCTTTTCTCCACAATTTGTTTTAGTCTGCTCTTTTTTTTTCTAAGGCTGAATGTTCTTTTAAAATTTGGTCTAGTCCGCCGGCAAACAAACACAAACACTGTTAATTGCACTTAGATTAAAACCCACAAATTAGCTCAAGCGAAGCATTGTTATCAGCAAATTCATCAAGCAGCACAGGGAGCCCACTGGGTAAAAATAAAATAAAATAAGTACAATTGTGTGTAACCATGGTGAAATGGTTTTCTCTCTTATTGACGGCGCAAAGTTTGTTTCTGCTGCAAAAATGTGCCAGAGCTGCTGAAACTCCTATGAATATATAATCAATCTAATCATGAAGCTAGCAATAGGCTTGCAACAAAACAAAAAAAGCACTCAGGAGCTTGAAACTAAAGTCATTTAGTTTTCATTAGTGGTTTGGAATGGGAACTGACGGGGGAGGAGTGAACTGGGGAAATTTGGGTTTGAGCAGTAGACTCACAGAATCGTAGAGTTGGAAGGGATCCTGAGGGTCATCTAGTCTTATTTCCTGCAATGCAGGAATCTCAACACTCGGTTCCCCATCCAATTTGAAACCAGACCAGACCCTGCTTAGCTTTGCATCAAGATGTGCTGCTTGAACAAATGATGACTGATGACTTGATGGAAAATAATGGTAAGGCAAGAAAAGATGTATTGCTAGTCAACTGTTTAAAAGGTAGGCCTGATGCATAAATGGGGGGAGGGGGAGTTAGACGATGCCTATAAATATTCACTAGCCATACTGATATTTTCCTTCTACTGATACCTCTTCCATCATTTTTAGAGGTTTCACTGCATCCTCCATCTTTCTCTCTGCAGTTATTTATGACAGAAGTTTCCCGGTCCAGTCCTATGAGCATTTCTCTCACCATGTTCCATGGGGCTTTCTCCCAGGAAGATATGTGCACAGGATTGCAGCCTCTGACTCTGCCTTCCATGCAACAACCACACTGCAATGATCTCCAGAATCAGGCCGTTGCTTATTAATGGCTTATTCTTCACAGCATTTCCAAATGCAATACAGGAAATGTTCACCAAGATTTCTACATCCACTTTTGGAAACACTGAAATATTTGACTGCAAAAAACGATAATAAATAAAAACACAAAGTGCACTTTTACAGCATTTGTCATGGTTATATTTTTATATGACATGCTAACTGAAACCATGTTGCTAATGCAGGGAGAACGCTCATTAACCTGCTTATAACAACAGCCACTCAAGTGTGCAGAACCAGAAAGTTGGCCAGAAAAATAATACAGATGCTCTTGAGGAATAATCACATAAGGTCTGAAATGAGCTTTAGGAATGGGAAGAGGTAGAAGACATATAAGCAGTACAAACGATGGCTTGGAACTGGGGCGGAGAACCTTTGGCCAGGAGTGTAGAGACAAATTTAGAAGTGCAGCGTCCCTTCCTGCTAGTCCTAGCCATGACCCCCTCACAGCTATATCCCTTCTACAATTATATAACCTTCTAAAATATTATTTTTTAGAATTACCATTTTCTATGCATGTCCACAGGCAAATGATTTGGAGTGTTCCAGTATCTTCTTTCAGAGTGACTTGAGTTGTGTGTTTTCCCCCATGAAGTTCCATTTCACAACATTCTCCTGAAACGGAAGCACCCTGTGTTCTTGGTGCTTAGCTTGAGAGCATACAGAGGCTACAAAAGCTCCCCTTTCACGCTGACTGGGTGACTCTAGGACACTGGAGACAGGGACCCTACAAGAGGAATGGTAACAGATCGGTGACATCCCCATAGGCCACTACACCACTGCCTTTGGACCTCTATGTGCTGCAGTAGTGATGCTAATAACCAGCCGTCACTGTCTGATTGCTCTTTGACTGGGACTGACAAGCAAGCAGGTGGTAGCAATGATGACTCAGAGGAGAAGTAGCAGGTGGCAACCATGGCAGCGAGTGCAGATCAGTGAGTGGACAACTGGAGCCCTCAAATATGGTGCTGGGCTACAACTCCCATCATCCCTGTCTATTGCCCATGCTGGCTGGGTCTGCTGGAAACTGGAGCCACAAGAATAGGTTCTCTATCCCTGGTTTAGAACAACAGCAAAAAAAGGCCTTCTCCTAATTCCCTTTGACATGAGTTTTTATACAAATATTCTATGGACCTGGTGAAAGAGTGGCATTGGTTTCTGAGCCACAGACACACAATAACATCTCATTCTATTCTAGGCCATCACAGACTTTGGTCAATGCAGCTGGGTTAGAAGACATCAGAATCTCCCTCTGTGCATGAGAGAGTGGCTTTGGGGCTGTCACCATTATGTTTCCCAGTATAACCAAGATCAATACAAGGCTCTATCAATATTGTTGCAAGCCTCTACGTATTTCATTATCAGATCCTGAACTTCCACCATGTTATCCTTCCAGACCCAGGGTTTTCAAATTTATGCAACTGGATTGTACAACTTTCTAGACACCTGAGCCATTTTATTCCTCCGGCAGGAGGAACTGCTAGGAAAGTAACCATATCTGAAATATTTAAATGTGCCTTTGTAATGGACAACAAAAACGGAGCTACTCTCCACCTGCTGCCTTGCCAGAACCTTCCTGCCATTTTAAAATAAAAATCCAAACCAGTTCTGCATGTCTACTTGTCCAGTGCCTATGGAGGGCAAGAAAAAATATTGCTGCAGAACGTAAGGAGGAAGGTATTCATGTACAAAGCTCCAATTCAGGAGTAATTGGATACTTAAAACCATAGAGAAATGAGATAAGCAACAAATTCACTAGCCAGCAAGCACCAGAGCCCTTGGTGAGCAAACCTGCCTTTTCTTTTGTGTGCGTTGCAGTTTGCATTATGGGGAAAGGCTCGGTCGTGAAGCCTCTGCTTTGCATTCAGAAGGTCTCAGGTTCAACCCTTGGCATCTCCAGATAGGAGTCAGGGAAAAGTCCCTCTATCTGAAATCCTGGAGATCTGCTGCCAGATGGATCAATGATCTGACAAAGTATAAGTTCACTGGCTTTTCATGTTAAACTTTACATTTAATTGATTATGCTGTTAATGAGATGCTTCCTCCCCACATCATTTACAAAGGACCTCAAGGGTGGCTCCCCCCCCCATTATCTTTTGGTCACCTATTGTTAAGCTTGTTCTTAGCTAACAAGGGTCTACCTACAAATATTTAAAAAGATTTACATTTGTATATAGGCATGTGCGCATATATATATCTACATACATACACACACTCTGCGCTGATGAAACAGCAACTGTCCACCTCCCCGAGCCGTTGTCCTTTCTTCTCAGAACGTGAAGGCATACACAACTCCGACAACAACTATGTTTCCAATTGTGGCTATAATTGCAATCCATAACAAAATGGCGTCATTTGAAGAACGGGAGGCATCTTCAGGCTGGTTCGGCATCGAAGCAGCTGCGTGGACGTTGGCGGAGGAATTAAACAAGGAGTATTCCGTACTAAAGTCCTCGTTGGGTGAATCCATGAAGGCTCCTCCCATAACTGGAAGCTGTGGAAGAAGAATTTAGAACATTAGGGTCAAGAATTGGAGGAAGAAGTCCATAAATAGATACTTGTTTGCTGTCCTCCAAGTGCCGTTGGACTACAACTCCCATCATCTACTGTTTGTGGTGGAGACCAGCAATATCTGGTGATATAATGGTGAGGATTGCAAATATATGCTTTAAAGAGAGGTGCAGGACTATTTGCACGTTTTCATGAAAAATAAATGCTTAGGGTGTTTCTGTTTCGCAGTGACTTTACACTAGCATTTCTTGTAGGCGGGTAAGAAAACTGCATGTGCTTCTGGCTCTGTGCCTTAAAACGTATACTTTAAAATTTGAAGACCACAGTGCACAGAGTTTAGCAGGGCCTGCCTCTTTATGGACTGTGTCACATGGTATTCCAAAAGGACTCCTAACATGATGGGATTCAAATGTGTTATAGGAGAGGTGCATGGAAGTGAGGCATACCTTCCAAGAGCCCTGGGAAAAACAGGGCATCCCATTTTTTCAAACGAGATCCTGGCGGCCATTTTGGGTGCTGCGGTCTCATGTGCTCTTGCCCCGAAAAATTGTTTTCTTTGGGGTGAAAGTGAAGCACGGGTCACGTAACTTGCTATGAGCACATCCCGGAAGATGCACATCTCGGCTTAGTGTCAGAAAAAGTTGGACAGCATGGTGAGGTAACAGTAGTTAGTGGAAGAAAGTGAGGGAGAGAGGGCTAGCAAGTGGCTAATTTAGCCCATTAGTCCTGGTTTCTGAAGGCCTGATGTGTCAGGCTGGTGATTCTGTCCTCACTTAAAGCCAAGCCCTCCCTTCTCTGTATGACGTCAGTTCAAGAGTCATTCTTCCAGAACGACCATTTCAGTAAACAGGCCTTGTCCAAGTTAAATATTTGTTATGGGATTTCAAGCTTCTAACAGCCGCCCAGAGTGGCTGGGGAGACCCAGCCAGATGGGCGGGGTACAAATAATAAATTATTATTATTATTATAACATAGTATCTTGCATAGTTTGTTGGTGGGAGGGGGAAACGCCCAGATGGAAAATGTATTCATGTGGACACACAATTCAGCATGTCCAAGTGCCTTCTTGATTCCAGGCAAGAAACCTGTACTTTTTTGGGGGTGGGAATTAAGAGTCTTTTCCTTCAGATGCATTTAAATTCTAATTCAGAGCTTGTCTGGAGCCCGGGACAAATTTTGCCATGAAAGCTAACAGCTGGGCTTGAAGTTCCAATGACAGGCAGCCTCTGCCATCGCCATTTCCCACAAATTCTGCAATCAATTAAGACAAAGTTAACCATCTGATATGACAAGACCCATCATTTAAGAGAATTTTAAGAGATTGAGCTGGGGTGGCCTCATGTCCTATTTTAAAGGGACGAGTCCTCAGCTTGAAGGGCTGCCAAGCCATGAAACTCACTGAGTTAACAGAATCTACCTCAGAGAGGATTGCTGCATGGATAAAATGAGAAGAGTACCCTCCATCTTTGCCACCCTGAGCTGTTTGAAGGATGGGACCACATTGCTTGGCACCTCAGTACCCAAGGGAATGTCTCATCCCATATGATGCTACCCTTGGCAATGGAGCCCCTCATCCAAGTGTCTTCTCAATCAGAAGTTATGTTATGAAATGCTCACCCAAGGGAAACTGGCTTGGGAGTACCTACATTGTTGTCGTTTAGGCATCAAGCGAAGCCTTTTCTGTTCTCCCAGCTTTCATGGTAGTGTTAACTTCTGCATTTTGCTAGTCATGTTAGTATGTTTTCAGCTCTTGAGATTTTATTGTGTTTTCTTAGTGTGGTTTTGTAATATGTTCATTTGGATGTTAAGACTTATTGTGGACTTCCGCTGCATATTATTGTGTTTTTAAACCTAAAATGTCACACCTAAAGAATTTTAGTAGGGATGGGATTCATCATAGCATTAAGATGACTGCAATGGAAAGTCCCCCCTCCTCTTCTTCCCTGTGCACTCCCTAAATCTAGCTCTGTCTCCCTAAATAGGGGTTACCCCAATTCTCTGGAGCCGATTCAGGACACATAGAGACTGAGGGACAAAGTCCCACTGCAAGAAATGTTCCACTTGCACAGTTATTTAGTTGAACACTGCCCTAGGTGTCTAATACCAGTACAGTGGTACCTCTGGTTATGAACTTAATTCGTTCTGGAGGTCCGTTCTTAAACTGAAACCATTCTTAATCTGAGGTACCACTTTAGCTAATGGGGCCTCCCGCTGCCGGCGCTCAATTTGTGTTCTCATCCTGAGGTAAAGTTCTTAACCCGAGGTACTACTTCCGGGTTAGCGGAGTCTGTAACCCAAAGTGTTTGTTACACGAGGTGTTTGTAACCCGAGGTACCACTGTATAGTTAAAAATCTTCTGTAGTACTGCGTGATTTGAAGAAGCAAGCACAAAAGGAAAATGTGTAAGAGGAGCAGATCTTTTCAAATGAGCAACTGGGAAAACCCAGAGTTCTCTTCCTTTGGGGGAAGCTGGGGGAATTACTCTTCTTAATTGTCCATGTGAATCATTGTTACAGAAAGCTCTCAAAGTCTAGTGGTTTGAGAGCCTTTATCAGTGAAGAAAGACACATCAGAGCTGGCCCTAAGCCCAGATAGCCAAATAGCTAAGGGGACCGATTGGGTTTCTAACATGTCTCTACTAGGCAAGCTTTGGAGAAGATTATTCTTATAATTGGGCAATGTGCTATTTGTAGCAAAGCCCCACAATACATCATCTTTCCATTTAAATTGTACCCTCGGTGCCTTCCTTTCCCCAGGGTTGGCAGAAAATCTTAAGAGATCAGTGTCAAGCCCTTTACAAGACATTTAGAAAAGGAGCTCGAAAAGGGGTGTTTTAGACTATGTTTTCTGCATTCACAAAACAATCCCTAGAAAAAGCTCAGGAAACAAATGAAATGATGCTTGTGGAAATTGATTTTGTTTGGCACAAACATATACTAGCTGCGGGAAAACTGAACGATGTGGTTTAAAGCAATCTTCAGGTTTCCGATCCCAGCATCCAACAGAGGACTCTGCCAGATTGTCTTGTTTATTGAGCATTCATCTTGTTTGGATGGTGGTTTTAGGATGTCGCCCAACACTGCCATAATCCAATGCATTTTCCTGTCACTTTCCTTGCCACAAAAACCCCAATTCTTTTGGAAGTGGCTTTGTTGCGCAAGACCATCAACTCCACTTTGTATGAATGAATTAAAGTGTGATGGTCCAGAAGCAGCCGGACTCAACAGGAAAATCTCTCATTAATGTCTTTCAGTAAGAGGGGAACCAAAGCATGGGGGTGGGGGGCACCATAGCTCAGCGGTAGAGCTCTGGCTTTGCATTCAGAAGGTCACAGGTTCAATCCCCCGGATCTCCAGTTTAAAAAAGGGTCAGGTGGCAGGCAATGTGAAAGACCTCTGCTTCAGATAGTGGGCAGCCACTGCAACTCAAAGGTACCAATACAGGGCTATACAGAAAATAGTCAGACCTGCTTTATAAGGCCGTTCCCTACATTTCCATCTTTCTACTCACCATCTTGTACATTTCAAGATTATCTCAAGGTCATGCAAGTATTTGTAAACTCTGGGGGAAGATTTAGTACCTCGTATGCTTAAAAGGATTAAGTATGCTAGAATCCATTCCAACTGATCTTGGCCCAGGACAAAGCTGTACAAACAGACCACATCTGCTTTCAGCAACAGATTATCGGGAAATAAAAAGGAAAGACTGAAAAGGGGAAGAAACTAAATATTCAGATTGCAAACAACCCAGACCTTTATTTTTATTTTTTGGGGGGAAGGGTCAATTCCAGATCTCCCCACCCTACTTTCTTTAATTAAGAAATTCAAAATAAACATGGATCATAGTGGAAAAGGTTCTCAGATGATCAGATGGTGTCCCCTGAATCGAACTTGAACACTGGTGGTTTCCTATACCACAATGGAGGCCGGCAGTTCAGTTGAGGGGGCACAGGGCAAGCTGCCTGACACACAGTTCTCTGTCCTCCAACACCTTGCATCACTCCCTGCCCCCCTGCAACTGCTGCCTGAGGCAGCCGCTTTATTCTGCCCAATGGGAGGGCCGGCCCTGCAGAGGATTGATGTTTTAGGAGCCAGGAGAAGATGGGTTTCTTGCAGGCCGTTAATACTTTGCACAAGAGATGTAAAGGAAAAGAAGGTTTAAGGTATGGCAGCCTGCTCATATTAAGGAAAGGAAGGCTTCTCGAGGGAAGAATAAATTCTTTCTAATGAAGCACTTATTGCTATGGAAGCAATTATTGAATTAAAAAAAGCACACGGTTGCACATGTGCCATGTATTCCGACCTTGTGGCTCAGCATCTCTTCGTACCATTGTTTAAATGAGAGAGGTCCAATATCATAAATACTTATAATTAGTATGCAATAATGAAAGAATTGTATGCTGTGATCCCCCCCCACAAAGCTAGCACATTTGACACTTATGTAACTAATAATCCTTACATGAAATAATGTAGATTTTCCTCAGACAATCGAGATTCAGAATGAGAGTGCAGTTCCCACTGGTTCCATGTTCTGCTAAGTGATAAAAAATTTATATTGCCCCTCCTGGCCCCCTTTACCTCAGCAACCTTCACATTTATGCCTTGAAATGTATATGTTAAAGTATTAATGTGAAAGCGAGCTTGCTCACAAAGGAAATCTCTTTGCTATAGATAAAAATCAGTGTTAAAAGTCAAGTACAAAAAATGTTTTATTTAGTGAAAATAAAAATAAGTGTATACAAAATGCCCCCAATAGCAGGATGCTGTCAATAAATTCAGCTTGATACAACCCCACACATCATACAACTTGACATTTAAAATATAAGAAGAGAGAGAGAAAACTGGAAGAGAAATATAATAATGAAATTATATAAAGTGAAACAAACAAGGCTACCAACATACTAAGTAGGTTCAAGTTTGAATTTCAATTCATCATAAAATAAATACGGTATCTATCTGCGCCAATTTCCCCTTTTGCTCATACTCTTTGTAAAAAACAGATAGCTGTGTAATGTTTCATGCTTTAAAATGCTTATATTTGTGTGCTAAATTAGTTAAAGAACTAGGCCACTAATCATAAGTTTGTTGGTTTTGATAACTTATAAAATTATTTGCTTTTTAATCCCATATATAGTGGAGCTGGATTTGGGGGAGGGGGTCTTGTACCTAAAAGAAAAATAAAATAAAATGTTGAAAGAGTTGGGGAGGATATGTCCCTTATTAATACTAATAATAAGTTAGTTACATTTTGTAAATGCTTTGGTGCAATGTTTATTGTTAAAGTTTGCAAAAAATTGCCAGAACCAATAAGTTTAAAATACCGTAATAAAATTTCCAACTAGCAAACCCCCACATTATGATGAATGGAGAGCATCATAAGGCTGTATATTATTATTGAATTTCTCCATATACTGAAAAACAGCTTTTACCCTTCTGTTCTATGGGAGGTTTCTGCCCTCCCTGAGCTCCCCAAATATATATATTTGGTTAATTCTGCTTGTATTCTCCTATAATGAGTTCGCTCATTCATTTTTACCATATTCCAAATCTTCTTGATCCACTCAAAAGTAGTGAGCGAGAAAAAGCTCCTCCCCCCGAATTCTTAGCAATTATTATTTTTGCTGCAGTAATCAAATTGTTTACCATCCCGTGATCGCTGTCTATGATAACCCCTTTTAAGTATCGAAGCAGAAATATCTTAGGAACACATATCCAAATGGAGCCTAACATTTCTGAAATTATTTCAGAAATAGAATTCCTAAAAAAAGAAGGGACAATTCCAGAAAATGTGGGTGTAATCTGTTAGCAGATTAAAAACCAGTGCTGCATGATATATATTTTTTCAGACAACAGTGCCCCTCCTCACTGCATGCTGTAGTGCAAATATTTTTAACATTCCTGGGGGGGGGGAGCAGTTTGTGCTACTATATAAGGAGTTGCTGTTCATGAATGTGTTGTAAGCTGCATTGCTTGCATACAGTCTCTTGCATGTGTTTAAAGGGGCTTCCTGGATCAGGGCCAATGAAGAAGAAGCCTTGTTCCATAAATACTGCAATATCAAACCAAAAACCGGGGAAAGGGGGAATCTACAGCAACATACATCAACAAATATATACCGCCTCCACCCGCCCCAGCCACCCTTTCAGAACCTAGGAAGTTGCTTTACAATAAATCAGATTGATTAGTCCATCTAAGTCAATACTGCCCACATTCCCTGGTACCAGACCCTTACATATCTACCCTGATCAGCTGTGATTCCTGCAACGTAGGGGACAGAGCAGACACAAGACATTTTGGCACCCGAGGCAGACCCCAAAGCAGAACCCCACCTCCCTGCCAGGGAAGGAGTGAGGGGGGAAAATCTACATCAGGAACAAGAGAGGAAGAAAGATTGACATCGGGACCTGCTGCCCCCATGGATTCTACCGCCTGAGGCGGTAGCATCCATGACAGAGTGCCATCCAACCTCTGCCTAAAAACCTCCAGGGAAGGAGAGTCCACAACCTCCCAAGGGAGTCCGTTCCACTGTCTAACAGCTCTTCCTGTCAGAAAGTTCTTCCTGATTTTTAGTTGGAATCTCCTTTCTTGTAACTTGAAGCCATTGGTTTGAGTCCTACCCTCCAGAGCAAGAGAAAACAAGCTTGCTCCCTCTTCCATGTGACAGCCCTTGAGATATTTGAATATGGCTATCATATCTTCTCTCTTATCCAAGCTAAACATACCCTGCTGCCTCAACCATACCCTAGAAGGCTTGGTTTCCAGACCCTTGATCATCTTGGACGTACTCCTCTGCACACATTCCAGCTTGTCAATCAATTAAGCTTACTGTACAACTGAATCAGCAGTGATTCTACTTAGACATAGATCATTTGTTTGGACAACATGCTGCATAATGGTGAAGAGTACCCAGCTATCTAATTGGGGGAGAGGATCTGCAAAACAGACCTTCGTCTCTCCACACCCTGCCTCTGGACTCCAGAAGGATATTTTCACATGGTCCCTTGCAAGACACCCTTAAGGCTTCATCCCTGGAGCAATTCTGGTCTATCTTAATTTAGCAGTCCAAACGCATAACAAGAGTGATACAGACAGGTTGATGGCAAACTCAGTTTGCACGCTTCCATCCATGACCTTGTATTGCTGGTTAATTGTCGAATTAAATCAAAATAACAGAAAGCAGACCTTGGAAACAGCAATGGAATATCCATTTTTGAAATATACAAAATTAATTACCTCCCATTGCTCTTGTAATTACCTCCCATATCATTGTGAAATGAATACGGGATGAGAGCAGAATGTTAAATAAAAAGTCAACACACACATTATTTAAAAGTACTTTGCAGAAGGTAAATATATCCCTGTGCCCCTCCCCACTTTATATATCCGAGAACCCTTAAGAACTATGAAATGGACATGGGCATTTTGGGTTTTTTCATTTTGTTTATCTTAAAAAAAACCCACAACACCTCCTTTGAGAGTCCTGCTGTCATGGACAATTCACATTCTAGTATTGCCATTGGGCTTACAGTTTGATGTGGGCAGTGACCTGTCTCTAACTAGGTATATTTACGATTGCATCCCCAAGGTGGCTGACTGTCAGGTGTTGAGAATGAAGCATTTTCTGCCATTACCTGCAGCAATGACTCCACTCAGTTTAGTAAATACATCTCAACTTGCCTCTATAGAATGGCATCCCCAGACAGAATGAAGCAGCCCAAGGCTTGTATATCCCCCTAAGAATATCAACATGCCTTCTGCAATGAAACTTGGCGAAGTGCCTTAATGTGAGACAACTGGATATTCATTCAAGTTTTAGATGTTGGACTGTGATTTGAGATTTAACAGTACTATGAGGTTTATATCACTGCCGCAACACAATAAGCAGAAGAATGTACAGATGACATTAAAGATCCATTCAGTCAAACACCCTGTTTCCTATTTGGGGCTGATTCCTTCTAGGCTGTAGTCAGACGCACTAGCCAAGAACCACAACGCTGCATAGAGATATATCCCTCAATACATTCCTAATTATTCTTATTCTTATTTATTTTTTTACACCCTGCCTTTCCCCCAACAGGGACTCAAGGTGGCTTACAGATAAAACAGGAACAGTTAAAAACAAGGAGAAAATAATAATAATAAAAAACAATTAAACTGTTATGTACTGAGCTGAATCCTAGAATAGGATCCAAAATGCAGCAGTCTGATTGGTCCTAGAACAATAGGATCCAGAATGCAGCAGTCTGATTGGTCCGCAGGAGCCACCCAATCCAGCTCCAGGTGGAAGTGAATCAGCGACCTGATTGGCCTACAGGAGTAGCCCGGAATTAGCCAATCACGTGGGGCCCATTGTGTAAATAATGTATATATAGCAGACGTTTTGGGGAAAGATTCATTCCTTGCTACTATGAGCTGAATAAAGAGCATGAAATTCACACTTGACTCTGAGTATATTTCATAAGCATTAATAGAATTAATATTGTATATAAATTTTAGAGATCTATTAAAAACACAATTACAATAAAAACAGCACAGCACCAGCCCTTGTTATTATAACAGTAATCCAAGCCTAACTGTTATAACCCTTTCTTTTATTTATGCCATTTCTCTAAACCCACTCATCCAAATTATGAAATCTGGGAGGTGTGTCAACCATCATTTTAGACCCACCTCCCCACGAAAAATTAGGACCATGTCATTTAACTGGTATTTTCTTCGGATCAACAGAAAGTGCACCGACCTTAAACACTGGAAAGAAAACATGTGCCAGAAAAATTCTGGGCAGGAGTCCCCCAAAAACTGCTTCCCCCCCCCCAAACTGGCAACCCACATGTAGCATCACTTCTGAACTTACCTGTGTGACAGGTAAGGACTGTTTATCCTTTCCCTTCCCCTTCCCAGCCATTGATGCACTCCAAATCACCAACGTTCCTTTTGTCCTTGACAGGGAAAAGTTATGGCGTTCTGAATCTTTAACTTTAGAACGGGAAAGTCTGTTCCTCCTTCTCTCACATTATAGGAACTAGAGGTCATCCAATGAAGCTGAATTTTGGAAGATTCAGGACAGGCAAAAGAAAGTATTTCTTCGCATCCTGCAGAGGCCTATGAGACGGCAGGCCTGCAAGCATCAGGACATCAGTGCAACAGCGTTTTTCCTACTTGTGATTTCCAGCAACTGGGACTGCCTCATACACATAGTCATCATAGCTAGGCCATCAATGGCTACTAGCCATGTTTTCCCTCCTCTTTTGAAGGCAGTACGCTTCTGAATACCAGTTTCTGGGGACCACAAGTGGGAAGAGTGTTGCTGCACAGAGACCCTGCATGCTGGTTTTGCCACTGTGAGAACAGGATGCTGGACTAGGTGGGCCATTGGCCCAATGTTCTTAATCCCTTCCATTTTAGACCAAAAGCAGAAGCTGGTCACATGTGTTAATCGCTGCCTTCTGCTTCAGAAGTAGAAGCATGATTTTTTTTTTCTTAAACAAAAGCCAGGGAACCAGGGAACCAAGCTCTGTCCCTTTACCGTCACCACACATAAGCAAAGTACTCTTCTGGTGAGCACTGCGTCCTGAAATCTTTGCAGATAAATTTATAAAGTGCTGTAAAGAAGAAGAATTAAAAGCCAGCTCTGAGATGTATTTCAGGAACCATATGGGAAGCTTTCCCCTTCAACCAGAGCCTCAGAGAAAAATCATAAGAGATCTGTTTAGTTTTGTAACATTTGCCTGGGAAGGAGGCTGAGTAAACTCGCCCTTGCACTGTTTATGTGTGTGCAATTAATATTTTGTGCGGCTAATGCAAATATTTCTCTTTAAAAACAAAAATGCATGGGGCACATTAAGTTTACATTGTTGATTATTTTATTCACAGTGCTGAAAATTCAGCCTGAAAAATAACCAGCCCAACCTATGACTCAATCTGTGCCTTTCAGTAATCTTTTTCTGAGAGCATTTGCTATTAATCGAATTACTGTCGCTGTGCATTGGTGAGCCAATTAATTCTAGGGCCTCACAACATGCACGTTTCTTCATGATCTCAGTTTTAAGAGAGAGAGAAAATGTGATTCCATGAGGTGCTATTCAAGTACCTTTTACTCTTGAATAGACCCGCTGAAACGAACAAACCTAACTTAAGCCATGTTCATTTCAAAGGGCCTTCTCTGAGCAAGACTTAGTTGAATGCTACTCATGGCTTCCCAAAATGGCTGCCGTGCACTCTTCCTTGAAATAACTTGAAGCAGTAATTGATTCAAGGTATGCATTGACTCTTTGTGGTGACTGGGTAACAAGGTAAATCGGGGTGATTTGGCAGATGGGGTCTTCCCCTCACCTCATGAGTTGAAGCTTGATGCCAGTAACACCTTTGAATTGGATCAGGGCCACACATAGCACCGTATCTTGTCTTTTCGGTACTTTCTACTGAGAGATGAGCTCAATTAGGCTTTTCTCCTTGAATTGTTTCTATCTCAGCTGGTTATTTTAAGACTTTCAAGAACTAGTACCCGACTTTCCTTGTTTACTTTCCCTCTCCATTTCCCCCTTTGTATGGTGTCTTTTATGGTGCAAGTCAGTGGGCAAAGGCTGTCTTGTTTTTATCGATCTTATGCAAGCTTCTCTGAGAGCCTTATTGACGGATGAGCACATGTAAAATAAAATGCTTAAAACAGACAAACAAGCAGCTCTGACAGCCAGATTGGATGGGATACATCAATGGTTTGAGTACAGGCAAAGGGAAATTTTTGACTGATACACAAGTTTATTTATTACTTATGTATTACATTTATATTCCACTTTTTTCCTCATGGAGCTCAAGGTGGTTCTCTCCCTCATTTGTTCCCCACAACAACCCTGTAAGTAGGTTAGGCTGAGAGGCAGTGACTGGACCAAGATCAGCCAGTGAGAGTATCATGTCTGAGTGGGGATTTGAACCCTAGTCTCCCAAGTCCTAGTCCAAAACTCTCACCCCTACACTGAACTTGTAACCTCTTTTGACTTCTTTTTGCTGATGTAGTTCATTTTGACAATGCATAAAAGACCACCCTTATGTGGGCCACTGATAAGCTTTCCTCCCCACAAGGCGGAACTCCCGTTCCCCCAAACATTCGGTAGAGCTTAAATGATGTAACTAGGTTGGTTTAGGAGTCTTTACTTGAAGAGATCCTCTACCTCCATTGTTGACAGACGTCCCCTGAAGCCCAGCAGAGACAGCACTTTCCCCACAGGCAATGAAAGATGTTTTTTATTCAAGGAGGCTTATGGTGACTATTGTTGCCAGGAGGCTGTTCTAAGGGGGCGGCTATTTTAACAATATTTACGCAGACAGGCTCAGTTGACTGGGGCTTCATGGAGAACCACACCCCACAGCTGAATGGAAGGATTTGGAGATTAGGGCCCCAAGAAATGGGAGTGGCTCTGTGAGCATGCAAGGTTACGGAGATGCATCCTCAGATCGCTTGCATTATAAGAAACGTTCTTGCACATTTGGGAAACCGAGAATGCTGCGGACAGCGACAGGCGAAAACCCCCAAACTCTCCTGAAGCCTGCCTGACAGTTGCATGCAAGCTTTAAGAGAAGAGAGCTATGTGGTTCGATGCAGAAAGGCTGTCTAATTAGCGCTGCGATTTGCATTTCAAATGCATCAGAGTAAAACGGCAACACAGGGCTTTCTCAAACAGATGCTCTCAGGCAGGCTGCTGTTCCACTGGGCTAATGACTGTCATACATAATTAGGTCACTGATTTCAGAGGGTTATGGGGTTTACCTTTCTAGCGGGAAAACGTTTACAGTGTATAATAAAAAGGGGGTGGGGGAAATGTACTCGAAACCCAATACCCTAATGAGCAAAAACTATTTTGGGGTATTTCCATTGAGATAAAAACACCAATGCATGACAGAATGATTTAAGGAGCATTGTACAGAAGAGCATAAAGAGATTCAATTGCGGTAACCTAGAATGCTGGCCGCCAGTAAGGACAGAAGAAGTAGCCGCTGATAGCGTTAGCCTCCATGAACTGGTATAATCCTCTTGGAGCCATCCAACTTGGTGGCCATCACAACCTCTCCTGGGAGCAAATTCATAGATTAACTATGTGCTGTGTGACTATTGGGCTATGAACGACTACTTAAGAGACACTATCGTAGGGTTGCCATATTTTGAAGAGCAAAAAAGAGGACGCTACGACGACTCTCGTTTAAATACCCCTACTATATGTAGGCTATAGAAGCTGTGATATATTGCTGAGGGGGGCAGGAGAAGAGAAGAGGAAAGCAAGTCTTCAGCCACCAGTTATGTCTATGTCCCATCCAGAAAGTATAGCCAGAGACATTTGGGCAATTTTTTTAAAAAAAAAACCTGGACACAATATTTACCCCTGAAAAAAGAGGACGTGTCCTGGAAAAAGAGGACACATGGCAACCCAACACTATCGCTATGTTCTACCTCTGCTGTGGGAGGTAGGACATCTCAGAACGCCAGTTGCTGGGAGCGCTGTTGTGCTCATGTCTTGCTTTCAGGCTTCTCATCAGCATCTGGTTGACCATTGTGAGAACAGGATGCTGGACTAGTTGGGCCTTGGGAGGACTGTTGCTTGATCTAGCAGGCTCTTCCTATGGTCTTAGTACAAAGGTGAGCCCCTAGAAATTTTAGTTGCTGGCATTCCCATTTCATCATTTGCCTAAAAGAGGATGGGAATCCAGGGGAAGGACTTTGCTAAACTTGAAGAGTTAACAGGAATGGTCTCTCCCTCAGGAGGTTGTGGACTCTCCTTGCTTGAAGGTTTGTAAGCAGAGGTTGGATGGCCATCTGCCATGGATGCTTTAACTGAGATTCCTGCATTGCAGGGGGGTTGGGCTAGAGGACCCTTGGGGTCCCTCAACTCCACTATTCTATGATCCTAATTTCTACAGTTGCAACTTGAAGAACTGTCTTAGACTGCAGTCTTGCACCTTTTTGCTCACTCTGTCACCAATCACAATTAGAAGCACACACCCCTCCCCCCCAAAAAAACCCCCAGCTGCATTTAGTTTTTATTTAAAAAGGGAAGTCAAGAGATCAGTTGTGGATCTTGGGAAAACATCCAGTTTGGCTCCCAGTGCACAGTTTAAGTGACGTGTGCTAAGATCTCACAACAAAGCCTTAGCATGCTCAGCAGAAGCTACTGATGTACTTGAATAAAAAGCAAAATGCTCAGATTAAGAAGCTTATCAAAAGAGTTACCCAGTCCAACAAGCTATTGATGGCGCTATCATTATTTCTCTTAAAGCCCTGCTGTGCTGCTATGCATGAAAGAATGAGATCATTTAAGAGTAAATAGCATGGCTCGAAAGCAAGGAAGAGATGGTGGCAGATGAAAGAATCAGATGAAAGAAAAACAAAGAGTGATGCTCCCATTTTACTAAGCTAAAAAAATTCTTCTTCCCTTGTTCATACAATGGCCTTTCCCACTAACGAAAAGTATGGATAAATATACCAATGTATAAATATACCAATGTATATTTCAGCAAGGAAACAAAGACTTGTTGCATTACACAAAAATGTACCTGCTTAGAACTCTAAGATGCATCTTTGTGACCTGATTGGTTTTTCTCCAAGTTGCTATTGCCAGCACATCTGCTTTTGCTCCATTCCACGCTACAAAGCTGTTCATCTGAAGGAGTGGCTGCTGTGATCCATAGCTAACACAGCGACTGCAAGATGGGTCGCTGCTTCCCACACAAAAGCAAGGCCCTGTCAGTTCTATTTCCAAGCGGCCACCACATATGCTATTTTAACACAAGAACTTGGCTCGTGTCCCAAGTTGCATCCTACAATTAAGACGCAGTCAGCAAACACCAACACAGCACAGATACAACGGAGTGATTGAGCTGAATTGGTAAAAATATTAGTCTGTAGAATTCAGATAGCAACCTTTGAGACAAGTACTACAGAAGTGTTTATCGTTACGAATGGGTTGTGTTTGTTTCCTACATCAGCTTCCATTCACCGGAGAGGTAGGCCACATTCGCTGTACATTTAAAAGCTACCACTTTTAAGAGTCACGGTTTCCTCTCCAAAAAATTATGGGAGCTGTAGTTTGCTAATGGTGCTGCGAGTTGCTGTTTCTCTCACAGAGCTACAATTCTCAGCGTTTCCTGTCAAGAGGCATTGTTACCCCGCTTTTAAAAACTTTTTAAATAGTGGATATAAGACAGGCCCTGGCAGATTGAGCGGATGAGACCAATAGTGGGTCCAACAGTCAAGAAGGCGGCTTATGCACGTGCTGTAGAGGGAAGTGAGGTACAGATGGGGTCATCAACCTGGGAAGGTAGCCCATCTAGGAGAAGGAAAACTCTGACTCTCAAGTTTCTCCCCAGTCCAATGTCTCCAAGGAAGGAGCTCACACATGCCAGGTATCTCTGACTCCCCATCAGCCAACCACCTGTACAGAGATCACACCAAGCGAAAATTAACAGAGATGCAATGGAGGTTGGTTTGTTTTTACTTTGAGGGTGCCCTGCTTTCACAAAGTGACTTATGAGACTCTAAAGCACACAACAGTACAATTGCAAAGCTGCCAGTCTGTATAGATAACACTGGCCTAGACGAAACCTGCATGTGAAGACGGGCTCCGGCAGATTGAGCGGACAAGACCAAACAGTCAAGAAGGCAGTTTTTGCACATGCTGTAGTGAGGGGCAGATGGGGCTTGTCAATGTGGGAAAGTAGCCCATCTAGGGGAAGGAAAACTCTGTTCCTAAACCTCTGCTGCCTTGCAGGATATCTTTGAGAGAAGAAAAGGCTAAACCCCATGCAAATCTGGAGAGGAGTCCCTAAGGCAGTTGGATGACACCTTGTACGCCTCCTTCTGGCAATTCCTGCAGCCCAGCTGGTATCAAACATATTGCTCTGCTTTCCTTTGGACCACATCAGAGAGGCTGAGATGAGGGTCTTGTTGTCTGGGTAGCCCAGGACCTCCATATGCACTGCTCAGGCTTGTGCCCTGGGGAGGTCACTTCGGTGCTAATAATGCAGTGGTTCAACTTCACTCCTGGAGATGCATGATGCCAACAACAATGGCAGCACCCAGCAACCCTTGGCCATTGGCCATACTTTCTGGGGCTGCGTGTAGCTTTGGTTCAGCAACTTCTAGAAGGCCAAATGTCCCCCACACTTGATATAGAGCCATCACACTGAGAGCCTAGCAGGCCCTTGGCTCAGTAATAAAGCATGAAAAGTCGTCTGCATGAAAAGCATCTCACATTCAATCCATTGCCTGAAACCCTGGAGAGCGGGATCTAGCCAGTACAGATAATACTGAGCTAGATAGACCAATAATCAGACTAAGTTGATGGCATTTTTCTATGTTCCGCTGATATTCCTGGACAGGGGACATTGTTAATGGGTTTTCCCCAGAGGGTCTGAGCACCAGAACTTCTATATTGGGCATCAGACCTCCTGTCCCTTAGTCCTGCACTTAAAATTCAATATATTGATGGGCCACTGCAAGAGAGCACCCATCCACCTGCCACCTTAATTTGCCCAGAGGCACTCTATGCAAATTTGTGTCATGGGCCTGTGAAACATCTCTTAAATCTGTTTTTAAGAGCAAATGTCTTAAGCCATACGGCAGGCTACCCTTCCATTAGAAAGTTTGCAAAGATTTGTTGCAAGTATTTCCAATTCATTATGAATTCTATCCTGAGCCTCTCTATAAAAATATTCAAGGATGCCTCAGTATTGTGTGGAGTCTTCCATGAAAGTGTGTGTGTGCACGCGCACATACATACATACACACACTTTGCTGCACACAGGGCAATCTGTGTGCAAGGCTGATGGTCTACAGAGGAAGGCAAGGTGTTTCGCAGCAAAAGTTTCTATTGGCCGATTCCTGTTTTTTCCATCTCTGAGCACACTTGCCAGGAAAGCATGCCATCTGCCTCACCTTCAGCACGAAATCTGTCATTAAAATGACTGATTTCAGTCTCCTAGCCATCTGTCATTTCCATGGTATGTTCAAGCTAGCAGTGTGAAATGTAAGAGTTGCAAAAATGGCAGCTCCCCCCCCCCTCGTTGTTTTGGCAAAGGCTATTCCACTAATAGGTCACTTCACAGGTGCTAGCAATGCCTAAGACATCTGTTTCAGTTGCATCCTCACATGCCCTTTCACTGCGTCTTACCATTATAGTGAACTGGGATTTAAACCGGGAGAGGAGGGCTAACTGAAAGCGATGGGGTAGAAGACTGCACAAACTAAACGCAAATCAGAACCATGTTACACAGAACAGCTCTGCGTGCTGAGCCATGTGGGTGAAACATGGCATCACAACTCTTAGATAATGGTTTGTGTTGCCATGATTGAGGTCTGCCCAAAACCATGTGCAGAGACATATTAAGTAGGTCTAAAAACTAAATCAGCCTTTGGCCACCTGGTACTTTCCAGAGGTTGTGGGACTCCCTGGGATGATAAGAGCTGAAGCCCAACCATCTCCAGAGGGCATCAGGTTGTGGACGACTGAATCAACAAACTCAATGAGAAAGAATGGACTTGTTCAGGCAGCTGAGCACTTCTTTGTCACTCAGTTCAGACGTAACAACAAACTATAGTTTGGCATGACACAGATGAGCTCTCTACCCCTGTGATTATTCAAGAGACAAGTCTATTACCCCAACATCCCGAGAAAAACAATTTATGCTATTGCAATTTGTTTCCTAAGAGAGGACAGCTTAGAAAAGTTAGGAATTTAAATTTGCTGTGTCACCCCTTTTTAAGCATGGAGGGAGAGAAAAGCAAGCAACTGATAAGTGTAAACTGTTTAATTATAATTTGCTGATGTTTAATTTCAATGTTTACTATTGGATTCTTATGGATTATTGGAAGTTGCTTTATTTGATATAAGTTGTTTATTTTAAAGTTATTGTGACTTTTTATATAGGATCTGGTTGTTACTATTAATGTTGTTGTTGTTGTTGTTGTTGTTGTTGTTGGAAGCCGCCCAGAGTGGCTGGGGCAGCCCAGCCAGATGGGCATGGCAATAATAATACCTGCCATTCAATTACCCCAGGGCAAAATGCTTTGTACGTTCTGGAAATGTTATAACTAGGTTTGAGGAAGTCTAGCTTTTAAGAAGATCAAACATATCCATTCTTAAAGAAATCAGCCCTGAGTGCTCACTAGAAGGACAGATCCTGAAGTTGAGGCTCCAGTACTTTGGCCACCTCATGAGAAGAGAAGACTCCCTAGAAAAGACCCTGATGTTGGGAAGGATTGAGGGCACAAGGAGAAGGGGACGACAGAGGATGAGATGGTTGGACGATGTTCTTGAAGCTACTAGCATGAGTTTGGCCAAACTGCGAGAGGCAGTGAAGGATAGGCGTGCCTGGCGTGCTCTGATCCATGGGGTCACGAAGAGTCGGACACGACTGAACGACTGAACAACAACAACAAGCTTTTAAGTCCCAAGGGAGCAGAACCGAGGAAGGGAGTTCCTCCACTCAGGTCACACCCGGCCCTGTTTCCCCTAGCCACTTCCTGATTGGTTGGTTATGACCCCAACAAAGAAGCTAGGTTGTGTCACACCAATAAGTGTGGGGTATGCTTTTTCTCAAGCCTCCATCACCCTGACAAATTCCTAAAGAGGAGCTCCCTGTGCAAGCAGAAACCAACGCTTACAAAATCTAGGAATCGTACCTGCTTTTTGGGGTGCTGGAGTGTTTCCTGATCTGTGCAATGAACATTGTCAACCCCAACAGTCTTAATAGGACATGAACTCATTTATTTTGGTTGTTAGTTCAAGTATGGCTGCAACGTTATACTTGGGAATAAGCCCCATTAAATTCAGTGGGGCTTACTTCTCAGTAGACATGTATCAGATTGCTCCGTAAGCTCATTAGACTGCACTGTATTCATTTGCTTTGGCACTCATTGCTTTGTGGTTGCAAATCAAACTAGGATCCCAGACAATGACACTGGCCAACCTTCCCCAGTATAATGTTGTGGACTGAAACTCCCATCAGCCCCAACCAGCACAGATAATGGTCCAAGGTATCTGAATTGCAGAAGGCTGCAGAAGGCTGGTATCAGTATTTTGCGTGGCACCTTGCATACTATTTGCAAGCAGGTCAGACAATCCAGCTGTAATGTATTCTTCATTTTCTAGATTTAGAGCCTGTTGGGCATTAGGAAACTCAGAAAGATAAATTCCAGTTATGACTAAAAATGTACAGCGCTGAATTTTCAGACACCACAAGGGATTTGGCCTTTTGCAGCCAGGACAACCTTTCTTATCAACCTAGGATTTCAAACACGCTTGTAGCCAATAAGAGATGTGAACAGAATTTTAAAAGCATTTTTCCAACTCGCTGACTGCTGAAACCTTTAGGGCTTGTGAGTATAAAATTCACTCTCAAATGGGAATGAGTGGTAATTGGGCTAACAGCAGAAGGAGAACATTATCACCACAAACAAAACACAACGATCCAAAGATGAACAGTTGAAGCAGGTATACATGTGTGTTCATTCATATAGACCAGGCATCCCCAAACTGCGGCCCTCCAGATGTTTTGGCCTACAACTCCCATGATCCCTAGCTAACAGGACCAGTGGTCAGGGATGATGGGAATTGTAGTCCAAAACATCTGGAGGGCCGCAGTTTGGGGATGCCTGATATAGACCCATGCACTGATTATCCACTTCTGAAAAATTCACTTGTACTTTGAAGACATGCAAAATCTGTTTAAACCTACAAATAGGGGTTAATTGGGATTTGAGAAACAGATTAACCTTTTTGCTAAAAAGCCAACTGCAACCCTATGTGTTCTTCTCTTCTCAGAAATGTGTTGTGAATAGCATGTGAGCACACGAGAGAGAGAGAGAGAGAGAGAGAGAGAGAGAGAGAGAAATATCCAGGAGAAACTTTAAAACTACTTTTAATAAGTGTTGGAAATGTAGAGAAAAGGAGGGTACGTTCTATCACATGTGGTGGGAATGTAAGGTTATTAAAAGCTTCTGGGAAATGATCTATAAAGATCTGAAGAAAATGTTTAAAATAACTTTTGTTTAAAAAAACCAGAAGCTTTCTTATTAGGATTGATAGGAACAGAACTACCTAAAGAACAGAAGAAAATATTTATGTATGCTACAACAGCCGCCTGAATACTGTTAGCCCAAAGATAGAAGGAAGAAAAGACACCGATGAAAGAAGAATGGCAGATCCAGCTAATGGACTATGCAGAAAGGGCAAAATTAATGGCAAAGCTCAAAGACTACGATAACAAGAAATTTTTTTAAAAGAGTGGGAATTGTTTATTGTTTATGTGCAAAAATACTGTAAACAAGTTGAAACATTGGCAGGAATTTATGTAAATACTTGCAACTAGTAGAAAATTAGATAAAATTAAGGGAAATAATAATGGAATGGATATGCAGAAAAAATGGTTAATATAAGGAACCAGAAGAGGGTATGGAGGGAAGTCCAGAGATTTAAAGAATCTCAAAGAGAAGGTTTGTGAAAAGGTATTTGTTTTTATTTGTGAAAATGTAACACTGAAAAACTAATAAAAATTTATTAACAAAAAAAAAAACCCTACTGCTGATCCTACCAATCTCATTTAAGATAAATTTATATTTATTTTATTTTTTCATTTATATCCCACCTTTCCTCCAGGAAGTTCAAGGGGGCATACAGTGTTCTCCTCCTCCCCATTTTCTCCTTTAAACAAGCCTATGAAGAAGGTTAGGCTAAGAGAAAGTGACTGGCCCAAGGTCACCCAGTGAGCTTCACACCTGAGTAGGGATTTGAGTGACCAACACTCTGACCACTACTCCATATATCTTGAACACAGGAAGCTTCCTTGTGATTGAGGGTTTGAGGCAAGAGTCTTCCCCAGCCCTATCTGGAGATGCCAGGGACTGAACATGAGATCTACCACCAAGCTATGGCCCTTTCCCATTCTGCATCACTACATTATGGTGATGCAATTAAAGTCCCTGCCAATGCAACCACATTTTCGTTTTGAACCTACGGTATGTAGGAGAAGACATAGCTGATGCTATTTATCCAAGGCCTTCTGGCTGGACAGTGAATTACCTAAAAGGATACTTCCACCTTGGACAATCCTAATCCTGTCTCCCAAGCACAGGTTGGTTAGTGCTTTGCCACCAGCGATGCCCCACTTTTGTGCAATGGTGCATCACATTCACCGAGGACCTAGCAGATTGGACAGCTGGAGGTTTTGATGGATCAACCGAGTGTCGAAGGATTAACATTCCACACTCCTTGAAGGGATTTCGTGCCACGAAGCATTTCACGTGGAAGTGCTGCCTGCGCTAACACATTTGGTCACTGCTGAACTTCCTGGCGACATTGTTCTAATTTTCCACATCGCCGCATTTCACGTCAAGGATCTAAATGGGGGTTGTCAAATGACACCGTTACACTTGACATCCTAACAAGAGCCAGGTAGAATAATATCCCCACTTTAAATGCCTGGCTTGCAAAATTATGATTGGGGTGAGATCCCCCCCCTTTCTTTAACCCAATCAATTGTCAAGAACTGAACCCTGTTGGATCTAGAGAAAGGAAACCTTAGCATGTCACAGTAGGCATGCTTGTTTAGAAAGTTTAGCTCTTTGCAATGGGGTGGAGACTACAAAATGATGATCACCCCTTCGGTTACATCAGGGGATGTGAATGATGTGTGCATGCTTTTTCAATTTGGCAGACTGCAAATTGGCGAAGACTTCCTTGCCAAAGAGTTATACAGCACCATCCAGGGTGGATAAAGCTTTCTACCCCCCAAAAGCAGGGGCACATCAAGGAGATATAACACTGCCTGCTTGCACTGCCATAGATCATGATGTTTAAGCAAGCAGGCCTACAGTATGTTCCATGGTGCAATTAGGCAATTTTAGATTCTGGATGCAATGGTCTTATGGGAGCCCCTACAGGCATGATTCAGCCAAAGCATTCTAAAACCCCACTGGGGAAGTTAGGGCTATGTTGAAGCTCCCCACCTCAAAATGTCTGTATGGCAGCCAGAATGGAGTCTTCTGCTGTGTTATAGAAATCTGTGCTGTCTACAGTGGTGCAATTAGGTAGTTTTATAGATTCTGGACCAAGGATTGGCAAATCTGTCAATTTTTAAATTCAGTTCTCCACATTTCCACCTCACTTTGCATTTTAAAAAAAGTTTTAATGAGAATTCACCAGCATTTTAGTGCAATTTTCTCCTGATATACACATGCAATTTTGCCTAACACGCACTTTTTCTTTTTGCAAAACGCTTTCCCTTAATACCATGCATTTTTGCATGTTATTTTCACTAATATATACACCTTCACCCATACTTTACCCTAGTATCTGCCTTTTTGTGCACATTACTTGGCTGGAGAAATGCGTGGCAAAATTCAGAGAAGTGCAAATTTCAAAGGAGGGCTGTTTCGGTTTGTGCATTGTTTCGGAAAGAGCGAATTACATACCTTCACCTTTTAATGCAATTTGGATCGAATTACTCATCTGTCACCACCAATGTGGGAAAAACATTCCCAGAAAATCTCCCAGGGTGTTTCCCCAAGGGAATGGATGTCCATTGCCTCCTCCTCTGCTTCATGCCCGCATCTACCCACATCTGCCCACTGGCTGTGTTCCACAAAGGCCAGATCTGCCACCCCTCCCAAGCCATGCAGCCTTGATCACAGCTTGGATCATAAGAAGAATCATATTTTCAGTTCTTCTTGCAGCCCCAAGCCTTAAGGTTCAAGTAGGCATATGCAGCAGGTGGCAAACAATTTCTCACTGCCTTGTGATATTTAGTTGGTCCCAATAAAAGACATTACACTACAGGCAGCCCTGTTTAGGGAAGCTTTTAGTATTTAATAGACTATTGTATTTTAATATTTTGTTGGAAGCCACCCAGAGTGGCTGGGGAAACCCAGCCAGATGGGCGGGGTATAAATAATAAATTATTATTATTATTATTTCTGGATTCCACCCCACCTTCCAAGAGGCCAGCATGCATGACTGCAGCTTCACCCCTCTCCCCTCCCCACCAGGCTACCATATTTTTCCGTGTATAAGACGCCCCCATGTATAAGACAACCCCTATTTTTTAAAACCCAAAATTAAGAAAATGCACTAGGCACTATCCGTTTATAAGACGACCCCTTATTTTAAACTTCAAAAATTTAGGAAAAAATATAGTCTTATACATGGGAAAATACGGTACATATAGGAGAGAATTTAAATAATGCAACTGAAAGCCACAGACACATTCCTGTTAAGAATTAAAGAACTAAAACAATTTAGTGGGGGTGACTGTCCGGTCATCTGTGGAACGAAACAACAACATGCAGTATGTTCCAAAGACCATCGTTTCTAACACAGAGCAAGCTTTTGTGGACAGGCATCTGATGAAGCCCATTGGAATGACATGGACAGATCTCAGGTTTGCTGAACTGACTTTGCTTCCACCGCACCCACCGGAAGCCTGAGGTCCCCCAAATGAAACCAAGTGCAAAATTGGAGCTTTGGGAGGCAGATGAAACCGATGCAAAATGGAGCCCCAGAGCCAAGCGATGGGACCAATTACTTACCGTTTCCTGTTAGCTATATACTGACATAACCTGCATTGCACAAATTCAAATCTACATCTTAAGGTGCCTTCCATGAACTTCCTTAACATATCTTAGGAACCAGGTCAACAGCTACCCATGAGAGAAACCCAAATACTCACACTATGAAGGTTTGCTGCCAAGCATCAAAGAAGCTGTGTGTTTTTCGTCTCTGAGCAGTTGATGTCTGTGTGCCACATCTAGGCAGGTATTCATGCATTTTTAACATGTGGTGTCTCCACCAGGTTCTCTTTTCCCCAACCCCTGGAAAAAAATATAACCGCTTTCTCTTTTTAAAGCTCGTTTCCTTGGATTTGTTCCAGAAAAGAATACATTGCCAAACGGGAATGGTACATTCATTACTGACATGGATACTTATACACAGGCCACGAGCGAAACTTGGAAGGCCTACATTTGCAAGCAGATAACGAACGGGAGTCATTGTTTGCTCCTGCTCTGTTTCTAAGATCCAGAAACACAAAAGGCCCATGCAATCAGCATGAGCTCCACTAAAAGGAGCTCAGTAATTCTGCCTTGTTCCCCCCTTCAGTAACATTTGAACAGAACAGATCTTCAGATGCTGTGCCTCAGAAAAAGACAGAGAAAGATAGAGAACTTAAGTTGCCTACAGCTACCAATATCCCCTTGTAAAGCTCATTCAGAAATGATCCATTCCAGGGTAAGTTCCTAACTCCTGAGACTCAACAATAAGGCTCAATACATCTAGCCACCATTCTATGCCTACTGACAATGCGTTCTTTTCTTTTCTTTTAAATTTACCATTACATTTGTATTGTAACTCGCTCTACGCGGGGCTGCCCTTGAAGCTGACCCAGAAACTCCAGCGGGTGCAGAATGCTGCGACGAGGCTCCTTACGGGGTCTTTGCCGTGGGATCACATTCACCCAGTGCTCTACCAGCTGCACTGGCTCCCGGTGGAGTACAGGATCAGGTTTAAGGTGCTGGTTTTGACCTTTAAAGCCCTATGCGGCCTAGGACCCTCGTACCTAAGGGACCGCCTCTCCTGGTATGCCCCGTGTAGGACCTTAAGGTCCTCAAACAATAACATGTTGGAGGTCCCGAGCCATAAGGATGCTAGGCTGGTCGCAACTAGGGCCAGGGCCTTCTCAGTACTGGCCCCGACCTGGTGGAACGGTCTATCAGAAGAGACGAGGGCCCTGCGGGATCTGGCATCTTTCCGCAGGGCCTGCAAGACAGAGCTGTTCCACCTGGCCTTTGGGTTGGTTTTAGTTTAAACCTGTTTGATTGGTGGGCTACTTAAAGATGAGGCTGCATTTTAAATTTTAAATCGTATTTTAACTTGCATTTTAATTGATTGTTTTGTATGTTTTGTTGTGATTTTATGGGTGTTAGCCGCTCTGAGCCCGGTCTTGGCTGGGAAGGGCGGGGTATAAATAAAAATTTATTATTATTTATTATTATTATTTATATCCCACCTTTTCTTGAAAGAACTCCAGGTGGTGTCCATATTTCTTCCCCCTTCCATTTTTATCCTGACAACAACCCTGTGAAGTAGGTTAGGCAGAGCAAGAGCCACTGGCCCAAGGTCACCCAGTGAGCTTCACGCCCGAGTGGGGATTGGAACCCTGGTCTCCCAGGTCCTAGTCTGACACTCTAACCACTACACCACCCTGGCTCTCTGCAACACACAAGTTCATGTAGAAAGAGTTACTCAAAGGCATGAAGTGGGAAAACTCTTGGCCTAGAGAATGGGGATGCTGAAGGGATAGCTCAGTCTGTAGAGCATGAGACTCTACAGGGTCTTGGGTTTGAGCCCCATGCTGGGCAAAAAGATTCCTGCTTTGCAGGGATTTGGACTAGATGACCCTTGTGGTCCCTTCCTGTGGGATGTATCTTCACTGAAGCAGTCAAATACAACATTTTCCTGTCGCCTGGAGTGGACACACAGGAGAATGTAGCTCCAGACAGGAAGGACTTCCTGTCATACCTGTTCTGGAGCCTCCTCCCTCTGTGTGTGACCAGGTAGATGGGCGTGACCCTAGCAGACCCTGTAAAAGGACTAGCCATGCACCCATCTTCCCTTTTTCCATTTTCTCCTTTTGGACTCCTCTCCTGGCTCTTAGCCAGCACATGGTTCATCCTTACAGAGGATGGAAGCCACAAGGCCTAGCTCAGACTTCTTTCCTCTACAATGTAACTGTAACTACAAGATAACGCCTGCCTTCAGATTACTGCTGTGAACTGAATGTAAGTAAACTTTACTCTTACTTTTTAAAGAAGACTGCCATGCTATTATTATTTTAAGAAGGAAATAGAGGGGAAACTTACCCGGAACAATCCAGACTGGACAAGCCAGACTGGATTGCTTTTGCTTCCAGCAATCTGCAAGGGAATGTTCTCTGCTGCTTGCTCACTAGCGTGAGTGAGGAGGGATAATATTTAATCAATATATCCTCTCCTACCTTTCTCAACATTCCCACACTTCCAACACTGCAACTCTATGGTTCTATTATTATGGAAGCAAAACAGCTCCCTGGAAATAGGAAATTATTCCAGTGGCTCCCAGCTCTATTATGTCTTAGTGGGAAGGCAGAGCATAGCACCATTACCAATAATCTCAGTTCAGCCAGCACTCCGCACGTGCCCCGGAATTACTTGATTCATTTGGCTTTGCTCTGGCCTACACATACCACTAAGCCACAGTCCAAACCCTGACCAACAAACCGCAATCTGAAGCCGTCATTTGTTGTTGGCGTATGAACCTTTGTTTGTTTAACTATGGTTTGTGTGAACCTATCATTATTTGGGAACCTAACTATGGTTTGTTTAGTCACCCCTTCCCATTCTCTCACCAAGCAACAAAGGCACAAGACAAGAATAGCTGGGAAACAAACTAAACTTCGGAGAAGCATGCCATGGTTTGTTTGATCAACTGTGGGGAAGCTCATGGTTAACTCAAAGTTTGTTAACCAAACCATGGCTTAGTGTTACGTATACACCAGGAAAGGGTTGTAATGGAATTGAGAAATCTACAGGAGGAACACTCCACGCTGCAACCTTTTGTTGCAGGTCCTACCTGTGTTCCTGCAAAAGCAATTCAAGGAGATGGTAGACCTTACGAGAGCAAGCTATATTGACCCCTGCTTCAGTTACATCAATTCAGTAGGCTTGTGAATTGTGAATGGGAAGCAAGGTTTGGATCTTGCTCTGCAAAACGCAAGCAACTCAGGACTGAGGGAAGTTCATTCTTGCCCCCAGACGCTGCAGTTTGCATCCTTCCCTCTATAGATTAAAACAAAAACAAAAAACGATTATTTTAATCATAAATATAGACCACCTGTTCAGCAAAAAATCCACACATTTTCATAAATATTGCAAGCAGTTCTTATAGTAAGAAACCATTTCAGGTTTGTATCAGAGCAATACACATGTAGAACAAAGAGAGGGTATGATAAACATGCAATCCAATACATAAACTACATACAATGTAAGATACATAGAAACTGGTTTCCTCACTGTGAGAAGTGAGGTTACAGGGAACCAGGCAGAGGGCCTTCTTGGCAGTGGCGCCCGCCCTGTGGAACGCCCTCCCATCAGATGTCAAGGAAATAAACAACTATTTGACTTTTCAAGGACATCTGAAGGCAGCCCTGTATAGGGAAGTTTTTAATAGTTGATGTTTTATTATGCTTTTGTTGGTAGCCGCCCAGAGTGGCTGGGGCAAAACCAGTCAGATGGGCAGTATAAAAACAATAAAATTATTATTCCTGCACTGTAGGGGGCTGGATTAGATGATGCTCGTGGTCCCTTCCAACTCTACAATTCTGTGATTCTAAGCTGTCTTATATACTAAGTCAGGTTTTAGGCTGGGTTCTCTCTCAGCCTTACCTACAAATGCCAAGGGCAGAACTTGGGACCTTCTGAATGCAAAGCTACTCTCCCTATTACCAAAATACAGCATGCAAAATGTAACTGAATAACTGGAGAGCCATTTCGCAACTGGTTTTCATCCCTTCCCGAGAGAAGAGACAGGCATTTATGTCAGGCGGGGGGCGGGGAAGCCTGTCAGAATTACCAGCAGACAAATATTTCATCTCTCCTTAATGCAGCCTAATTCAATTTAACATGAAATCACCTGACATAAGCTCGAAGCTTTGCAATAAGTATGAATGGGCCAGACAGCTAGATAGTAACCAGCAGGCAAGAATATATTGGCTGTGCTCCTAATGCTACTGTTAAGATGCCATGTTTGAGAAAAAGGGAGAGAAAGCGTGCCAGTAATGGTCAATGACAACTGGAGGTGCTGTTTATTACTGAGATTTCTAACTTCAGCTGCCCTTATGGCAAAGACAGAAAACTTTTCAAAACATACTCTGGGTGCCTACTTATCCAGGGGGCGGGAACTTTGATTAAATCTACTTTGGTGAGTGGGGTTCCACCACCACCACAACCCACCTTTTCAAACAATGAGCACTCTAAGATATACACCTATGCACAGTCCATTTCAATTCATGGGAACCACGCAAAAAAGGCACCCATGCTCTCATGCGCCTCTTGTTCATTTCACTAGGACTGTGCAGGAGGATTTCTTGGTTGGTCATGCCCAAAGATTGCTTTATTATTATTTTTTTTACAGGAAGAACAGTAGAATTACACCAGATCTATTATCCTCAGTGTTCGAAACTCCCAATGTTCTAGGCGCATTTTGCGACAGGGAATTAAATTAGTGCAAGCAGTTTCTGAGCTCTGGGCGCAGTACTGCGCATAAGATTTCGGATTAAAACTGCAGAGTGGAAGGAAAGGAGGACCTTTTTCTGCCTCCCCACTTCCAGCTACTTTCTGAAGACTGGAGAAGAGACCCTCTTAAGAATATTAGGAGGGTGGGCAGGGGAAGGACTAGACCATGTGAAAAATGAACATAATATTTTAGCTGCAGTTCATTCATTTTCAGTTTGTATTCATGTTATAAAAAAGTGCGCCGAGACATTCTGTTGCTGTGCCCATAACCTAGGTTTAAGGTGGCATTTAGCTCCTAGCTTTCAGTTCCTAAAACTGATTATCCTATGACCGACTTCAGTGACACTATATGAGGTCAGTCAAGAAACCAGCTGGGGAGATAAGAATCAGCAGGAGCTTCCTCCCTTCAACTCTTCCATATAGGAAATTAAACTTTAATCCTTCATTGAGGCTCTACTAAACCTTTTGCCATAAGGCAGGAGTGGGCAGACATCAAGCAGGCAGAATCGACTGTTTTTTTACCCTAGAATACTGAAGTCCACCAGCTGGAGCCTAGTCCAGTCCAGTCCAGAATACATATCTATGATTCTGTGAAAATAGTGGCTTAGGAAAGGGGTGAGTACACCCTTAGAATTAAGAAACAGAGCACCTGTGTTGTGCATGTCTAGGACCTCAGTTCTCAGTCTTCGCATACAAAACTGCACTCGTTGTTTTCCCTTAAGTCCTTGTCCCCCATTCATTTCAGCAGCTAACACTATCTCTGTCTGTCTGTCTGTCTCTGTCTGTCTGTCTGTCTGTCTCTCTCTCTGTGTGTGTGTGTGTGTGTGTGTGTGGTTGTTGTTGTTGTTGTTGCTATCGTTAAACAATTGCGTGTTGGGAATCCTTGGTTATCTACTGCAAGCCAGAAATCTAACAGTAGATCAAACTTTACTAACCTGATACTTCCCAGATGTTTTGGACTACAAATCCCATCAGCCATAGTCAGCATGGCTGTGCTGGATGGGTAGGTTAAGACAGAGAGGATGGAAAGATGGATGGATCAGGCACAGAGCAGCACAGTGGGGCTTATTTCTCAGTAGACAAGCACAGGTAAAGCTCCAATCTTATATCTATATAACTGGGAGCAAATCCCATTGAATTTAGTGGAGCTTACTCTGAGTAAACATAGAGGATAGCGCTGTTACATTATATATACATAGAAGTATGGGGGGTGAAAATTATTCCTACCCATCTGCTCTATCCCCACAGGAAAGTGTACTTCCTCATGCTACACACCACCAAATCTAATTATCCCACATTTATCAGGTTTCCAAGCATACTGAATTTTGCATACACCCTGGGACCTTAGGGTGATGGATGGGTAATACATTATTATTATTAGAAATGCAAATTATTAAGTGGGGCAGAAACGTCTTAAGCAAATGAAAAAAATCAGTACATTTGGAGAATTATATTATTTGCTGTTGCAAGGCAGACGCAGCCCTTCATCTCCTTCGGGGGAAATCGGCTTGTTGCATTCAAAATAAGGGGGGGAAACAAAAATCTTGCACAAACCTCTTTATCCCTCCCTCCCCACGTTCTTCTCGGGGTTATTTCACTATGCCCTAAAACCCCCAGGGCTGGTAAGTAACAAAGCGGGGGGGGGGGGAGAGAGGCTTCCCCACTCCCCTCCTCCTGCTTCTCGCCTAAAAATAGAAAAAAAAGGGGGGGGGAATCAGTGCATCTCAAAGCATCCACCCAGAAACCTGTGCAACCGCAACACCCTTTCCTAGCGAGGGGCGGCTTCGAGGTCGCCCCTCTATCCAAAGCCTCCTCCATTCATTTCATTGTACTGTATTCACTCGACGGGACTTATATCCCGCTTAGTCGCCCAGAACCAAAAAGCGGTACCGCTGCAATCCTAAGCGCTTTACGCAAAACCCCCCCTCATTCATCACGACGGCTATGGACGTCAGAGATGGATGACCCACGCATCTTGAGGGTCCGCTGTTGCACCCCCCTCCCCAATATTCGGGGGCGCGGAGAGGGGCGTTTCGAAGGCTCAGCGGAGCCTCGCGGAGCATCGCCCGACGGGGTGGGGTCGGGACGTTGCCTCTCGCCATTTACCTGCGCGGCCATAAAGGAGAGATCCATGGTGCTGCTGGATCCCGAGGTGCTGCCGCTGCTGCTGCTGGCGCTGTTGTTGTTGGTGCTCCTCGCCGAGCTGGCGGTGAAGCTGGTGCTGAGGTTGCTGCTGCCCCCCGGCGTGGCTTCGTCTCTGGGGGGCTGGGGAGGGGCCTCCCCCAGCAGCAGCTTGGGGCGCGTTACCAGTTCCAGCTCCCTGGGGTGGCGGAGCCCGCGCGACTGCCTGGCTGTCCCCAGCTTCCTCGGAACATGGTCCGCCCCGATGCTTGCTGTGGCGGCGGCGGCGCCAGCTCGAGTCTCCACAAGCAACTAGTCCGCGCGAGGAGCCGCCTTCGCTGCTGCCTGGCCACGCCCCCTTTCCCGGGCCGCTCAGTCGCAGCAGCAGCAGACAAAGGGGGGCAGGCTCTCCTCTCCCCGCCTCCTGCTCCAGCGAGGGCTTCTTCTGCCTCGTGCAAAGGAAATTGCTAAGCCAGCCAGCCACCTGAGTCCCCAGCTACGATGCCAAACACACACACACACACACACACACACACACAGATGGAGTGTGTGTGTGTTCCCCCTTGGCAGGTCTCCTGTGCCTTAATAAAAAATGCCCGGATGATATGAGAGGCAGGCAGACGTTCAACAGGTCACTTCTGTTTTCCCAGCCGCACAGCATCTCCGTGGTTCGTAAGCACTCATTAGATTTTCAAAAGGCTTTCTTTCTTTCTTTTTTACAAGGCGCCTCACCAAAGACTCCTGAGCAAGCTGCGCAGTTATGGAATAAGAAATAGCTCCGTTGGTTAGAGGGCGGTGATAACGTTGCAGGTTCGATCCCCGTATGGGACAGCTGCATATTCCTGCAATGGAATCGGGGTGGCCAGCTCCCAAGAGACTGTGATCTACTCACAGAGTTAAAAACTGGCAGTAATCTACCCCCTTTTGGGGGTTACAGAGCTTTTTTTGGGAGGAGGAAGGCCTCGTTTTTTAGGGGTGCAGGCTTCTTTGGGGGGAGCCGATAACCTACCACAGATGTCCAGTGATCTACCCGTAGATCACGATCTACCTGTTGGACATGCCTGGATTAGATGATCCTCCAGCTCCCTTCCAACTCTACAATCCTATGATTCAAGAGGAGAGGACTTCCTGCATCAGGACTTGGTTTTGTAGCAGGGAGTAAGGATAAAGGAATGGTTCTCTGCACAGAGAGATGTAGAAAGTGGAGTGTCCCCACCCCTCACCTCACAAGGATCAGGAGTGGGCCTGCACTAAATGGTTCAGGGTGCTGAAAACAAGGTGGAGAGCACCAAAAGAATGACAGAGTGAATGGGTGGTAAATTGGCAAATGCAGTTCAGCGTAAAAGAAAAGTTTAAAGTTGTATATGTTGGGGTGAAACCTTAATTTCTTGTATATGCTCATTGGGTCTCCCTGTCCTTTAACTCTAGAATTCATGGGCCTCCAATGAAGCTGAAGGCTGGAGGAATCAAGACAGATAAAATATTTACTCACATGGCACATAGTTAAACTGGAACTCACTCCTGCAGGAGGCAGTGATATCAGTGGTGTCACAACAGGGAGCGGTGGTGACGGTGCGCTCCCAGTGCCACGTCTCCAGGGGTGACAAGGCATGTGGTTTGCCGACGGTGCTGGGATCCTCTGCTCGCGGCTGCAGCCGCATGTAGAGGATCCTCCGTTTGCGGCTGCAGCCGTGAGCATAGGATCCTGGCACTGTCCATACGGCGCTGGAGTGGCACCGCCGGTAACCCGCTATGCAGTGCGCATGTGCGATGTCGCTGCGTACGATGCATGTGTTGTATGTAGCAACGCTGCGCATGCGCGCTACGTAGCGACACCCTGCCCCCGGGTGCACGTCATGTTTGCCGCTCCGGGTGCCCGAGCGGCTTCCTACACCACTGAGTGATATGCCACCAACTTGGATGGCTTTAAAAAAGGATGCATGGAGGATGAGAATTTCAACGGCTACTAGCCATTCTGACTACGCTCTGCCTCCATGGTTGGACGCATTGGGCTTCTGAAGACCGGCTTTTTATGAAAACTACTGTCTGTGGTTTGCTTCACAGCAGGAGGAATTCTGTTACCTCCATGCAAGTGGACGGATTGCAACTACACAGAATCTCTAATTGCAGCTCGGAACGAGAAGAATTTTCACGAACTTGATAAAGATTACATTAACCAAGCAGACCTACTTGTACGGTCACCTTGGTGAAGATAGGGAGGTTTGCATCTGAATTACAGCTAACCTGGACTCTCAAGATCGGCAGAGCGAGCCCTTCTCATCCCACTAGCAAATGTTGCAAGGCGGAATGCAATCACTAAGAGGACCCTAATTCTGGAATTTCCCCCCTCCCTGCCCAGGAAAATATTGATGGCTATACCTTTGATAAGCTGCTGCCGCTGCCTAGTTAAAGCATATCTGTTCTCTCAGGCCAAGTCTGTGCTGCTGTCTTGTTAACGTTAACTGCTGCCTGCAGATCTTTGTTGTCCGCCGTTTTAATTGTCCTGGTTTTATTGTATTTGATTGGAAGCTGTGAGGTGTGGACCACACTGTGGTGAAAATCATTCTGTGCGCTTCATAAATAGGTAAAATACCCTTTAATAAAAATTGCACTAATGAAAGTAATTTAGCTGACTCTCCCCAACTTCACTTCTTCTAGATTTATGGTTTGTTTATTACACAGCATTGAGAACGTGGATATAGGATAGGGTTCACTTTATGGCATTTGAAGCATCAAGGTAACTTGGAGTATGGGGCCATGGGCAAAATGGACATTATGACTCATGAAGCATCTCTCATCTATATATGTGATTGTGCGCATGCACACTCTAATAAACCAGGCCTTTTGTTGATTTGATTGACATCCTATGCCTTTTTAAAATGTGGGTTGGGGGGGAGGTGTTATTAGGTTGTTGTTGTTCTTATTTTGATTATGGATTTTGTGGTTTTATATTTTGATTTTATTCAGTAAACCGCCCTGAGACCTGCTGGTATAGGGCAGTATATAAATTCTAATAATAATAATAATAATAATAATAATAATAATAATAATGTCAAAACCAACCCAGCACTCCACAGTATTGGTAGGTTTATTCATTGTCTGTAAAGTGCATTGCAACCATGAGACTTCAATATATGTACATTTTTATTAAGTTTTCACAAAGTTCCAGGTCATGTTGCTGTTTGTGTTACCATATGTAGGGACCCCTATTGTTTGTAGTTTTTTGGCCCTAGACCAGTGCACTGCTTAGCTGCTGCAGCAAGCTGGACGAGGGGGGAAATTCAGTCTGAAACCCAGGAAGGGGGAGGGCTCTGTGGGTGAGTGACTCTCATGCCTGAGAAATAGGTCAGTTGCCTGTCTGGATTTGGGTGCCCTAACTCAGAAGGAGCAGGTACATGGTTTAGCAGTGCTCTTAGATCAGGGGTCAGCAACCTTTTTCAGCCATGGGCTGGTCCACCGTCCCTCAGACCATGTGGTGGGCCGGACTATATTTTGAAATAAATAAATAAAAATGAACGAATTCCTATGCCCCACAAATAACCCAGAGATGCATTTTAAATAAAAGGACACATTCTACTCATGTAAAAACACGTTGATTCCCGGACCGTCCATGGGCTGGATTGAGAAGGCGATTGGGCCTCATCTGGCCCACGGGCCTTAGGTTGCCTACCCCTGTCTTAGATGCAGCTTAGCCACTAGACGAGGCTCAGGTGTTGTAGCAGTGCAGAAATCTTTTTCTCTACCCACTTTTTCCAGGCCATGAATAATTTTATAAAATTTTGATCATGTCCCCTTGTGCTGCAAACTTTTTTCATAAGAGATTCTCTAATTAATTCTCCTAAATAAAGAAACAAACAAACAAAATATCCTCCGGGTGACCTCCAGGCAGCTTAGATTACAACTCCCATCACCACCAGACAACAGGGGGCACCAGGTTGGCAAAGGTTGACTTAGTGCCTTGGACAAATTATGCAATACGTAACTCGACATCACCTGGGAAGCATCTTATACATGCTTACCTGGGAGTAACGGAACCTTCTCATAGACATCTATGCATCACTCACTCAAAAATAGACTATGGGTTATTAGAGTGATTCGTGAAGATTTGCTTTAAAGCTGTTTACTTCAAAAGGGGGAGGACAGGGTTTTGTCGCCCCCCCCCACCCGCTCAGAGCACTGGAACATACGTCAATTAGTGAATCGTTGGGTTTGTCAGATTTCCTGCGGCATAGTAGGAAATCCTTTGTTGCACTGAATGTGTGCATAAGCTCTGCTTTTGCTTCATAAAGCAGATCTAACGAAATTTGACAATTGAGTCTGGCTTCCAAAGAGGATTTTTTTAAAAATGTGCTCGTATTTATGTATGTTTGCATTTACTGTATGTCGTGTTCTAGTCCCCAAAGCAATTCAAAGTTCTCCTTTCTTAGACCTCTTTTAAACAATACAAACATTTGGAATGTGAGGATTAGCTTGCTGGATGAGACTCATGGCCCAGTTAGCGAAGTTCCCTGTTTTTAATCTCACAGGATGGAGAGAACCACCCACCCACAATTGCATTCTGCCTCTGGACTAGAGAAGTGTGAAGGTCTGGTGGGCGGGGTGGGGTGGGGACCCAGAAAACAGGGGAACCACCTGTTTCCTCCCTCACACCTTCACATCCTTCATGTATTTGTCTAACTTTCTTCAGGTCTCTTCTAGTGCCTTAGTCCCCATCATAGCTAGGACCGTTTTTGTGTGTATCACTCTTTAATCTTTCAATAGGGCAAAGGCAGAGGGCCTTCTCAGTAGTCAAAACCGCCCCATGGAACGCCCTCGCATCAGTTGTCAAGGAAATAAACAACTGCCAAAAGAACTCAAACTTGGGTTTCTATTTCTGCCAGTGTTTAATAAATGTATAGATCTGGGTGATACATATATATAGGCAAGACAAGGTTTACAGGTGCAGCGGATGAATCGCATGGCTAATTGCAAGCTGAGACGTTGATCCAACAAGCTCCACATCCCCCTGCCTCTTCCTTTTGAAGAGTGGGGCAGACACAAGACTTAAGCCCCCCAGGCTACAAATTAATTTACACCAGGCTACACACCATCATCTTTCCCCACCTCAGGGTCTCTTTTCCAGGGAGTCTTCTCTTCTCATGCGATGCTTCAGGATCTGTCCTTCCGGTGAGCAGCCAGGGCCGATGCCCTTCAGAATGGATCGGTTTGATCTTCTTGCAGTCCACGGGACTCCAGCACCACAATTCAAAAGCGTCAATTCTTCATGGGGGGATTGATCAGGTTCACTCTTTTGGCTCTCTGGCATCCATTAATGACTTATTATACAAACGTGTTGCAGACTTTGCATCCTTTAACACTCTTTTGGAAGGAGTGTATTTGTGGGCTGGGCCAGAGTGGTTGATTTTACATGCAAGCAAAGCACAAACAGTGCTGTTGTCTAATGACATCCTATTCTCTGTAACTATTGGTGAGCAACGCAGCCGAGCAACACAGCTGAGGAGCCTCCCTGGCCGGCAGGGAGGGAGAGGAGCTGCTTCCTTTGAAATCCGGGAAATTTACGGAATATCTAACAATCTGGGAAAGCAGCGGGAAATGGAGCTGGAATAAGGGAATTTCCCGCCAAAAAAGGGAAACAGCGAAAACCGGCGCTGGAATAAGGGGATTTCCCGCCAAAAAAGGGAAGGTTCACAGCTATGGGCAGTTGTGGGTGGACCCTCCAACATTTGTCTGATGAAAATAGGGACACCCTATTCCATAATAATAATTTTACTATTTATACCCTGCCCATCCAACTGGGTTGCTCCAGCCACTCTGGGTGCCTTCCAAAATACAGTCATACCTCAGGTTGCGAACGCTGCGAGTTACATTTTTTCGGGTTGCGATCGCGCCGAACCCGGAAGTACCGGAACGGGTTACTTCCGGGTTTCGGCGCTCACGCATGCACAGAAGTGCCGAATTGCGACCCACGCATGTGCAGAAGCGGCACTGAGGGTTGCAAACGTGCCTCCCGCATGGATCACGTTCGCAAGCCGAGCGTCCACTGTATATAAAATAAATAAATAAAACATTAAATAACTTCCCTATACAAGGCTTCCTTCAGATGGCTTGGAGGTCAGATAACTCCATACCCTCCAACATTTCTCTGATGAAAATAGGTCTGTCCTAAGAAAAAGCAGGATATTTCAGGGTCAAATCAGAAACCGGGATGGCTTCTGTAAATCCCGGACTGTCCCTGGAAAACAGGGACACTTGGAAGGCCTGCTTTAGGAGTTGCTTGACTAGCCATGTCTGATATCTCAGGGGCAGAACGCCTCTTTGACAACCCGCTTGAACCTTTTCCAGGATCCGAACTCTGACCCTCCTGATCACTGGCCCCCTCTCCCAGCTTTGGCATTTCTCAGAGTGCTGAAGTGGCCTCCCTCATCCTGCTCAGGTCCTTGTTTGGACCGTCTGCCACCATCTCCCTGATCTCTACCCTAACTTCTTTGAGACACCCCCCCCCCACTCCCTCTAAGCCAACTCCGTGGGGCTCAAGACAGAGTGGTGGTCAACTAAGTTTTACTCAGAAGAAACTTCCTGAAATTGTTATAAGGGGAAAAAACTGCTCCCTTTCCCTTATGGGGGTATCCAAGAGCCCATATACAGTCTTTAAGTGGGTTCTCTATAGGTAGGAGAAAATAACAGGAGAAAATTACAGAGGCCAACCAGGGTATATTGAGAAGCAAAGCGGCTAGTAAGCCTGATGTTTATTAAAGGAAAACTGTTGCAACAGGGTCCCCACTCACCACACACACAAGCCCTTATATCAGGCATCCCCAAACTCGGCCCTCCAGATGTTTTGGGACTACAATTCCCATCATCCCTGACCACTGGTCGTGTTAGCTAGGGATGATGGGAGTTGTAGTCTCAAAACATCTGGAGGGCCGAGTTTGGGGATGCCTGCCTTATATAGACTTTTGAAGTTGCCCACCCTGTAGCCCAAGAACACCCCCTGAAACATCATACATACATCACAGAAGGAGGCGGTCTACAGCAGAGGAGGCAATCTACAGCAGAAATCCTGCTTGCCAGGATACCTGATAATAGTCACTGATTGCTTTACCAATCCAGGTCACAAGCTCACCCTATTCATACACAAATACGGGTGTATTTGTAAGGCAAAACAGGATTTGTAAGCAAAGACATGGGCGGTGGCGGGGGGGGGAGCTTTCCCATTTCCTTTCTCCTTGCAGAGAAATATTTGAGGTCAATTTGGGACAGTCAGGATTGCTCTCCTGCACTATTTCAGACACATGGTTTATATACTTACACTAGTTGAAGTTAGCCCGTTCAATAACGGGCGCTAGAGGAGGAGGAGGCAGGAGGAGGCAGAACAGCGGCTGCTGAGGGGTGGAGAGGGGCTCCCTCCCCCTTCTTCGTTTTCCCCGGGGGCGGCTGTAGCGGCGGCGGTAGCGGCGGCGAGGATGAAGCGGCGCTCTGCGTCTGTGCGACGCAGCGGCGCTGGCGCAACTGACAACGCTCGTGCGCCGCCGCTGCCTTGCAGACACGCCCCCCTCTCCGCCTGCTCCAATCCCTGCGTCCATGTGGGACACGGACATGCGCAGTAGCGCACTTCCGTGACACACAGAACGGACGCAGGGACACAGCAACTTTATTATATAGGATATGTAATTTATATTTGGGACCTTAGAATTCTTTTAACAAAACGAATGGCCCCAACTTAGGCATTTTCATTAATTTCAGTGGGCCTACTCTCTGAGTAAAACCTAGCTGAATACCCATCACACTTAAAACAAAATAAATCTGTATCCTGAGTGGTAACATTTGAATGCATTTACGGTGTTGTCAATTAAACACTGTCCCCACATGAGCACCGTCCCATTTTTATTGTGTTCTGTGCTTTGCACTAGGGAGCCCCATGGGATCCACCCAGTCGAAGCATCTGGAGGTTTGCTGCCTTTGGTGAGCCCCGTCCAAATGGATCTGAGGAGACCTGCCTGGAGACAGAGAGCAGAACTTCTGCCAAACCTCCCCCCCCCACTCCACCCCCCTGTTGTTTCCTTACAACAGAAAGCAGACTAGAGATGCTGAATTTTTAATGCCAGAGCCTGATTGGATTGAATTGCCAGAAGAAAATGCACTTAAGGAACTCTTTACATTTTTCATTCATACTTCAGCACCACTTAGGGAACTGAATAAATAATCGGTAATTTGATGGAATTCCCAGCCGCCCACCCGTGTAATGTGACAGAAATGTGCCCCTGTACAGGTATTTTAGGGGAACAATGGGGGGGGGGTAGGCACCAGAACATTGTTGCATGATCTGTTGAGTGAAAATGCTGGTGCTCTTTGCCCCTTCTCTTTTGTTCATCTGCTTTCAGTGCCACCTTTTCCATCGAAAGGGCCTTCCAGGGGGATAACAGCAAAGTAAACACAAATTTAAGCCAGAAAAAAATCATATTAGAATAAAAAGGAGAACACGGCAGAGATCTAGCCTCAAACAGCAAAAAAAAGGACCCCGGGAAGATGAAATAGGTGTATTCCTGCATAAAAGCCTGACAAAGGAAACTAGTATTTTCAAAATGGCAGAGCTCCTGTAAGGCAAGGTCCACCTGTGAAATATACTCGGAGTCGAGTGTGGATTTCATGCTCTTTATTCAGCTCATAGTAGCGAGGAATGAGAGTTCCCCCAGAATGTCTGCTTTATATACATTATTTACACAATGGGCCCCACGTGATTGGCTAATTCCAGGATACTGGAATACTTACCTTTTTACAGAGGTAAGAAGCATATCTGTTACCCTTTCCATACTGAAATACAGAGCCCTACAAGAAAGGGCCTGACTCATCTCGACATTTGGCCTTTGTGATGAACCAGTGGCCCCTCCCTCCTTCCTACAGCAAGCCTCTGAGCTAAAACTATGCATAGGCCTGCCCAGGCATCTGTAGGCACCACAATCTGAATCAGCGGAAGGCCTTGCCATGACTCAGCAAATTGTTATTTAAAGGAATGTGCGGGACGTACCAAAGACCATGGCCATTTGGAGCTTTTCGATTGGAGCATTTGAATTCTAGTGCCCACCTCTCCTGGCTCTTCTTGGGATTGGTCAAGAGGCCTGACTCTTTGCCCATAATAATAATAATAATAATAATAATAATAATAATAATAATTTATTATTTTTACCCCGCCCATCTGGCCGGGTCTCCCCAGCCACTCTAGGTGGCTTCCAACAAATATTAAAATGCATACACATGTAGACACCCAGACCCTGCCTGTAAGCTCTTTTGAAATGCACACTGTTCTATTTTTGGCTCACATATAAAGGTTAGCTAGTTAACTCTTGTGTTTTGTCCCCCCCCCCCCAATTTCGGAATCAATTTTCTCATTTGTTCCTAAATAAATTAGCTTAATTGGAACCCTGGAGTTAATGAAACTCTTTGCGTAGCCTGGCCTAGTTTTATGGCCGCACCTAGACCAGAGATGAGTAGAAGGTCAATGGGGATCTACAGATGGCTCTCTGGGTGATTTACAGTAGATCAGCAAGGACTGTTTCCCAATACAGCACCATCAAAAGGATATTTAATCCTTGCCCTGGGTCTTTGGCAATTCAGACTTAAGGATGTGCACTGCAAACCGCCATCCAGAACACTGGCACTTTTAGGACTCTGGATTATTATTATTATTATTATCATTATTATTATTATTATTAGAATTTATATACAACCCTATACCCGGAGATCTCAGGGCGGTTTACAAAAAAGATAATAATATATAAAATAAAAATAAAAGCAATAAACCAATAATACCCACCCCAAAAAGAGCCACATTTTAAAAGGGCATAGGATGTTGATCAGGTCAACCAAAGGCCTGGTTAAAAAGGAATGTTTTTGCCTGACGCCTAAAGGTGTATAATGAAGGCACCAGGTGAACTTCCCTGGGGAGAGCATTCTACAGAAGGGGAGCCACAGTAGAGAAGGCCTGTTCTTGCGTTGCCACACTCCGGACCTCTCAAGGAGGTGGCACAAAAAGAAGGGCCTCAGAAGACGATCTCAGGGTTCACGTACTGGTAGGTTCATATGGAAAGAGACAGTCCTTGAGGTATTGCGGTCCTGAGCCTGGATCAGGGAGGGTCCATTGCTCCAGATGTTTTCTTGGAGAAGCTGATACCACCTTCCGCAGATGACAGGCCTCCTAACAGAAATATACCAAGTCTGACCATTGGCCCATCTCGCTCAGTACTGTCTACTTCAACTGGCAGTGACTTTCCAGACTTTCCAGCCTAGAGATGCTGGAACCTTCTGGGTGCAAAGCAGATTTTCTACCACTGAACTACAACTTGGATAGCCATCATGGTGACTGCTAAAAACATAAGCAACAGACAAAAGGTAAGGCAGCAGAAGGGATCTGAATCGTTCCACAACCCCATCACCAGCCATTATTATCACAGCAACTTTTTCATGTGCATCTAGCACCTTGCGAGACCAATTTTGTTTCATTTCTCTCCCCAACGGTAGCTGATCCCCTCTTTTCTCAGAATCAGCTGTTATTATGGTGCCCTGCAGATTGGTTGAGATGCTGTTCCTAGCCTTGAAGTGAAAGATGACATAAGGAAGCATATTGCAGTGATGCTGATTAAAAAAATCCTAGTATCATTTGCCTCGTTGACAAGTCATGTGCAGCAAGGGCTTCGTGTAATGTAAGCCCACTGGCTGTTTTTCCCTTGAAAAGCACCCTTGGAGTGATTATTTTCAATGAGGAAGGGATGAGGTGGAGGAGGGAGATAGAGGTGGGGAGGGAGGAGGAAGTTTCTCTCTGAAACTCCTTAACGCCAAGCTGTTTTTCATCCCATGGTATCCCAGACCCACACTACAAAATACACATAGCTATGAAACCTCTGGCAGGAAAAAGCAACTGGCAGAGGATGTTTCAGAGAGAAATAGGAATGGCAATGGACACCAGATCCCCATCTGCCCCTTTCTTACTGCAAATCCCTCCCTCCTGAGGATGCTTTGCAACCAAGAGAAGCAGGCGACAATCTTACATGGCACACGGTTGTACTGCAATGTTTAGTTTTGCAGCTAGAAGATAGATGCCTGTTCACAGTCTCCAATGAGTAGGGCACAACTGATTTACAGCTGAACAAGAGGATTGCATTCCTGCCTCGTGGATGAGTTCCACCAAGCAAACATAAAACAGCAGGAGGGGGTTGGAAGAGTGGATTTATTGGCTCTCCGGGTGGGTTTACAAGGGAAGAGTGTTGCAAATGGCCTCCCCACCTCATTCACTTTTTCCTCCAGAATGACAGCTTGGGGTCTCTTTATTGATGAGTGGTGGCTTTGTCAGTTGTGTGGCACACAATAGTCTAGACCAGGGATGGGCAGACCACATCCCCTTCTACGCCAACGTCTTCCCTGCTGGTAAAATTAAAAGGCAAGATTAAATAAGTAGCATTTTGCTGCTTAAATCACTCTGCCTAATGGTGCCCCCTGAAAGAAGGGAGAGCAGGCTGGCAATTATGGGAGGAGGGACATCTCTGTCCTATCCAATCACTGCCCCCTCCCGGTCCTGTGCAAAGAGAATTTGGATTGCAACCAAGCAGGGTGATTGACCACTGAAAGAGGAGGTGGAGGCTGGCTGGGCTTATATACCCCAGAGCCAACCTAGTCTGACCCACCCTGGGGCAAAGCCAGTACTGCAGCCTGACCGCCATTGGCCAATTTGCAGGCAGGCTATGATCCACTTCCCGGACCAGTGTGAGGACTGGTTGCCTGATCCAACAGACTTTCCTTATGTTCTTATCAAAGGAACACCAGTTCCCGGCCATATCAGGAGCGTAAAGCTGAGAGAGGGAGTGAGGCACAGTAGCCTGCAAACAAAAAAAATATCCACCCGAGTGGATAACCAAGTTCTGTATTAAGATCCGTTGCTTACTTGGGAAAAATAAGAACTTTTCTTCCAATGTCAGTGCCATGTTAGGTACCTTTTCCAGCTTCGGGACATGCTAAGTTTAAGCCTCGTTAAAAGGCACGATGCAGATAAGCTTTTATAAATACATCTATCATATCAATGAATTCTGACCCCGCTGCATCCGCCTTGAATTCTCCCCAGCGCTTGGCTTGATAGGCAATTTGTTTCATTACGACAACAATGTCTCCGAATTGATTAGTTCCTGGCATGTTTGGTTTGACAGGTGCTTTATATTTTATAGGGGATGATGGATTCGCTTTGACAGATGACAAGAGCCTTTGGCAGGATGAGCCACATCAGTACTGCTACAAGCCATGTTCACCTCAGCTAGTAATGTATGTACAGAGCACCATATAGAGGCTGTCTTACATAAGAAGAGTCTTGCTGTACCAGGCCAAAAGCCATGGAGTCCAGTGTCCTGTTCTCAGAGTGGCCAACTAGTTACTAGACGTCTATGAGCAGTCTACAAACAGGATCTGAATTGAAAACTTGTGATTCCCAGCAACTGACATTCAGAGGCATACTGCCTCTGACAGGAGAGGCAGAATATAGTCATTGTGGCCAGCAGCCATCAATAGATCCATGAATTTGTCTAATTCTTTTTTAAAGCCATGCAAGTTGGTGGTCATCACTACCAGCTGCGGGATCAAATTCCCTAGTTCAGTTGTGCGCTGTGTGAAGAAGTACTTTCTTTCGTCTGCCCTGAATCTTCCAACAGCCACCTTCATTAGATAGCAGTGGTATAGCATGAGTTGCCAGTGCCCGGGGCCACACAGAAGGGGTGGGTGGGTGGGAGGGAAACGGAAAGAATATGCATGCACATTCAACTGCCTAACGGCATCCACATTGCCCAAGACATCTCAGCTACAGAGATAAGAACAGTCGTTCCATTGTCTGGAAAGGTCCCAAAACGTTGTTAACAAGGTCACTCCCTGGTTTGTATGGAGAACCTGTTTTCAATGGAGCCCACCGCTGGAAGTGTGCAGCTATATTGAGGCAGCACCAGGTGTTGAAATTTTGCTCTCCCTAACAATTTTGTGCCTGGGGCAGCCACCTCTGTGACCCACCATGCTACACCACTGTTGGATAGCCCTGAGTTCTAGTATTGTGAGAGAGTGAGAAAAAGTGTCGCTATCCATTTTCTGCAAACCATGCATAAGGTTAAACACCTTTGTCACACACCCTCGTTCACCAGCCCCATAGAAAAGAGCCTGAAATGTTGTAACCTTTCATTGTAGGGTTTTCTGAATGTTTTCCAACTCAGCAATACCTTTTTTGGGTGGCTGTTCTTAATGTACACTTAATGCGGAATTGCAATTCATTTTCTTGAAAAAAGTTGTTTGTAAGATACTTTGCCCATTTTGGTGGCAGATATGCTCGCATTGTTAGCATAGCCAGTAAGCAGCAATTGAAAATTTAGTATCCAGCACTGTCAATTGGCAACTATATAGCTCAATGTTTTGCAGTATTTGACAGCTGGCATGCAGTAGCCATCGATATTGGAACAAGAAAACAAAACACCTGACAGCAGCTTCTGACAGTATTTAACAACCTGCACCGATATGTTCATGGTTAAGACAGATTTAATTTGGACAGCACTATCTGACAGCTGGTAAGTAGTAGCAGTTAATAGTTGATGGGACCTAACATGCAGCAGCCACGTTTTGGCAATATTTACATTGGACATGCAGCAGCAATCAGTATTTTACAGCATATGGGGCTCCTTATATTGTTGGACTACTCTGGTCCATGGGGTCACGAAGAGTCGGACACGGCTAAACGACTAAACAACAACAACATTACTCTGACCATTGAGCATGCTGGTTGAGGCTGATGGGAGTCCAACAATTTTAAAATGACTACACACACACACACACACACACACACACAAATTTGAATAAAAAACACATTCTGAAAGCATACCCTGGACTTAGGAGGTCATTGGAAGAGGCCATAGCTTAGTGGCATAGCACACTTGATTGCTTCTAGTTCAATCTCCACTGTCACAAGAATTGGTTAGCAGATTATTTGAAATAGCTCTGCTTGAGACTCTGCAGAGCTTCTGCCAGTGAGAATATACAATATATCGGATTAGGCTGTTCCTCCCTAACCTCCTGCCCTCTAGATGTTGCTGGACTACAGCTCCCATCATCCCTGACCACTAACTATACTGCCCAGGCTTATGGCTGTTGGAGTCAAACAAGTCTGCTTACCTTTCGTGGTCAGGTGGCATTGCAGGACAGAGGCTCCCCACATCTTTTCATCCGATGGGGAGCATGTCTCGGGCAGTTTTCCCAGGTCGGCGTGACCCAAAATGGTCCTCACACCGGGCTGGGAAGTGGACCATAGCCTGCCCGTAATTTGGCTAATCGCAGGCAAGCTGCAGTACTGGCTGAGCCCCAGCAATGGATCAGAATAGGCCGGCAAACTTGACTTCGGTCCACCTTGACTAAATAAAACCAACCAGCCTCCACCTCCTCATTCAGTTCCTCATCGGATCTCCACCCTCCTTCCCTTTTTCTTGGCTTTTGTCTGTGCTTAACCTTGCTACGGACTATTATTGGTCACCGTATTCGGGGCTGGGCAGGATTTTGTCCATTGGACTAATTGGCCCAATTCTTTGGTTTTGCCTACATAATAGCAATTGTCACAACTTTGGTGGTTTAGGCATTGGGTAAGCCGTAGTCTTTGGCAGAGGGGAGGTTGTAGCCTCTGCCTGCCCCTCCAGTCTTTAGGGGTATCCTATTAAACCAGTGTTTCCCAAACTTGGTTCTCCAGCTGTTTTTGGACTACAGTTCCCATCATCCCTGACCACTGGTCCTGCTAGCTAGGGATAATGGCAGTTGTAGTCCAAAACCAGCTGGAGAACCAAGTTTGGGAAACACTGTGTTAAAGGGACCTGGAAGGAATTGCTTCTGTCTAAATGCCCAGGCAGGGGCTAGGACCATAGCACTCCTCGAGGGTCCCTTCTTGATGTGTGTCATAGTACCTCTTTTGTTTTGGGTTGACTCAATATGTATATTCCAGCAGGTGGGCTCGTGGTTCAATGGTAATACTCAATGCCAAACATATACAACATCTGTAATCAATAAATTCGTGGCCTGATGTGACCTGAAGCAATGTTGTTCTGCCTGTTTATTTGGGGGTGGGGGGGGGCCCACACAACATCAGGATAGCTGTTCTTGGTGGACAAAACACCTGACCCAATTAAAGACAGCTTCTAGTTGGGTTGGGGGACATTGTAGGTTTGCTTTAAAAATCAATCTTTTTTAAGAAGCTGGTTTCCAAAACAAGAGGCACCCAAATTGTTTTGACAACCTTTGTTACAAATCAAATTTTCTAAAGTAATACTTTTCACAGAAGTAGTCCAAATCTAGCTTTGGGGAGAAAAGTTCAAAAACGGAGCCCCCCCCCCTTCAAGCAAGCTTCATCTACTAATCTACTTCACCATGAGACACCTGTCAAATTTCGCTCCAATCTTGCTTTCAGGGTGCACGTGTTCAGCCGTGAAGTGTGCCTGTCCGCTGTGTGGAAAAACATGGACTGCTATATACCCTGTATTTGTGGCTGTCAAATCCTGTATTTGTGGTTGTCGTCCTGTAAAATTGCCCCTTTGCCAACTGTAGCTGCGTTACTCTTAAAAATAAAAGAACCTCTGTGGGGAGGTGATGTAAATAAAAGATCTATAGGCTCTGTTAGCTAACTTAACTTGCACTTACGACACAATCTGCTTGTTGACCCATCATCCCACTGAAAGTCATTGATCTGTTTCAGGGCAACGGTCAAAATTTCTTGTTGATAGTCTTTGAATCAAACTACACTTCAAATGCGAACATATTTGTTGAAAATGCAACCGGAGCAACTCTTTCTTCTGAAAGCCAAACTGGACACAACAAGGCCAGCCTCTTGTATTTACAAAAAGTATTCTAGATCCTGCCACCCACAAGGATGTTTTATTGTGGTAATTTGATATTGCATTACTTGATCAGGTTGTCCATGCCTCTTCCTTTCTGCACATGTCCCAGGTGAATGAAGAAGGAAATGGTTACACTATCACCCACAATTGCTGGAACTGCCTACATCTGTTTTCAGAGAGACACACTGCAGGGTAATCCAGAATCAATCTGCGACGAGCTTTTATTTCCGGAATCAAACCAGTTATCAGCGCACCGCCCCCAGCACCACGATCCCGGTGGGGTACCATCGCAGCTGGCCCCCCCGTGCTGGGCGCCACGCCCCCGCAGGCGGCACACTATGCCCCCGGGACATGTGCCACGCCCCTGCAGGCAGTGTGCCACACCCCCAGGACGCACACCAGCCTTGCCCCCCCTGCTCTCCGCCCCCGGTGCCTGAGCATGAAGCTCCGCCACTGGTTTTCAGGAGCATTAAAAAAAAAATGCAGTAGATCTAGATTGCATGTGGACTATGTAGAAAAAAACAACTAATTGGCCTCCCAGAATAAATGTGTACACTCCCAGAATGTGTGTACACAGCCTTAAGCTTATAATTTAAATCACATTATACTAGGAACTGAGAGCCCATGCAAGTTGGGAGCTGACCTAATTATGAGCACAAACCTCACGTTTATCAATATATCTGGACTAACCTGAAAAAGGCATATGAAACAAAGACCTTACCTGGACGTCTTGTTGTCGGCTGGAGTCCGTTGTGTATACGGTCTTATCGACAAGATTTACTACAGAGTTGAACTATTGAACTCTTATTCTCGGTTATATTGTATAGCAATTTGCAAGACTGTATATATATTTTTTCAAGTTCCTTGTGACTGTACATATATGCTTTGCGTTGATATTATTTTGAGTCAGAATACGGATTGCACTGGGACATTCAGTGTACATTATACCTTTATTATATACAGAGTTGTGTTTGATTTGATATAATTGAAACAAATCAGTCAAATAAATGGCGGGACTAAATAACCCTTGAGGTCCCTTCCAACTCCGTGATTCTGTGACAAGACATGCAATACACATGAACACAAAGGGGCCATTCAGTGGGCTGCTTTTCATGTCATACATACAGAAGTGGCTACTGTCATCTGCGTAGATAAAATGGCATGATGCAGAAGAAGCAGATTTCGGGGAGCCACCAGGTTTGCAAAAATCTTTGGGAATAAAACTCTTAAGGAGGCAATTCAAAAGCTATCTAAAATATCTCAGTGACCACCTGATGCTGACTGATGTCGGGGGTGGGCGGGAATGGAAAACTTCTGGGAGGGGGAATGGGAGGCAGTGACAGAGACACTGAACAGGTAAGGTGGCATCTTATGCTCTGACATGGTGGTAAAGACTGTGACCAGGTGACCAGGTCACCTGTGTGCCTGCTCTGTCTGATATACAGGTGCTCACTATTCTTGGGCAAGTGGATGCGGGTGGCGCTGTGGGTTAAACCACAGAGCCTAGGGCTTGCTGATCAGAAGGTCGGCGGTTCGAATCCCTGCGACAGGGTGAGCTCCCGTTGTTCGGTCCCTGCTCCTGCCAACCTAGCAGTTCGAAAGCACGTCAAAGTGCAAGTAGATAAATAGGTGCCACTCCGGTGGGAAGGTAAACGGCGTTTCCGTGTGCTGCTCTGGTTCGCCAGAAGCGGCTTTGTCATGCTGACCACATGACCCGGAAGCTGTACCCCAGCTCCCTCGACCAATAATGCGAGATGAGCGCCGCAACCCCAGAGTCGGTCACGACTGGACCTAATGGTCAGGGGTCCCTTTACCTTTTTATAGTGGGCCCACTCTCCTTTCTCAGGGTCCCTATAGACTAGACAGACCTTCAAATACTGTCCTCTATAAAGCAGGAGATATCGCCACGCTATGAACAGGGGTCCCTGCATGCTGCACCATTTTGTTACAGGTCCCACTTGTACGGCGACTGTTTTCAAATCTGTTGATCTTAAGTGCAAATTATGATATGATGGGTATGAGACATATTGCTGTAGCTCAGCATCTGTGATAAAAGCTTTTATAAATCAATGCCTGGAAGTGCTCGGAATGAACAAATCCTCCCAATGTGCAGTCATATAAACATTTATTTCAGGAGTAAATCCTATTGAACTCAATGGGGCTAATGTCTGAGCAGACAGTGATAGGCTTGCATTGTATGAGACTGTTTTTGGAAAACAAAATCACTCCCAGCTACAATGTTGATGTTGTTATTGTTAGCTGCTTTCACATAAATGTGGCTTATTTCTTTTCTAGATGCGACCTTCTCATACATTTTTGGATTCATTCATTCTAGGAGTTTCCCTTTTATTGTTCAACTATTTTCTTGTATATGTTTGCAGTTGTTGTGGCTTTTAAACTTATTGGATTACTTTATGACCTAAGGCTAATGCATTAAATAAAAACAGAAGAATTGGTCATATTTATTTAAGGAGAGTTCCAAACAAAATGGATTAAATGCATTAATAAGCATCAGGATGTTAAATGATTCATTGGGGTGATGCATTCAATTTGGCAAGTGTGCATTTTCTTAAGTGTATTTTGTTCACTATACAACAGATTACTCTTGTTGCGAAAAGAAAACCAAAGTGAAATACCGGTAATCCATTTTCAGGTTTACTGACCTCTTTTGCCCACTACCTCTATCTTCTTTGATTTTATACTGGTAATTGTGTTTTTAAACATTGCCTAGGGATGGAGGCAGGCCTCTAACTAACATTTTAAAACATAATAATAATAATAATAATAATAATAATAATAATAATAGTTTATATCCTCATTTATCTCCTTTGAAATATAGCCCCTGCTCTTGAATATTCTGTCCTCAGTTTTCCTGGGATATTAGATATTTCTGGAGAATGGGTCCATGGTATTTTCAATAACATTTTGATATAAACACACTTCCAGACCTTCTTATCTGACAAACAGCGCTGATGGTGACCTCCTAACCTAATAGCAGCTTGAAGGATAGGCAATTTTCATTCAGATCACAGTGGCAGGGAGGGAAAGGTTAATCCCCATCCTTGTGAATCACTGCTTTGTTGTTGTTGTTGTTGTTTAGTCATTTAGTCTGACTCTTCCTGACCCCCATGGGCCAGAGTACGCCAGGCCCTCCTGTCTTCCACTGCCTCCTGCAGTTTGGTCAGACTCATGTTAGTAGCTTCGAGAACACTGTCCAACCAACTCGTCCTCTGTCGTCCCCTTCTCCTTGTGCCCTCCATCTTTCCCAACATCAGGGTCTTTCCTAGGGAGTCTTCTCTTCTCATGAGGTGGCCAAAGTATTGGAGCCTCAGCTTCAGGATCTGTCCTTCCAATGAGCACTCAGGGCTGATTTCCTTAAGAATGGAAAGGTTTGATCTTCTTGCAGTCCATGGGACTCTCAAGAGTCTCCTCCAGCACCATAATTCAAAAGCATCAATTCTTTGACGATCAGCCTTCTTTATGGTCCAGCTCTTGCTTCCACTGCTAGTTAAACCATAAAAACAAGACCTGCTGAGCGCACTCCCACGATTAATGTCATACCTAGAGTTCAACCCATGTGTGTTGGGGAGAGGAATGGGATTGAGATGATCACCCACAGTGCAGCCTGCTCCTTTTCAGAATAAAGTCTATACATGTAAAAACTGTGCAAGGGCAGGCTCTGTTTGCATAACTAGCCTGCAAAAGGCAGAACTGGGGATTGTGCAGAAAAGCCAGTGTATTTCTACAAAAGGATGCTCTACATGCGCAGGTCTACTGAACATATCTAGGTTGGCCTAACGGAACAGTCTTCTCTCTCTGCCATTCTGTATCTCTAGATTTGTAGTCGGAAAAGGGAAGTCTGTTTTCCTCAAGCAGGGAAGGCTGCATATATTTAGAGTCTTCGTTGCCAGGAGCTGTTCATTTTTGCTAAGCCTCTTCTGCCCCCATGTGACTGTACACAGTTTATAAAGCAATTTCCTCCGTTCCAGAGATAGATCTATTTCTAGTGGGAGATGTTGCTGCGAACTGTATTTATTCCTGCCACACCCTTCTAGTGCCTGTGTACAATGCAAGGGTAGCTTACAATTTGAAATCACAGGAAGGTACAACTATATTACAAGCACAAAGGGTTAAACAGGAGAAATGCATAAAATGCACATCATATTAAAATCCCTTTAAAAGCCACAGTGGCAGAGATCACAATCAATTTATTTATACACCACGAAACGCCATATAAATATAGTTGCACACTAATGATACATAATAACAAGCATAAAGGTATACTAAAATCAACAATTAATGGTTCGTTTCACCTACATCAAATTTCAGTGGCCATAAAGCTCACCAATAAATTAAGCAAAAATATTCAATATGAACTTAATAATAATAAAAGTAATAAAAATAAAAATGTATTTGTACCCCAACTTCCCTGGCCGGAGTCGGGCTCAGAGCGGCTAACAGCATATACAACAGATAATATTTAGCAGACAAAATCCTGCTAGAATAAGCATGTATTACCAGTTGGTGAAAGACAGCTAGAGAAGGGGGCATCCATGGGGCAAACTAATATACTATTGGTGCGGCCACTGAAAAGGTGTTATCTATTGTCATTGTCGTTCATATCTTCACCTTACTTGGGTCACAGAGAAGGATCTCTTTTATCTTAGGGAGAAGGCAGGATGATATGGGAGGAGCCAATCTCTCAGTTATCCCAGCTCATTTAGGGCTTTAAAGGTAATAGCCAACATTGAATTGTATCCAGAAGCAAATTGGGAGCTAGAGCAGACATGGCCAAATTGGTATAACATAGACTCATGGGTGTGGGCAGCCATGCTTCTGCATTCTGGACCAAGTGTAAGCTTCTAAAGACTCTTCAAACGTACCCCCGTATAGAACAATAACTGGGTGGAACCCGTTTTGGACAATGCTCTTGGACAGTGTTCGATCTGACACTTCAAAGTGAGGGATGAAGAATTCTTCCAGCTCCAAATCCATCCTAGCCTTATGAGGAACAGTTGAGGGAGTTGGGCATCTTTATTTGATATGATAAAAGTAAAGGGACCCCTGACCATTAGGTCCAGTCGCGGACGATTCTGGGGTTGCGGCACTCATCTCGCTTTACCGGCCGAGGGAGCCGGCGTACAGCTTCCGGATCATGTGGCCAGCATGACTAAGCCGCTTCTGGCAAACCAGAGCAGCGCACGGAAACGCCGTTTACCTTCCCGTCGGAGCAGTACCTATTTATCTACTTGCACTTTGATGTGCTCTCAAACTGCTAGGTTGGCAGGAGCAGGGACCGAGCAACGGGAGCTCACCCCATCGCAGGGATTCCAACCGCCGAACTTCTGATCGGCCAGCCCTAGGCTCTGTAGTTTAACCCACAGCGCCACCCGCATCCCATTTGATATGATAGCCATCTTAAAATATCTGAAGGGATGTCACATGGAAGATGGAGCAAGCTCCCCCCCTGCTGCTCCAGAGGGCAGGACCCAAACTAATAATAATAATAATAATAATAATAATAATAATAATTTATTATTTATACCTCGCCCATCTGGCTGGGTTTCCCCAGCCACTCTGGGAGGCTTTCAACAGAGCATTAAAATACAATAATCTATAAAACATTAAAAACCTCCCTACACAGGGCTGCCTTCAGATGTCTTCTAAAGGTCTGGTAATTGTTGTTCTCTTTGACATCTGAAGGGTTCCACAGGGTGGGTGCCACTACCGAGAACCGATGGATTCAGTTTGCAAGAAAGGAGATTCTGACTAAACATTGGGAAGAACTTTCTTACGGTGAGTGCAGTTCGAGACTGGTAGACTCTTTCATTGGGATATACTAAATAAATATATAACAACAACAACATCTACATAGGCCTTGAGACTCACTGATAGCAGCCTGTAGCTAGGTCCAACAAAAAGGGGCAAGGACAGAGGTGCAGTGGTGCAGGGGGGGGTCAAGGACTTGTTACAATTTGTAGAACCATTTAGTCAGCATGAAAGGGGAGCTTCTTAGCCACTGAGAAGAAATCTTCTCACCTTTTGTGCTGATTGGAAGCAATCAGAGTGAAAGGAAGCGAGTCAGGCACTGAGGATCGGCTCCTAGGGTCACTCTAGAGAAGGTGCATGGGAAGAACACTAAGGAGTTGGTTGGTGCGCTCCGGAACTAAGCATTTTGTAGAATCATAGAAATGTAGAGTTGGATGGGATCCCCAAGGGTCATCTAGTCCAACCCCTGCAATGCAGGAATCTTATCTAAAGCAACCATGACAGAGCTAATGTGATGTGAGTTGTGTAATTGCTGTTCCTCCACCATGCAATTGATGTGTGGTGCTGCAGAAAGATAAGTTTAGGGAAGTTTTTAATGTGCAACATTTTAATGTATTTTAATCTTTGTTGGAAGCTGCTCAGAGTGGCTGGGGAAACCCAGCCGGATGGGCGGGGTACAAATAATAAATTATTATTATTATAAGTCTGAGAATGTTTTCCTTGTGGCACACTGTATTTGCAGCCTTCCTTTGTATCTTTCACACACACACACACACACACACAAAATGTGCATCTGTTGAAAGCAAGAGGGAAGAAAACACCCTGATATTTATTTATTGCATCTATTTAGGAAGATTTGTAGACTGCATAACCACAAAAAAATCTCTAAGTTGTGTGAATAATAAAATCATAAAGAAAACATTACCTAAATCCACACAGAAATGCCCCCAAATAAATATTAAATAGTTATCAATGAACTACAGATAGAATCTGTCAAACCTTTAAAAACAAACATAGAAAAGTATATGGGTAGAATTGCTTGAATATTCCAGCAGTTGTCCAAAACAATGCAACAAAGGCACCACCAAATGTCAACACACAGGGTAAAGTTGCATAAATAGGTATATACCCTTAAAAACTGCATACATAAATGCATTCCATTAGCAAAAACTGCTTTGCAAAAATGTGTACAGTAGGCAACTTGGCATATAAACATGTGTACATTAATTTCAGGAGGACTTTAGCAATTGCAAGCTGATGTGGAAATATGGAGAACCGAACCTGGGACTAGAAAAATGAGAAACTGAAATGCTTCCATACCAAGTACTGCATGTATCATGAGAAGCAACCCTGAATAAAATGACTCTGATCCTACCTCAAAGACTTGCCAGGTCATGAGTTTAGGAACGTGCAAAGGAGAGCAGTTGCACTAGCAGCAACAGCAGTAGCAGCTGCCAGGAGGATGCTGGTCCCTCTTAAGGCAGTGCATTTCTCTCCTTGTACCAAGAGGTGGCCCTCGGGTATAAGAAATGCTTGCATCTTTAGAACTTAAGAAGCTAAAACTCAATTCCTTTCCCCCACACGGATAGCCAAGATACTCCATATTGATATATTACCGGAAGCAACGGAATCTCCTCTCTCGTTATAAAAAAGTGGCAAAAGGGACTTTGCTATAAGTGAAGCTATTCTAAACAACTGTGGCAGGTGCTAGAAACAGATGAAGGCTTAGGATGGAAGTCAAAGTAGCCTCCAGGAGATTGTTCTGGCAGCCCAAGCACTTCTGTTTACCTGATGGAACCACCTCTGCTCTGTTCTCTTCTCCTCTCCCCATGTGATCTTCTGGGGATTTCGTGACCTTCCAGAATGGATTTGGGGGAGATGTGGGAATGCCTGGGGACAGGAGTGGGGAGCCCTATTGTGCTAGTAGGACTCCCTGTGGACCCTCAGCCTGAAACCCTATACTCCAGCGTGGGAAATCTGCATCTTTCCAGATGTTCTTGGATGTTCAATTTTCCCTACTATATTGAATTTATGCATGTTATTTTCACTATTATATGCATTGTTATGCTCGTTTTAGCCCCAGTATGTGCATTGTTGCACTGCAAAATTCGGAGAAGTGCAAATTTTGAAGGATGGCAGTGTTTCGGTTCTCATCTTGTCTGGAAAAGTGCATATTAGGCAGGTTCATCTTTAAAGGCAACCTGAATCAAATTTCTCCCCTCAAGACTCATGCTTCCCTTAGGCTTCTGAAGGCTCATTCATATAAAGGTTACCTGCCCCCAGCCTTCTGTGATCCCAAAAATTATCAGACTCCTCATCAGGTATTTACATTTTTTTAAAAAAACAACACACATGCATGTTAGATGCAATGGCACATTTAACTGGTCATTTAACATCTAAACTGGTTCTCATACTGTGTAGTCTGTGGCCAATCCCCTTCTGCGGTGTGAAAAATGCTAAATTTGGGAACAGGGTGCTACAGGATTCAGAAATGCACTCATGCACTTCCAAACCCATTCAGACTCACTAGGCAAATGCATACCCTTCAACACTTTCATCCCCAAAATTGGGACATCAGGAGGGGCACGCCTTCTGGTCTGGTGCTCTGGTGCTTGTCAGCAGGGCCGTGCCAGAGTTCTGGAGTGACCTGGCTGACTCACAGCAGAGTGAAAACCTTTGGGTCCAGTGCTCTCGACTCCTATGGTGCCGGACCAAAAAAATTGGGAGATTCCAATATGCAAACAGAAGCCATGATTGGCTTCTGTGATTCCGGATATCTCGTTAAAACAGGACACTTGGAGACATATGCAGACGTGCCTTGAGACAGCTGCCATCTCCCTTTCAGAATACCAGTAGATTCTGTTCCTAATCCTCAGCATTCATGGAAAGATCAAAAATGTGCTTCTAGTGGTTATGTGCTTCTAATGGTTATGTGCAGTGCTTTTTTCAAGGGGACGCAGGGAGATGCACACCCCTAAACATTTTGTGAATCTTTGTACTTTTGTCCATTTACTGTATTTGTTTTCTCCAATCTGAAGTATAAAATGGCGATTTTCTTGAGTCAAAATGAGAGTACCCCTAAACAATTTTTTTATATAGAAAAAAGCACTGGTTATGTGGTTATATATCAGAGCAAGGTGTGCTAAAACACAAAAAGCAGGAAGTAAATGAACAATCCTGCCCTGCCATGTCTGTGTGCCATGAGACTTGGATATTCAAACCTTTACAGGCTGCTGCACATTTGTCCTTGCTGTTTGTAGAAGAAGCCTGGTGCAGTCAGTGACCACTGCCTTCTCCTAGATGCAACTATTTGCTCTACAGATCAGCCGAACAGGCAGATCACAATATACAAACAACCAAATGCCAGCAGAGTATCTATCTTTATTCAGGTTGCTGACTGCGACGAGTCTTTGGGCTGACCAGGAAAATTGAATTAGATTTGAGCACCCCATGCTGAGACTGAAAAAGGGGAAATGCGTTCAGGCCATTACTTGCAGATACCAAGCTTTCAGAAAAGGACGAATAGGCAGACCACAACTTCTGCAAAGGAATTAAAAAGAATTGAGGGAGTTCCCAGATGGCAGATTTTCCAGCAACACTTGACTCCTCCAAATGACCCATTTATTGAACATTCATTCTGATTTGTTTGCACAAAGCTAGACCCACACAGACTAGATTCTGCCCAGTCTTTACTGGGCGTTCATCCTGATTTGCTTGTGGGGTGTTTACACATCTTCCTGTAATGGCCCTGTCACTTTCCTAACTGGAGGAAGTCTGTTATCTTCCCTTCCCTTTATAAAAAGTGGATTGGGTTCACCAGGCAGACAGAGCACATACATCCACTTTATATTGTATAAACCTAAATGTCCCACTGTCTGCTCAGATCACTCCCGCAAAATTCCAACAGCCTGGGAAGTGCCCATAGTTGCAACCTGGGATACAAAAGAGGCAGCATCAGATATAGGAGGAAACATTGGATAACAGGGACTTGCAGCTACCATTTCTGGGTTTCTGTGACAGTTCCTGCCCCACTAGGCTACCACCCCACTCAAAGAGATGGGGCTAGCACTTTTTAGCTATGGCAACCAGCTTAATTGATATCTGGCATCTAGCATGGTGGGAATTTAAGTGCTCGCATTGCTGGGCAAATCCAAGCCGATGTGAGGAAACACCCATTATTACTTTCATTTCATTTCATTATTATTATTTTTTAGTGCAGGCACTTGCACCCAATTGCCTTTGTCAAGCTGTCATGAATCCCACAGAGATGCCATGGAGTGGATGGGCAGATCCTGTGGAGGAGGAGGAGATCGGAGAGTTGGAGCTCTCCAACCAGGGGGAGGATCCAAGAGGGAGATGAAATATGGGCTTCGAGAAATGGCTATGGTAGAGGGGGCCAGTGGGTTGCCCTGCCTCTGTGTTATTGGACACTTCTAGTCAGGCACCTCTTGCTAGCTCCTCCTGTCAGTGAGGAACCTCTTGCTAGAGAGGTTCCTGAGAGTCAGCCAGATACTGAGCTGGCAGCTCCAGGACTAAGGGCACAGATATGCCAGCGTGAACAGACCTTATAGGCCCATCCCACTTGCAGGAGTGCTTGTTTGCTTGCCCAGATCAGAGATGCCTGGCGCTTGCCATGCTGAGACTTGTACCCACCCCACTTTTCAAAAGGAAGAGTCTGGCTGTGTGTCCCTTGTTGGGTCAATGCTTCAGCTCACAGTTAAGCATGCAATTCACCCGCTTTGGCTTCCCTATGTATTGCTCAGATTTACGCATTAAAGGTTTTTGGCAGAAACAGAAATCTGAGTTTGCTTTCTTCATCTGACAGTGAGGACCAGGAAACAAGCAAATCATGGTTCTTTTGCAGGAAACCAGTGCTCTATGATTGCAGCATGCTAGACACCCACAAGCTAGAAGCTAAATGAGCTGATTCTGTTGCAGATTGACGCCCGTCCCATCTCTCTGGGTGTATGTGTGTGAAAGTAGGGCAACAGTAATCTTGCAGACCCAGCAATGGTACTTCCAAACGCCTGTGATCAAAAACTACCTCCCAGGTTGCAACAACACTGCTGGGGATCCTGCCATCTGGAAACTCCCCACAATTCTTTTAATTCCTTTCCAGTTGTTGCGATCTGCCAGATCATCTTTTCCCCTGAAAGCTTGATATCTCTGAGTAATGGCCCGAATACATTCCGTTTTTCCCCCATCCTCAGCAGGGGGTGCTCAAATCTCATTCAGTTTTTCCTCTTGCAGTCAGCAGTCTGACTTCTGCACATTCCAGCAATCATAACCTCTTGGGCTGTTTTTTTTCCCTGGGGGTACTCAAGGGTATGCAGTACCGGCACCTCCCCTCCCCTAGAAGAAAAGCACAGGTTAAAAGTGTGGCACTTAGTGTAACAACTTCATTGTGAGTACTGGCACCTTTTTCCCCTAGAAGAAAAGCACTGGGCACTCCTGTTGTGTGCGCGCTACCAAATCATCAATCAATCAATCAATCAATCAGTGTTTCCCTGTGGCTTTGCACTGCAGGGGAGTTTAGTAGTTGTAATCAAGCTGTTTTTTAAGGGATGTTTGTCTGCAATTGCCATTCTCCTGTGATGCTTCCCCAGTGTTACCACCCTGAACTCAGCTACATTGGTAAAGAAAAAGCGCTTTATATGTGTTATAACACTGTGAAACCAGTTGGCACTGTGGAGTCCTGTCTTTCACCAACTTGATTTCCCCTCATGTAGTTTAGAACACGTTTTCCTGAAACACTTTTTTTGATGTGTCTAGATCCAGCCACTGTTACTATCCCAGTGTTACCATTGTCGTCTGGAGGGCCACCCTTGCACGGCAACGTTTGTAGTATGAAAAGTTGCAGGGTTTTAGCAGGAAGCTACAGAATATCCACCGTTTGCAAACAAACCAGTAATCTACCCCAAAATCTTTTTAGGTGCAAACAGTATTGAACGTGGGATCTCATATAACTGCTCTGATACCATCACAAGCAAATTTAATCTAGAGTGGCCCTAATGTATTATTATTTATATACACTTGACACCCACAGTAGGTTTAAATAATTTTAAACTCTAATGAATCATGCAGTCAGAAGGGGGGAAGAAGGAGATACTGCACCCAATCCTGCTGGGTGCTGGTGAAGCAGACCCCTGCAGAGAGCAGGATTGAAGTCTCTGCTCATCAGCTGATGAGCAGAGGCTTCAATCCTGCTATGTGCTGCTTCACCAGGATGTAGGGAAGCACTAGCAAGGCAGACTCTGCATGTGGAATGTTCAGGGAGGCAGGAGAGGATATATTGTTTATTAATATCCTTCCTAACTTGCACTAGCAGGTCCCTTTACTTAGCAGAGTGCATTCCCCTTTTAAAAGCACAGCGGGTAGCTGGTTGCAGGCTTGTTTAAGCCTCTCACTATCACACAATTCAGTATTGAATTGTATGTTCCTGGTAAGTCCCCCTTTTTATCCCTCTTAAAAGAATGAACACACGGCAATCTCATTTAAAATCAATTAAAAAAAGTTTACTCACAACATCATCAGTTCACAGTTGGATCCCTGAAGGCAGACTTAGTTACAAAGTATATACATGTGGAACTATCCCATATGGGAATAACCCCAGTGTCCTCTATTGGCTGAAAGCCTCTAAGCTGAAAGCCAATAGAGCATCTCTAGCTGAAAAGATGTTGCTCCTACGATGGAGGAAGCCAGAGAGAGAGAGAGAGAGTGCTGCATGCCTTGTGCTTTTGTTACCTGCATAGGTAAGGTCACACCCACTCATACTTCCCCTAAGCAAAGGAAGTATGTCCCAGCCCAGGAGGAAACAGGGAGTTCCGACTGGCTGGACCAAACATTCCCTTGCATGTCCACTCTAGGAAAACAAGGAATGTTGTATTTGACTGCTACTTATGTGCAGTATCACATCCCACACTGCTGAGGCTGCCTGCCTCCACTTCTTCCATTCTGCTGCCTCAGAGCTCTGCTTTTTGACAGCCTTGGAATGTTCCAGGTGGGATAATCTAACCTGGAGCAATCCAGGGCAATCTCAGCTCAATCCAACCCAAGGACAAATTGTCCTGAATCTGGCCGATTTGGTTCAGGATGCAGGCTTTAGCCAGATCCAGAGCCCTAGTACAGGGGTTAGTTGTCCAGTTCAGTACTAGATTGCCTAAGGCAAAATAGGCACGAAAGTGAACAATCTGAAGGCAGGAAAGTTTGAGCAGGAGGGTGAAACACACCTGCCGGTATGTTACATTGCCTTTCTTGTTTGGGACTGTAGATTCGATAATGAGGAAATAAATAAATAATAATAATAATTTTATTATTTATACCCCGCCCATCTGGCTGGGCCTCCCCAGCCACTCTGGGCAGCTTCCAACAGAACATTAAAATACAACAATCTATTAAACATTAAAAGCCTCCCTAAACTCCCTAATGCTTCAAAATGTGAGCATTGAAAGAGCCCGGATAGATGCCAAATACACCGGAGATGTTTATTTTTGCACAGCTGAGACAATTAAGCTTGCAGAAATTGCTTGTCCATTAAGACTTGAAATCAATAGGAATAAGACCTGCATGCTTGAAATGCAGGCATCTTATTAGAAGGTGAGAAATTGAAGGAGGAAAACAATTTCACTTACTTGGGAAAGCTCCATGCTAGCTGCCGGAGGTATAACAAAAGAAGGCATTATTAGAATGCAGAGGAGAATTAAAGTTATTCAATCTAGATCAAAGTTGAGAATTCTCAGCTCAAGTATAATTCCCACTCTTATAGATGAGAAAGTAGTGGACTGTCAAAGGAAACAGATGAGAGGTTTGAAAACAAATCACATATATATACATATATGCAGTGCTTTTTTTTCTGGGGGGACGCAGGGGTACACATACCCCTATTTTTTGTGAATCTAAGTTTGGCCTCATTGAGGGGCAGAATTTCAATATCAGTAGGAAAATGAGAGTACCCCTAAACATTTTTTTTAGAAAAAAAGCACTGCATATATGGATAGTAAATAGGACGACCTCCAAAAATGCTGGCAATTGTTTAAAGTCAAGGTTTTGTCCTTGAGAGAGAACTCCGAGGGAGAAGGCTGACATGTACTGAACTTTGCCATTGGCTAAAACACAAGTGTGTGTAGTGGTTAGAGCAGGCACTCTCAACCTTGGGTGTCCAGATGTTGTTGGACTACAACTCCCATGATCCCTGACTGCTGGCCCTTCTCACTAGGGATGACGGGAGTCCAACAACATCTGGGGACCCAAGGTGGAGAAAGGCTAGGTCTGTGACCAGGGAAACCAGGGTTCAAATCCCCACTCTTGCCATGAAACCGACTGTGTGGCTTTGGACCAGTCACACACCTCACAGGATTGTTGTGAGGATAAAAATGGATGTGTTTGTGTTCGTGGCGGGGCAAGAGAACCATGTACTCTACCTTGAGCTCCTAGTAAACGTAAAATGTAAAAAACAATGAACAAACAAATAAATAACTGTGAGGAGCCAAAAGACACTACTAACTACAGACACCATCTAGACCTCTGACGACAAAGATGTATCCAGGTGCATCCCCAGGCCAGAAACCTGCTACTAATTTCTTTTAGGAGACTTTGTTTTCCTAGGGAAATGACTTGGGTCTGCTCTGAATGAGGGAGGGAGAGGGGAGGAGCTGATCAGAGTTAGGCATAGACAAAGAAGAAGAAGAAGAAGAAGAAGAAGAAGAAGAAGAAGAAGAAGAAGAAGAAGAAGAGTTTGGATATGATATCTCGCTTTATCACTACCCGAAGGAGTCTCAAAGCGGCTAACATTCTCCTTTCCCTTCCTCGCCCACAACAAACACTCTGTGAGGTGAGTGGGGCTGAGAGACTTCAGAGAAGTGTGACTAGCCCAAGGTCACCCAGCAGCTGCATGTGGAGGAGCGGGGACGCGAACCCGGTTCACCAGATTACGAGTCTACCGCTCTTAACCACTACACCACACTGGCTCCCTGTTTTCCTTTTGTTCCTCCATGTTGATTGTGAGGCTTAGCCTGGAGATCATGCGTGACCATCAATCTAGACTCAGGAAGGTGTGCAGAGTCACTAAGGTGAGTTCTTCTGTGGAATGCTCTCCCCAGGAAGGTTTTCACCTGGTGCCTAAAGGTGTATAATGAAGGCGCCAGGTGAAAACGTTCTTCTTCAACCAAGCTTTTGGCTGACAAACATCCAATAATATATCCTTTTAAATGTGTTTGTGGGAGGAAGTGGCAGGAGGGGAGTTATTGTCTTGCTTTTGTTCTTGTTTGTATTATGTATTTTGCATTTTTATCTTGTATTTTTATGCTGTAGCATACAAATTTTAATAATAATAATAATAATAATAATAATAATAATAATAATGGTTGTGTACTTACCATAGATTTAAAGCACATGACCCCCCCAAAGAATCCTGGGAACTGGAGGGAATTGGTAATTGTAGCTCTGTGAGGGGGTAAACTGCAGTTCCCAGGATTCTTTGGGGCAAGTCATGTGCTTTAAATCTATGGTCTGTATTTAGCCCAGGAGACCACCCTGGATTCTGAGAAACCAGAGGCAGGGATAGAACTGCCAAATATTTATTTCAAGTATTTGTATATCAGTTTTCATCAAAGGAATAAGCACTAAGCTCCCCACCCCCCAAATCAAAGCAGCATAAATAAAACAACACAGCATCTAAAACAATCTAAACAATAGATAAACCATCATATAGCAGCATACCGTCCAGAAAACACGAGCGATACTACAGCATAAAATGTCCATCATTTTAAGAAAATGATTAGTATGGTACTACAGTTTACAAGCCCAGCATGATTGGGGCAAGGTGGATATGGGTTTAGGTCACTTGAAAATGTATATCTGTATAAGCTCATATTGTCTGATTCTATAATAAGGGATGGAGAGATGTGGAGCAAGGTTTTGAAGCTGATACTGACAGTGAAGCGATCTAATGAGAGGGGATTTAAGCTCCTAGTGACAGGAGATGATGACTGTAGCAGAGGCATTTTTGGAATTGACAGGAGGGGTGACATGACATCAAGGGGTTGCAATAGAGGGGGGAGTGGAGATGATGAGGACACAGATGAAGGCTTTAGTTGAAAGCCTAGGTGCTGGAGATGCTGAAGATGAAAGAATGGAAAGACCTGGATATGTGGCAGCTGGAAGAATCGAGAGCTCTCGAAGAGAACCCCTGAGGTTGCATACCCAAATATCGGGTGACAATCTGTCCAACAGTGACAGAAAAGCTGGAGACAGAAGTTTGGGGGAGGAAAAGGAGCAATCCTGCCTTTTCCATCTGAAACAGAAACAGGAGGTTAAGGCAGAAACAGCAGTAAAACAAATACATGTCCCCAAACTGTTTTGCAAATATGGGATTTGACTGAAAAATAGAACTGCAAAAATTTTGAACTGAAGATTGATTATCTTTTTTTTTTTTTTTTGCTTTGATATCTAAAGGTGTACTAAATGTACTGTTAGGATGGTCTTTTAGTACCATATACAAAATCAACAGAGGAATATAGGAAGCTCACCATATACTGAGTCAGACCCACTGGTCCATCTAGTTGTTGGCATCCGCCTGTCTCGAGAGACAATGGAGTACACCTCTTGGGGTGAAGTTAGCAACAGTGTTAGCAGCTCTGAAGTGACCACTCTAGGGCGCAAGCCTGGGCAATGTGTATGGAGGTCCCGCACTGCCCAGATGACAAGACCCTCCTCTCAGCCTCGCTGATGTGGTCCAAAAGAAAGCAGAGCAATGCGTTTGGCACCAGCTTGGCTGCAGGAGTTGCCAGAAGGAGGCATACAAGGTGCCAACCTTAGGGATTCTACCCTGGATTTGTGTAGGGCTTACTGCTTAGCCTTTTCTTCTCTTGAAGATATCCTGCAAGTCAGCAGAGGTTTATGGTCAGAGTTTTCCTTCTCCCAGATGGGCTACCTTCCCAGGTTGACAGGCCCCATCTGCCCCTCACTTCCCTCTACAGCATGTGCAGAAACTGCCTTCTGGACCCACTTTTGATCTCATCCGCTCAATCTGTCAGAGCCTGTTTTCACATGCACGGTCCATCCAGGCCAGTGTTATCTATATGTGGATGGTGCCGTGGTCTAAACCATTGAGCTTCTTGGGCTTGCTGATCGGAAGGTTAGCGGTTCGAATCCGCACAACGGGGTGAGCTCCCATTGCTCTGTCCCAGCTCCTGCCAACCTAGCAGTTCAAAAGCACACCAGTGTGAGTAGATAAATAGGTACCACTGTGGCGGGAAGGTAAACAGCATTTCCCTGCACTCTGGTTTCCGTCATGGTGTTCCGTTGCACCAGAAGCATTTTAGTCATCCTGGCCACATGACCCGGAAAGCTGTCTGTGGACAAACCCTGGCTTCCTTGACCTGAAAAGCGAGATGAGCGCCGCAACCCCATAGTCACTTTTGACTTAACTTAGCCGTCCAGGGGTCCTTTACCTTTACCTTTACCTATCTATATAGTCTGGCAGCTTTGCCATTATACTGCCATGTGCTTTAGAGTCTCATAAGTCACTTTGTGAAAGCAGGGCACCCTCAAAGAAAAAATAAGCAAACAAACAACCCCCATTGCATCTTTGTTAATTTTCACTTGGTGTGATCTCTGTGTAAGTTGGTGGCCAAGGGGCAGTGGGAGATGCTTGGCGCAAGTGAGACGTTTGACTGTGGAGAAACTTGAGACAGGCAAATAGCATTTTCAAAGATCTCTAATAGAGCTGGTGATTCAGTCATGCCATGAGTAGCAATGTGACTGCCTGTCTCTACCTCTTTGAAGGGCAGTGCCTAGACCAGGCATAGGCAAACTCAGCCCTCCAGATGTTTTGGGATTACAACTCCCATCATGCCTAGCTAACAGGACCAATGGTCAGGGATGATGGGAATTGTAGTCCCAAAAGATCTGGAGGGCTGAGTTTGCCTATGCCTGGCCTAGACCCTGTGCAGCAGCTACTCATTTTCTTGTTTGATAAACTGGTTGTTTTGAAAGGCCTTTAAGAAATTCAGCACTAAAACATTTGCCTCAAGGCTGCAAAGGATTGAGTGCAACCAGTGAAGAAGATGCACTGATATTGGGCCAGCTGGGCGGCTGTGGCACAAAGAAATGGCCAAGGATGGTGAAGATTAATTCACTGTACAACAGGGTGCCGGGTGCGTTTGAAGCAAATAGGTCGCCCTGTTTTATTCCTGATGCTGTTAACAAGCACAGAGAAGCTATATCCCCTGTGAGTCAGTTGTATGGTCTCCAGGAGGGAAACACCATTTGTAAAGTGTCAGGATGGAGAAATTTCCCTTTGCTGTTTTGTATATGTGTATGCAAAAAGACAGCCTGGCAAGATAACGCTCTGTTTTCCTCAGAACGCTCCCTCCAAACTTTCTCAGCGGTACCCAGAAGACCTGAGCTGAATCTTTGCCTACATTTACTTCTGTGGTAGACGCATGCTCTCTCTTCAGACCTGGCGTAGTTTCCCTCTTCTCTGTTTTGTCAGGAACCTATGGCGATGCAACTGCCATTGGGAACAAGCTCATTTACTCCTGCTCTGGAGGGTGGGACTTGAACCAATGCCTTCAAGTTACAAGAAAGGAGATTCGGAAAAAGTTTCTGACGGTAAGAGCTGTTCGACAGTGGAACGGTCTCCCTCGGGAGGTTGTGGACTCTCGGTCCTTGGAGGATTTTAAGCAGAGGTTGGATGGCCATCTGTCATGGATGCTGTAGCTAATTTTCCTGCATTGCCGGGGGTTTTACTTGGTGTCCCTCCCAACTCTGCAATTCTATGATTCTATGTGATCTGCCAAGGGAAAGCCACCACAACTAGGAAACGCACCTATCACAAGGTGTGAGCTTTGGCTAGCAAGAATTGGGACACTCTGTTGGGCTGCTCCTTGATCTGAGCTATGTCCTTGTTGTTGTTGTTGTTTAGTCGTGTCCGACTCTTCGTGACCCCATGGACTAGAGCACGCCAGGCACTCCTGTCTTCCACTGCCTCCCGCAGTTTGGTCAGACTCATGTTGGTAGCTTCGAGAACACTGTCCAACCATCTTGTCCTCTGTCGTCCCCTTCTCCTTGTGCCCTCAATCTTTCCCAACATCAGGGTCTTTTTCTGGGAGTCTTCTCTTCTCATGAGGTGGCCAAAGTATTGGAGCCTCAGCTTCAGGATCTGTCCTTCCAGTGAGCACTCAGGGCTGATTTCCTTCAGAATGGATAGGTTTGATCTTCTTGCAGTCCATGGGAGAGTCTCCTCCAGCACCATAATTCAAAAGCATCAATTCTTCGGCGTTCAGCCTTTTTTATGGTCCAGCTCTCACTTAGCTCTCACCTATGTCCTTACTTGACTGTAACCACCACGTTCCTTTCTATTTTGCTTGCTTACCGGTATTTCTTTATTTTTAAGAGAAGAAGGAAGAGACAGAGGCCACATTGACATGCATTTCAAGTTCTGTGGTACCACTTTAAACAATCATGGCTTCCCTCAAAGGATTATGGGAGCTGTTGTTTGTTAAGGGTGCTGAGAGTTGTGACAGGACCCCCCCTATTCCCCCTAGACACCTACAATCTCAGCATTTCCTGCGAATAAGGATTGATTGTTAAACCAGTCTGGGTATCGTAGCTCTTTATTGAGAAATAAGTGCCACTAAATCCATCGATTGTTTACTCCCTGGGAAGAGGATATAGGTTTGCAGCCTTAAAACCATAATCTGTACAAGCCAGAAGAGCAGAGACATTATAGGTCTGCACTCATTTTAAAAAGTTTCAATAAAGTGGATTTAGTAGGTTTCGGCAGATTGGGGCAGGGGATGTGGAGGGAAGGCTACTTGTGATGCGTCCATTGGTTTTTCTGAAGCCTGTCATGGTTACAGCTCTGAATTTTGAGCTTTCAAATATCACAGGAGTCAAGTGTTCCAGAGCTCAGTAAATGTCTCCGAATGGTATTGGCATAGTGGGCTGAGTTGGATAATAGCATATAGATTACAGACTTGCTTTTTGAGGCCAAGGAGAGACTCTCGATCAATCAGTGAGTTTTGTTAAGGGGCTCGGCACCTCTCCGTTCTGTTTCTGTGCACTTCTTGAGAATCACATTGCCTAATCCTCACTTGAAATACTCAGTAGTTAAATGCCTAATTACTGTAAAATATTTTGCAAACAACTTAAAGGACGGAAAGCAAATAAACAGCATCTTTTAACAGTAGCTTTAATCACGTCCTACAGCTGGAGATCTCTGAGCAAAGATTAAGACAATTAACGAATGTCAACATGTCAGTCACATAAAAAGCACCTTCTTCATTTTTATTTTTATTTTAATTATGCAAGCACTCCTCTTTCTTCAGGACGTGGGAGCACAGCGGAATCCTGTTTCTGTGAAGGTCACCCTTTGATTGCTGGAAGATTTCCCCACAGTGCCGGAGTTCAAACCTATTTTGATGGCTCCAGTAGGAGTTCCTCTCCCCACTTCAGCCACTGTTGTCAATGAATGAAATGCTGTATTCCCATCTCTGCGGAGCACTTTAAAAATAACCTTTGAATAACCTCCAGTAATTGGATTATAGTTGAATTTTGTGTGAATGCATATAAATACTAGTTGGAACCGTTTCCGGTTGATGCCGTATTGGATTTTTGGCAAGTTTCCATTTCCCCCCAAGAAAGTTGCATTTATGTAACATGCATTTCATTTCTTTTTAGCTACTGTTGATTTTAACCATCTGTTGAACATTTTTAATTACCTGTTTTTAACAGTTTTTTATTGACAATTTAAAGGCTTCGTATTTTCCTAAAACACTTAGTGGTTTGTTTGTTTGTTTTTACAATCAGGTGATGTATGCATTATGTGTGTGTGTGTGTGTGTGTGTGTAGAACAGTACACACACACACATATCAATTGTAGAAATTGTAGAACCCACCTTAATGCTGAAACCTCAAGGCAGCTATTGTCAGGGTTGAGTCGGATGAGGAGGAGTGGTGGCAAGCCCCCCCGGTGAGGCTGCACCCACGGAAGAATCTGGGGAAAGGGAGGAATTCATACCTGGAGAAGACTGGTAGCGGCACTCCTCAGAAGAGGAAGAGTCAGATAAGGAAGTGGCAAGACCAGAACAGGAGGAGGAAGAAGTCGAGCCAGAATCAGGCTCTTTTGAGGAGAAGAACCGGCTGGCCCCCTCCCCTCCTCCCTTCTCAGCTGTAGAACGTAGAGCTGAGCAACGTAGGGAACAATTAGAGGCAGCTGCAGCTCCTAAGAGGCGTGGTCATGAGCCGGCTACTTAAGGAAGGCCGGCTGCTCCATTCACCAGCACCTGCAACTGCTGTGCTGGAGCACATGGTTGTTCTTGCTTGTCCTGTTCCTGCTTCCTGTGTTCCTGACCTCAGCTTTGTGACTTTGGCTTCTGACTCCTGGCTTAATCCTGACCTCGGCTTCCTGACTTCTGGCTTGAACTGACAAACTAGGCAGTTAAAGAACAATTTAAAACAAACTAGGCAGTTAAAGAACAATTAAAAGCAGATAACAAATGAAAACAGCTGCAATGAATTTGCACTGTTTTGTTTGTTTGCTTGAGGGGCTTTGGGAGAAATCCTAACCTCCTGATCTTTACTGATAGAAAGGGTTTAGGATATAGTGGAGGTGTCCATCTGCTGGTCTTCATCACCTGCCAGGTATGGTAGTGCCTTCATTGGCAAAGAAGCCCCCTCAGCAGCCATGGAAAGTTCAGTGGATGGGACCACCAGAAATGTTCCTACTAGCTGTAGCAAGTAGAGATGGGGGAGAAATTAGAATCAGTTCACATTTCAAGGTGGACCTACCAAATCTGTACCATCCAAAGCAATATGGGAACTGAAACACTGTCATCTTTCTAAATCCACACTAATTTTTTCAATGAAGTTCTTCAGCCCAGTAATGTGTACAAAAATGCATATACTTGGAAAAAGTGGGTATAACAATGCATATATACATGGAAATAGCATAAAATGCATTGTATTTGGGGAAATTTCTTTGAAGTCCAAACAACCGGGCCTTCAAAGAGCAGCAGCATCTGACATAACTTCAAATTGCTTTGAAGTCCCAACAACTGGGCCTTCAAAGCACAACCATGCTAATCTGACAAAGCTGGCCCTTCAGATATGGGGAGATGATGGTCAGGAAGTGTTCTCCACCCCTGCAGCTGATATTTGTTTGCTCCATTAGTCCAGCAATGCTGTTAAGACAACTCAGTCCAGTGAATCAGGAGTTCTTGAGGCCGTGATTCCCCTAGTCAGGACTTCTGGAATCCAGGCTCATGATTCCTGTCTAGACCAAGCCAGCCTAGTTGGTAGCCACCACTGCATCCTGTAGGAGTGAATCGCGTAGTTCAACCATGTGCTGTGTACTAACGTATTTTCTTTTGCCTATCCTGACTCTTCTAACAACCAGCTCTATTGGATGGGTCTGAGCTCTGGTACATGTTAAGACCATAGCTAGAGCCCAAGTGAGAGTTCATTCTTAAGCATCATGGAGCCGGCCTTCCTTTGGACAATGATAAAAGGTGGATTGTTTTAAGCTGCCTTAAACATTTATTATTCAGTGGGTAGTAGTAGTAGTAGTAGTAGTAGTTGTAGTAGTAGTAGTAATAATTAATACATTTATTTATACCGTGCCCATCTGGCTGGGTTTCCCCAGCCACTCTGGACGGCTCCCAACAGAATATTAAAAACACGATAAAACATCAAACATTTAAAAAATTCCCAAAATAGGGCTGCCTTCAGATGTCTTCTAAAAGTCAGATAGTTGTTTGTTTCATTGACATCTGATGGGAGGGCATTCCACAGGGCAGGCGCCACTACCGAGAAGGCCCTCTGCCTGGTTCCCTGTAGCTTCACTTCTCACAGTGAGGGAACTGCCAGAAGGCCCTCGGAGCTGGACCTCAGTGTCCGGGCTGAACAATAGGGCTGGAGATGCTCCTTCAGGTATACTGGGCAGAGTCCAGTGTATTGCAGTGTATTCCAGTCTCTCTGTCTGACTAGCATGTTGGGCATGAAGAATAATCCCTCTGTTAGATTTCCTCCTTGTATTCTAATAAAAGTTTTAAATAAAGAGAAGGTTGCCTCCCATTGGTGCCTCTGCTGCTTTGCTTTCTTCTAATGAAATATTTACTGTGCCGTAATTGCAGTCCATCCCTCAGGCAGAGGGAACCTCTCAGACACTCGGCAAATATTCTACTCAGCCTCAGCAGGGCATTTGGAAGGGGAGAGGAAAGAAATGGTTCTCAGTAGATAACAATTGTTTGATAATGGCCTCTTTTGAGATGAGCTCTAGGGCTTTCTTCACTAACTGGATTAATTATCTTTGGAAGGGAGGCCTTAAATTACAGTTCGCCCTTCTGTATTCGGAAGGATCTTCCCACACAAACCCATCGGAGGACAGGCGTTTGAAGTGAGCCACACGGGTCAAGTTGCCAAATTGCTTCTAAACTTTGGAGCAGTTGCTCAAATCACATTCCGAAGAACACTCAGGACACCGTTTCTCCACTCGCTAGGAGAAAAAGGAAGGAAGAAAAGGGAAAGGCATTTTGTACCCAAATCCCAGCTGCTGTAACTGAGGCTGAGTTTTTCTGATCAAGTTTTAAAAGGAAATGCCATCACAAACTCACAGGAATGTTTTTTTTTTATTATAAGAACATGTCTAAACTGATAAGATAATTTATTTATTGTCATTGCACAGTACAAGCACAACGCTATACAAGTGCAACGAAATTGCATGCCATCCCGTAAAAAACAGGAAAAAACCCCCAGCACAAAACACACACACACACACCAAAAAAAGCCACACATACACACACATACACCCATCACAGCTCTCCAAGGTCATATTATCTGGTTGCAGCATTTAAGATGGTTATAGCTCTTGGGTATAAACTGTTCTTCAATCTATTTGTTCTTGATCTAATTGTTCTATATCTTCTACCCGAAGGCAGTGGTGCAAAGAGACTATATCCTGGATGAGATGGATCCTTTAAAATATTGTTTACCTTTTTAAGGCAACGGGAACTGTATAGTTCTTCCAGAGATGGGAGAGGATGATCAAAAATATTTTGGGCTGTGGTTATGACCTTCTGAAGTATCTTCTTCTCCCTGGCTGTGCAGCTGGAGAACCAAGCACAAATACTGCTGAATCTATGTCTTTCTATCTATATTAGTAGCATCATTCAAACATCATAAAGTTGTAAAAGAATACATTACAGAACACATGACCAATGCTGAATCAAATTAATTCCCTTAAAAAAACCACTTGGTGCAACTTCTCTCATCTTCTCTCTTTTTAGGTTTTCCCTTCTCTTGTCTTTTTCCTGCCTTTATTCTTTTTTTATACTGAGTAGCTGTTTAATATCGGTATCTTATAAAAAAGATACTTTGTAATGGGTATGTATTTTTTATATCTTTGAATAAGTATCAATAATTTATTTTTACAAAAAACAAACCACATGTTTTAATATTTATTATTTTCTATATGTTGGAAGCTGCCTGGAGTGGCTGGGGCAACCCAGTCAGATGGGCGGGGAATAATAATAATAATAATAATAATAATAATAATAATAATAATAGAATAGGATGTCCCTATTTTCATAGGAAAAATGTTGGAGGGTATGCATATGGTGTATGGGAGTATAAAGTGCATTCCCATTCCATGAAATGGAGGGTGAAAAGAGATTACTAAAAGAGATTATCTGGGGATAAGCAGGAAGGTGATCAACTGCAAGTGATCTTATGCAGGGATGAGACTGAGAGAAGCTACACTTGTTGAATTTCTTTCTCCTACAGTTTGAAACTGTAGTACAGTTGTACCTCGAGTTACAAACGCCTCAGGTTACAAACGCTTCAGCTTACGAACTCCGCTAACCTGGAAGAGTTACCTTGAGTTGAGAACTTTGCCCCAGGATGAGAACGGAAATTGTGTGCCGGTGGCGCAGTGGCAGCAAGAGGCCCCATTAAGCGAAAGCACGCCTCAAGTTAAGAACAGTTTCAGGTTAAGAACGGACCTCCGGAACAAATTAAGTTCGTAACTGGAGGTATCACTGTACAATACAATATGCAGGGCTGTCATGTGGAAGATGCAGCAAGCTTGTTTTCTCCTGCTCTGGAGGTTAGGACACAAACCTATGGCTTCAAGTTACAAGAAAGGAGATTCCGACTCAACATCAGGAAGAACTTTCTGACTGGAAGAGCTATTTGACAGTGGAACGGACTCCCTCGGGAGGTTGGGGACTCTCCTTCCTTGGAGGTTTTCAAGCAGAGGTTGGATGGGCACCTGTCATCAGTGGCGGAGCAAGCCGATCGGGCGCCTGGGGCAGCGTGTCCAGGGGCGGGGCCACCCGACATTTTGTCACCTCCCTCAGTTGTGACACCCAGGGCAAACTGCCCCTACCACACACCCCTTCCTCTGCCCCTGCCTGTCATGGAATAGGAATAGGAATAGGAATAGGAATAGGAATAGGAATAGGAATAGGCCAAGTACATTTTTCAACATACTTGGAATTTGACATCATTATTTCTATTATTATCTTTTTTCTTTTGTTTAGGTATAGGATTTGTATACAGTAAATGCAAGGAAAGCATAGAAATGCTGAGTAATGTGGATATATTTACAGACTTAATTCTCAGGCCCTTGGATTGTATTTAATTTATATATCTACTTTCTTCTTTTTATATTCTTTATCTTCTTTTTCTTTTTTCTTCTTTTTTGGAAAATGGAATATTGGAATTTTTTGTTGCGTTATTGTGTAATTGTGTAATTTTTAAAGATAAATAAAGTTTATTTAATAATAATAATAATAATAATAATAATAATAATAATAAACATACTTGGAATTTTGCTTCGGCTACATTGCAATGTAAACATACCTTATACAAACACTCACAATACAAACCGCTCACTATACAATGACACAGCAAAGAAACCCCACCCATAACTGGCCTCCCCTTCCGCTACACAACTACGAATTTAACAATTTAATGGCACAAGGGGGGAAAATGTTCCTGTGCCTGGTCGTTTTTGTGTATAAAGACCTGTAGCGACGTCCAGATGGAAATAAGTCAAACAGATGATGACCGGGATGCAAAGGATCTGCGACAATGGATGCTTTAGCTGAGATTCTTACATCACAGAGAGTAGGCCGAGATGGTCCTCAGGGTGCCTTCCAACTCTATGATTCTACGATACCCCCTCTGACTCGGGAGTCCCCATCTCATCTCCTGGAGAAAGGAAATCCTGTTCCAGACCGTGACACCGGGTTATGGTCCGGGAGCTTCATCAATCCATTTACACAGTACACACCCAGTCAGCACACACTGAAAGGGCTGCGTCGCATCCTGATCAGGGAAGTATCAACAGACAAGTTTGTTTGGACCGTCCCTGGAAAAGTCAGCCAGTGACCCGACACGTGCTCTACACCTGCAGACAGGTGGATGATGAATGGGTACAGCCCGAGTGGGCTAATAACCTCCCAAGCAGGTGCAGGCGGACTAGTTTTAAATCACCTTGAGAAAAGCGGCACCGCGCAGCCAGGCAGCGAAAGCACCTCCTTGGAGGGTAAGCCTCGCCTTGCTCGAGATGACAAGTAGCCTGGGGGAGAGCGGAGGCTATTGTTTACCTTACTCTCTGGAGGCAGTGAGGGAAAAGGGAAGTTTTCAACACATTTCCACTCTGGGGAAATAGGTGCAAAAGAAGATTTATTAGTTATGAAGCATAAGGCACGCTGCAGGGAAAAGATAAAAAAGAAGAGGTGGGGAAAATACACACGGGAAGGCAAAAGGTCTGCGTTCAAAGCGCTCTCATTGTCTGGGCTTGCAGAGCTGCGGTGTAGATTCTGGGATTAATGGTGCAGGGAAGAGAAGTGAGAGTCTTGATACCCGCACTGAGACCAGTTTTAATTTCATTTCAGTGTCTGAAACTATTGGACTATGCAGAATTGGACAAAATGACGGGGAGAATCCGGGAACAGCGGGACCAGAAGTTCGTCAAAGACTGGACTAAATTTACAGGCTACTTAAAAGAAAGTACTCAATTGAATACGTTAGTAGGACTACAAGAGGTTTTGTAGATCAAGGAAGAAATGCTGTTGTTAATATGAACTTATATTGATTAAGGTAGCGAGAGACATGATAAAACAACGGAAGAAATAAGAAATATAAAATTAAGGTATAGATATTAGAAGGTCACAAGGAAGGTCTGAAGGAAGTCAAGGCTATAAAAAGCCAAAAAGGTATAAGAAGTGTAAAACTATGTGAATGTTATTATTGTTAAAAATTATTTTTGAAACTAATAAAAATGATATTAAAATAATAATAATAATAATTTCATTTCAGTGTCCTCTCCCACCAAGTACTTCTGGTATTTCCATATGCATCCTCCTCCCATAACGGAAAGCTAAAACGAAGCCTGTCCTTATCTTCTACTTCTCTAGCCATGGTGGGAGGGGGGGGGGAATTCAATTCAATTTGTGTTTAAAATCATGCTAACCATTTCAATTTTTCTGAAATGATTCAGAAACCGAATTCAAAATTCACACTTCTCTGAATCTTGCAGTGCAGCTCAAGCAATGCACACAAAATAGTATACAGTCATACCTCAGGTTGCAAATGCTGCAGGTTGAGTGTTTTCGGGTTGCGCTCCGCGCTGAACCCGGAAGTACCGGAACGGGTTACTTCCGGGTTTCGGTGCTCGCGCATGCGCAGAAGCACAAAATGGCGTCACACGCAGAAGCACTGAATTGCGTCACGCGTGTGCGCAGACGCAGCGCTGCGGGTTGCGAATGCTGCAGGTTGCGAATGTATCTCCCCCATGGATCACATTCGCAACCAAAGGTATGACTGTATAGGATAAAGTGTGGTTATAAGTTTCTCTTCTTTGTGAAAATAGCATACAAAAACACAGCCTATTAGGCAAAAGTGCATAATTAGGAACAATTTGCACTAAAATGGTGATAAATTTTCATGAGGATGTTTTAAAATTTAAAAAAATCACAAACCGATGTGGACATGTGGAGGATTAAACTTACGATTGGAAAAATCAGAAACCAAAGTTGGCATAATCACCCGTTGTTGCTCTTTGCACATGAAAGTTTTGTGATGTATGCTAAATATTTTTTAGAGGGCAATGCAGGAATCTCAACTAAAGCATCCATAACAGGTGACCATCCAACCTCTGCTTGGAAACCTTCAAGGAAGGAGAGTTCACCACCTTTTGAGGGAGTCTGTTCCACAGCTCTCATCCTCAGAAAAGTTCTTCCTGATGTTAAGTTGCAATCTTCTTTCTTGTAAAGTGAATCCATTGGTTCAGGTCCAGAGCAGGAGAATACAAGCTTGCTCCAAATGGTCCTTTGTACGTAAAGGAGAAGAGTTTTACTCCAGAATTTTGAAGCCCAGAAGATGATGATGGTGACAGCAGGATGTATTGAAGTAAAGACTCATCTCAGCACATTGTGAAAAGGGAAAGCTATGAACAAGATTCTAAACAACGGAGAAGACAAGCAGAAGGCAGAGTCCCTCCAAGAAGGCCAACGGCTTAACAGATGCAGAGCAGCCAAAGAGTTATGGCAAGCAGCTTGCACCCACAAGCTGTCAGTGTGTTGAGCAGACATGCTTCAGCATGTGCACCAATGAAGAATTTGTCATGGCTCAAGTCTTGCTGCACACACAGAGCTCTGCTGGACTTTGCAAAGTTAGAGAAACATTACGGTGGCAAGAATGGTGAATTGGGAATGCTTCATACAACCAGATTAGCACAGAGGGTTGAGTGGATCCTTGCAGAATTAGGCATGGAGACCATTGCTTCCTCGAAGCTTAATCACATGCCTACCTCTCATTTTAGCCTACATAAAATCTATAGACTGCCAGGTCACATTTATAAGGTTTGTAGCGGTGTGATAAATATGGGTCGAGTTGCATGTGGAGCAGGATGTGAGGCACACCAGGTTCCAAACTAACCCTAAGGCCAGGAATCATCACTCCAATTTGAACCTGTACATTTCTCCATAGTGTCCAATTCTCATGTTGTGGATTTAAGGTAGAGAGCAGTTCTTGGCAGATATGCCTAGATTCCCATGAAAATTAAATGTGCACGTATGCAAAATCTGTCTTGTGAAAAGTTCAGCGTGCTAACTCAAGGGCAGGCCATGTTTTTTTTCTGGTGAGGGTTACAGTCCCTCAGGTGGAATATTGGGGGGGGGGCACATTCCGGTAGTTGGGAGAAGAGCCAAATGGGGGTGAGGCCACCCTCTTCTCTCTTCAGGAGGTGGAATTTATTCTGGAGTTTCCTGTACTGGTTGTGGGTATTTGCTGCTGATAGACAGCCTGTGCCCAACCCTGGCTGCCAATGGCTTTATCTAATCCCCTCTAATACAGTGGCTCTCACCGCATCCTGTGACGGCAAACTGGTTATCTGTTGTGTGAAGAAGCACTTTCAGCAGTCCATTCTGAATCGTGTCCAGAGGAGGGCAACCAAAATGGTCAAAGGCCTGGAAACGATGCCTTATGAGGAACGGCTTAGGGAGCTGGGTATGTTTAGCCTGGAGAAGAGAAGGTTAAGGGGTGATATGATAGCCATGTTCAAATATATAAAAGGATGTCATATAGAGGAGGGAGAAAGGTTGTTTTCTGCTGCTCCTGAGAAGAGGACACGGAGCAATGGATTCAAACTACAAGAAAGAAGATTCCACCTAAACATTAGGAAGAACTTCCTGACAGTAAGAGCTGTTCGACAGTGGAATTTGCTGCCAAGGAGTGTGGTGGAGTCTCCTTCTTTGGAGGTCTTTAAGCAGAGGCTTGACAGCCACCTGTCAGGAATGCTTTGATGGTGTTTCCTGCTTGGCAGGGGGTTGGACTGGGTGGCCCTTGTGCTCTCTTCCAACTCTACGATTCTATGATTCTATGACTGCCCATGACTTAGAAGAATTGCAGAAAACACACACATGCCAATTTATATGTACAGGTGCAGATTTAGGAATAACTGCTAGAATTTAAGCAGATACTGTGGAACCTTGGTTGTCGAACGCTTTGGAAGTTGAACGTTTTGGCTTTCAAATGCCGACAACTCGGAAGTGAATGCTTCCATTTTTGAACGTGCCTTGGATGGCTTCCGAAGTGTGTTTCTCCATTTTTTCAATGGATTTTGCCGACCGGCAATTGTGGCTCAGTTGTCGAATGTTTCGGAAGACGAATGGTCTTCCAGAACGGATCACGTTTGATAACCAAGGTTCCACTGTACACATCTCACCATTCTGGGGAGAGTGTAAAGTGGTAGACATGACCCCCCCTTATTCTGCTCCCTGCTTTCTACCCATGCATATTCAGGGATATGGCATTTAAATAGGTAGGCTCATAGGAAGCCATCTTTTACTGAGTATAGCCATTGCTCCATTTAGCTCAGGACAGGCAGCAGCTCTCCAGGGTTTCTGGCAGGGTTATCTTACCTGGGGATGCCAGGAATTGAACTTGAGACCTTCTGCTTGTGAAGTAGATGCTCTGCATGGGGCATTTTAGCTAGGGACATGCAGGTGAGAGATGGGGGTGAGGCCCCATGGATATCTGGAGATAGAGATTTAGATCCAAACTATTAGAAACAGATGCATCTTCTGGAGCATGTGGGTATTTTGGATACCACTTTTTAGATTTCTGTCTTAGGCATTATTCTCTCTCTTGTTTAAAGCTGTCAAAACAGATTGGTTTATTTGCATTGTTTAAACAAATTTGGATCGATCCTTTTGTACTTACTATTTATTGATGGTATTTCTAATTGTTTCATATTCATATGCATAGATAATATGAACAATTATACGTCATTGTTCTCTTGATACGTTGTGAGTCGCTTCGGGCACGTTATTTGGGGGAAAGTGGCATACAAATAAACAGATGGTGAAGGTGCTGGAGGGCCCTTTAAAACTGGGGGCCATGGAAGAATCCCTTGGGGGCCAGATTGGGCCTCTGGGCTATTAGTGACCTGTGTCTGCCTGAAGGGATGTACCAGTATGTTGGAAAGGTTTGCCCTTTCCTTTTCGATATCCTGTTACTTTTGCTTTCAGTCACACATGAGTAGTATATGCAGAATTAAATGTCCACAAAGCAATACTGAAAAAATAAGCAACAACCAGTGTCAGTATCAGGGCTTGGAGGAAAAGGCGAAAGAACTGTACCCCTGGCCAGGTAACAAAGGCTATAAATAATTACCTGATTTGAAAAGTGGTGGCTGGGCTCTGTTTTATAGTTACTCCCATCTCAGTAAATCTTGCAGTAAGCCCAGAGCTGAGTGATGGAAGAGCAGCCAGCATGTTTATCGATCGCTTCTTTATTTTGATTCCTAAGCAGTGGAATCCCTGTACAAGGGGTTCTCTCTTTTCATTTCCTCCTCCTCCTCCTCCTCCTCAATCCCCAGCTCCTCCGGGTATGACTGAGAATGCCTTCTGTCAGTGTAGACAATACTGAGCTGGTTGGACCATTGGTCTGACTTGGGCTAATTTCCTCAACCCATTCCATAGCTTTGATCAACTTGGAAAGTTCCCGAGAGGATCTCAATAGTGGCTTAGTGCCATCTCCTCCTTTGCCTCAGTCTGCAAAATGTCTTGGGCTAGCCAAATTAATGCAATTAGCTGATGTGAAGACGGCTTTAACAGAGGGATAACCTTAATTCCTTCCCAGTCCTTTCCGATGTTTCCTCTCAACCACCTCCTACAGTGAGCAAGACTCCACACGTGCACACAGAGGAGCGTGCAGATTTGTCAAAAGTTTCATTGCTTATTTTGGGTGCGAATTTTGGGCAATGTGCAACCTAGCAACACTACATGGCTGGGAGATTTTTTTTTTGGATGAATCCATTCCTAACATTGACATTTCAGCCTATCTTTAGCTGTGCATCATGTCAGGATTGGATTTTGAGCCTCGGGGGCAGGGCCAGCCACAGGTCAAAACAAAACAAATCCAAAACTTTGGCTCTTCAGCAATTGAGAGGGCAGAGAGTATGTTTGCCTGAGGGCTCTGGTCTCCCTAGGACCCTCTTCCCCCCATCATTCCAGGTATAGAATTCAACTGGACCGGTGGCAAGAGTGGCTAGTTTGATGTGGTGGAGCCTTTCAGGTGGGCACCATTGCCATTACAGTGGTACCTCTGGTTATGTATTTAATTCATTCCGGAGGTCCGTTCTTAACCTGAAGCACCACTTTAGCTAATGGGGCCTCCTCCTGCTGCTGCACCGCCGCTGCCCGATTTCTGTTCTCATCCTGAAGCAAAGTTCTTAACCCGAGGTAATATTTCTGGGGTTAGCAGAGTCTGTAACCTGAAGCGTCTGTAACCTGAAGCGTATGTAACCCAAGGTACCACTGTATAAGAGAACAAGAGAGGCATTCATGGTGAATTCCAGCACCTCTTTTCCTAGAAAAATAGCACTGATTAAAGATTTGGGTGGCACTAATTCAAAAGCCTTGTGTTTTGCAGGGAGTTGGGCTGAAAAGCAGATGCAACCTGCAGTGCTGCCCCTGTAAATAGCAGTGTACAGTATTATAACAGTTTGAGAATGTAGTTTTCATGACCATATAATCAGATTTTGTAGCAGCCGTACAACAACAACTATTATTATTATCATTACTATTACAGGAAAAAAAGAAGGGGCTTCCTATGCCAACTGTGGGTGCAAAATCTAAAAAAACAACAATTAAAGGCTAGTGGCTGAACAGTTAAATATGGATTTTGTGGCCTACATATAGGCACCTATGTCTGGAAGAAGAAGAAAAATCCACTTTAGCACACAGAGTACAGTTGGCTGTCCCACCTGTGCAAGAGTGTTTGTTACAGTGCATTTGCCAATGATTTGTCCAATGTTCCACACTGTTTCATGAGAGGCCTTGATTTGATTTCTTGCCCTCAGGCTTGTGCTTACGTTGTGTGTTTGTTTTCAACTCTACTCTCCCTGCCACACAAACACACACACACCAACAGCAACAATGGAGAACAACGGCTAGCTACGCAGGGCACCCACAGAATATAGGGATGCCAGCTCTTTCATGTGACACAGGAAAGAGTTTTGTATCCTGGAACAGGGGGGGAAAGGGATTTTTACACTGGTCTCTGCAACTTAAATGTACACATGTGAACGCAAGCAGGGGAACAAGCAGAAGAAAGAAACGTATTGTTCCATATGCAGTGAGACTCTGCTGCTCAACACATACTTAAGGAAGGGAATAATAACAGCACAGGCTATGCAAATGTGCAAAGCTAATTCCTAGTGCTACTTCCTACAATGAAACGCAGTGTCAGGGGAGGGGAATCTAAAGCTAAGAAACAGCAAAGGTGTGTGTGTGTGTGTGTGTGTGTGTGTGTGTGTGTGTGTGTGTGTGTTAATCATTCCTCTGCCCGCTGTTTCAGTGCTTCAGTGGCTTATTCGCCCTTTCTATGTTACAAATTTCTCCTTCCCCTAAAAAAAAACCATGGCCAGTTATTTTCAGCTCCAAATGGCAGGTAAGGGAGAACAATGGTTCACTTAAAGTCAGGTGTGCAGCACAATCCTTTGCATTTTTACTCAGTAGGGAGCCCCGCTGAATTCTCTGCAAATGTTTGACAGCCTTGGAGAGTTTGTAGCAGTGGTGAGATCTGAAACTGCCTTTCTGCCTCAGAATCGTAACAGGGTTGTTGTTGTTGTTTAAGGCACATATTTGCATAAATTTTGCACATGCCGACTTTTAGGGACAGGTGCAAATTTAGAAGTAATTGCTATAATTTAAACAGAAATGCAATACAGCTCACCACAGTGGAGAGACCGTTAAAAGGGGACCTATGTGCCTGGGCTCATTCTGCTGTCCAGTCTGTTGATGGGTAACTTCAAGGTTCTCCTTTCTAATGAAACTGGATTTGAACTGGTTAAAGGTAGATAGCCGTGTTGGTCTGTCATAGTCAAAACAAAACAAAATAAAATTAAAAAAATTCCTTCCAGTAGCACCTTAGAGACCAACTAAGTTTGTTCTTGGTATGAGCTTTCGTGTGCATGCACACTTCTTCAGATACACTGAAACAGAAGTCACCAGACCCTTATATATAGTGAGAGGGTGGGGAGGGGTATTACTCAGAGGGGTGGTGGAAATGGGTGAAAGGTTGATGGCTGTGGTAAACCTGTTGACGACTGTTAACGGCTGCAATAGTCTTACAGGAAAAAGCAAGGGGTGAGAAGGTTAAAATGTTAGATGATTGCTCATCATCTAACATTGTGTATGCCATCAAATGCCAACAGTGCCCTTCAGCTCTCTATATTGGACAAACAGGCCAAACCCTACGCCAAAGGATAAATGGACATAAATCTGACATCAGGAATCACAAGACAGAGAAACCAGTAGGAGAGCACTTCAATCTCCCAGGACACTCTATACAAGATCTCAAAGTAGCTGTCTTATTGCAAAGGAATTTCAAAAATAGACTGGAAAGAGAAGTTGCTGAATTGCAACTCATTACCAAGCTTAAAACCATGGAGAGACCTGGTCTGAACAAAGACATTGGATTCTTATCTCATTATACATGACAAAGCTTTTTTAACCTTCTCACCCCTTGCTTTTTCCTGTAAGACTATTGCAGCCGTTAACAGTCGTCAACAGGTTTACCACAGCCATCAACCTTTCACCCATTTCCACCACCCCTCTGAGTAATACCCCTCCCCACCCTCTCACTATATATAAGGGTCTGGTGACTTCTGTTTCATTGTATCTGAAGAAGTGTGCATGCACACGAAAGCTCATACCAAGAACAAACTTAGTTGGTCTCTAAGGTGCTACTGGAAGGAATTTATTTTATTTTATTTTATTTTGTTTTGGATTTGAACTGGACAGCCCTTCAAAGAGAGGAATGGGAAAATGATATCTGGGATACAGCAATGTCTGAGCATCTCACCAGGCACAGGTGGGTAATTAAGGGCATAATGAAAAGAGGCACCTTCCAAGAAATGCGGACCCCTTTCTTTAACTATGTTAATGACTAAAATCAAGACTCAGGACTCAGCTACACAGGTCAATTATAACATTAAAATGTGCTGTAAAAATGTGACAACAGGTGGTGCTGTAGAGTAGCAATCAGAAGTCAATGGTAAATTGCACTGGGAGCTATAAATACATTTTATAGCGTTTTTCATATCTGTGTAGATCCAGCCCTTGTTATAGCCATCACTCAATATTCTCAATGGACAGGTTTTGTCAAGTAATATGTTTGAACATTGAATGTGTAAGCTTATGTCTATAATAGATGGCTAGAACAAACACCATTAGCTGTACTGCTGGATGAGTGTTTATAGCGTTTGCGTTTGTTTAAAAACCAACAAAAATTGTTTAAAAGGAGAGAAAGAGAGCGGGCTGTCCATGTGCCCTAGCCACTCCCATGCTATATCAGTGCTCATGGCCTCTTTTCCAGAGGGTTGGAAAATGAAGCCTGTTTTTCCTCAAGGCATTCTCTTGTGGTCTTCTTTTGCTCTGGTCACCAAGCCGAGCTCATGGGAACAGGACCGGTGCTGACAATTTTTGCGCCCTAGGCGAGGGGGCGGGCCACGTGACGTCATTGCGCATGACGTATGGTGCCCCGCCCCCTGCCGGCCGGGCGCCCCGCCGCGATTTTCGCCGCTGGTTGGGGCGGCACCGGGCGGCGGCGGGGGCGAGGGGCAGGCTGGCCAGTGCCCCCTCCATTTTGGCGCCCTCGCCAACGTAGGAGCGGCGCAGACAGGTCAGCGGCTTCTCCGTATCCACGGCGGCGCCTTCGCGGCCGCACAGGAGCTTGCTCCGCCGCTGGTTGGGGCGGCACCGGGCGGCGGCGGGCAGCGGGGGGCGGGGAGCAGGCTGGCCAGCGCCCCCTCCATTTTGGCACCCTAGGCAGTTGCCTAGTTCGCCTAAATGGACGTACCGGCCCTGCATGGGAAGTCACTGGATGTGTAGCAAAGCAGGAAATATAACCTTGCAATGCAGCAGTAAGGGACCATAAGTTTCTAGAGAGCCTTTGCACGAGTGCCAAAAGTGTGGGAATTGTAGGTCGGTGAGGAGAATAGGGGTCTCCAAACAACTCTCAGCACCCTGAACAAACTACAGCTCCCATAATCCTCTGGGGGAAGCCGTGAATGCGAAAGTGATGTGACGCTGCTTTAAATGTATAATACAGATTTGGCCCTAGTCCTACAAGGAATGGCTACGATTAGCTTGGAGAAGAGAAGGTCAAGGGACTGCTTTCAAATATCTGAAAGGCAGTCATGCTGACGATAGAGCAGACTTATTTTCTGTTGCTCTGGAGGGGCAGGATTAGGACCAGTAGGTGGAAATGGGAAGGAAACAGATTTTGGAGAAATGTCCTAATGGCAAGAACCTTTCCACTGCCTTGGTAGGTGATAGTTTCTCTGTCGCTGCTGTTGTTTAAGCAGGAGCTACACAGCCATTTGCCAAGGATGCTGCAGTTGCAAGATGCCTGTACTGAACAGTTAGACTACATGACCTGCAAGATCCCTGCCAACTCTAACATCCTATGATCATCTCTTGATGTTACAGCCATCTAGTGATGAATTTGCATAGCCAGGCTCTTATGTTTGCTGGGGGTGGGGGGGAAGAAAAGAAAAGCCCATATCCTTTTTCTTATCTAATTTTGAGCTTACAAGGAATCAGGGCTGGCCGACTTGGTTCTCCTCCCCCAGCTTTGTGTTCTGCATTCTTACAGTGCAGGTTGAATTAGCAAAACCTGAAGCAAAGCTACACAGTCATAAGACACCGCTTTGATAGCTCCCCCATGCTTGCTTTTCAAAGTGCTTTCTCAACATTAAGCCTCTTAGCACCCCGCCGAGAAAGATCTACATTATTATCCAAAGCAAAGAGAGGTTAACTGCCTTTCCCCGGGCACAGAGGAGGCAAGATGTAAACACAAACCAAATTATAACCCTTTCACTAGTTTCTCAATCCTAAACTATAACCAGGAGAGTCTACCTGTCATCGGGCCAGCTTTCAAAAGAGCTAATTATCTCCAATTGGGGTTGCATTTTCCAATAAGTTCAGCCTCACGTTTGTCCTTGTGTGCAGAAAGCGTGTTCTCCCTTTATGGAGAGCACGTGTTGCGGTTGTGGGATGTATAACACTGGTGCAGTCAATCACAACATTCCTAGAGTGTACACAAAGGGGACTTGGTCCTCCAGGTAGAGTTTCCTGTGCCAAGACTGAAATCACTTCCTTTGTGTGACCAGAAGTGGGAGTGGCCTTACCTGTAGCTATTCAAAGATACAGGTGAGCTGCTACTCTCCCTCTCTTCCCACCAGGACTCCGAGGATGCAACATCTCAGGAGATGCTCTCTTGGCTTCCAGCCAAGAGAGGCCCACATGGAGCCTTTCTCCCTTAAGGAGAATCTCCACATGTAAATACATTTAATCTAAGCTAGCCTGCCTTTCTGAGACTGTAGAAGCTTGAAATGACTGTGAGTAAAACCTTTATACTTTTATAAGCTTATGTGTCGTGTATTTTCTTTTAAGAGGGAACCAGGGGAAATATGTGCCAGGATCTGCCTTATTCTAGAAGTTCATAGGAACTTAAACGCCACGCTTTGCTGCGCTTTATTGGGGATGAGAAACTCTGCTAGTTTGGAGCTTGTTAGCACAAGCTGGGATAGGAAATATTAATCAATATTCCCTCATCCACATTCCCTCTCATCTCCCACAAAGGGTTATGGGCCCAGAACTGCGTATTTTGTGTATTTTTAAAGGATTGCTTTGGATTGTGATTTTTGGCAGAGTAGAATTTTTCTGTTTGTACTTCCTGGTAAGCACATGGTCTTTTGTTCTCCATTGTGCTGTGAAAGGGGGATTAGCGACCCCTCCCCTCCCTCAGAGCTCACAGACCTCAGAGGCAGTGAAGATTAGTTTGCATTTTGAGATTTTTAAGTTTTGATTTTTGAATTTTAACCATTTTTGGGAATTTTTTAAATTTTTTAAATTTTTGAGGATTAAGATGGCAAGCTCAGGTTTTGATAGTGAAGCAAGATCAAGCTTTATGCTGCTGAATGATCGTAACTTTGTGCAATGGAAGCAGCGCCTTTTAGTGCATCTTGGTGCAAAACAAGTGCTTAAAGCGGTGAAAGATCCCAAACCTGATTTTGCTGATTTAACCAAGAAAGCAGATTGGGAAAGGCAAGATGCAGAAGCTAAACACATAATTTTGAGCAGTTTGAAAGATGAGCATTTATCTCTGATTGACTATGAAAGTGATGCATCTCAGATTCTAAAAGATATTGAGAGGGTTTATGCACAATCATCAGAGAACTCTTATAGACATTTATTGGATAAACTGCTGAAGTTAAAGATGAATTCCAGAGAACAATTTACAGGGCATTTTAAGGACTTTAATGAAATTGTTCAAAGGATTGCCCTAACTCCCAGAGCTTTTGATGATGCAACCAAAGTGACTTTTATGCTGGCATCATTAGGAGAAGAATTTACTTCATTTAAGAGTATAATGGACCACACAAGAGATTTGACTTTTAATGAACTAGCAAATCACTTAAGAGAGGAATGCAGAGATTACCTTGATTCTCCGCAAAGGAATCCAAGGAGGGACACAAGTTATGTTTCTAAACAATTTCCCAAGTCTAAGGAAGTGTCCAAAGAATTAATATGCCATAACTGCAATTTAAAAGGGCACATTGCAAGGAGTTGCCAGAAGCCCAAGAATAAGTCCCGCCCCTTTCAACCAAAAGGTGAAAAGAAGGGGGGTCACGAGCGTACATTTCTACTGCAAGAAAAGAGTTTAAATGTGCAAAGAAATGAAAGGAAAAGTGACCAATTTATTTTAGATTCGGGAGCTACAAGCCATTTTGCGCATAAAAGAGAATATTTCAGAGAAATTAATGATAGTGAATGGACTGAAATCCAGATTGCTGATGGAAATGTTCTAAAATCACAAGGTGCAGGTTCAATGCGTTTGAAATTCAAGGTGAACAATGAATCTCTTGAAACAACTGTGCCTAATGTTCAATATGTCCCAGAATTGAATTGTAACTTGCTTAGTGTGTCTGCTTTAGACAAGAAAGGTTTCAAGGTTACATTTGCCAATGGAGAATGCAATGTAACGAAAAATGATGAGGTTTATGCTCAAGGGAAACTAATCAATGGTGTTTATGAGATTAACGTTTCAGAAAACCAATCAGCACAAGTCGCCCAATCCAAGCAGAAGCATGAAGCAGATCTGGAGCTCTGGCATCGAAGACTGGGTCACCGGGATATCAGAGTCATCCAGGAACTGCAGAATGGAGATCTTGTGAGAGGTCTACAGGTAAACAAAAGTAACACACCCACACCAAAATGTATAACTTGTGTAAGTGAAAAAGGAGTCAAACCTTCTTTCCCACGTTGTGCAGAAAAGAGAAGCACAAAAGTTCTGGACATTGTGTACACTGATTTAGCTGGACCTATGAATATACCTTCTTTAGGAGGAAATAGGTATATTCTTATCTTTTTGGATGATTATTCAAAGTTTTGTGTGGGATACCTTCTCAAAGAGAAGAGTGAAACAGTGGAATTGTTCAAGCAATACGTAAGCATGGTCAAGAACAAATTCCATCGAGCACCCACCACCCTAATGTCCGATAATGGTGGGGAGTTTTGCTCACGTGAAATGGAAGCCTTCATGGCTCAGGAAGGCATAGCACATGTGACCACAGTAAGCTACACACCTCAACAAAACTCTATTGCTGAGAGGAAATTTAGGTCCATCCTAGAGATGACAAGGTGTATGCTAAAGGGATCCAACTTGTCGAAGAAACTTTGGGGTGAGGCAGCAAATACTGCGATTTATATACAGAATAGGCTGCCAACAAAAGGCACAGAGCGCACGCCATTTGAACTTTGGCATGGAAGAGTCCCAAATTTGTCACACATACGTGTATTTGGAAGTTTGTGCTATTACCACGTGCCCAAGGAGCACAGACACAAACTTGACTCCAGAGCAAAGCCTGGTATCCTAGTTGGATACGCTTCTGGAGGAAAAGGCTACAGAGTTGTGGACTTACAAACAGGGAAAACAAGTTCACATCACGTGATTCATTTTGAGGAGTATGAAAAGGCTGACACAAGGAACACAGCAATTGACTGTTCCAATGAGCCACCAACAGAGGAGTTTGTAAGTTTTCCTTTTGAAGCCATACCAGAAACTAATCCACCTCCTAGTATTGTACCTCCTAGTGTTGTAGCACCCCCTACAGATGACACCCCAGAAGACGTGAAGGACCAGATGTCAGAAGGCTCCAGAGACGAAGAGGACCCGTATGCAGGGATGCCGCCATTGGAAGGAGATGAGGAAGCTGATGCGGTTCAACAAGAGCCAGAGGTCAGACGTTCCTCCAGGTCCAACAGAGGCGTTCCACCACTACGACTGTCCTACTTTGCAGGGTCGGCGCCACCACAGGAACCTTCCACGTGGGAACAGGTTCAACGGTTGCCAGCTGCTGAGGCCAGTCTCTGGAAGCAAGCCGCGCAGGAAGAGATGGATGCACTGCATCGCAACAAGACCTGGACCCTGACAGAGCTACCTCCTGGTAAGAAGGCAATTGGGTCCAAGTGGGTGTTCAAGCTTAAGAAGGGGTCAGAAGGGGAGGTGCAACGCTACAAAGCTAGGCTTGTAGCACAAGGATTTTCACAACAGTATGGCGAAGACTATGATCAAGTATTTGCGCCTACAGTGCGATACAGCAGTGTTAGATTACTTCTAAGTATTGCAGCATCTAAAGGCCTATCAGTCCGTCATGTCGACATAGCAACAGCTTTTCTTCATGGGACGATTTCTGAACAGATTTATATGAAGCAGCCCAAAGGCTTTATCAAGCAAAATGAGGCACATCTTGTATGTAAACTTCAGAAAGGAATTTACGGTTTGAAACAAGCTGCAAGAGCATGGAACCAGAAATTACATGAAATGCTGGTTCAGCTTGGGTACAAGCAGTCAACAGCTGACAAGTGCCTGTACACTAAGAACAGAAATGGACAATTCTCTTACATTCTGGCTTTTGTCGATGATTTATTAATATCAACGTCCAATGACAGAGACTATAAAGACATAGTCAGACATCTCAACAAAGAGGTGGAAGTAAAGGAATTGGGACTTGTCCAGTATTACTTGGGAATTCAAATTGAGAGAGAAGAAGACGGCTCATTTCTTCTCAGCCAGAAGCAGAAGATAATAGAACTGATAGAAAGCATGCAGATGCAAGGTGCACACCCTGTCGCGACACCCATGGCCACAGATTTTCTAAAGAATCAGCAAGATTCGAAGCTGCTGCCAGACAACAGCGAATACAGGTCAGCGATTGGTAAACTTTTGTATTTGGTTACTACCAGCAGACCTGACATAGCAAGTGCAGTGGGGATCCTAAGCAGAAAAGTGAGTTCTCCCACTGAACATGACTTGGGTGGGGTCAAGAGGGTGGTGCGTTACCTCAAGGGTACAATGAATTGTAAATTAAGATTGCCAGCTGTAAGGGACCCTAAGTTGGTTGGGTACAGTGATGCAGATTGGGCTGGGGATAAGGCGGATTACAAATCCACAAGTGGTTATGTTTTTATGTTTGGAAATGCACCTATCATTTGGGGCAGTTATAAACAGAAATGTGTAGCCTTATCGTCCACAGAGAGTGAATATATTTCAGCTTCGGAAGCATGCAGAGAGATCATCTGGCTGGATCAACTCCTGACAGACTTTGGTTTGCCGAGAAAAGGACCTGTCAGCTTGATGGAGGACAATCAAGGCTGCCTGCAGCTAGCGCAAACCGAAAAGTTCCTTGCACGTTCAAAACACATTGGGGTCAGGTATCACTTCATTCGCCAGATGATCCAAGATGGACTAGTAGAAATGTCCTACTGTAATACTCAGGAGATGACTGCGGACATTCTCACGAAACCCCTGCCACGAGAGAGTTTCCAGAACCTGCGTGTCAAGCTGGGACTCTGGGTGGTTGAATAAAGTTGTTTTATGTTTGTTAAATGTTGTTCAGACTGAGAAGGGGTTTGTGGGATGTATAACACTGGTGCAGTCAATCACAACATTCCTAGAGTGTACACAAAGGGGACTTGGTCCTCCAGGTAGAGTTTCCTGTGCCAAGACTGAAATCACTTCCTTTGTGTGACCAGAAGTGGGAGTGGCCTTACCTGTAGCTATTCAAAGATACAGGTGAGCTGCTACTCTCCCTCTCTTCCCACCAGGACTCCGAGGATGCAACATCTCAGGAGATGCTCTCTTGGCTTCCAGCCAAGAGAGGCCCACATGGAGCCTTTCTCCCTTAAGGAGAATCTCCACATGTAAATACATTTAATCTAAGCTAGCCTGCCTTTCTGAGACTGTAGAAGCTTGAAATGACTGTGAGTAAAACCTTTATACTTTTATAAGCTTATGTGTCGTGTATTTTCTTTTAAGAGGGAACCAGGGGAAATATGTGCCAGGATCTGCCTTATTCTAGAAGTTCATAGGAACTTAAACGCCACGCTTTGCTGCGCTTTATTGGGGATGAGAAACTCTGCTAGTTTGGAGCTTGTTAGCACAAGCTGGGATAGGAAATATTAATCAATATTCCCTCATCCACATTCCCTCTCATCTCCCACAGCGGTGGGGGCCAGCAAGTCACCCCTCTGTTGCTGGGCGGGATCGTATGGATGGCCACTGTGGTGATTGGGCTCTGGGTGTCGTTGGGGAGATTTACATGTTGCAATTTGTTGATGGACAGCCCAGAGCCTATATATTGCAAAGCACGTGGTTTAGGAGCCCTCTTGGCTGCGTGCATCGGATCTCCCGCCCTCCCTCCCTGTTTTTAGGCCTCTGCGTTGACCTTGCTATGCCTGTCATGGGGTCGTCTGCTTTTGGAGCAGGGGCCTGGTAGGAATTTTTCCATTTGGCTGATTGGCTGGTGCCATCTGGTTTTCGCCTACTGCGTAGCAATTAGTCACAACTTGTAAGGTTGGCGGTTAGGCATTGGCTTTAAATTGGTTGTTGGAGGGGCAGTGTTGACTGTGGTTGCCCCTCCAAGGCTAGAAGGGGCGGAGTTGGCTGTGGCTGCCCCTTCTAAGCTGCTGCTGTGCGGGGAATTCCGTTAAAGGAATCCAGGGGCTCGTCATGCTTGTCCGTATCCCCCGGTAGGGGGCCAGGGCCCACGCAAGAGCCCCTGGGAGCATTAGGGGAGAAGGGCGCACATTCTCTCCCCAAAGTGTTTTCCCCTTTACTGACTCCATAGGCGGATGGATGTCAGTTCTGTCCCCAGCGGGACAGATAGTCTTAAGCAATGCCTAAGCAACCACTCACATATTTTGTATTTTAATAAAGTTGTGGCCAAAATCATGCCAAAAACCTTAAACAAAAATTCTTGTGTGAAGTGTATATCATTTGAGGGTTGGTCTGGGGGCCTCGACATGCAAGAGTTCTTCTTCACATCCTGCTTTATGGAAGGGGTGAAACGGCTCCTTTTTTGCTACTACGGGTCTTTGCTTGCAATCAACACCGTGCTCCTCTGATCGTTCCATCAGCACAACTATATCAGCTTACCAGATGGAATGACCCCCCCTCCCCTCTCCCCATGTGCTTTTTCTGGGGGTTCTCCCAACCCTTTAAAAGCCCATTTCATGGGCTGTGGGGGTACACAGGGGAAGGAGAGTGGGGGGAGCCCATTGCGCAAGCAGAAGCCCATGTGCTGGCAGGGTTCAGTGGGTGAATCCTGTCCATAGCTGTCAACTTTCGGATTTGAAAATAAGGGATTTTTCCAAACTTTCGGATTTGAAAATAAGGGATGCCGCGAGGGCGGTGCAATGGCACCAAGTAGCCTCGCCACCCTGTGCTCCAGAGGCTGCGGGCGAGCGGGTGAGCGAAAGAGCGAGCGCGTAGACGGCAGGCAGGCTGTCTGTCTGGTTGGGCGTGAGGGTCTGGCTGCACAAGGCATGCAAGCTCCGCCCCCAGTCGGTCTCAGACTCCTTATTGGCAGCCGAGCAACGCAGCTGAGGAGCCTCCCTGGCCGGCAGGGAGGGAGAGGAGCTGCTTCCTTTGAAATCCGGGAAATTTAAGGGATATCAACAATCCGGGATAGCAGTGGGAAACGGCATTGGAATAAGGGAGTTTCCCGCAAAAAAAAGGGAGGGTTGACAGCTATGATCCCGTCCAGTATATTTATAGCTGCATCAGACTTGAATGTTGAATGTATTGCATCTGGATGGAAACTTCCCACACTTGTTTAATGCTTTTAGTCCCAGAGTTTGAAGCCTTTTTTCTGTTGAGGGCCACGTTCTGTCCAAGGTAACCTGCCAGGGGCCACACGCTGGCAGTGGGCAAGGTTGAAGCCATTGGTAGGTATGGTTGGAGCAAAAAAGAATGTACCGGTAGTTCCTACTTTCTCTCTCTCACTCTCTCTCTCCCCCCCCCATCTCCTTCTTTCCCTCTTCCTCTCCTTACCTTTTCTCTCTTTCTGTCTTTCTGCCACTTGTCTCTTTCTCCCACTGATCCCCTTTATCTCTCCACTCCTTTCAATGGTTAGCAGCCTGCTGGGGAATGAACAGGTAGCTCTTGCCTGAGATCTGAACTGAAGCTTCCAGTGGTCTTCTTTTCCCTCTCTTCCTTTCTTTAAAAATAAATAAATTATGCATTTCCCACAAATTTTATACAAACACTATACATTGTCCATCACATATCACTTCCATTAGGACTTCCCAGTCCATCTCTCCATGGCATTTTATCCAAACCTTATTTCTGCTACATATCCTGTTATTCCACCCAATCTTATCTCACGTGTTTCCTTTGTTTAATATTAACTGCTGCTCAGATTGGTTATACCCCTACTGGCTGGTTAAATGGAGTGTTATATCTCCTGTTATATCTCCGAAAGACTTGCACCCTTCTTTTATCTGTGTCTCAACTTTATTTCTTATTTTCACGGTCATAATCGCTAATTCTGTCAATTTTATCAATTTATTCTGCCGTATTTCTTTCGTTCCATGATCACTGCAGATGGTGACAGCAGTCACGAAATTAGAAGACGCCTGCTTCTTGGGAGAAAAGCAATGACAAACCTAGACAGCATCTTAAAAAGCAAAGACATCACCTTGCCAACAAAGGTCCGTATAGTTAAAGCTATGGTTTTCCCAGTAGTAATGTACGGAAGTGAGAGCTGGACCATCAAGAAGGCTGATCACCGAAGAATTGATGCGTTTGAATTATGGTGCTGGAGGAGACTCTTGAGAGTCCCATGGACTGCAAGAAGATCAAACCTATCCATTCTTAAAGAAATCAACCCTGAGTGCTCATTAGAAGGACAGATCCTGAAGTTGAGGCTCCAGTACTTTGGCCACCTCATGAGAAGAGAAGACTCCCTAGAAAAGACCCTGATGTTGGGAAGGATTGAGGGCACAAGGAGAAGGGGACGACAGAAGATGAGATGGTTGGACAGTGTTCTCGAAGCTACTAACATGAGTTTGGCCAAACTGCGAGAGGCAGTGGAGGATAGGCGTGCCTGGCGTGCTCTGGTCCATGGGGTCACGAAGAGTCGGACACGACTGAACGACTGAACAACAACAACAATTTCTTTCGTTGGTATTTCTTTTTCTTTCCATTTTTTTCACATAAACTATTCTAGCCGCAGCGGTTGTGTGTAAGAAGAGGTTGAATGTCTTCTTTGGGATATCATCGCTTATTATCCCTAGTACGAAGGCCTAGGGATTTACGAAATGTAAATTTAAAGATCTTTTTAAAATTCTATATGAATCTTTCCCCAGTACTTTCTAGCATACTTGCACAACCACCACATATGCATCAGAGTTCCTTCTGCCTCTTGACACTTCCAACATAACTTGGAACTTTTTTTTTTGTACATTTTTACCAGTTTGCTGGATGTCAAGGACCACCTGCACACAATCTTTTCTATGTTTTCCTTGATAAAATAACAGGCTGAGAAATTCATGGTTTCCCCCCATAATTTTCCCCAGGCAGATATCAATTGCCCATTTAGTCATTGTTGCCTTTACCATCTTGTCTTGGGTTTCCCACTCCAATAACAGTTTATATATTTCAGAGATTCGTTTATCATCATTTCCTATTACAATTTATTTGAATTCTGAGCCAAGTTCCCCAAACCCATTTTCTGTATCTTTTTTAAATAGCTCGTTCAATGGAAGTACTGGAACCAATCCGTAGTATAATCTTGTACTTCTTCTTTCTCCCCCCCCCCAATTCACTCTTTCTTCTTTAAACTCTATGAGTTCTTTATAAGTAGCCCACCTTTTATCCACGTTTATCCTTTCCACTGATACCACCTCAGTAGGGGATAACCATCTTGGGGTTTTCCTTTCTAAGAGGTCCTTATGTCTCAGCCAGGCAGTGTACAGGATCCTTCTTACTACATGATTTTGGAAACCTTTATGTACCCTTGTTTTGTCATAATACAGATATTATGCATGCCATCCATAACGTAAGTCAAAACCCTCTTTTCCCTCATTCCATTGCTCCATCCATTTTGCCCCTTTCTAAAATCAGCCACCCCATCAGAGGCCTTCTCTGCACACCTCCTGTCACTACCATTTGCCCTTTCCCACAGAGCACCCTCCTCCTACATGAAAGTGTGAAGGTCCATAGGCATCCTGAGGGCACCCCAGCATTAGTCCAAAGCAGGCGAAACAAAAAGCAATACTTGCGAGGTATTAGTAAGAGAAGTAGGAGGACCTCTCAAACCGACGCTATCCAATTTTGAACTCATATCCAAGAGCAGGGGTGCCGGCATGAATAAAATATTGTGGGGGCCCAGGTAAGCCCTGCCCCACATAATCAGTGACATGAGACAGTGCACACACACCATTTGAATGGGAATGCCCATCAACTTTGTGGGGGCCCGTCCCCCTCAAAGATTTTATTGTGGGGGCCAAAGCCCCCACAGTCCCTAGGAATTGGCTCCTATGTCCAGGAGTACCATGAAGAAGCCACAGATTTTCATATTCCCCTCGCAATCCTATACTCTCACGGCAAGCCCCGTTGAACTTAATGGGACTTCAGTATAGCCTTGAAGTCCCCGTCAAAAATGGGAACTGAGAATACATTTGAAAGGCTTGACATTCTCTGAGATGAAGCGTGGAGGTGGAACAACTCTTTCTGCCCCTGTTGTCGTTTGTCTATATATAGAGTTGTGCCCATGAAATGACTTGGCAAAGGTCGCCGTGCCATACCTCCATATGAAATGCAATGTTTTCCAACTGATATTCCCGTTTCAAGTCAGGCATGTAAGCATGATGTGTCTGTGCTCTGCAGTGGAGCAGGAAACAAGGTGTCTGTCTCTGCTGCAAGGAAACATAGCTAAAGCCCAAACCCTTAGCATACGCAGATTTAGAACGGGGGGTGGGGGGCACGGATGGAGGAAGGGGAGAGAGAGGGGCGTTCTTTTGTGGAACAAACCCAGGCTGAAAAACAACAACATTGGCGTCACCCAAAGTTTGGCTCATGCTAAAAATATAGCACATTTATTAAAAATATATATTTATAAACATCGGCTTGAACAGACACAGATGTCAAGCAACCGAGAGAGAAAAGGAACGTCAGGTAATCTTACTTTGCTCAAGGTTTTACCCTTTGGTAGCTCAGGCAGCTCAGCGGAGTAGCTGGTTCCCCTCCCCCCCCCAACCTTGTGATTGCACCATATGTTCATTTTAAGTTAAAAACTGGAAAAACAAAGAGCGAGAGAAAGTAAAGCTTGCTAGCTTCGATGTAAATCAAAGAAAGAAGAGAAGACGCAGACTAATGGGCATGGAACTTAACTTGGCACAGATATGCTATATATTTGTCACTGTTTATAATAGTGTCCAGTCTTTGGCTGTATTGAAAAGTTTTATCCATAGTGGGGGGTTTCCCTTGACCCTCCCGTTCAAAGCTGATACTTACAGATTTGCACTCATTTCTCTAGAACAGAGAGAGAGAGAGAGAGAGAGAGAGAGAGAGAGAGAGAGAGAGATGCGAGTTTTGCTTGTAACTGTGTGAAAAAAGTCTTGTTCAATTAATTGTGCTTCAACCTCCAATGCCCTCAGGCAGAGCTTTTATGACGTCTTAATATACTACAGAGTCAATTCTCATTAAGCCGTGTGTCAATAGACGGCCACGTTTGCCATCACCTCTTGTCAGCTGTCTCCCCCGTTTTGCGTCTGCGGCTCACAATGTCGTGTAGATGTACACAAAAATGATCACGACGAGGTTCAGGATTGTCCCGATAATGCCCAGCATTGCCAGGATGGACTCCTCTTTGCTCTCCTTTTCCTGTTTGTCTTTTTCTTCTTCATTTCCACTAGTGATTACCATCTTGGTAGCCAGTTTCTTAATCCTTCTCCTCAGGCTAACCTACAATGTAAAAAGAGAGAGAAGGAGAGAGCAAAGCAGAGAGTCAGAATACAATTGCTCTATTTATGAATTGGTGAATGGGCAAATTCTGTCAGTGTCAGTTCCTCCTTTTCCCAGTCTTCAGTTCTCCACATTTGCACGTCAGCTTGCAATTTTTAAAATTAAAACTAAAAAGGCCTCGTGAAAATGCTCCAGTACCTGAGGGCAATATTTACCACACTTCTCTATGCAGTTTTGCATGATAGGCACGTTTTTGCAAAGCGACGTCCCCAAATCTAATGCATTTTCGTCTGTTGTTTTCATTAATAAATGCATTTTGTGCATACTTTACACCAGCATATTCATTTTTGTATATATTTATAGGCTGGGGACCTGCATTGCATTATTTTGGAGAATGGTGAATTCTGAAATAGGGCTGTGTTTTGGTTTGCATATTGTCTTGAAAAGTGCAAATTAGGTAACTTCACTTTTAAATGAGAACTGAATTGAATTCCCACCCTCCCATCCCTTTGTTTGTGTTAAATACGTATTCTGTAGTTGACCTCCTTTGTAATGTTTTATTTTGAAATCTTTAAGATAATATTTTAGTTTTCTGTTAATTTTCTGTTAATTATGTTGCTTTGACTATATACTCTATATTTGATTTTCTTCAGAAATGTTTGATTCTGGATTGTTTTATTGATGTTTTAATATGTTGCTCTGCCCTGGCGTGCTCTGGTCCATGGGGTCACGAAGAGTCAGACACGACTGAACGACTAAACAACAAAACCGCTTTGAGATTTTTCTTTAAAATATAAAGCGGTGTAGAAATTAAATAAATAAATAAATAATAATCCCTATAATAATGAGCATCTCTTATACTGATAATAGTCAACCATTCATTCTGCAAGCCAGCTAGATGTTATTTTATTTTATTTTATTTACAAGATTTCTTTCCCACCCTTTACTGTAAGGTCCACGGTGGGTTACAACAATATAATTTTAGTTAGTTAGTTAGTTCACAGCATTTATGCACTGCTTAATTCTAATAAAATCTCAAAGCATGTTTACACAAAGAAAACAATAAAATGATCAGTTAAAAACCAGTATTTATTTTTTATATTTTTAATTTTATTTCTTTGAATATTTATTAAATTTTATAACAATTAATGATACAAATCTCATTCATCATGTTATTTACAATTATTCTCCCTCCCCTCCTCTCGACTTCCCTCAACTCCCCCTCTGCTGAGTTATTTACTTTTATCTATCGTATCCTGCTTTACCTACACAAAAATAAAACCCCTTATCATTTCTCTGAAATATCTGTTACTCAAATGAAATTGTGAAAGTTTATTCAAATCCTGCCAGTGAATCCAGTCCATTCTGTTGTTTCTGCAAATAAATTGTAAATGGTTTCCAGACTCTTTTGAAGTCCTTTTTGTCCTTCTCTCGTAGATTGTCTGTTAGCTTAGCCAATTCTGCATAGTTCATCAGCTTTTCTTGCCATTGTTTCTTTGATGGTATTTCTTCAGTCTTCCTGCCGCTGTTGTAGCATGCATAAATAATGTCCATTTTTCTTTTGGTAGCTCTTGATTTGAGATACCTAACAAAAGGGCTTCAGGTTGTTTGACAAAATTTGTTTTAAACGTTTTTTAAACCAGTACTTAAAAACATTCAATGATAATAATTAAAACCAACAATAAGTTAAAACCAGATTAAAACACATGTCAAGGTACTACATGTCTGGATAGGCTTGCTTAAACAAAATGGTTTTTAGCAGGTAACAAAAATAGCACAGGCAACTCTCAACTAACAATGGGGTTATGTTCTGGTGATAGTATATACAGTAAAGGCAATATCAAGTCTAGTCAAAACACCTTGGGTTCAATGGTAGGTGGGATGGTGTTTTTCCTGAATGCCTGCCCATTTTCTGCCCCCTTTTAAATATTTAACAAAAAGTTTTGCGAAGCATATAAAGATGAATGTGCGCAGGTTAAATGTGTGCAAGTTGCCAGTTACCTGTGTGGTGAAGGCACCTGCCTGATGTCACAGGAGCATGCCAGTTAGCAATCACACAGTTCAAAGTTGGAGTTAACTCTTTATTAACATGATCTCCACAGACTTGGCTATCAGGCCTAATGAGCACAGCGGCTTATTCCCAGTGGTCTCACTCCATGACAATCAGTTGCCAAGACCGAAAGTCTCTGCTTCCTCACAACCATTTAAGTCCCCTCCTCTCCATGACTTTTTCCAAGCAATCAGAGACTGCGTCTACATGCAGTCAACCTCTGCTCTTTCCTGCCTCTTCTGGTTCTGGGAGACAAGTGGGGAGGGGGGGTTGTTGTAGCAGGAGGGGGAGACCCCCAGGACCATAGCTGTCAACGCTCCCTTTTTTTGCGGGAAACTCCCTTATTTCAATGCCGTTTCCCGCTGCTATCCCAGATTGTTGATATCCCTTAAATTTACCGGAGCTCCTCTCCCTCCCTGCCGGTCAGGGAGGCTCCTCAGCTGCGTTGCTCAGCTGCCAATAAGGAGTCTGAGACCGACTGGGGGCGGAGCTTGCATGCCTTGTGCAGCCAGACCCTCACGCCCAACCAGACAGACAGCCTGCCCGTCTACGCGCTCGCTCTTTCGCTCACCCGTTCACGCGCAGCCTCTGGAGCGCAGGGTGGCGAGGCTACTTGGTGCCATTGCACCGCCCTTGCGGCATCCCTTATTTTCAAATCCGAAAGTTCAAAAAAATCCCTTATTTTCAAATCCGAAAGTTGACAGCTATGCCCAGGACTCTTCACCAGTCGGACTCATCTCTGCTTCTTGACCTGCCTCCCCCCCCCCACTTTCCTGCTTCTGCTTATGCCTCTGATTCTAGACTTCTCTGTGCCACACACTCTCCCAGCTGACTAAGCCAGGGGTCAGCAACCTTTTTCAGCTGTGGGCCGGTCCACCGTCCCTCAGACCATGTGGTGGGCCAGACTATATTTGGGGGGGGGGGATGAATGAATTCCTATGCCCCACAAATAACCCAGAGATGCATTTTAAATAAAAGGACACATTCTACTCATGTAAAAACAGGGTGATTCCCGGACCGTCCGTGGGCCGGATTGAGAAGGCGATTGGGCCGCATCTGGCCCCCGGGCCTTAGGTTGCCTACCCCTGGACTAAGCCTTGTCACCTCTTCCAACACTTCCTCCCCCTCCCAGTCTTCTCCCTCATCTCCCTGTGGCCACTCATCTCCCACCACCAATCCCTGGGCCCCGAGTCTTCTTCTCTTGGGGGGTTCCTTGGGGGTTCCCCCAGCTGATGCCTCCCACAGCTCCTCTGCATCCAACCAGTCCCTATATGGGGTAAGATGAACTTGCAGGCAAACTGATCCCAAGCTGTTAATATACTTGAACTGTCACACCTTGAACTTGGCCCAATAGCAACCGGGCAACCAGTGCAGGTCTCTGAGAACAGGTGTTATATGCAGACAGGGTCTCACTCTTGTCAGCAACTGTGCACAAAAGCACACAGTGAAAACAAAATAGAGAAAAATGCATTATGCTTGGGTATAGAAGCATAGATTTGTAGAGTCATCTAGTCCAACCCCCACAATGCAAGAATCACAGCTAGAGAATCCCTGGCAGATCATATCTCTGTTTAAAAACGTCCAGTAAATTACTTGCAAAATTACATATATTAGGCAACATTGCATAGAAGGAAAAATGTGCATGGAAATGTTTTGGGTTTTTTTTTTTAATGTGAGGACTTTTTATGTTTGTTAAAATTGCAAGCTGGTGTGAAAATAGGGAGAGTTGAATTTAAGATGAGGAAAGCGAGAAACTGAAATTGACTGATTTGTCTATTCCTAAAAGGAACAGGAAGGCTAGTTTTCGACTGCATAGGGTTGCCAAAACACACACACACACACACACACACACACACACACCCCAAACAAAAATGGCCTGGCTATGGGGTTTTCGCGTGTGATGCTGCAGATGAATAGAAAGCTTTTGCTTGTTTATTTATTAAATATGCATCCCACCTTTCCACGTTTGAGCTCAAGGTGGTGTACATGGTCCCCCCCTCCTTATTTTATCTTCACAGCAGCCCCATTAGGTAAGTGGGGCTGAGAGTTAGTGACTGACCCAGAGTCACCCAATGAGCTTCTTTGCCAGTGTTAGAAACTGAGATATGAAAGCTAAGAGCTAAGTGGCACCTTAAACCTAGATAATGGGCGCAACAACGGAATGTCTAGGTGCACTTTTTAATATAACAAGAATACACAGCTGAAAATGTATGAACGGCAGCTAAAATATTATGTTCATTTTCACATGGTCTAGTGCTTCCCCTGCCCTAGCCCCCTAATATTCTTAAGAGGGTCTCTTCTCCAGTCTTCAGAGAGTAGCTGGAAGTGGGGAGGCAGAAAAAGGTCCTCGTTTCCTTGCACTGAAATCTTAGGCGCAGTGCTGTGCCCAGAGCTCAAAAACTGCTCAAGCTAGTGAAATTCCCTGTTGCAAAATGCGCCTAGAACAATGGGAGTTTCAAATGCTGTGCATGGCTGAATGGAGATTCGAACCCTGGTCTCTCAGGTTCTAGTCTAACACTCTAATGACTATACCTAATTGCCTCTTTTGATTTATTCTTAAACAAATAAAGAAACCTTGTCAGGCTTCACTTTGATATGACGAAAACCACCCCAACCCTCTTTTAGGCTGCACACCCAGACCATCTCTGGGCTCTGTAACCTGGAGCCAAAAGGGTTCATTTATTAGCCTTTCCCAGGTTCTCAGAAGTTCTGATTTCAAGATCTGACACTCCGCAGCAGCACAGGTGAGGGCATAACAGAACAGGCTTGGCCAAATATCATTTCTGTTAATATAATTGGGGGGGGGGCGGAGAGAGAGAGAGAGACAATCCCAGGAGGTAAACAAGAGTCCCCCGCCTTTTTTTCTATATTTTCCCTGCACAGAAAGAAAACTACAATGACTTTCTTATAAATAATGCAGAATAAAACCGGAGATGGAACAGTTTTTCTCTTTGGTTTTGTTTTTCCTCCTCCTTAATATAAAATGAAACATTTGCAACACGGACAGCTGCTGCTGGTGGGATATGGCGGTGGGCAGTCCCACTTTCTGAAGCTGCAAGCTCTTTAGGACAGTGAAAAACACACACACCCCAACACACACACACACACACCCCAAAACACACACACACACACACACACACACACACCATGACTGATATTTGGTCTCTGAAAAGCAATCACATTATGCCAAGCTACATCCACAACTCAGAAGGCTCCATATCCACTGGCGGAGGAAGAGGAGTGCAGGGAGAGTGCAGCGCCCCCAGCAGCGTGATCCCGGCAGGGTGCCATTGCGGCTGCCCCCCCCCCGCCCATGCTGGGCGCCACACCCCCAGGACATACACCAGCCCCGCCTACGCCTGCTCTCACAGAAGTGATTTAGAATCATAGAGTTGGAAGAGACCACAAGAGCCATCCAGTCCAACCCCCTGCCAAGCAGGAACACCATCAAAGCATTCCTGACAGGTGGCTGTCAAGCCTCTGCTTAAAGACCTCCAAAGAAGGAAGTGTGGCATGTCTATCATTATACTGTAAGTTAAATATATAGTGGATTGTTAATAAGTGCCTGGCTTTAGGTCCTGCACAGCTGAGACATGCCCAAGCCCTTTTGCTAAATTTTCACACTGTGCACATACCATTTGGGGACAGGATTCCTTAGCCCCCAACCACACTTACTGCATAGCAGTATTTGCAGCAAGTAATGTGTAGGGAGTACCTGATCTCAAACGAGCCCACCACGGGAAAGATACATCCTGGTCGCTATGAAAAAAGGAAGAGCAAATAATGGATATTCCAAGGGCTATTAGAAAATAAGAGAGAAGCAGGAAATGTACCCTAAAGAGAAGGGGGAAACAGCTCTTTAGGATCCCAGGGATTCTTATTGCCTGATTTCCAAACAACTAACTTATGTGGCAAGGCGTCCCCCCTGCCCTTTAGACCTCCCCATACCAAAGGCATGACAACTATTATTTTGTGTAAAATCAGACCACATCTTTATTGACTACAGATGTAGAACCCATGACTTCTGGCCGGCCTGCTTACATTGGGGTCAACCGGAAGTGGGGAAGTCCCTCACCTACATCAAGGAGTAACTCCCCCACTGGATTGCACATGTGGAGTGTTGTGGCCCCCCAACCTCACCTGGAGATCCAGACAGAAGCATCTCCCCTGGATCCCTTTAATGGGATATCTCATTTTTGGAGGGACTAGGCGGAGACTACAACCTCTCCTCCGTCCAACACTATGCCTACACAATGCCTAAACCACCACTTGAGCAAATGCTAACTGCCAAACCACTCACACCTGAAGCCAAAACCTTCAGCCTTCAGCAGGTGGTAAAGAAGAAGAAGAAGAAGAAGAAGAAGAAGAAGAAGAGGAGGAGGAGGAGGAGGAGGAGGAGGAGGAGGAGGAGGAGGAGGAGGAGTTTGGATTTGATATCCAGCTTTATCACTGCCCGAAGGAGTCTCAAAGCGGCTAACATTATCCTTTCCCTTCCTCCCCCACAACAAACACTCTGTGAGGTGAGTGGGGCTGAGAGACTTCAAAGAAGTGTGACTAGCCCATAATCACCCAGCAGCTGCATGTGGAGGAGCGGAGACGCGAACCCGGTTCACCAGATTACGAATCTGCCACTCTTAACCACTACACCACACTGGGAGCAACCAGGATGGGCTCATTTTGCAGAAATCACTGAGAAGGGTGATTTTGCTTCATAACTTTCTTTCTAGGATGACTAGAGACTAAAAAAAAAACAACCTCAGAGTTTGGAGCTCCCGCTCAGGTGTGCCAATGAAGGACTTCCTCTGTGGCATCGTGCCCACAGATGCCACGTTGGTGTCCCCTATCACATATCACGGGCCCATTTCCTTTTTTCCAGTGTGGCTGGTCAGGGCCTGAGGCACATTTATTTTGTTTCCTTGTCAGTATTGAGGGAGTCAACCACCAGCTTGCTTTTAGGAAAGTTTCCCAACTGCAAACTTCGAACAACCTCTGCGCTTCAGAAGAAGAGAGCGGCAGCACGTTTAAAAGAAATGATAAATAACAAAGGAATATTCCGCTCTTTTTGACTCATTCATACGGCTCAAGCCTACGCATTCCCCAGAATCTTCTCTTCCCTACTTGGCAACTTGATCACTGCCGGTGCCTCTCTTCTTCCGGAGATAAGGGGGACTCGGCACTCCAACAGTGTAGCAACTCACACACCTCTTTACCCCTTCCTTCCGGGGGTTACTTCAGTTTGCCAATCAAAGCAGGTTTCTGTTGTATATCTCTCATCTGCAGAGGGATGAAACTATCCTCCCAAAATTAATGCTCCCTTATCTCTTAATGTGTCATCACAATTAATAGCCTGGGGATAGAAAACATGCTGAAATTTCTGAACAATTTGCCTGGGAGATCTGCGATTGTGTATGAAAGCATACAGACCTGGGGGCTGATAGTCAAGCTAGACTGAATAGAGGTGGGACAGATCCTCATTTTTTGGTCTTTTTTCATGCTCCGTTCAAATAAAGGGAAAGCTGCTCTTGATTTACACCACCGGCAGATGTGGCCTTTGGGGAATGGTTACAAAAAGAAGAGGCCTGACTTGTTTTGCAAATCATCAGATAATGCTTGCCAGCATAATGTTGAGCCTGGTCCAACATGGTGTCAAGCAAGTTTCTGCGATGCGATAATTAATTACTTCTGGTGCTGCGGAAGCTGTGAGGGTTGAAGCTGTTCAGTTCTCCACGGGATAAGCTTTCCTTGTGCATCTCTCTGGAGCATCTTAATAAATTATTGCTTTTAATCTCAAACCACATCATTCCCACAACTTTTTCAAGTGCAAGCCAAGGTGCCAGCAACATTCAGAGCCTGTCTCAAAGAAGCTGAAGCATTTCCTCTCAGATTTGTTTTGGGGGAATGCATTTCCAGGGGGTGCCCAAATGTAGCATAGCATGTGCTGTTGTTGGTCTCACTCAAGAGCTACTCTCTGTTTGCAGGGTTGCCAAGTTTTAAACCAGCCACCGTGGCACTGCCTTTAACAGCAACAATGCTGTGTTTCCATGCTGATTTCATCCATACATGATACTGAAATTAGAAGCACAAGAGCATGCCAGACCCCTTTTCTGGTCATTTGGCAGCCTTATTCCTCTGGTGCTTGTTATTGACTAAGGTAGACTAACGATTTCTCTTGGACCAGGGGGTACAAGTTTGTAAGTTTGCTGGGTTCATTCTGTGGCACGACTCCGGTGCTGATGTAACAGCTGTGCAACAAGCAGAGATTCAACTCTTCTCCTGCTCTAGCTCAGTTGATGCCAATACACATACTGACACCAGCAATAGCAGTGCAAGCTCAACAACGGCTAGTTCTGACACAGATGACACAAGTCATTGAAAAAGGAGCTCATGCTGTTCACAGGCCATCAGATACAGATGATGATGATGTGCTAGGATCTTTAGAGCCATTGTTCACTATTGGCAAGAGTTCTCCCAAAAGTCCTGACCGGGAGACACCCACCAAAGAAGATCTGCATCTCATGCGCAGATCTGTGAGAGTTACAAGGGGTCAGCCACCCAAAAGGTACTCTCGTGAGTTTGCAATCTCAGCCACTGCCGATGTAGCTGTAGTTCGCACTCAAAGCCAAGTTTCAGGCAAACAGGCGCAATTCACAGGAGTGAACGGGCCACAGCAACAGGTTGAAATGTTCAACACTGTTCCAGCCAACACAAATAGAGCAAATGCTCTAATCCCCTGGAGGAATGGTAATCAAAGGCTCTGCAAGTTTTCGCAGAGCAGCCCCAGTGGCTGATTTCCTTCCACGCATTGGATCCATGGTTCTTCCCATCTAGCCTTTACAAAATACCCCCCCTCCCCTAGAACAGCCTAGATCATCCTTCCCCAACTCTGACCATTGGTCATGTTGATTGTGATGGATGAGAATACCACAAAACCTGGAATGTCATCGTTTTCCCATCTCTGGTTTAAAAGATAAACCCATCAAAAGTGCCAAGTGATGCTATGGGTAAATGCGTCTGGCCATTAAGCAGAAGGTTGGTGGTTTGAGCCCACCAAGGGCGGTCTGTGGGCAGGATTCCTGCATTGCAGGGGGTTGGACTAGATGAATCTTGGGGGTCCTTCCAACTCTACGATTCTATGACTTCTAACAGGATTTGTGGGAAGGGGCTCTTAGATAAGACACAGGTCTGGGATGATAGGAGTTGCAGTTTAAAACATCTGGAGAGGACCAGGTTATGGAAGGAGGCAGTCCAAATCCACTAAACAGCAAAAGAGCCATTTGGGTGGAAAGAAAGGATGGAATTAACAACAACAACAACAACTGTAATAGGGTCAATTGAAATCTGGCTACAAAATGTTGCTTTAGAGAAATGTAAGGCAGTCAAATGGGCCAAGGGAGAGACATTCTGTGGCAGCATAAAAGTTGCAAAGCCTTCGTCATATCCTTCAGCACACAGTTGGGAGGGAATTGCTGTGGCCAGGAAGTATGATGAGAATAGAAGCTACTTGAGGACATGCGGGAGAGTTGGCTGCAAAATAAAGAATTTCCCCAGAGTCAGAAAGGATCTCAGATCTCATAATGGTGAACATCTCCATGCCAGGAAATAAACCTTTTTTGGTCTCCTGAAGTTCAGCAGCACCTCTAACCCACATAGGTAAAAAAGAAAAAAGTAAAAAAGTAAAGGACTCCTGGACAGTTAAGTCCAGTCAAAGGCAACTATGGCTTTGTGGCATTCATCTCACTTCAGGCCAAGGGAGCCAGCATTTGTCCACAGACAGCTTTCCAGGTCATGTGGTCAATATGACTAAACTGCTTCTGGCACAATGGAACACTCTGACAGGAACCAGAGCACACGGAAACAGCATTTACCTTCCCACCGCAGCGGTACCTATTTATCTACTTGCACTGGCGTGCTTTCAAACTGCAAGGTTGGCAGGAGCTTCAGGTGTCTTCAAAAGGTTGTATACAGTGGAACCTCAGTTGACGAACGCTTCGGAAGCCGAACAATTCAGAACCTGAACGCCGACAACCTGGAAGTGAATGCTTCCATTTTCGAACGCACCTAGGAAGTCAAACAGCTTCTCAGTCATGTTTCTCTGTTTTTTAAAAGGAATTTGCTGACTGGCAATTGCACTTCGGTTGTTGAATGTTTTGGAAGTCGAACGGTCTTCCAGAACAGATTATGTTCGACAACTGAGGTTCTACTGTAGTTACTTATCTCCTTGGCTCTGGGGGTCGCATGACTCCATACCATAGCCTCAACATTTCTCCAATGAAAATAGGGACATCCTAAGGAAAAGCGGGACATTCCGGGATCAAATCAGAAACTGGGATGGCTTCTGTAAATCTGGGACTGTCCCTGAAAAAATAGGGACACTTGGAGCGTCTGTCAAAGTGGTATGATAGTGCTTTCAGTGTGTGGTGTGCTTCTGACATTCAGAAGATACCTCAAGTCAGCCCTATTTAGGGAAGTTTTTAACCTGTGATTTTAATGTATTTTTATATTTGTTGGAGGCCGCCCAGAGTGGAGTGGGGAGACCCGGCCAGATGGGCGGGGTACAAATAAAAGAATTATTATTATTATTACCGGTATTATTATTATTATTATTATTATTATTATTATTATTATTATTATGGCCTGTGCGCTGCTTCCTAGTAAAAGAGTTGTGAAATAATTTACAACTGGGGGTGGGGGTGGGGAAATGCAATAAGAAAATCACATAGACCCATTACAAACAGATTTAACAATATAGCAGTATCATTGGTGCTCCCCCAAAGGCCTGTGAAAACAAAAACACCTGTGCCTGGTATCAAAGCAATGAGAAGGCTGGTGCCAGATGGACCTAGCCAGGGGGAGCATTGCATAAATGGGGGCTACCACAAAGAAGTCAATGCATGCTATAAGCTGCTGTAGACTCCCATTCGTGGAATGCTGAGAGCTTGTGACACACCACCCATCACCACAATTTTTGCAAGTCTAAGACAAGGAACAAAAGTGATCAACGCCATAATGGTCAAAAGCTGCGGAGCTTGATCCAGAGTCAGATTTAGAATTTATTTCTCTTTTCTGCAGATACTGAATTTGGATCCTGCCAGCATGGCCCAACGCTCATGGCAGCTAACGATAAAATAAAATTAACATGCAGCAATAATGCACTCTAAAGATAATGCACTCCAAGCCAAAGCTCATCTGAACTCTGTGGTGCTGTTCAATGCACGTCTTGACACCCCACGACAGTATGCAAAATCCACACCACTGCGGAGTGGCGAACCTTTGAGATTTTGATCACAATGAGCATTTAACGCATTTCCTGATTTTCAACAGGGCCCTGCAGCAGCTGCATCTGAAGGCTTCAGCAGGCGGCTTTGTTTATCTCCATGCTCTAGAAACCTCTGCCTGGTGATTTCTGCAGATCAAGCTTCCGTTAAAAGATATGGGAACAGGCCAGGCTGGATTTGCTCCCTGCTCAATTATTTCATGCAGTTCTTTAATAAATGTGTACCCTCCCTTTCAGGGTAGAAAACCCTCCCTAGGTGGCTAAGAAAGGTTCAGGGAAACAGAGGCGCAACATTAAAGGCACCGCAATCAAAATTAAAAACCAAACCACTTCTTTGTCTGTGTATCCTGCCTTTTCCCACAAAGAAGCCCCAAGAAACCTGTACAAAACTCAGACGACCGTATTGCTGTTCTGCTCCATCTCTCAGAATGCTAGAACATCGGTAATCCAAGGAAATTGTCAGTAGATTCAGGATAGACAAAAGAAAGCACTTCTTCATGCAATGCAGTACAGTGAGCCCACCACTTAACGTGTGACTTGCATATGTCAATGCAACCTTAGGGGCATGGCCAAAAAGCAAGCAAGCAAGCGAATGAATGAATGAATGAATGGAGAGTGTGGGAAAGCTGCTGCACCTCCCAGGGTCCTTGTGTGACCTTCTCAATGTGGATTTGCATGAGAGGGTGTTGGATAGCCACACCCACTTTTGGGCATAGGGTTGACCAGGACTGAATGCAGCTTTCAGGCTAGAGAAGGTTAGCTTACCTACTGTACACTGTGAGGATTAGACAGTTTATGTAAACCTATGTTCAGATATGGACTCTCCCTCCTTTCCTTTACCTGCCTTGTGCACCACAACTAACTAAATGATAGACCAGGCATCCCCAAACTTCGGCCCTCCAGATGTTTTGGACTGCAATTCCCATAATCCCTGACCACTGGTCCTGTTAGCTAGGGATCATGGGAGTTGTAGGCCAAAACATCTGGAGGGCCGCAGTTTGGGGATGCCTGTGATAGACCTTTCACAAGGGTTGGGGTTGGATGATCACATATGTGTTCTGTTGTTCCTCAGGTCGGCACCCGTGGGGTGAAATCCCCTGCTGCTGTTCCACTTGCAACAAAGGTAAAATTGCAAGCTAAGGTAAGGGGAGGCGATATTCTCTCATGTCCTCTTCCCACCCTATGTGCCTGCACTGATGGAGAGACCCTCCAAAACAGCACAAAGAGTGGCATAGGGGGTGCTGCAGGGGGAAGGGATGCCTCCACTGGGTCAAAATCAGCTATGGGACCAAAATGGCGGCAGTTTCTACCCAAGAGCTATAACCATCTTAAATGCTGTAACCAGATAATATGACCTTGGAGAGCTGTGATGGGTGTATGTGTTGCTTTTTTTGGTGTGTGTGTGTTTTGTGCTGTTTTTTGTTTCTTTCTGTTTTTTTAACGGGATGGCATGCAATTTCGTTGCACTTGTATAGCGTTGTGCTTGTACTTGTGCAATGACAATAAATTATCTTATCTATTGGATCGCACCCACTGGAACTTCTCTTCAGAACAATCCTGTAACATCAGAAGACTCTTGTGTATGGTCAAAGATGAGTGTGTTTCAGAGACACCCTGGGTGCTTCCAGACTGGCACTTAATATTACAGAGGTGTCAGTCATATAATGCAAATGAATAATCAGCAACAGTTCCATATATATGTATGTATATATATATATATATATATATATATATATATATATATATATATATATAATATCTTATGGAATTTTCTGCATGAGGTGCATCTGGATTAAATGGGGTGGGAGGGATACAACCTGGCATTTTTATGCCAAGGGTGTCATGCGGACACTGCCCCCCCAAAATAAAATAAAGTTGTTGGTCATCTGGAACACCCACCTGGAAGGACCCTATAACTCTCCTATGCAGGGCTGAATTCTCTGCTGTTGTGGAGAATAGTCTCCTCTCTGCAATGGTGGCCGGACTATATAAAGAACATATTTGGATGTCTCTTGCAATGCAGCATATACATTGCAATGCCTCAAGGTCATGGTAGGTTGCACCACTGTACATGATGCACCCTGACATGCTCTAATGTATCATCGGTAATTGAAAAACAGTGACTATGTAAAAAAGGGAGATAAAAACAAGAATTTGCCCCAAAGCAAATTATATCTTGCCTCTATCTTGCAGCGGCGCTATCCAGGCACCATTATAGTAGAGGTGGATCTGAGCTTACTATTATCATCAATATTTATTAAATTTATATAGCGGCCTTCATCAGGAGATCACTGGGTGGTTTGCAGTATAACAGCACAAAAATACATAACATAATAACAAACAAGCAAACAAAGACCAACAATATCTCCCAACACCCATGAATAAAATAGCAACAGTTCTCTCTCTTGCTCTCTTTTCATGTTTCTCAGCTACTGGTTTTCAGAAGCTTGCTGCCTGATGCTAGAGATAGCAGTATACAGCCAACTCAGTTAGTAGAAACTGATAATCTCATCTTTATCTGGTATTCAGAGGCAGCTGCCTCCAGCAGCAAAGACTAGAACCCAGCTATCCTGGCCAGTAGCCACTGATAGATTTCTATGCCATGAATTTATCCAATCCACTTTTAAAGCCACCCAAGCAGGTGGCCATCACTGCCTCTTGGGAGAGTGAATTTCACACACAGCTCAAAGAAAAGTCCTTCCTCTTGTCTATTTGGAATCTCCCACCAATCAATTTTAATGGATTACCACTGGGTTCTAGTGTTAAAAGAGAGGGAGAGAAATGTTTCGCTATCCACTTTCTCTTGACCTTCCTGCATACACGTTTGTCACCCTTTCTTGCCTCCGTATTTCTTACCAAGTTCAAAAAAGGCCCAAGCATTCCTCAAAGGGAAGCTGCCCCAGCCCCTCAATCATTTGGGTTGGCCAGTTCTGTCTGCTTCACACCTGAAAGCCATCATCTGGTGTCTCCATCAACTGGTACTGCCAGCAGGGCCGTCTATAGCAGTTGTGGCGCCGGGGTGCAAATATCTGCCCAGCGCCCCAAAATTACCATGGATAGTGTTGGGTGGCCGTAGCTGCGCACTGCCAGCCATCCGGGGGGGGGGGGCAACTCTCCCCCATGCCGCTATGGGAGAGCGATCCCCGCAGAAGCTTGGGAAGGAAGCTGCGCACCTGCCAGCCATATGGTTGGCGGGGTGCAGCTGGCGGGCATGCAGGGAAAGGGGAGGCCGCTGGCAAAGCCATGCAGCTCCCCACTTGCTGGGGTTCTGTGGCGATCGCACAGGGTCCCCGGACGTTTCACGGTCGATTGACCCCTGTGCCACCACACTCTCTTCTTACGCTGCCACCAACCAGGGCCTCCCTGGTAAATTCATTGAGTCCAGTCAGGCTTCAAATGTAACATCAAAGAATTGTTTATTTAGTACAGAACTAATAACACGTGAGGTTTAATTAAGGTGTACAAGAATGCTTAGTTGTTGTATTTGTGCCTCACCTAACTGACCTAACTGACTAAATCCACTTTCTAAGCTGTCCAACTGACTCTCACTCCGACCCAACTGCCAATCTTCAAATCTCCTCCCAATAACCAACCTCAACCACCCAACCACTCCCAACTCTAACTCCAACTCTAACCCAAACTCCAACTGTCACAACCCTCCCAGAGTGGGCTTTTATAGTCCCCTGGACTTCACCTTCCCCCTCCCTCTGGGTTTGGATTGGGCATTCCATTTAACTGTTTCACCTCCAGCACTTCTATTTCTAGCTTCCCCTACCTGGATCGTCACAGGTTCCCCTGAGAGGCCGGCGCCCTGGTGCGACACACCATTAAGCCCTATGGGAAAGACAGCTCTGGAAACCAGGCCTTATGAGGAACAGTTGAAGTGGCTGGAAAAGAGGAGACCAAGGGGAGATATGATAGGTAAAGGTAAAGGGACCCCTGACCATTAGGTCCAGTCATGTCCGACTCTGGGGTTGCGGTGCTCATCTTGCTTTATTGGCCGAGAGCCGGCGTACAGCTTCCGAGTCATGTGGCCAGCATGACAAAGCCGCTTCTGGTGAACCAGGGCAGCACACGGAAACGCCGTTTACCTTCCGCCAGAGCGGTTCCTATTTATCTACTTGCTTGTTTTCTCCTGCTCTGGAGGGTAGGACTCAAACCAATGACTTCAACTTACAAGAATTCTGACTAAACTTCATTCTGACTAAACTTCAGGAAAAGCTTTCTGGCAGCAAGAGCTGTTTGACAGTGGAACAGACTCCCACGAGAGGTGGTGGACTCTCCTTCCTTGGAGGTTTTAAGCAGAGGTTGAATGGCCATCCGTCATGGATGCTTTAGCTGAGTTTCCTGCATTGCAGGGGGTTGGACTGGATGACTCTTGGGGTCCCTTCCAACTCTGTGAGTCTATGATTCTATATACTGCTCATCAACCCAGCAAAGCGAAAAAGCTTTCCCCACTTCAGTGGCACTCTAGGCTATGAAGTAAGCACGTGACCACACCACGGTGACTGAGATGTTAGTTTTCATTGAAGGCAGTGTCGGCGGGTGGAGAGAGAAGAAACAAATCTATAGTGATGTGGATTGAAATGATGGCCGTGAGTGTGTACAAAACAAAAGTACATTGAAGGAATTGTTCAACAAGAGCTTATCCTGCTGAAAAGATTACTCACAGAAGGTTGCCAAGGTCTGTGTCATCTTAGATTATCTGCAATTCAATGCCAGCTACACAAGTTAGAACCACCCAGGGGCTCTCTACTCTTAGGCAGAAGGTCACTAAACACTAACAGTTGATCTATGGCTCCTGAGACATGAAGAAGGAGTCATAACCAAAATATAACAATGCATAGTGTTTCTTTTCTGGCCTCTTTTCACGATCCTTCAAATGGAGGGTTGTGCTGCTGTCTTCCCTGTGAGCACCGTGATCAGTGGTTCTAAGGCTGTCTGAGGGCAAAAATTGTATACGGCTGTTCTCCAAGTAACCTTCATTCATTATGGGCACCCTTCCAGAGGCCACAAGTCACACTGTGAGTGGCAAAAGTGGGTGGAACCAGAGCAACAGGCGTGGCAGAAGAACATAGGAAGAGCCTGATGGATTGGGCCAATGGCCAATGGCCCATCTAGTCCAGCATCCTATTCTCACAGTGGCCAACCAGATGCCTGTGGCAAACCTGCAAGCAGGACCTGAGCAAAGGAGCACATTCCTCACTTGCGGCCTGATATTCAGACGCATTACTGCTTCTGATCGTGGAGGTAGAGCATAGGGAACACTTTCCATTACGCATCAGGCTATGTTTCAGCCAAGGCAAAAGCCAAAGGTTTACATACAGACCCATCATCATAATCAACCATCTATGTGAGCAAGAGCAATTGTCACAGCCCAAGTGCATGTCCAAGTCAGGTAAAAGCACTTGAGAAAGGTGCAGAGCAGGGCCAGAAAAGGTGATGGTCTGGGGAGAGTGCCAGGGGCTGGGCACAGAGGCCTGTGAGATGGGAAGTTGCAGTCGTCCTCCAGACCTGAAAATCCTCACCCCTGGCCTGCAGTAACACCTGAACAAGCTATGACTCCAAGCTAGTTGTAGACTCCAAGCTAAAACTTCCATGTAAGCTTGCACAATATGGCAGCCACCCAGACTGATCCCATCTGGATTTATCCAGATGTTAGTCCTACTGAATTCAATGGAGCTTTGTCCCAAGTATGAGTGTGCACAGGACTGTATGTGCATCCTTCAGGAGGAAGTCAGCATCATGCTAAGGTGATCGTTCTATCAGGGCAAGGATTTGGGCTTGCCAGATGGAATGATACCCCGTCTCCTTCTCCTTCTCCATGCACTGTTTTAAAAGTTCTCCTGAATCCCCTGAGCCATGTTTTTTTGGGTGTGTGTGTGTGTGTGTGTGTGTGTGTGCAAGTGGCACACAGGGGAGGAGAACGAGGAGAAATCCTAGTTGTTCAAGCAAAGGTCCTTGTACAGAGCTTCTGCTGAGGGGACTCATGAGTTCAATCTGGTCCTTCATTGCAAGAAAAACCACCAGCTAAGGAGCTAAAGCTCCAGATTTTTATTTTTATTTGCAAAGCAGCTAGCTTTAAAAGACAAAACAGAAAAGTAGAGAAAAAAGTTTAATGCTCCTGACTTTGCTTTTAAGATAAAAATTAGAGCAAGGGCCAACAGACTCTAAATCGCAGCGGAGCTGACATTCAGGTTGAAATAGAGCACACTTTTTAAAAATATGTGTTTGCCCATTGGATTTAGCAACAGAAGCTTTCCTTCCACTGGTCCAAAATTTATATTCCTTTTGCTTTGTGCAAGCGTCTATTGGGACCCATAAACTTGCCCTTGGGCTGTAATTACACCAGCTTCCTTCTTGTGCATACGGAGAGTGTCATCAGATGTAGGGAGACCTGTAGGCAGAGCTTTTTTCAGCTGGAACTCGCCGGAATTCAGTTCCAACACCTCTCAGGTGGGCACCATTGCCATCCTGGGGTGGCTGGGGAAACCCAGCCAGATGGGTAGAGTATAAATAATAAGTTGTTGTTGTTGTTGTTGTTGTTGTAAGAGAATGAGGGAGGTGTTCATGGTGAGTTCCGGCACCTCTTTTTCTAAAAAAAAAATAGCACTGCCTGTACGAGTATCTGAGCGGAACTTTGAAGAAACTGGGCTAGTAGCTATGTGCCGTGTGATCTTGTAATCCTTTTGCTACTTGTTGCTTATATCTATAATCTTGGTTCCCACCCCATTACAGTCAGTGCAGCTTCCCAGACACAGGTCTAGATTTTCCAGGAGCTGAACCAAGAAATTTCTACATGCAAAGCAGGTGTCCTACCACTAAGCTACAGCCCTTCCCCAAAGGGTAAGATAATGGACCATAAGAAGGGAGAACAGGAAGGGTCATGAAGCTGCCCATCAATAGTTATCACCTGGCTGGCAGACTGAGCAGGCACACCAGAGGCTGCCAATGGTCACAGTCTTCTAAAACAGGCATAGACAAACTCGGCCCTCCAGGTGTTTTGAGACTACAGTTCCCATCATCCCTGACCACTGGTCCTGTTAGCTAGGGATGTTGGGAGTTGTAGTCCCCAAACATCTGGAGTTTGCCTATGCCTGCTTTGGACGTATCTATGCCACTAACAAAGAATGCAAGGCTGATCTTTAGCTTCTTCCTGAACTACCATCTCCACAGGTCACTGAGGCCATCACCTAAATCTAGACGTTACCTCTTTTATGCCTCAACTGCTTCTTTGTATGGAATTTCTTCTAGGGATGGGAGAATCTGCCAGTTTAGGTTTCTCCCAGTGAATCATTTTCACAGTCTTAAGTTCAGTTCTCCACATCTGCACATTGTGAAAGTTCGCTATCATTTTAGTGTCAATTCCTTCCAATATACACATTTCTGCGTGCAATTTTGCCTAATTACCTTTTCTCTAATATAATCCATTTTTTTGTTATTTTCAACGATATATCCATTTCTATGCATACTTTACTTTAGTATATGCATTTTGTACACACTACCTGGCTGGAAAACTGCGCTGCAAAATTTGGAGAAGAGGGAATGTCAAAATGATGGCAGTGTTTTGGTTCGCCTATGGTTGTGGATTAGGTAAACTTTAAATGCAGTCTGAGCTGAATTTATTTCCCAGCCATGGTTTCTACCTTCCCAGCATAATGACTAGTATAAACATCCCATGATGTGCTGTCATATAGCAAGTTTTTCTGCCTTCATTAGTAGCCACCATTGATGTGGAATGGAATGGAGATGCTTCACTACACGACGAGGGCATTTCACACTATATTTGTTTGTTGATGTGATTCCAACTTCAGAGGGATAAAAGCTCACCAGCAAAATTGACCTGGGGTTTGGAAAGCCCAGACTACCTTTGTTAAATCACCAGAATGAGCATGTTGTACAGATGACATGCCTTTTTATATTCTCTGCTGTGATCAGGAGAGCTATGGTGATCAGCAACTATGGTTGGTCAATATAGGGAAGACCTTTCTTCATCTAAAGAGTAGACATGGGGTAGCCAACATGGAGTCCTCCAGATGCTGTTGGACTACAACTCCCATCAGCCCCGGCTGGCATGATCAATGGTCAGAAATGATGGAAGTTGTAGTCTATCAGCCTCCCCTGGAGTAGACCCACCTCTTCCCTGCTTGAGGTGTGAACTGGGCAGATACATGCACATCTGCTTCATCACGTTAGTTATTATTTTTTTGAAAGCAAAGCAATGTGGCCATTGTTGCTCATGGTGAACATATTCTTATTTTCTGTTCTGCTTTGGTTGCTGGACAAACAAAAATCAAGATAAGAGACATTAATTCTTATAGCTACGGATGAGGAAAGTCCATTCTGTTCGCATTTCCAGGTGAACTTACTTAATTCACAAGTTCTGAAACAATACAAGATTCAAAATACAGCTAGCCTTCAAAATTTGCACCTCCCTGAATTTTGCAATGCCATTCTACAATTAAGCAGTGTTTACAAAGGTACATATATTGTGTGTGGGGGGGGTGCTATTGGCTTTGTTTATTTTTGCTTTATTTGGTATTTTATTTTTATTTTGGATTTTTATTTTGGATTTTTCTGTTGTGAACCACCCTGGGATATTCAGATGAAGGCAGTATACAAATTTAGCAGCAGCAGCAGCAGCAGCAGCAGCAAAAACAACAACAACAACAACAACAACAACATATTGTGGAAAATGTGCATTAAAATGACTATATTACTGAAATTATTGATTGATTGATTGATTGATTGATTGATACCCCACCCATCTGGCTGGGTTTCCCCAGAGACTTTGGGTGGCTAAAAAAAACCCCTACAAAATACTTTCTATTGAGGGAAATTGCTTGCAAAATTGTGGATTAGTCAAAACAGTAGAGGAGAAATTTCCACCAAAATGCTAGCGAATATTCGTGAGTTGTTTTTTTAAAAAAGAAATGCAAATCATTGCAGAAATGTGAAGAAGTGAATATAATACAGGAAAAATTAGAAACTGACTGTGCCCAAACTAACAGATCCATCCCTACCTACAGGCCTGATGAATGGGTAGCTTATACAGCTTCCATGCACTTGGAGGTTTGGGTACAAGGGCAAAATAAGTTCCGCAACGGTTATATTTGGCTGCAGCTGAGGAGGGAGGCTGCTCCAAAGGTCAGAGGAAAGAGCTCAAGGCTCCTTCATCTTCCAAGAGTTACTTTATTCCTTTGAAGGTGCTCATCAAAGAGCAAGATTAAGTGTTCTGCTTGAGCATGGGCACAGGCATCCTAGAGGACAGGAGTTCTGAAAGGCGAGGCAAAGTGCACTGTCAGGACATTCTTCATATCTGAAGCTGAGAACGCCTTCCAGTTTGCAGCACATCGTTTGCCAGTGTTGCCAACGGAGGAGAGAAGCAAGAAAAGAACACTGTGGCAGCAGCGGACAGCTTGATGAAAATGCCGGCCCCAGTTTGTGGCAAAGGTGAGGCAGGCAAATATCCATGAAACGGATTGAAAATAAAGCTGTCAAAATAATAACGCCGCTCTAGAGCATCTATAGCACAACCATATTATTGGAATAGTAAGTACAGTTCTGGTTGCCACACCTCAAAACGGTTATCATTGAACTGGAAAAGATTCAGAAAAGTAGCTGGAGCAAGTCCTCTGTGATGGAAGGTCATGGTGTTTGGGGCTATTTATTTGTTTGTTTGTTTATTAAATTTGTATACTGCCCAATACCCATAGATCTCAGGACGGTTTAGGGACAAATATGAGTAATGAGAGACATGGTAGAGGTATATAATATTATGCGCGGTTTTGACAGAGTGGATAGGAAGAAGTCTTCCTCTCTCTCTCTTAACTGTAGAACCATGGTGCCATCCAATAAATGTTGGGATGTCCTGGATAGACAAAAGAAAGTACTTTATCCACTAAGTGCATAGGTAAAGTATGGTATTCAGTCTTGACTCCCTTGTTTCAACAGCTCCCAGGCAGTTTCCAGGCACAATTAAAAGTGCTGATTATGACATAAAAAGCTCTGTCCAGGCTTAGGTCCATGCTACCTGAAAGACTGTATTCCCTTATTCAGTCCCACCACCCTCACAGGCACACTCTGTAGGGATGCAGGAGAGGGCCTTCTCAGTGGTGGCTCCCAGACTTTGGACCTCCTTCCCTAGAAAGGTTAGTTTGGCTCCCTCCTTGTTGTGCTTTTGCTGGCAGGTGACTTTCTTCTCACAACAGACTTTTGGGAACTGACTGCTTTTAATAAAAGTGCTGGTGCCATGTCAATAATAATAATAATAATAATAATAATAATAATGGCCACCAACTTGGACTTCAAAAGGTACTTGGGCAAATTCATGGAGAATAAGCTATCAATGGTTACTAGGCATGATGGGTATGTTCTACCTCTGGTGTTGGAGGCAGTATATCCCTGAATATCAATTGATGGGAATCACAATTGGGGGTGTTGTGGTGCCCATGCCCTACTTGCAGGCTTCCCATAGGCATCTGGTTGGCCCCTGTGAGAAGAGGATGCTGGACTAGATCGGCTTTTGGAAGATCCAGCAGGCTCTTCTTATGTTCGTATGTCCTTACAAGCTCAGAGGGACGCAGGTGGCGCTATGGTCTAAAATACTGAGCCTCTTGGGCTTGCCAATCAGAAGGTTAGCGGTTCGAATCCCCACAATGGAATGAGCTCCCGTTGCTCTGTACCAGCTCCTGCCAACCTAGCAGTTCGAAAGCACGCCAGTGCAAGTAGATAAATAGGTACCGCTGCGGGGGAAGGTAAAAGGCATTTCCATGCGCTCTGGTTTCTGTCATGATGTTCTGTTGCGCCAGAAGCGGTTTAGTCATGCTGGCCACATAACCTGGTGGTGGTGGGATCCACAGCTGTCAGTCCAATCAGCTTTGATTCATGGAAGGGTTAGAGGGCGCCATCTTGTCCTTTGCCTCAGACAGCAAAATGTCTTGGACCAGCCCTGAGTGCCTCCCAAACTTCAGACAGGGAAAAGGGATGTGCCCAATTTGATGCTCAAATGAAGAGACCATTGGGAAAAGCTGGAGCAGAACAGAGTGAGTAGCTGCTAGGATTTGGTAAGTAATGCCGGTTCCACAATACAGACTAAAAGTTTTCACCGACATTGTAGAGGCAACAACGGTACCAATTTGTCTAGCTCAGCAAGTCCTTTCATGTCCCTGGAAGAACTTCTCATGCGACAATCTGAAATATCATGAATGTGTTTGAATTACATGTGAACTTTCCTTTAAAGAGAGAGAGAGAAGGCCAAGGTACCCAACAAAAACGACTATACAAATGTAATTTTTAAAAAAACACAAAAGTGTACAAATGCAATTAAGAACACTAAGGGCACAATAATTAAAAAGAAGAAAAAAGTGAGCAAGCATAGAAATGCAGGCACCGTTGAGTAAATTCCTCCAGCGTAGCATAATTTATTCAGCCATCTCCTCCTGGCTGCTCTGCTTCCTGCCATTGATTCCCTCTACCCCAAATGCATGTCAGAATGACACTTAAGTGTAAAGGGCTTTGTATCATCTTCTGCATATGGGGAAATTGCCATTCTAAATTAAACAAGCAATTACAGGTGTTCTGAACATCTGTGTTTATTACCTTTCCTCTCGAAAATAAGCCATTACCTTGCAATAAGCATCTCCCTCTTCCCCTAAGAGCCTAATCTTAGGTCACCTGGTAAACCGATTGGCGATACGTACAGGTAACGAAAAGCTGTGCCTTCAGTGTAGTGGGTTCAAATCTATGGAGCTCTCCCCCATTAGAAGTCAGGTAGGCTATGCCCCTCCTAAATGTCAGATGCCAGGTTAAAACAATTCTATTTCAGGAGCTCTTTTCACCATGGCATTGTTCTGATGTTTCTATTGCTTTCATCTACGTTTTAAATTTTGTATACTGCATGGTGTGTGTGTGTGTGTGTGTGTGTGTGTGTGTGTGTGTTAGCCACTTGGAGGCATGCAGTGAAAAGTGAGATACAAATTCTTTAAATAAATAAATAAATTCAAGTTGAAAACAATTGTATTCTGGAAAAGTGTGCAGCTGTGCAACCTAATCTGCATGTCTGTGTTCCAAACTAAGTATGATCTGTTGGATGTGGACTGGAGAGGCTCACTGGCAGAGGAAGAGGGGTGCGGGGGGTGCTGTCCGCTCCGGGTGCCATCCCTGGGGGGGGGATGACATCGCCCCTCCCAGACGCTCGCCACGCAGGCGGCAGGAGGCTAGGGACACTCGCTGTGCGGAGAGACCAAAGCGGAGAGGCTTGCTCCAAAGATTGGAGCCAACCAAAATCCTCCTCCATCCTTATTCCAGACATCCAACAAAGCCCTGCACTGATGTCACCACTGATTTAAAATGTAAGATGGTTTTCCCTTTGCAGTTTAAAGGATTTATTTGGAGGCTTGCTCTCCTTTTGAGTTTCCTGGGGCATCTGGAAGCGCAAATTCAATAAACTAACTAAACTAAATTTAGTTTAGTTTTGCTCCAGATTATTGGTTATATGGAAGAGTTTAATTCTCAACAGCAGGTCATAAACTAAAATCTAATTGGGCTAAGGAGGTCTATATTAATTGCCATTAAAGGACACAGATCCCAACCCTCAAGGGAAGAAGGCTCAGATCCCGGAGATTTGTGGTGAGACGATGATGAGTGGTCAGGGGGAGAAGAGGGAGAAGACTGGAAGGAGGAGGTGTTGGAAGCTGAAGAAGTAACCACGTTTAGTGAGCAGGAAGAGGCTGGGGCAGAGATAAGTCCAGAATCAGAGGCAGAAGCTGAAGCAAGAGAGGAGGGAGGCCAAGAGGCAGAGATGAGTCAGGCTGGTGAAGAAGCAAGGGTGTCTACTCCTCCTTCTGCAAAAAAACCTCCCCTCCCCTGGTTGCCCAGATCCAGGAAAGGGATGAAGTGGGAGGAGCAAAGGCAAGCACACTGGCATAGTCTCAGATTGCTTGGGGAAAATCTGGGAAAGGAGGAGACTTAGGGAGCTGTGGGAAGGTGGGGACCTTCAGTCTCCACAAATGCCTCATAGGGGCAAGACCTACCAAGAAGAGTTGCTGTGCACATTAGGCCTGACACTCCTGAGGAGACCTTGTTTCTTCTAATAAAGAGTTAACTTCATGTACTCTGTGTGATTTATTGCTGCATTGCCCCTGACAATAATAATCTAAACAGAACTTACTTCTGATTAGACATGTCTAGGCTTGCACTATTACCTGACTTTTAACTGATTAATTAACTGATTACATTTAAGTAAATTTGCATATCACAAAAAATTCAATATAGATTATTCTCATGAGATACTAAGGAAAGTGTGAAACTGATTATAATTTAATTAACAGAAGTTGTTATTCTTTGTTTGGATGAAAGATAATCTTTAGTGTTCTTTTCTTTAGTTATGGCTGTGAACACACCAGAATCAAAATAGCTTTGGAAATAAATTGTTGTGGTCTTAATTCTTAGTCTCACCAATTACAGTTTTCCCTTACACTGACTTCCCCACTAATTAAGGCTGTAACCCAATGGAAACTTACTTGGGAGTAGTAGTCCCCAATGAATTGACTGGGTCTTAATTTGAAGCAAATATGCATCGGATTGGGTTGCACAACTGTAATCTTAAGCATATTCACTGAGTAAATCCATTGAACTCAGTGGTTCTCCTCTGTGAGTAAATACTCTTACCATGAACCAGTGTAGTATAGTGGTTAGAGTGTCTAGGACTAGGACCTGGGGGAGTAAGGTTCAAATTCCCCACTTGCGTATGAAACTTACTGGGTGACCTAGGGCCACACCCTCCCTCACTCTCAGCCTAATCTGCTTCATGGGGTGGATTCTCCTTCCTTGGAGGTTTTTAAGCAGAGTTTGGATGGCCATCTATCATGGATGCTTTAGTTGAGATTCCTGCACAGCAGGGGGTTGTTAGAAGAAGAGTAGAAGAAGAGTTTGGATTTGATATCCCGCTTTATCACTACCCGAAGGAGTCTCAAAGCGGCTAACATTCTCCTTTCCCTTCCTCCCCCACAACAAACACTCTGTGAGGTGAGTGGGGCTGAGAGACTTCAGAGAAGTGTGACTAGCCCAAGGTCACCCAGCAAGCTGCATGTGGAGGAGCGGAGATGCGAATCCGGTTCACCAGATTACGAGTCTACCGCTCTTAACCACTACACCACACTGGCTCTCCAACTTAGGGTTGCCATACATCTGGAATTTCCCAGACATAGCCGGAAAATGGCACTTGGGAACATTGTCCAGGTTGAAAACACAGAAATGTCTGGAAAAAAACAGACATATGGCAACCCATGTCAGAAGTCAATATTTTGGCGATTTCTCAAAAATAGCTCAAAACTAAAAAAGAAGAAGCTCAACAACCTTTTGAAATATGGCGACCCTAAGACCCTCAGGATGCCTTCCAATTCTCTAATTCTATGATTCTGTTGGTGCTCTGGTTTGAGGAGCTGGGCTTAAATCCAATACTGAATCCAAAGGATACACCACTTCCTTTTTAATTGCTCTATTTGCACTTTAAGTTTCAACAGAGTTCGTACTGGCAAAGTGTTCTCTGGGTTGTTCTCATAATTATGTAACGGGATGCCTGACAAATTATTATTATTATTATTATTATTATTATTATTATTATTATTATTATTAAAAATGCAATTGGCTTGTTTCCTTTTTTCAAAGAATGCACGCTCTATAGATTTTTCTCCATCCACGCCTGAAGTGAAGATCAATGCAAAGAAATAATTTAAATTCACAATCAGCTTTTGTGCTATAGCAAAATTATGTAACAGACTTGTAATTGGCCAGTTGCCTTGTTATGAGTTGGTGAGTAGAAATTGTTCTGCATTGACTGGAAGCGGCAGGACACTAGCTAGTTGAAACGGAAGACAGACTGGGGTTGAGTGTCCCCCATTAACAGCTGTTCCATCCCAGTTAGGGTGGGGCTAAGTCTGTTTCATCCCATTCCCATGTGGATTTTTTTTGGGAAATCCTTAAGACAGCTGCATGGAACTGCAAACATTTTTTTAAAATATAAAAAAGTAACTACAAGGCAGTCTGAGGGCGTCAACACTGCGTCTGAAGAAGTGTGCATGCACACGAAAGCTCATAACAAGAACAAACTTAGTTGGTCTCTAAGGTGCTACTGGAAGGATTTTTTTTATTTTGTTTTGACTATGACAGACCAACACGGCTATCTACCTGTAACTGGAAGACTGCGTCTGTTCTTCTAAAATGTATTTCTTTCTTTCAAACTTTTAAAAATAGACAACCCAGCTGCCCACAGAATCTTCTTGTCACCAAGAACTTGATGGGACTTGATGACGTTCCAGAAGTCTCAGGTGGAATCAGGGGCGTCAATATTGGGGGCCCCAGGCGAGCCCCACCCTGCATAATTGATCACAAGACATGGCACACACACATCATTTGAATGGCAATGCCCATCAACTTGGAGTTGGCACCCATGGGTTCAATTTTACGGGTGGGAGAATTGGAGTCCAGCAATATCTGGCAGGCCACAGGTTCCTACCCATGGCCTATACAATTGGTCCTGCCCTGTGATCAGGGTTGGAGCAAGGGGGTGCATTGGGGGCAGGCCACCCTGGGTGCCACCCTGGAGGGGGTGACACTTGGCGTGCCCCCCGGCGACGCCCAAGTCAAGCCCCACCATCCGGTAAAAAGCCTCGCTCGGCAGCTTGCTCGCTCACCTGCTCGGCGCGTGCTTTGCTTCTTCCTGCTCGGATGGAGGCGAGGGGCGGGAAAGGGAGGGGCGTCAGCAGCCGCCACTGATGCCCCTCCCTGGCCCGCCCCTCGCCTCCACCCGCAGCCTGAGCAGCAGGAAGAAGCAAAGTGCCGAGCGGGTAAGCAAGCAAGCTGCAGAGCGAGGCTTCTGCCTCGCTCCGTGGCTTGCTCGCGGTTTTCCGGCACCGGCGCTATGTAGCAACGCATGCATCATACGTAGCGACACATGCATCGTACGTAGTGACACATGCGTCTTACATAGCGACACTGCGCATGCGTGCTACATAGCGACAGTCCGCCCCCAGGTGCCCCCGGGTTTGCTGCTCCAGGTGCCCGAGCGGCTAGCTCCGCCGCTGCCTGTGATGGTTTAATTCACAAGCTCCAGAGTGATGATGGCTTGTTCCAGGCAGCACAGAACCTACTGTATGCCGCTTGGCATATGCTAAGGTTATCCTGGAAAGTGGAGTCATTAAATGCACAGCAACATGGCATTTTATTCATGGGAAGTGGCTCTTTGTGGAGAGAGTTATGCACCTTCCCAGTTCCCCCAGATTTTTGAAGAGGTACAGAACTCTGTTAAGATTTTTCTTGCAATGCAAAAAGTATAATGCATGCCATATAATGTCAGAGCCCTAGTAAGCCCCACTGAGTTCAATGGGATGTATTCCTAGATAAGTGTGCATAGGATTGCAACCTCCATCTCCAAAATCAGCGAGGAGATCAGGCCAAGGTTGGTGCAAAAGCAGTTAAATTTATGCTTGCATTCTTGCATACCCAGCTTATATTTTCAGGTGTTGTATCTGGCAAGAACAATGTATTCAATTAAACTGTCTTCTAATAATTTCATATCTAGTTAAACTGGCTGAAAAACAATGCTCTCCATCATTTAAATTGTCTGCTGTTATTTCACATGGAGCAGCATTCGCCAGTCGCACAGGTAGAGACTTCATAGCGCAATTTATCTTCATGGACGTACTGCTATAGAATTACTTCTCCTCCAAAAGCCTGGTGCCTTAATAAAAGCTGTCCCTCTGGTGGATAAAATGTTTTATTGATAGTACAAGAGTGATCAACTGAATTTCCTTCATTTTCTGATTTGTTTTTGGGAACCTTTTCCACCCACCTTCCCAAACATTTTCCCCTTTCTTTATATAAATTTGAGGGATTACTTCCAATTGAAGAGTTACAGCGTCCTTATTAAAGGCACCAATTACATGCTTGTGTCATATCTTCCAAGTTTGGGCACAAATAACACTATTAATATTCTGCACCAATTTCACATAATAAATGGCCTTTCTTTGATATTTCTCAGCAGGATAGTTTTCCATTACCACGTTGGATTTATTTATGGATATTCTCAAAAATCTGCATAAACACACAATGAATACCCAACTACAGAAGTTACAAACACACACACATGCTGGTCTAGATTCGTATTTCGGGATTTTCAAAATCAAAAATCCCTAAGGCTGCAATCCTGACTCCACTAACCTGGGACTAAGTCCCATTGAACATACTTTTGAGTAAACATGGTTAGGATTGCTTTAAGGCATTCCTACAGAAACCCTCACTTCATTTGCATAATCATAGCAAATGTGATTTTAAATTTTAATGTAATGTAATTTTCTTTTCTTTTTTCATTTTTCAACATTTATGATAAAATCTTCATGCTCTGTTCCGTCTTGTTTCCAATGCACTCCTTCCCATCCTTCTTTGCTTCTAACTGCATTCATTTATTTTGGGGGGTATATCAGTCACCTTTACATATTTAAAATGTGTGCTCAATATGCTTCACAGATGTAATAAATAAATAAAGATAAAATTCTAAAGAGTATCAACAATTACATTTTTAGGCATACACTTAAAATTTTAGGTGTCTACCTAAAAATTTGTATACTTTTAAAATGGTAATGATACACCAGCAGATAACAATGACTGTGTTGGCAGATGGATGACCCCAGATGCTTCGAGAAGGAAGAACAGTAGTACATTTGTCCACATCTTCTTCACATCAGGGTGGGCCAACCTTCTGCCCTCCAGATGTTTGCTGAACTACAACTCCCATGATCCCTGTCCTTGGCCATGCCGGTTGGGGCTGATGTGAGTTGGAAATGACTAATGGTTCCTCAACGTCCCGGAAAAAGTGACAAGTGGGGTACTGCAAGGTTCTGTCCAGGGCCCTTTGTTGTTCAACGTCTTTTTAAATGACTTGGATGAAGGAATTGAGAGGATGCTCATCAAATCTGCAGATGACACCAAACTTGGAGGGGTAGAAGACAGAATCGGGACCTATTGGAGAACTGGTTCTAAACTAACAACATGAATTTTAATAGGGACAAGTGTAAGGTTCTGCACTTAGGCAGGAAGAACCAGCTGCACAAACAGAAGATGGGGGACACCTGGCTTGGCAGCAGTACATGTGAAAAGGATCTAGGGGTCATAGTAGACCACAAGCTAAACATGAGTAAACAGTGTGATACAGCAGCAAAAAAGAAAAAGAAAAAAAGAAAAGCTAATGCCATTCTAGGTTGCATCAACAGAAGTATAGTGTCCAGCTCAAGTGAAGTAATAGTACCACTCTATTCAGCCTTGGTCAGACCACACTTGGAATACTGTGTGGAATTCTGGGCACCACAATTTAAGAAGGATGTTGACAAGCTGGAACGTGTGCAGAGGAAGGCAACCAAGATGGTCAAGGGTCTGGAAAGTAAGCCTTATGAGGAGTGCTTGAAGGAGCTGGGTATGTATAGCCTGGATAAGAGGAGGAGTTGAGATATGATAGCCATCTTCAACTATCTAAAGGGCTAGTTAAAGGTAGATAGCCGTGTTGGTCTGTCATAGTCAAAACAAAATAAAATAAAAAAATCCTTCCAGTAGCACCTTAGAGACCAACTAAGTTTGTTCTTGGTATGAGCTTTCGTGTGCATGCACACGAAAGCTCATACCAAGAACAAACTTAGTTGGTCTCTAAGGTGCTACTGGAAGGATTTTTTTATTTTATTTTGTTTTATCTAAAGGGCTATGTCACATGGAAGATGGAGCAAGCTTGGACTAGATGACCCTTGGGTCCCTTCCACCTCTACAATTCTATGATTCTATGAAGGACACCTGGAGCACCACAGGTAAGCAAATCCTGCTCCACACCTTTGAATCATGTGTTGCAGACTCAGTTAAACGCCGAAAGATTACATTTTCAAAGATGTGGCAGCGGTGGGGGGGGGGGACACTGGTGTCTCATGATGCCTGAGGAACCTAGATCTCCTTAATGCAAGATAAAAGAATTGCACCCCAGTAATTCCATTCCACAAGTGTTTTCTCTGTCTCCTCTTCACCCAAAAAGCAACAAATAAATTAACATTCAGAGCAAAAATCACCAAGAGCCACTTCTAAGGTTTCAGTTTTACGCTCCTTGCATGTCACTACTGATCTGCAGAACAAACTGGAAAGCTGAGCATGTGTAATGAATCCAAAATCAAAGTAAAATGCAGACCTGCTTCTAGAATCTAGCAGGAACATGCGGACCTTAATATATGTGTTGGTGTAAGGGAAACTCAAGTTATTTCAGGATTCCTGTTTCTCTATAGTACTCGAATTAGAATTTGCACATTAGCCATTGTAGTGAGGGGCTCATAAGCTTTCCCCAAATCAAGAAAAGTTGGTCACTTACCCATTATTAAAAAAGAGAAGATGCATTTCTCAAAAAGAGTTCAAAGAAGGGGGCTCGGATTTGCATACTTATTTGCATTGGCTAAAGTTGCATAAAAATGCAATTACCATAGTGCAAATAGAAATACAATGCATCACACCACAGTATGGAGGACCAGCTGAGATGTGTGCTTGCTTAAGCCTCTTGTCTTGGGTAGTTCTCTGGCTGAAGGTTGAATCTCATGAATGTACTATTAGAATAGGAGTCATGTGTGGCAGAACTGTTCTCCCAGGGAGTCTCTGGATTTTAATTTACTGATCTCCCAACATCACATACCACCCCAAAATTTTTCTTCACTATGAACCTCACCCCTCCAAAAAAAAAACAACCAAAAAACCAACCATCAACATTGCAGTACTGCTTACAGTTGGATCCCTCATTCATGGCTTTGGAGAGTGTAAATGACCCTTCTAACTTAGAACTTTTCCTTAGTTTTTACTACTGTATATGAAAAATATACAAATTATTAAAAATGCCTCTGGACCTGTAATTAATGGTAAACTTTTGCAGTTGGAAAAGATTGCTAAATAATGCATTTACAGAGCTTAAAAAACTGAGATATCTGTTATTGACCTAGTTTGCTTGCTGTAATTACACAGTAAGGAAAGATTTACGTGAGCAAAAATAATGTTATTAAAGTGACTCTGTTTAGAAGAGGGAAAACAGGAATTATGCCCCAAGCTTAATGACTGCTGCCATGACAATGAAGGAACCCAACTTGACAAAACCTTTACTCACATGAATTGTTTTTAGTCACGTTAGCTTCACCTCACTTTTCACTGGATTGAGTGCCGTAAGTCAGAATTTGCCTCAACCTTCAGTTCTAACCACAGGAAATGCTTAAAACTATCCTATCCGGGGATTGCGTCACACAATGTTGGAATCGGTCCTTTAGTGTGGTGGTTCCTATCCTTTACAGCAGGCCACAGGTTCCTACCCTGCTATAGTAATGGCCACCGACTTTAAAAGGGGTTCAACAAATTCGTAACAGATAAGACTATCAGTGGCTACTAGCCAGGATGACTATGTTCACGCTGCACTGTTGGGGTCAATATGTCTCTGAATATCAGTTGCTGTGAACCAGTGTGGGGAGAGTTCTGTTGACCTCATGTTCCACTTGCATAGGCGTCCGGTTGGTGACTGTGAGAACAGGATGTTGGAAAAGAAGATCCAGCAGAGATCTTCAGATATACTGCCTCCCCGGACTTTCGCTGCAAAACCTTCTGTGCTTAACCCTCGACTGAGTAAAACCCTTACCTTAAAAGCTTTCCCCAAGGAATCTTGGGAACTGCAGCTCCATGAGGAGTAAACTACAGTTTCCAGGATTCTTTGATGGAAGCCATGTACTTTAACTGTATGATGTGTTACAGAGCACCCATCACTCCAGCTTTTGCTTGTGTTCCAGGAAGCTGCCTTATAGCAGGTCACCTTATTAGTACATCTAAGACAGTGTCATTAGACTTCTGGCAGTGGCTCTCCAAGGTCTACGGGAGAGGCAGAGATCTTTCTCATTATCCACTACCCATTTCTGTAAACTGGAGATGATGGGAATTGAATTGGGGACCTTCTGCATCCACAACAAGTATAAATGGCACCTCCCCCAAGTCTAGTTGCTGTACTTTCCCACGTAACCTCCTTTTAATCCATTTGTACTTCTCTTTACACCATTCTCCTCTGTCCCTTATTTCTCCTGCTCTGATAACTTCTGACCCTCTGCCCCAGTCTGTAACCACATCATGTCAGCATCTGGGTGACTGTTTGACTTGTACATTTGAACACTTCCATATTCTGCAAGGCACAACCAGTCAGGGATGTAGCAGGGGGGATGACAGGGGGTGTAGCCCCTGGCACACAATTTTTAGTGAACCAGGCACACCTATTCAGGGATCCCTGTCCCACCCTGCCTGCCACCATGTCCCCGGCCCCCTTGCTGAATGGCCGCCCTGTGTGGGCGGGCAGGCCAGCGGCGCAGAGCAGCCCCACGAACCCTCCGTGGTGTTGGCACTGAGTGCTGGGCTGGCACAGCCAGTTTTGTTCACCCTCCTCACCCTGCCCCCAGTCCTGCCCAGTACATGTGCATGCATGCGCACATGCCCCGGGTGCCAGCAAAGGACGCAACACCACTGCAACCATTCTCTTACAAATCACCTCTATGCTGTCTTTATTACTCAAGCGCTGACTGTCCAAACAAAGGAGTTTCGCTTCATGTCTTTCTCCCTCATGCTCACACTGTGATTCCTCAGGACAATACATGCATAATGTCTTATCAATATTTCAGATATTCCAACTTTTGCCTGACTTGTCCAGCCAATCAAAAATATATTGATGTCCAGAAATTATAAGAACAAATTGCTACTACAACAGGCATCCATCGGTGTGAATGATATATTTTTACCTCAAGGGAACCTTCAGCTCGATAAAAAAGAAACCTACTTGATTTCAATGAGTCTGAGTTTGTCGTAAGTTTGCTTAAGATTCCAGTCCTAAAGAGGAAAATCCCACTGTTTCTACAATCTGGTGACCCACTGCCTCCTACACCACCCCCATCCGTCCTAAGAGCTGTCATTTGAATGGGCTACTGTGCATAGTTGCTAATGTTAGATTGCTTTTGTAGCTTAGGGGTGTTTTGTTGTTTCAGTGTGTTGTACACTCGCTACCTCCAAGCATATGATCATGTAGGGAGAAATATCGCATTTACTAAAAGTTCACAAACGCACTTTGCAGTGATTTCCTCCACAGGAGTGACAGCACAAAGTACTGCCGCAATCGTGGAAATTGCTGCAACGGGGTACCAGTGTACCGATGGCTCACGCAATACTTTTTCCATGCAATTACAGTTGCACATGTAGCCTGCAGTAATTGTGCAGAGAAAATGGCTGTGGAAATGGTTTCGTTGTCATAAAGTTGAGTGGTGACCACTCGCAAACTTTCTTTACCTACCTAGTATCTGTAGAATCCAAGTCTAACATAGCAGAAAAGCCAGAGAAGTACGGTCTCTGTTACCAGTTTGTCTTATGCAGGGATCAGAGATTGTAGAAGGCCACTTTTAAACAGCCAAATTACCTTGGTCATACATTGTAACGAGGCTATTATAGACGACCGTCCTATGCATAGGTACTCATGTATACGTCCCGCTGAATCAGTGGAACTCAGCCACACACAAGTGATAGCAGGACCAAATCCATAATCTTATATTGCTCCTCAAAATACAATGCAAAGCACAACCTGGCCAATGTTTTCATTTAAAAACAAACAAACCATGAAACATTTAAGCCACGAGCATTGAGGACCTAAATGCCTGATCACAATAATAAGCAAACGACGAGCACTGTTTGACATGCTTTCAAACTGAAACCAGCATTTGCTACGAGAAGAGAAATGGCCTTACCATGCAATGCATCAGGAGGAGAAAATCACTGAGCATGCTGCAGAGATTAAGCTCAGCATGGTATCCAGATTCCCTTTGGAATGCGTGAAGATTGTCCAACCCATCCTTCCCAGCCAAGCGGACAAGTTTTCTCTAGGCTTCAATTCTTCACCGGGAGTCAGAGCTTTCAAGTGCATTGTACTTTCTTCATTGAGAGGTATGTTTCCTCCAGTTACGTTTCAGCTCTGCAATGCCATTTCCAATCAGCCTGGAGAGGTTCTTCATCCCGAGATCTGTGCTGTCATCAGAGACTCCAAAGGAAAAAGGGAGGAGGACAGAGAGAGAGAAAGAGAGAGAAGTATTTTAGTGAAGCTCTGGAGTAGCTAACCAAAAAGGAGGAGGGTGCATCTCCTTTACTCCACTGCAACAAAATTTTGCCCATCCCCCCTACAAAGAGGCAATTATTTTCTAATGAACAAACTTTCGCAATTCCCACATAGGGCATATTTTTTAATTGCAGCTCAGTTTTGCACTGCCGACAAATGACTCCCTCTGCTTTAAAAGAAGATTAAAACAAGAAACTCCCCGTTTCTCCTTTCCTAACCTGTGTTAGGTCAAGCGTTAGAAATCCTGCCTTCTCTTTAGAAAGCGGTTGGGATAAGAGAGGCGACAAATTTGCCGGAAAGGGGAAATCCTCCAGCCGAGAGAAAAGGCCGCAGGCTGATTTGCCCGAGTCACTCTGGGGCTGCTTACTCTGAATTCAAAAGAGAGATGATCCAAAGGACTGTGATCCTTAAGAGAGGGAGTGATGGAGACATGGGAGGGAATAACCAAGGTGATTGAGATTCTGGAGTCAGATAGTTGTTTATTTCCTTGATATCTGATGGGAGGGCGTTCCACAGGGTGGGCGCCACTACCGAGAAGGCCCTCTGCCTGGTTCCCTGTAACCTCACTTCTCGCAGAGAGAACCACTAGAAGGCCCTCGGAGCTGGACCTCAGTGTCCAGGCTGAACGATGGGGGTCAAGACACATACGTCTCAGGCATACGTCTTCTTATCATTGCTTGTTCCTTTCACTTGAAGATGCTGGAAATTTAACATGGGGCCCTGGCCTACTAACTCACTGCCACAGATCACAGCACTGATGCCTTGCCTCTGCCTGCTGTTGCTGCCCACCAACTCAGAAGAGTATTCAATAATAGAGTTTTGCCCAGATCCCCCTCAAACCTACTGGAAAGCTCAGACACAAATTAAGCAGGGACGTGGGTGGCGCTGTGGGTTAAATCACAGAGCCTAGGGCTTGCCGATCAGAAGGTTGGCGGTTCGAATCCCCGCTACGGGGTGAGCTCCCATTGCTCGGTCCCTGCTCCTGCCAACCTAGCAGTTCTAAACCACGTCAAAGTCCAAGTAGATAAATAGGTACCGCTTCAGCAGGAAGGTAAACGGCGTTTCTGTGTGCTGCTCTGGTTTGCCAGAAGCAGCTTAGTCATGCTGGCCACATGACCCGGAAGCTGTACGCCGGCTCCCTCGGCCAATAAAGCGAGATGAGTGTCACAACCCCAGAGTCGTCCGCGACTAGACCTAATGGTCAGGGGTCCCTTTACCTCTAGTTATGCTAAAAGCATTGCTGCCTGGTTGGTGCTGACAAGTGACAGGTTCCTCTCACAGGCAGTTTCTGCATTTGTGGAATGCCCTTCCTATTCTTTTGTTTGTTTGTTTGTTTGTTAAATTCATGGAGAAAAGGCTACCAGTCTCTTGATACTGTGTCTCTTGATATCAGTTTTTGTGAATCACAAGTAGGGAAAGTGCAGTTGCGCTCACATGCTGCTTGCAAGTTTATGTTCACGTATCTAATAATGTGCATTCATTAAGTTGCAAATGAAGTAAATAGCAATGTGAATGTTAAAATAATTCTGACTAAAATTTAGCCAAATTACATGGTTCGGCTCACCTGCCACCACTGCATTGCAGCCAATGGAAGTTTACTTTCCAAATTCGGAAAGCCGCATTCAAAGCCCAACCACTGTAAGTATTTCAAGAGGAGTTTGCAGTATTTCTCTTAGAAATTAGCAGGGTTCCATGGAACAGCCTTAAATCATACCATGGGTTTAGTGCTGTTAACTTTGACGGACAGTGAGTCTCCAGAAGCTCAGGCAGAGAGACTCTTCAGAGCCCAGTAGCTAGGGATGGGTGCCATCAGTCCATTTCTGGAGCTAGTCACTGTCACATGCATTCATTCATAAGTGGCTTCACTGCTATTTCCACATTAATATGTGGATCTCCTTCCACAGGGCCTGTAAGACAGAGTTATTCCGCCTGGCCTTCAATCTAGCCTGATCCCCTATTCCTTTTCCCCTTCCCTTTTTTCTGAAGAAACCCTTCTGGGTCCCCACATTGAAATTCTTCCCTGGTCTCCCGACTGGCCTAGCAAAACTAACTTGGCCAGTTAGCCCTGGTGATCCCACTGATGTTTGTTTTTATGCTGTTTTTAGCTGTTTTTTACGTTGTTTTTAATCATCGTTTTGTATTTGTTGTTAGCCGCCCCAAGCCCGGTTTTTGGACCGGGAAGGGCGGGGTATGAATAAAAATTATTATTATTATTATTATTATTATTATTATGCAAAAAATAACAATAATACAGGGAAAAAACTGCTGGGAAAATCACATTTAAACATGTACTTTCTCACAAAATAACAATTTCTAAACATAGTTTATTTCTAATATTTTCATCCAACTCTACAATTCTACGATTATCTGAAACAGGGGTGGATCACTGGAGCTGGGTGGTAAGCCAGATTCTTACCTCCACATTCACACCCCGCAGGGCAACTTTGACACCTGATGTCACAATGACATCATGTGATCCATTTTTGCCTTTGCAGCGGGGGTGGGGTGGGGAGAGTGTGCAGTTCTTTCCACACTACAACAATAAGCTGATTGTCAGCACTGGGGAAACCCTGTGCACACTCTTCCCAAGTGCCGACAGATAGCTGATTGTCGCTGCCAGAGAAGTGTTGTGCAAGGGGCTTTGCAGGCAGTGCCGATCAGCAAAGCCTTCTTCACCCAAGACCTGCTTTTACTTGCCCAACAGCTGGCACCATATATGAATCTCCCAATACAGTGGTACCTCAGGTTACATACACTTCAGGTTACATACGCTTCAGGTTAAGAACTCCGCTAACCCAGAAATAACGCTTCAGGTTAAGAACTTTGCTTCAGGATAAGAAAAGAAATTGTGCTCTGGCGGCGCAGCGGCAGCAGGAGGCCCCATTAGCTAAAGTGGTGCTTCAGGTTAAGAACAGTTTCAGGTTAAGAATGGACCTCCGGAACGAATTAAGTACTTAACCAGAGGTACCACTGTACTGGTTTTTCCTAATGTCTTCATTTTTCCAATCTTAAATTTAATTCTCCATGTTTCTGTGGCAAGAAGAAGAAGAAAATCCTCATGAAGATTCATCAGCTTTTAAGTGCAAAATTCTCCCAATAAACACATTATTGTATGTACTTTTGACTAATAATTAACTAACACATTTCTGCAAGAAATTTCTCAGGATATAATGCATTTTTGTATGTTGCTTTCACTAACATATGTATTCTTCTGAGCACGCACACACCAATATATACATTTGTACATATTGTTTGACTGGAGAACTGCATTGCAAAATTCAGAGAAGTGTGAATTCCAAAGGATAGTGACGTTTCACTTTGCATGTTGTTTCAAGAAGTGTTAATTAGGAATTTCCCCATTCAAATGCAAACAAAAACTAATTTCACCTCCATCTCTACTCCCCCATCAGTCACCTCCAAGTAAGGTTAAGTGCAAGAAAACTCTACATCACACCCATGAGAACATCACCAAAGTTTCACATACACACACATGCATACGCACAAACGATAATATGCATATGCAATTTATTATTTTCATTAATTGGTAGGCAATGATTAAGAAAAAGCTGTAGTCAGAGTGCTGAGAGTTGTTAGGAGACCCCTATTTCCTGCCCAGAGCTACAATTCTCAGAGTGGTTTATCAATTCCTCTTCCTCACAGTGAACTCTAGGAACTGTAACTTTCTGAAGGGACTGGTGGTCTGCATAGCACTGAAAACCAGCTGATTATTTGGTCTTATAAAGTGCCATGCGTAGGTCAACTCACCTCAGAAATGTAGAGTCAGAAAAGATCTAGAACCAAAGAGACCAAGGGGATGGAATGACTCTCCTATGAAGAAAAATTACAGTGTTTGGGACTTAAGAGGTGACATGACAGAAGTTTATAAAATTATGTGTGGCATGAAAGAAAGTAGACAGAGAAAAAGTTTTCTCCCTCCCTCACAACACCAGAATTCACAGATACCCAATGAACCTGAAAATTGGAAGAGTCGGAACAGATAAATTATTTCTTTGCACAGTGCATAGTTAAACTATGGAACCGACTCCCACAGGAAGCATTGGTGGCCACCAACTTAGATGGCTTTCAAGGAGGATTAGATTAATTCATGGAGGAGAGGGCTATTGATGGCTCCTTGTCATGATGGCTATTCTCTGCCTCCACATTGGAGGCAGAAATGCTTCTAGATACCAGTCACTGGAAACCACAGAAAAGGATATCACTCTTGTGCTCAAATCCTGCTTGTAGGTTTCCCACAGAGATCTGATTGGGCCCAGTGAGAATAGATGCTGGACTTGATGGCTTGCGAGCCAGTGTGGTGTCGTGAGAGCCAGTGTGGTGTAGTGGTTAAGAGCGGTAGATTCGTAATCTGGTGAACCGGGTTCGCGTCTCCGCTCCTCCACATGCAGCTGCTGAGTGACCTTGGGCTAGCCACACTTCTCTGAAGTCTCTCAGCCCCACTCACCTCACAGAGTGTTTGTTATGGGGGAGGAAAGGAAAGGAGAATGTTAGCCGCTTTGAGACTCCTTCGGGTAGTGATAAAGTGGGATATCAAATACAAACTCCTCCTCCTCCTCCTCCTCCTCCTCTTCTTCTTCTTCTTCTTCTTCTGGTCTTATCAATGATCAGCTGATTACAAGATAACTACATGAAGACATAGCTTTTCTTGGAAAGCCCTTCTCAGGATAAATGACAGCTACCAGTCAGCAGCCCTCAAGAAGAACAAAGAAGAATTTGCCTCCATTCCTGAAATTTCTGCCCCCTCTTGGGGAACCATCAGAACGTCCACACCATTTCACAACTCATGAATGGGTCAGCAAAATGTGTGCGAGGGGTTGAGTTCATGCTCAGCATTAGTCCTGGACAGGCCTGGGCAGAGGTGGGGCAGCAGAGTACACTTGCTCTGGGCCTCAGAGGGGTGCTGCTGGACTTACACAATCATGCCAAGAATGCACCGTGCCTCCTAGCCGACCGGGGACTCACCCCCAGGTCTCAGATAAGCTCTGCATGGGCCTGGGCCTGGGCCTGGACCTGCAAAGTGTGAAAAGAACACACACGACTATGTTTTACAGTCATAGAGTCAGAGAATTGTAGAGTTGGAAGGGACCATATGGATCATTTAATTCAACGTCCTGCAATGCAGGAATATGCAGCTGTCGTATATGGAGGCTGGCATTGCTGTTTTTCTAGAAAAAGAGGTGCCAGAACTCACCATGAATTCCTCCCTTGTTGTTTTATAATGACAATGGTGCCCACCTGAGAGGTGCCAGAACTGAGTTACAGTGAGTTCCGGCTGAAAAAAAGCCCTGGGAGCAAGGGGTGTAGGTTGGAAATGGCAGACAAGCTAGCTCTCATGAAAACTTGACTACCATTGTTCAACTTCTCATTCAAATTCTCCTGCCAAAAGGTGACATGACACACAGTTTAGAAGCCACTGCCCTAACTAAATTGCACTTCAGCTTAGAAGCCACGCTTTTGGAATGCTCTAGTGTAACTCAGTCTGGGCTTTGAAGAACAATGGATTCAGGAAGTTGGCGAGATTAGACTCTGTCAGCCAATATCAGTGTACACCTGAAAATGTGAAGGGAAAAGAAGTACACCCTAAGCATTTAGAGACAGTGGCTGAAACTGCCGTACAGTCTTCAAGTCTCCAGTGCTCAACCATGTATAAAGGTAAAGGGACCCCTGACCATTAGGTCCAGTCGCGACCGACTCTGGGGTTGCGGCGCTCATTTTGCATTATTGGCACAGGGAGCCAGTGTACAGCTTCCAGGTCATGTGGCCAGCATGACAAAGCCACTTCTGGTGAACCAGAGCAGCGCACGGAAGCGCCGTTTACCTTCCCGCTGCAGCGGTACCTATTTATCTACTTGCACTTTGAGGTGCTTTCGAACTGCTAGGTTGGCAGGAGCAGGGACCGAGCAACGGGAGCTCACCCCGTCGCGGGGATTCGAACCGCCGACCTTCTGATTGGCAAGCCCTAGGCTCTGTGGTTTAACCCACAGCACCACCTGCGTCCCTCAACCATGTATAGCATAACACTAAAACTAGAAAAAAAGCAGTTCAGTGCAGAATGTTTTACTGCAACTGAGTCAACATGGAAAAGAAATGAAAAATACAAAAAAAAATGCAGAACACTTATCATCTGAGTTAAGCAGCTGTGTTTAAATTACACTTACTGTTCAATACCTAATTATTTCATGATGCTGTGGATCAGGCCTTGCAAGGAAGTACCACATACCTCTGCATATACCAACCACAGCCAGAGTTTGCTGACCTAAGTTACACTCCTAATAGTCAATTTCTGCAGTGTTTCAGTGCACTATTCATACTGCTTCCCTTGGCCGAACCTACTTCTGCTCCAGCAATGCTCCCTCAGGGGTGATCTGGAACAGCGAATGGCCATTAAAGGCTGCATGTGGATAGCAGAGCCATAATTTGATTGCAGAAATTCTGCATCCTATTTGCGCGCAGAGAAATTGTGCTGGGGACAGGGGCTTTTTGCCAAACTTCTCCAGAGAGAGGAGGAATTCTCCACAGCTTCTCAGGGATGGGGTTCGTCATCAGTATAGTAGCAGCTACAAAGCTTTCTTCCTTTTCCCCTAAGTTGGTGGGTTTCCTAAGGCTGGTGCAGAAGCAGCGGCTGCGCTGGCAGCCTGGGGATCATTTAAAATCCTCCACTGTGTCTGGGATCTCTCCCTGTCCCAAGGCAACTGTCACCAAAAGGGGGGAAAGAAGTGAAGAATATTCTGGAGAGTGGGGATCTCCTGCAAAGTGGCCTCCTTTTTTCCAGGTGAGGAGTTGAGGAGAGAAAAGAGGAAATCTCAGACTTTTTCCTCAGAAAAACACCTTCTGGGAAATTGAAGATAAACTCTCCTGGATTAGGTGGCAGAACTGGGAATGGCTTCCCAGAATTTTGTGAGCTGATTGAGGGTGAAATTAGATTATGGTGCAAATCAATCAATCAATCAATCAATCAAGTGCATTAGGAGCTTCTTTTTAAAAAATAAATAAGTTCAAAGCAGCTGCTAGGAACCTGAATAAGAACAGGTCCAAGATGCTGGGGAAAGAAGAAGAAGAAGAAGAGTTTGGATTTGATATCCCGCTTTATCACTACCCGAAGGAGTCTCAATGCGGCTAACATTCTCCTTTCCCTTCCTCCCCCACAACAAACACTCTGTGAGGTGAGTGGGGCTGAGAGACTTCAAAGAAATGTGACTAGCCCAAGGTCACCCAGCAGCTGCATGTGGAGGAGAGGAGATGCGAACCCAATTCACCAGATTACGAGTCTACCGCTCTTAATCACTACACCACACTGGCTCTCCCTGTGCTCACTTCTCCCTGTGCTGTTTTCCTGATCTAAATCACCCCTTTCATAAGGGGGAGAATAGAAGGACCAGTATGGTATCTCTCTGTTTGTTGTAATAGGGATGCTGACAGCTTTTAAGGGCATTCTTTAGTTTGGAGAAATAATGCAATATTCTCTAGCACGATATCCCCACATATCCCCATTTCCCTCACTTACAAAGCGGTTTTTAACTTCTATTATTATTATTATTATTATTATTATTATTCACCATATATTTCCAATCTCATCTAGTAGTACCCACAGAACATTTCTTCATGAGATCAGATGTGCTTGAGTAAAGTGTGCCATGAGTCCCTCAACTTGCCTGCATGGGCAATAAGGATAAAAGCAGGGCCTTAGTCCCCTGTCCCATCAAAAGGAAGATGGCAAAACAAAGGGGTCCCCTCCCCCTTTGATTACACAACTACCTTGGCAGGGAATAAAGTTAGCCACTCCTTTCACAAGCATTCCAAGAGGTTCACTGGTGTGAACATGCTTTTTGATGCAGCCTACTCTGATAGCGGCTCTCCTCTCTCCATAATGCACCTACCTCAGAGATCCCAAAGGAAGCAGATGCATTGCACCATCAGCAACATGGGGCTGCATCAGCAGTGTGAGCCTCATGCAACCCAATGCGATCCATCAGCAAAGTGAACATTGCAAAGGACACTGGGGCAGAGCCCTCAGACCATGTGCTGGCGCAAGTGGCTTCTGAGCCAAGAGGCGTGTCTCAGCATTCCCAGCCATGTTGCAAAGGTTCCTGCGGTGCATATTTCATCTCTCATGCTTCAGGCAAACACACACACACACACACACACACACACACACACAACCCTGAAGCAATGCAGAAAGTAAGAGGGTGCCTAAGCATCCTTTGCAACATTGCTGAAGTTGCCTCTTGGATTTTCTGCAGCGGCCTTTCACAGGCAACAAAACGTCTCACCCCATCAGTCAAATGCAAAAATGTAATAAATGTTGTAATCCTCAACCACTGTCTCTCTCCCCTTTCTTATGCACCCTTGTTTTGAGAATGGGGCTCCCCTGTGTTCTCCTCTCCTAATAGCAGCCCACACCACATATTGAGAGTTGTACATGTGTGTGTAGGAAAGAGTCTGAATCAGGCCAATAGCATTGGACCAAATTATATTATTCTCATTCCCATTGCTTCTTTTCTAAGTAGATTTTGTTTTTAATCTTATGAAGGAGACATGTCAGTCTGCAGAAGTAATAAGGATGAATTTGCGGAATTGCCATTCCAAACATCATATAAGAATCAGATTATCTCTGAATATGATGCAGTGATGTATTTGCGCATCGTCTGTTTGTTGTCGAAGCTCATTGGGGAAATGATCATCTTCCTGTACAACCATGTAATAAGACAGGACATGCAATGTGCGAATTCACTGAATCTCAAGAGTGATCATCTGCCTGAAATCCTTTTAACCCTAAGCATATTTGCACTTCAAAAAAGAGAGAAAACTCTCCAGTAAGTTATCCAAATTAACAGTTGTAACTGCTGCATAAATATACACACATTATTATTGTTGAAACAAAATAAAAAAATTCCTTCCAGTAGCACCTTAGAGACCAACTAAGTTTGTTATTGGTATGAGCTTTTGTGTGCATGCACACTTCTTCAGATACACAGATATTATTCAGATATTATTATTGTTCTTTAACTTACTGCAAATGCCCAAAAGGCACGGCAAAGAGGGGGGGGGAGAGAGGGGGGAGAATTGCATCAGGTTACTGGAGGAGAAAACAGCTATCCTCTCAATTAGTCTTATTAAAGTTTAGTTAAGCTCCCCATTATTGGCTTAAAATCATGAACAGGAAAATAACTTCTCTTCAAGCTTCTACGCATTGAAAATTGTAGAAAATTGGGGATATTTTCTTTCATTGGATTAGCTTCCAGGAAAGTGTGTGTGTGTGTGTGTGTGTGTGTGCACACGCACACACACACACACACACACACACACACACTTCAAATAATGCAACCGAAAAAATCAAAACATGTTGCAAGGCTGAGACTTTAATATTAATGCTCTGGCTGTCAGTTTTGTGCTCTGTTCCGTTTCACTGTGCTGAATAGTATTATTCAGGCTTCCAAAGTTTATTGAAATGATTTGGTTGAGTACTAGATGTAAAGGGATGGGAAATGGAATTTAGGAAATTGCTTTTTAAAAATGCTGCTAAGGAATCTGTGCTCATGAAGAGCATGAAAGGACTTGATCTTTCTGAAGCACTGTTCTGTGCAACTGTTTTCATCTTCAACAAACTTTCTTGACTGATTCTTTTTTTTCCCCTTTTTGAAATATCTTAATTGAATGCAAGATATTTGGAAATTAGCAGAATAGTGATACTAAGGTTGCAGTCCAAAGCACACTCACTATGATGCTGAGCACAATGGGACTTAGCATGCCTAGGATTCCGGCATACTTTTTTTGAAAGCAAGTAGCAGCAATACTGCTAGGATTTACTTCTAGGTAAATGTGACTAGAATCAAACGGTCAGGAAACTTCCATGGGACTAAACATGCTCCACCGACTAGTTTGTGGAATAGTTTACTCGGAATCCCAGCTGATGTCTATTAGAAAATAAACCATGCCAAAGCAATTACGTTCCTACAGTACATCCAGATTGCTGCTTTCATAATTGAGAAATATGATATGACATGATGCGACTCTTGTTTGCTTGCCTATTTCCCTATATTCCAGTTAATCAGCTACTAAGTTCATATTAAATTCTTCCTATTTTAACATCTCACTTCCTTTCCTCTGCTGATCATGAGGTGGCTTTTTAACGTGAACCCCCCCCCCATGAGATAGGGTGCTAAATGGCTTATGCGGTGCAAAAACGATAACAGCTCTGCCTGCTGTTAATTAAGCATACGGCTATTCATATATTTTAGTTATAAATTTTCTCTGTCAGCATGTTTATGTGCAGATTGCATAACTAAAATGCAAACCAGTATTCGAATTAATTACTTTCCACAATCAACTATACTTTCTCCTTTGTTGTATCGCTATAAAATTTATAATTTTGCTCAAAACTGCCTCTGACTTATTTTCCTAAAAGGCTACCCTAAAGATTCATCTTACACCTTTAAGATTCATATTGAAAACCATGAAAGTGCAACTAAAAAACTGAGGTTGCTATTGTTTTAATTCAAGCGGCATTGGTGTGTGTGTGTGTGTGTGTGTGTGTGTGTGTGTATTTGCACAAAAGTAATTTTCATTTTTTCTTAACAAAAGAACCAATGATCACCTGTTATTGCAAATAGCATTCTCTATTACGGCATTATTAGCACATCCCTCACTCATGCAGTAGTTCTGTAACTGATCCAAGTTGAATAGCCCAGATTAACCATAAACCAATTAAGAACCTTCATGTTGATCCAGAGACTACATTCAGCTTATCAGCATTTAAAATGCCACCGAATAGAAACCTAGCTAATGGGGGGGGGGGGAATCCTGGTGAAACAAGTACTTGATGGTTGCAAAAAGCAAAGATCGAGGCAACAAACTGGAAGGCTGTGGTTGAGCAATCACACAGCCTGCTCCCATGCATGTTTACTTGGAAGTAAGTCCCACTGACTTCACTGGGGCTTACCCCCACATCACTGTGCAATAAGGATCCATGCAAAATTTGCCGGGATACTTGTAAGTACAGGACCTCCTATTAAGATAAGGTCCACCTTTGTAACATTTTTGCTGGGTAGCTGTGCCCAAGTTCTCAGAATGGAAACAGCTAAGATGTATTAATGAAAAACGTACAACCCGGGCATGAATAATCTGTCTTGCAAGTATTGCCAAGATAGCACACTGTGCAGCTAAAAACTCACGTCACGCAATTTCCTCCGAAACAACAACCGCCCCCCATTCAAACCCCCATTCAGTTTGTTTGGTTTTTTTCATAAAAAAAGAAGGGTCTTAAGACTCACATATTCCACTTGGAAGAGATGTTAAAAGTTTAAGCCATCATCTTTTGCAGTGCTGCTCATCCTGTCCAGAGAATCAGCCCTTCAAATTTATCTTATGTGGAAAGGAAATAATGACATTCTCTCCAGCTCTTATCCTCCTTGGTAAGTGACAGCTCTTTACGGACGTCGGCAGCCTTGCTGAAGTATTATTGTAATCCATCCGAGCTTCCCAAGATTGCTCAGGAGATTGAGTCTGAAATATACATCATCTTTAGTTTCGCAAGCTGCTCAGTGCTTTCCCCCTGCCGTGTGCCTTCCCCTCCTGGATATCTCAAACTGGATGTAGCACAGGCTTGGCTATTTATACAGCGTTCTGCACTGCCTGCTTGGAACACAGAAGGAGGAGAGCAAATGAAACTGAACTCTTCAGAGATGAAAAATGCTCTCACATGCCCGGGCATTTCCCATATCAAATGGTATTCATTTTTTTCGAAGTGGAAGGCAGCCCCTGGGTTCAAATAAACCCAAGCAAGCACACAGATATATATACAGTATATACACACACAAATCAGTTGGTTGGTTGGAGAAGCAATACGGAATGATACAGAGGAACAAGTAGCAGCTTAGTGAGCATCAGGAAGGGAAGGGCATCTTGTGATTGCTTTGAATTTAATACTCCTCAAGGGGAGTTTGTTTGTTTGTTGTTGTTTTAAAAAGAGACCTCTACAAATACAGCGAAACCTGTCTCATGGAGTGAAAATCTGTTGGCTCAGCCAAGTTCTTCTGGCGAAGTTATACAGCATGTGTATATTTACTTTTGCTGATTTGCTCGGCATTACAGCCACGGTTCAACAACAACGGGATTAACTCACCAGATGTATCTTTTCTCCCTCCTCGAGAAAGTTGAAGAAGAACAGGATCTGGAAAAAAATATTGCCCTGATCCAGATTAAGGCCAATGACCAAAGGCAGGAGCACCTTTATTCTGTGATAATAAGGGTCAGACGAAAGGCCAAGATTCCCTGACATGATTCCTGGTAACATGTTGATAGCCAAGTCCAGCAGTTGCATCTTCAACATTGGGAAGAGATTACATTTTGCACTGTGCCTGAGGGCAGTGGACTAGCTTAGTGGGTAAAGGGCAGGGGAGCACAGCCCTGTCTTCCGAAAGAAGGAAAATGCTCAGGGACCTCAGGAAGAACAACTGAGGGGATCTCACTGATGCTTTCTCACTTCCCCCAACATAGGAGCCAATTCCTAGGGGTCAAAGTCCCTTTGCCTCCCTCCCCCCAAAGTTGATGCTCATTTGCATTCAAATGGAGTGCATGCACGGCATCATGTGATTGCTTATGCGGGGCAGGACTTGCCTGCCCCCCAATAGTTTATTCAAGTTGGCACCCCTGTCCCCCAAGATCTGCCACCTGAGGCAGTCACCTCACTCTGCCTAATGGTAGGACTGGCTCTCTGACCTCCTATATCAGCTCTCTGTATTGGACAAACAGGCCAAACCCTACGCCAAATGATAAATGGACCCAAATCTGACATCAGGAATCACAAGACAGAGAAACCAGTAGGAGAACACTTCAATCTCCCAGGACATTCTATACAAGATCTCAAAGCAACTGTCTTATTACAAAGGAATTTCAGAAATAGACTGGAAAGAGAAGTTGCTGAATTGCAACTGATTACCAAACTTAAAACCATGGAGAGACCTGGTCTGAACAAAGACATTGGATTCTTATCTCATTATACATGACAAAGCTATTTTTAGCCATCTCACCCCTTGCTTTTTCCTGCAAGACCAATTGCAGTCATTAACAGTCGTCAACAGGTTTACCTCACCTATCAGCCAATCACCCATTCCCACCACCCTTCTGAGTAATACCCCTCCCCACCCTCTCATTATATATAAAGGTCTGGTGACTTCTGTTTCAGTGTATCTGAAGAAGTGTGCATGCACACGAAAGCTCATACCAAGAACAAACTTAGTTGGTCTCTAAGGTGCTACTGGAAGGAATTTTTATTTATTTATTTATTTATTGATTGATTCTCTGAGCTCCTGTTACTGCCACTTCATCACATCAAGAAAGCAACTGGAATCCCATTCCAGCATTTTTAATTTGCCAGTGCAGAGACTCATGGCAGTGTGGTTCATTTGATCTCCACTGTGCAGGAAGAGAAGAGGACCAGTGTGGTCTGAGGGCTAGACAGGTCGGATTCATACCATACATGCACATCCGCTTTCTAGTGGTAACATATCCACTATAAATTTAAAGCCAATGTGAAACTCGACTTTCTTTAAGAAACCTTGTGAATTGTATATTTTAGTAGAGAGCCCTACTCTCTTTTCAGAACTACAGTTCCCAAGATCCCTTGCCCAGATGCTATGGCAACTGAAATGGCTGCAGTGCATTTAAATTTATAGGGTGAACATCAAAATAGGTAACAACAACAGTACACATAGCTGAAGAGGCCCTTTCTTAGGGTGCATTCTTGTGTTGTTCAGGACTGTAATGGCTAACATGGGGTGCAAGGAATGACCCAGGAGTATGGATATCTTTTCTCTAAAGGTATCTCCATAAGGTACATCGGGCAGAAGTCATGTGACTATACAGCCTCAGCTGGTCGTAGGCTGAAAGACTGGAGGAGACCAGAAGAAGCTAAAGTCCCCCATATATGTGGACTAGGAGCACTGAATCACCAGTTCGGAACCATTTGTTAGCTTGAACATGAACCTCGGGAATGCTCTTACCTTCTGAAGCACTTTCTGGGCTGGATCCCAGCCAACATAAAAACCGTGTTGCCTTCTTGTTTCAAAAAGGAAAGCTGTTGATTCTTCTGTGCACAATCAACATCTCTTTGCAAGTGCTTGTAAATACACTTTGGGACATTAAATGCCCAGGCACATGCATAGGTGAGATAACTGTGATGTATTTGTAGTGTGAGATCACTGCCAATATAGTCAAGAGGCAATGCCAGTGTCTGAGAGGATGTGTAGGAGAGGAAGAAGGGGGAAAAAGAAAGAGAAAAGGGAAAAGGTATTCGCTTTCATAACTGTATACATAAAAATTGCTTCCTGGATCAGGCCAAGGTTCATCTGGTCAAGTATTCTGTTTCCAGCAGTGGACAGCCAGGTGTCTCTTGAAAGAGCATAAGTAGGGTATGAAAGTAATAGCTGAATTTTGGCATTAAGCATCTCTGGACATGAATGCATACAATCTTTCTGCAAATGCTACAGGGGATGAGAATTTGTATAATATTTTTTATTAATTTTCATTTATAACAATCCAATAAAAGCCACATTAATACAATACCAAATTATAATACAATTATAAAAGCCAATTATCCAATGCCAAATCAAACAATTTGCATGACTTCTCGTGCTCTGGATTTCAGGGGGTGTCGTTCTTATTTCATCCTGCTCCAAAACTCTTAATTAGTCCAAATGCAACAGTTCCGATCTTGATCCTTTATTTTAACAGTCACTGATATGATGACTTTTATTCGTATTTAGATGTTCCAAATCCATTAATTTTGCAAGGGTTTTTTTTTATCCTGTGAGGGGGATGAGATTTGTTGCTTGTGTTTGTTCAGCATCCCCATGCCAAACATTTGAACCAACAGGAGAAGCTAAAGATGCTAATGTTTCAATTTAGGATTTGCTTCAATTGTGAACTTTATATTTAACACTATTTTGTTGTTGTTGTTGTTGTTGTTGTTGTTGACCATCCAGAATTGCTTCTGAAAAACAAGTGGGAGATAACTTTATAACTAAAGAAATAAAAGTATAGAGCTAAAATAGCCCTTAACAAACAATATGTGGCGGTACAATCCTATACGTGGCAACTCATATAAGCTCAGGTAAATGTGAGTCTACAGCTTTAGGCTGCAATCCTAAACACATTTTGAGAAACACTTCAAGGAAGCCACCATACTTCCATTTCAGCTGAAATGAAATAGTGGGAACTGCCTGAAAGCACGTCTCAAAAGCACTGTTTGCAGCAGCTGCACCCTCTTCTTCATTTAAAGAAGCAGGCAGCTGCTGCAAACAGCACTTTTGCAAAGCTTTGAGAAATCCCTGCACTGCACACTCCCAATTTAGGGTGAAACGAGCACAGGGCCTGTTTCATAGCCTTGCAACTATCCCCATACTGTCCTATTAAAGCTCCCAGACGAGGAGTTTAAAAGGGAAAGGCGAGACTTGCAAAGGTGCTCATTTGACAGGTAAATGGCCCCACTCACCTGTCATATTATACCCTCAAGGCAAAATAAGGATTTAGCCTGTGGAGTCACAAAGCTTCCTCACCCCTGCTGCAGAGGAATAACTGGCCCAAGGAATTGCATCATTGATATCACAGGCATTATCCAATAGGGTCCTGTGATGGTCACACACTCACCTCACAGGCAAGATTTCAGAAGCAATATCTGTGCTAGCGAAGGGGTTGGGGAATTGCATATAACTTATTTATAGGATTTTTGGAGGTGCACATTCATTTTGTAAAATGGATGGAAAACAAAGCAAATGAGACCCATTTGTTTCATTTGTCTTAGTTATGGGAACAGATGGGAAAGCAAATGAATGAATGGAAATTCATTTTTCATTCATTTTATCCATTTTATCCCTCCCCTCCCAAAAAAACTATTGGGATGAAAACAGTCTGGAGCAACCTGAACAAGTCACAGAAAGGTGACAGGGTTTGGAAACTGACACATTTGCTTATTTAAGAAATTAATACCACACTTTTCAAGAAAGCTTCTCCACAAAGTGGCATACAACGATATTGAAAATAATAATAATAATAATAATAAACTTTTATTTATATCCCGCCCTTCCCCGCCAAAACCGGGCTCAGGGCGGCTAACAATCAAATACAAATATAAAAACACAGATTAAAAATACAGATATAAAATACACTTTAAAACTTAAAAATTTTGAATTTTAAAAGTTACACTCAAATTACCCCAAAAGCCAAACGGAACAGCTCCGTTTTACAAGCCCTGCGAAAGGGTGCTAACTCTTGCAGGGCCCTCGTTTCTTGTGGCAGATCATTCCACCATATCGGGGCCAGAACCGAAAAAGCCCTGGCCCTGGTGGCTGCCAACCTGACCTCCTTATAACCTGGGATCTCCAGAAGGTTATTATTTGATGACCTCAAGGTCCTACCCGGGGCATACCAGGAGAGGCGGTCCCTTAAGTACGAGGGTCCTAGGCCGCGTAGGGCTTTAAAGGTTAAAACCAGCACCTTAAACCTGATCCTGTACTCCACCGGGAGCCAGTGCAGCTGATAAAGTACTGGATGAATGTGATCTCGCGGCAAGGCCCCCGTAAGGAGCCTCGCCGCGGCATTCTGCACCCGCTGGAGTTTCTGGGTCAGCCTCAAGGGCAGCCCTGCATAGAGCGAGTTACAATAATCTAGTCTGGAGGTGACCGTCGCATGGATCACTGTGGCCAGGTCAGGGCGAGAGAGGTAGGGGACCAACTGCCTAATACGGCGGAGATGGAAAAATGCCACCTTTGCTGTGGCTGCAACCTGCGCCTCCATGGAGAGGGAGGCGTCAAAGGTTACCCCCAGACTCTTGACAAGAGGCGCTGGCACTAATTGAACGCCTGCAAGGGTTGGGGGTTGGCCCCCCGACCCCATGTCGTCCCGACCTAGCCAAAGGACCTCTGTCTTCGAAGGATTTAACTTTAATCGGCTCCCACACATCCATCTAGCCACAGCTTCCAAACACCTGGCCAGTGTGTCTGGGACTATGTCGGGACGGCCGTCCATCAACAGATAAAGCTGGGTGTCATCAGCATATTGATGACAACCCATCCCAAAGCTCCGGACAATCTGGGCGAGAGGGCGCACAAGAATAATACAATATACAAGAATAACGTATTCATTCCATGACCAAGATAAGGATAAATCCAACAGCCAACAATAAAACAATAATCTGTGTACAGTTCTGGTCACTCTACCTCAAAATTGGATATTAGAGAGTGGAAGCAGGTTTGGAAAAGGGCAAACAAAATGATCAAGCAGGTGGAGTGAGCAAAGGTTGCAGCGTTTGGGACATTTTAGTGAAAAGGTGACCAGGGGTAAGTATCTTAAGTAATGATAGAAGTTTATAAAATTATGCATGGCATCGAGAAAGTGGACAGAGAAAAGCTTTTCTCCATCTGTCATAACACAAGAACTCATAGGTGTCCAATGAAGCTGAAGGTTGGAAGATTCAGGACAGAGAAAATAACTTCCTCCCACAGAGCATGATTAAACTATGGATCTTGCTCCCTCAGGAGGCAGCAATGACCACCAACCAAGCTTTGGAAGGCAATTAGACAAATTCATGGAGGAGAGGACTGTCAATGGCTACAAGCCATGATGTCTACTGCATAGTTGGAGGCAGTAATGCTTCTGAATACCCGTTGCAGGAAACCACTGGAGAGTCTTGTGCTCTAATCCTGCTCGAGGGTTCCCCACAGGCATCTGGTTGGCCATTGTGACAACAGAATGCTGGACTAGATGGGCCACTGGTCTGATTCAGCAATCTGCTTATGTTCTTCTTAAGTTCCAGCTTGTTCGACCTCATCCACCTCTAAACAGCTGAGGTGTTCCATAGCCTCCCCAGGGAGAAATTCCAACAGCTGTTGGAAAGTGAGGAAACAAGGTCTCTGGTGAGGTCTCCCAACCATTGTACTAATGCTAGGCAAGGTAAGAAGGAAGGAATGGCAGGAGTTGAGGTGCAAGTGGTTGGACCTCACTGCTTTCCTGATTATGTAATTAGAAGCATATTGGGATCAGATTTGGACTTGGAATACTGAAGAGAAAAGTTAGAGACTTGCTGGACCATAAAGAAGGCTGATCGCCGAAGAATTGATGCTTTTGAATTATGGTGCTGGAGGAGACTCTTGAGAGTCCCATGGACTGCAAGAAGATCAAACCTATCCATTCTTAAGGAAATCAGCCCGGAGTGCTCACTGGAAGGACAGATCCTGAAGTTGAGGCTCCAGTACTTTGGCCACCTCATGAGAAGAGAAGACTCCCTAGAAAAGACCCTGATGTTGGGAAAGGTTGAGGGCACAAGGAGAAGGGGATGACAGAGGATGAGATGGTTGGACAGTGTTCTCAAAGCTACTAACATGAGTTTGGCCAAACTGCGAGAGACTGTGAAGGATAGGCGTGCCTGGCATGCTCTGGTCCATGGGGTCACGAAGAGTCGGACACGACTGAACGACTGAACAACAACAATTCCATATTTATGCATTGGACCAGTGCCAGTTGCTTTTTTTTACTGGACCAAGCACTGCAGAAAACCCAGTTCTCTGAAACTTATTATGGAAAGCAACACATTGAATTGTTGAGACAAGGAATTGTTGAGACGAGGGATGGTGGTGGAATGTGCAAATGGGCTGCATATCAAACTGACCCGTAGTCCACTTGTCTCCTTGCAAAGCAGTCTGTGGATTTTCTGTGGATTTTCCCTATGCTGGTTGTATGGTGTGTTTTTTTCCAGAATTTGTCAAATATTATGACATTTGTTCTGATACAATTTAGTCAGCTACCATCACCAATGTTTATCTTAACTGCCTGCTAACATGGTACTTTTGAAATGTGTATTCACTTCAATTTCTGCTCATTGATTATGTGTTGAGGTGATTATAATAATTTTAATAATAATAATTTATTATTTGTACCCCGCCCATCTGGCTGGGTCTCCCCAGCCACTCTGGGCGGCTTCCAGCAAACATTAAAATACATTAACACATCACAGATTAAAAACTTCCCTGAACAGGGCTGCCTTCAGGTGTTTTCTAAATGTCATGTAGTTGTTGATCCTTTTAACCTCTGATGGGAGGGCGTTCCACAGGGCGGGCGCCACTACCGAGAAGGCCGTCTGCCTGGTTCCCTGTAGCTTTGCTTCTTGCAGTGAACTGCCAGAACCGCCAGAAGGCCCTCTGCGCTGGATCTCAGTGTCCGGGCTGAACGGTGGGGGTGGAGACGCTCCTTCAGGTATACAGGACCGAGGCCGTTTAGGGCTTTAAAGGTCAGCACCAACACTTTGAATTGTGCTTGGAAACGTACTGGGAGCCAATGTAGATCTCTCAGGACCGGTGATTATATTAGCCATTAACCACAACTAACATGCCTTGAACAATGTGAGCTAGGTTTTGGGGGGCCTGGTGGGTCGCTCATGTCCTTGACAATATACGTTGTTAATATGCTAGCTAGCTGACAGTAAAAAAAAATGACCAAAAAACCCCACAATAACTTCGTGGGGGGGGTCCATCACCTCCTCATCCTCACTTAAGCAGACAGCAACCCTCAAGCAAGATGCATACTTCAGTGGGCAATTACTGGCTTATTGGGTTTTCAGCCAGCTCTTAAATAGTCATAAAAAATGTAAGGAATAACATTATATTCAACAAGCTAAAGGGCTACATCAGGAACAGGTAAAAATAGAGAAGGAATAACTGAAGAGAAACATTGAAAAGTGGGTCCACTTAATTGTAATCTGAACCAGTATGTAGAATCAGATTGCATCCTTAGTTGGGGCCTACAGGAAAAGGTAAAAGACACCTGGACAGTTAAGTCCAGTCGAATTTGACTATGAGATACAGCACTCATCTCCACTTACAGGCCAAGGGAGCCGGCGTTTGTCCACAGACGGTTTTTGCGGGTCATGTGGCCAGCATGACTAAACCACTTCTGGCATGATAGGACACCATGACAGAAGCCAGAGAACGTGGAAACGCCGTTTACCTTCCCGCCGCAGTGGTACCTGTTTATCTACTTGCACTGGCGTGCTTTCAAACTGGTAGGTTGGGAGGAGCTGGGACAGAGCAACAGGAGCTCACCCCATCATGGGGATTCGAACCGCCGACCTTCTGATTGGCAAGCCCAAGAGGCTCGGTGGTTTAGACTACAGTACCTACAGGGACCCAGGTGGCGCTGTGGGTTAAACCACAGAGCCTAGGGCCTGCTATCAGAAGGTCGCCGGTTCGAATCCCTGCGACGGGGTGAGCTCCCGTTGCTCGGTCCCAGCTCCTGCCCACCTAGCAGTTCGGAAGCACATCAAAGTGCAAGTAGATAAATAGGAACCGCTCTGGCAGGAAGGTAAACGGCATTTCCGTGCACTGCTCTGGTTCGCCAGAAGCGGCTTTGTCATGCTGGCCACATGACCTGGAAGCTGTACGTTGGCTCTCGGCCAATAAAGCGAGATGAGCGCTGCAACCCCAGAGTCGGACACAACTGGGCCTAATTGTCAGGGGTCCCTTTACCTTTACCTTTTACCTACAGGATGAAACTCAACAGAGTGTAATTCAATGGGGTGAAATTCAACTCTCTCTCTCCTCTTCTCCTCCTCCCATGTACCGTACTGGGGATTCTCCTGATCTTTCAGAGTGAACTTGGGGAGTGCACAGGAGGAGGAGATGGAAAGCTCAGTTGCAGTAGCAGGAGTCCTTGTGCTGGCTTCTGCTTTCGGAATAGGGTAGTTGAATCTGGCTAGCCAGAATGGCCCTGCTTCTGCCAGTGTGGTGTAGTGGTTAAGAGCGGTAGACTCGTAATCTGGTCAACCTGGTTCGCTTCCCCGCTCCTCCACATGCAGCTGCTGGGTGACCTTGGGCTAGTCACACTTCTCTGAAGTCTCTCAGCCCCACTCACCTCACAGAGTGTTTGTTGTGGGGGAGGAGGGGAAAGGAGATTGTTAGTCACTTTGAGACTACTTAGGGTAGTGATAAAGCGGGATATCAAGTCCAAACTCTTGCCCAATTACATCAGAATAGAGCTACGATGACTGCATGAAATGAAAATTATTACTCAGCTTCTTGCCACACAAGAAATGAAATATATTATCCTTGTTACTATTATTCATTATGAATCGCTTCCCTATGAAGCAATATAATAAAAACCATATCCAAATAATTACCTATGTAAAAACAGATAAAACAATTGAAAATATGTATGTACCAGCAACTGCATATAGAAAACAATTTCAAAATTCAGGCTGAAGAACTGAATCTGGAAACGGGAGTTTGTTCACCCTGTTCCCTCTAATTCTGAGGTCAAGGGAGGGAGAATCTTGGGAGGCCAAAGAGGAAGCCAGGACAGACACAGTGTTTGAGCTTCCCTGCCACAACTGGAGGAGTCCTGGGGCACTAAAGTAGGTACACATATCGAAGCACAAAAAGGAAAGCGAAAATAATCTCATAGTGTGGTTCACGGAAGTCTGTATTTTACATCTTCTCCCATACTGTTCATTGTGCGGGGAAATGGCTTTGACAGGCTAGGTTCAAATTCAGTTTAGAACGAATTATAACTATTTCACTGGGCACCAGGGCTTCCAAATATAGCCCTACTGATCTATCTATATATGCGAATTTATAGAGAGTTTCCCTGTTACAACCTAAGAGAATTACCACAGCTATTTTCCCCATCTTATGACAATAAACATATTTTGTGGACTCTGTTTCTCTCTCCAAAGAAGCTTATTTCAGACAATTAAAAAATAATAATTGTTTCCGGATTCGAAAATGTTTAAAAGTGACATACTTGATATCACAAAAACTACTTAAATGCAGCACCATCCAGTGTTTAATATCTCATAGATTCTAATTTAAAAGTTACTAAATACATTGCCAAGAGACAACTAAGAGTACATTTAAGGCTCTTGACTGTTCTTCTGCAGCACTTGCCCCACATCTGGCATCATATTTGTGGGCCAGGTAGGTGTGACTTAGGGAGGTGAGTGCCCCTGTGGGCCAAGTTATGAACTCTGCCAGTGAGCAGGGTTTCCACCACTATCCTAGAAGGAGGTGGTAAGAGGCTGGATCTAGACACATCAAAGAAGCGTTTCAGTTTAAAGCGTAAATTTAAACAGGGAAAACAGATAGAGAAAAACAGGACTCCACATCGCCATCTGGTGGCACAATGTTATATCACTAATAATAATAATAATAATAATTTTATTATTTATATCTCAACATTAAAAATTTCCCAATACAGGGTTGCCTTCAGATGTCTTCTAAAAGTCAGATTTTTTTTTATTTCCTTGACATCTGATGGGAGGGCGTTGGTTCCCTGTAACCTCACTTCTTGGTTCCCTGTAACCTCACTTCTTGCAGTGAGGGAACCACCAGAACGCTCTCAGAACTGGACCTCATTGTCCGGGCTGAACGATGCGGGTGGAGACGCTCCTTCAGATATACTGAAGGTATACAACGCATATAAATAGCTTTTTCTTTACTAGTCCAGCTGAGTCCAGAGAGGAGGAAAACAGTCCTCCATAATGCTGATAGATTGGATCCAGGCTAAAGCCCCATCTGCACTATATGTGTAAAGCAGGATCAGACCACTTTAAACAGCCATGACTGTTTAAATGCCGGACTGTAGATAAGGGTGCTGAGAGATGTCAGGAGACCCCTCTTCCCCTTACAAAGCGAAAATTATCCGAGTTCCCTGGTTAGATTAATTGACAGTTAAGAAATTTTGAGAACTGTAGCTCCCTAGGGGCCTTCTAGCAACTCTTATCACCCTCAGCACCCTTAAACTACAGTCTGGCATTTTTGGGTGGGAGTCATGGCTGTTTAAAGTGGTCTGATCCTGCACTGAAGTGTAGGTGGGTTCCCACAAGGCAAGACACAGTGATAACAGCAAGAACCTTTATTGAACAAACAGAATTGGACAACAGGGGCAAAGCAACTGCTTATATACACTTCTGGAGGCCTGGGCCACTCCCACTCCCAACGTGATTGGCTGTCTGAACTTCCAAGCTGCGAATCATAAGTCAGAGTTTAAGGGCCAATGGCAGAGGATATCATGTATCGAATCAGAACACAGAGGCTCAGAATCCTTAGTCCAGACTCAAGCTCAGGCAAACACAGACCACTGAATACATACTTTGTGGGACAACATGTCTGTTTAGGGTATTGCTTTAAATGTGCAGTACAGAAGGTGCCATAGTCATGCTTGCAGTTGGCTCATTGAAATCAAAGGAACATACTTAAAAGTCATTTATTTCAACGGGTCTACTCTAAGCATGGGAGAAAAGCAATGACAAACCTAGACAGCATCTTAAAAAGCAAAGACATCACCTTGCCAACAAAGGTCCGTATAGTTAAAGCTATGGTTTTCCCAGTAGTAATGTACGGAAGTGAGAGCTGGACCATAAAGAAGGCTGATCGCTGAAGAATTGATGCTTTTGAATTATGGTGCTGGAGGAGACTCTTGAGAGTCCCATGGACTGCAAGAAGATCAAACCTATCCATTCTTAAAGAAATCAACCCTGAGTGCTCATTAGAAGGACAGATCCTGAAGTTGAGGCTCCAGTACTTTGGCCACCTCATGAGAAGAGAAGACTCCCTAGAAAAGACCCTGATGTTGGGAAGGATTGAGGGCACAAGGAGAAGGGGACGACAGAAGATGAGATGGTTGGACAGTGTTCTCGAAGCTACTAACATGAGTTTGGCCAAACTGCGAGAGGCGTGCCTGGCGTGCTCTGGTCCATGGGGTCACAAAGAGTCGGACACGACTGAACGACTGAACAACAACAACAACTCTAAGCATGATGGGAAGTCTAGACCCACCTCTTTATTTTTTGTATATCTTTACATTTTTCAAGGATGCAACACAATGAAAAGTTTTAAATTAAAGAATGACCAACATTATAGGATCAAATAATTGGGCACAACAATTGCTTCATAACGAAGTTTGCAACCCTGAACAAAAGCTGCGATGAAGGGCATCCTTTAAACCACAAATTTTGATATTTTAATCCCTTGTGCCTTAAGAATGGTCTGCTAAGGATCTTATCAAATTTCATGCCCACCAACCTTATTGTATTTCAGATAGAAAGCTGGTTTTAACCTCCAGAAGGGCTTGCCTCTGTTGTCTCCCTTTACACCAGTGGCAAAGATAGACATGCTTAGTTATCGATTTTCTCTCTCTCCTCTGACTCCCAGATGTAAGTTGTTTCAGATATATCAGCAAATTTCATAAATAAAAATGTGTCAAGGGCATATTGAAGAATGCAAGCAATCCAGTTGCCGTTTTGCTAAACTGGACATATTTATCTCCTCCAAAGCAGACGCTCTCAAATTCTGTCACGAGGAGTGGGTGCGCATTATATTTCTACCCTGAGCTGCTGTTCTAACAGAAACGCCTGGTCCCTATGCATGCAGCAAAATGAGATGGAAGACTATTGAGTTGGTAGAATGGACTGTGCCACTTCAGACTGCTGGCCGGGATGCCATTTCTTTAATGACTCCCCATGCAAAAATAACAACAACAGCCCACCAAAAAGAGAAATTCTTGACCGGTTCTGTCTCTGGTCTGTTAATCTTATACTTGCAAAATGGCGCCCCTTCCTGCGGCCCATCCTCCCATCTCAGAATGCTCCTAATCAGTGCTATTTTTCTAGAAAAAGCGGTGCCGGAACTCACCATGAACACTTCCCTTGTTCTTTTATAATGTCAATGGAGCCCACCTGCTCTACTATGTGTAAACACCCTGCTGCAACCTAGAGCATATGCTCCTCAACATACATAGGCTGCATTCACACTGATGTGCACATAGGTTTCTACGAGGTGAGACACAGTGATTACAGCAAGAGATTTTATTGAGCTGATGACTAACAGCACAGAACAGTCAAACAAGGGCAAAGCAACTGCTTATATATATTTCTGAAGGCCTGGGCCACTCCCATTCTCAGCGTGATTGGCTATCTAAACCCTCAAGCTGCAAATAATAACCCAGAGCTTAAGAGCCAATGCCAGTAGTCCAAACCCTGCCAATACTCAAAACAAAATAAAATAAAAAAATTCCTTCCAGTAGCACCTTAGAGACCAACTAAGTTTGTTCTTGGTATGAGCTTTCGTGTGCATGCACACTTCTTCAGATACACTGAAACAGAAGTCACCAGACCCTGATATATAGTGAGAGGGTGGGGAGGGGTATTACTCAGAGGGGTGGTGGAAATGGGTGAAAGGTTGATAGGTGTGGTAAACCTGTTGACGACTGTTAACGGCTGCAATTAGTCTTACAGGAAAAAGCAAGGGGTGAGAAGGTTAAAAAAGCTTGGTCATGTATAATGAGATAAGAATCCAATGTCTTTGTTCAGACCAGGTCTCTCCATGGTTTTAAGCTTGGTAATGAGTTGCAATTCAGCAACTTCTCTTTCCAGTCTATTTCTGAAATTCCTTTGTAATAAATTCCTTTGTTTTTGTGTGCATGCACACGAAAGCTCATACCAAGAACAAACTTAGTTGGTCTCTAAGGTGCTACTGGAAGGAATTTTTTTATTTTATTTTGTTTTGACTATGACAGACCAACACGGCTATCTACCTTTACCTGCCAATACTGTGTGATTGGATATCATGTATTGAATCAAAACACAGGAACCTTGGATCCTAGTCCAGACTCAAGCTCAGGCAAACATAACATACATACATAACATACACCCTACAATGAAAGCATCATAATGCCTCTTTAATTATTCATTGCTTCCCCCAAAGAATCCTGGGAGCTGTAGGTTGTTACAGGTGCTGAGAGATGTTAGGAGATCCCCTCCCCCCCCTCCTAGAACTACAATTCTCAAAGTGGTTTAACAATTCCACTTTACAGGGAACCCCTGGGAATTGTAGCTTTGTGAGGGGGACAGGGGCTCTCCTAACAACTCTCAGCACCCTACAGCTTCCAGAATTCTTTGGGAGAAGCCATGCCTGGCTAAAGTGCTTTCAATGTTTGATGAGGGTGTAGTCCCAGAGTCCCAGTGGTCAAGAGCGGAAGGTAAGAATTTATTCTCTGTTTACCAGGCAAAGGCCAAGCCAGAGGTGTTGTACATGGACTGAAGTTGCATGAACATATAACCCTTCTGTGCTGAGACCTAACTAAACACATGCACACGAACACACATATATACAGTGGATGCTCGGGTTGCGAACATGATCCGTGCGGGAGGCACGTTCGCAACCCGCAGCGCCGTATCTGCGCACTCGCGGGTTGTGATTCGGTGCTTCTGCACATGCGCAAACCGCAATTTAGTGCTTCTGCGCATGCACCGAAATGTGGAAGTAACCAGTTCCAGTACTTCCAGGTTTGGCGCGTTGCGCAACCTGAAAATGCACAACCCGAAGAGTTTGTACACATTTTTTGGTTGGAGAACAGCATCACAAGATTCAGGAAAGATAGATAGCTGTGTCTCAGTTTGCATATTGTATCAGGGAGTGCAGATTAGGTAGGTCTGCATTAAAATGAGAAGTGAATTGAATTGCTCCCCCATTACTCATTCCAATGCACAAAACACATTGCACACACTCTCAGTGCTTCTTAGTCAGCCAGCTTCTTAATTTGCTTCTGAAAAGACAGCAGCTTTGGGGTGTGCATCTCTTTGAGGCCACTGAACTTACCACCTTGTTGGAAGGAATGGGCATGCCTTTGTGACCAGAGGGACTCCATATGCCCATCACATGCCCACAAAGAATTATTTGATTGGCATGATGGTGTCGTGGATTTCAGGCTAAGCTGGTTGATTCCATCTCAAGAGGAATAGCTTAACCACTGAACACCTTCACTCTGGATGTTCACAGGAACAAATGAGAACATAACTGTGTGATTTATTATTAGATGTTTGCATTGGGATGGTGTCAGGAGGACGAAAAGGTCAGCAAAGCAGGTCTGCAGCATAGTGATGCTAGTCCATTATTTATTGGTCCAAGGGGCTGGGCTGGCTGGTGAGTAGTAGCATATGATTTAGGAAGCAGGTGTGGTCCTGCTTTCTCCATGGAAAGAAGTAGAGGAAACAGCAGGACTTACAACAACCAGCTCCACCCCCCAGTTCAGTGCAGCACGTAGCCCCTCTTGGAGTTTGCACATTTACTCTGCAAGCCTATGGACATACAGATGTATGTGCATCAGTGACCTTTTCCAGATGTTACACTCAACCTGCTGTCAGGATGCCATCAGCGGCTCCCAGCTGGTTGCCCAGGAAAGTATAAAGACAAGGGAAAGTTTCTTACAATCCTTTTTTATTTCAAACTTTGCGGAGAGAGGCTATAGAACTCAGCCTGTTGGATAATGGCATTGTCTTGAGTGAGTGGCGCCCGCCCTGTGGAATGCCCTCCCATCAGATATCAAAGAAATAAACAACTATATGACATTTAGAAGACATCTGAAGGCAGCCCTGTTTAGGGAAGTTTTTAATGACTGGTGTTTCATTGTATTTTTAGCCTTCTGTTGGAAGCTGCCCAGAGTGGTTGGGGAAGCCCAGCCAGATGGGCAGGGTAGAAATAATAAATTTTATTATTATTATTATTATTATTATTATTATTATTATTATTATTATTATCATCCTCATCCTCCTCATCATCTCCACCCCCCATCTCTCCTACTTCCTCATTCATCATTCTCATTGTCTCCTCTATGGGTGCTGCTACGTGCCCTCTGTCTTTGAGCTCTTTGCTCTCCTACTTTTAAGGCTTGCCGGGTTCTGGGAGACGGTGGGTCTTGGAATGCTTTCTAATGATGTGTCAGCCAGCTGCTGCTCCGGCTCCGCCTGCTGCTCCTCTCCCATTATTTCCCAACTTTTCTCCTCATCTGCCTCTGAGCTTTGACCTCCCTCAAACCCCTGTTGCAAATCTATACCATCTTCCTCTTCCTCTTCCTCTTCCTCCTCCCTGGAAGGGTCATGATGGGGAGGCAGTCTCCACCATTCCTCCTCTGCCCACTCCCTGACACATGCAGATCTTGTAGTTGGGGGCAGTGGTTGGGCTGTAGCCCACCACAGTCCCACGGTTACCACTTGCTGGAAACCACAGGAGGAGAGAGTCCCTAATTGGGAGGGATTAATTGTTAAACCACCCTGGGAGGTTTTAACTCTTATACCCTTAGTCTAAACCGCTGAACCTAGGGCTTGCCGATCGGAAGGTTGGCGGTTCGAATCCCCACGACGGGATGAGCTCCCATTGTTCGGTCCCTGCTCCTGCCAACCTAGCAGTTCAAAAGCACGCCAAAGTGCAAGTAGATAAATAGGTACTGCTGCAGCAGGAAGGTAAACAGCATTTCCGTGCGCTGCTCTGGTTCGCCAGAAGCAGCTTAGTCATGCTGGCCACATGACCTGGAAGCTGTCTGCGGACAAATGCTGGCTCCCTCGGCCTATAGAGCGAGATGAGCACCTCAACCTCAGAGTCATCTGCGACTAGACCTAATGGTCAGGAGTACCTTTACCTTTACCCTTAACAAACTACAGCTCCCAGGATTCTTAGGAGGAAGCTGCATGCTTTAAATATATGGTGTGACTATCTGACTATATTCATGGCAATAAAACAGGATAGGCTGCAGTCCTGACCAGTAGCATAGCATGGGGGCTGGGGGGACCATGGCCCTGGGCGCATTTTTTTTGAGGGGGCACAACCAGGCCAATCAGACTGATTTGAAGCAGTGGTGAGGGCTGGGCTGGTGCGACTGCAGCGGACTCCCTCTACACACTGCCTCCCGCACATACCGCCCCCAGTGCACTGTGCACCTGCCCCGGGCAGCAGCAGTATATGCTCTGCCACTGTTCCTAACCTCACCAGGGAGTAAGCCCTATTGAATTAAATGGGGCTAACTCTGCGTAACTGGGCTGTAAAGAAATAGATCTCATCTCTAATGCACCTGTCTATTTAAGCACACATCCGTGAACATTCCATGTAGCTTGGTCAATCTTTGCACATGCTAGTGGGGCTCATTTTGAATGGCTGGTAATAGCTTCTTGGACCATTTTGCTTTTCTAGCATATCTTTAGTGTAAAGTACAAAAATCAGGTCAGGAACAAATACGTCCCGGGGATTAAAAACTCCCTACGCCTCTAACTAGAGAAACAATCTGATTGCTTCTAATTTACATTTCTGCATACTCGTGGGAAGTCTCCGGCTCTTGCTTTCCATATAAGCCTCCAGGACTCGACTTTTGCTTCAATCATATTTGCCTAAACCCCATTCAAGTACCTTGAACAGATGTGATTTTTATTAGCGTTTGTCTTCTCTTTGGAATTTTTCTCTAATTTCATGCCCAGAAGAAAAGGAAAAGCCTGAGTATTATATGCATGTATAATAAGAATAAGAAGAAGGGCTTGAGCAGATGTTAAATCTGCGAGATTGGAGAAACCAAAGACACTTTCCGCTCTCCGTCACTGCAGTGCATGCGGCAGACTGAAAAGGATCCTTTTGCCCATGTGCAATATTTCACGTCAGAAAGAGAATCAGAGTAGAAATAATCACGATTTGCGCCATCAAACTGTAGTCCTAGTTGGGTGTTTGCCCTTCACAAAATTCGAATTGCATGAGTGGGAGAGCAAGTCCATATTCCTGGTGCCCTCCACCTCTGTTGCATTTCCATTGGCTCACCCCTACCACCATCTGAACCAGAGATACAGGACCTTAGGGCTGGGAACTCTCTATCCAGGCCTGTAGGGGATGTGCGTGGCGTTGTGGTCTAAACCACTGAGCCCCTTGGACTTGCCGATCAGAAGGTCGGCGGTTCAAATCCCCATGACAGGGTGAGCTCCAGTTGCTCGGTCCCAGCTCCTGCCAATCCAGCAGTTCGAAAGCATGCCAGTGTGGTGTAGTGGTTAAAAGCGGTAGTCTCATAGTCTGGTGAACCAGGTTCGCTTCCCCACTCCTCCACATGCAGCTGCTGGGTGACCTTGGGCTAGTCACACTTCTCTGAAGTCTCTCAGCCACACTCACCTCACAGAGTGTTTGTTGTGGGGGAGGAAGGGAAAGGAGAATGTTAGCCGCTTTGAGGCTCCTTCGGGTAGTGATAAAGCGGGATATCAAATCCAAACTCTTCTTCTTCTTCTGGACCACCACTGGTCCAGTATACCTGAAGGAGCGTCTCCACCCCCATCGTTCAGCCCGGACACTGAGGTCCAGTGTCGAGGGCCTTCTGGCGGTTCCCTCACTACGAGAAGCCAAGTTACAGGGAACCAGGCAGAGGGCCTTCTCGGTAGTGCCACCTGCCCTGTGGAATGCCCTCCCTTCAGATGTCAAAGAGAACAACAACTACCAGACCTTTAGAAGACATCTGAAGGCAGCCCTGTTTAGGGAGGCTTTTAATGTTTAATAGATTATTGTATTTTAATGTTCTGTTGAAAGTTGCCCAGAGTGGCTGGGGAAACCCAGCCAGATGGGCGGGGTATAAATACTAAATTATTATTATTATTAAATTATTATATTATTATTATTCAGTGCAAGTAGATAAATAGGTCCCACTGAGGTGGGAAGGTAAATGGCATTTCCGTGCGCTCTGGCTCCCATCACGATGTTCCAGAAGCGGTTTAGTCATGCTGGCCACATAACCCAGAAAGCTATCATATCACCCCTTAACCTTCTCTTCTCCAGGCTAAACATACCCAGCTCCCTAAGCCGTTCCTCATAAGGCATCGTTTCCAGGCCTTTGACCATTTTGGTTGCCCTCCTCTGGACACGTTCCAGCTTGTCAGTATCCTTCTTGAACTGTGGTGCCCAGAACTGGACACAGTATTGCAGGTGAGGTCTGACCAGAGCGGAATACAGTGGTACTATTACTTCCCTTGATCTAGATGCTATACTCTAGATGCTATACAGACCTTGTTGCTGGCTGCGATGCCCCCCCCCCACAATGACAGATCAAGCTTCAGGGCCTCAAAAATGTAGATCCACTAATGGTCCCTAGCATGGAATTTGCCTTTTTCATGGCCACTGCTTACTTTTCACGCAGGCATTTGGTGGCTCAAGGATACGGTTGCTGGGAAACCCAAGATCACTGATTGGATGGATGTATTTAATTGTACCTGCTCTTATTTGTTTCTAGTTGTAATTGTTTAATGGTGATTTTGTTAAATAAATAAAAATGAAGCACACAGCGACATTAGATCCATTAAACAAACCTGCAGCCAACAATCAATTCAAACAACTCAAAATATAAATGTAAGTGATGTCTGCCTATATGGGCAATTTTGCATTGAAATATAGCATTAAAGTATTTTAAATGGAGGAGTGTTTCAAGGCAGATTTTAAATGAATAAATACCATGTGTGCCACAGCTACCGCAGCTGGAGAGAATCTGGGAGTTGCTATTGTGATCACAGGGGACAGAGTTGGGATGGAAAGAAAAATATTAACTTGATGTTTCTAGCCAGTTTCCTAATTACACATTGCCTCTCCGCATCAAGGAGATGCGTAAGGTGACCATATCGGAAGAGGCACCTAGTCCCATGCAGCACTGCTCCAGGAGCTTGAAGAGCGTGAGGGTTATTGTTAATGAAAAGGCTCCTTTCTCCCTTCTTTTGTGGCGTGCTAGGAATGTCACACCAAATCACTTTTAATGGCCTTGTTCTACAGACACATTGCGAGCCCTATTGGAAATCTCAGATATCCGACCTAAAACTTCCACTCTTGCTTTTCTTCCGAAAGGCTTGTGCGGGTTTCATAAATGTTGCATGGTGAGTCCTGCTGAAAGGTGCACTTTCAAAAGTTAAAGCAAGTTCAAATGACAAATCATTTGCTCTCGCAAAACCCAGACCTCCCTGAAGCTTATAAATGAAAGGTGCATACCTCCACCAACTGATCTCTCTCTCTCTCTCTGTCTGTCTGTCTCTCTCTCTACCCACAGTCTCCCAGTGAGAAGCACTGGGTTGACCCCAATATTGGCACACATCACATGCGCAACACACATCATGTGTGCAAAGCAGGAGGCTGTGGCACAGGCGTGACATCACACACACAACATGCACAGGGCTGCCTCAAGACTGAGGGAGCCCAGCTCCCTTGAAGCAAATATTGAGGGGTCCCTGGTGCCTTTGGCCCCCTAGATTTGGTGCACCTGATCCCACTACATTCCAGTAACAGCTTGATTATGTCAACTGCCCTGAGGTGTGCTCCCCTTCAAGGCTATGGGGCAGACTCCAGCCAATGTAAATGTTTACTTAATAAGAATATTTATTAAATATCCTCACCCACCCCTCGTCATAACTGGCATCAGAGCGGGTCACCGTACGATTAAAACTCATCCAAATTAAAGAGTCACGGTAGGAAACTGACTTCAGGACAAGAGCATCTAAGGCAAATACAATTACAGTGGTACCTCGGGTTAAGTACTTAATTCATTCCAGAGGTCCGTTCTTAACCTGAAGCGTACTTAACCTGAAGCACCACTTTAGCTAATGGGGCCTCCTACTGCCGTGCCACAGCACGATTTCTGTTCTTAGCGGAGTTCTTAACCTGAAGCGTACTTAACCTGAAGCGTACTTAACCCAAGGTACCACTGTAAAACCCAAATCCTTAAAATACAGAGCAGGCTAAAATCTTCTGCAATAGCGGACACCCTGCAATCAAATAGGCTTTCGCAGCACTGGAATGGGAAAATGATAGGTGCCAAGTTTTCCTCTAAGACACAAGTAAGGTACCTTTTTGGCTCCATGGGCCAGATCCTCATCTGATCTAGGCCTACAGGCCAAACTTGATAGGTTTGTTGGGACTGCCGAGCTGGAGATGCCACAGCTGTCATTCTTCACCATTCAGATCCTTCCTCCAAGGTCTCCAGATACCAAAAGTCAGGGTCAAACAGTATGTGATGTGAGAGTTCCTGTTTTCATGCTATATTTAAAAAAGAACGGCAGGTACATTCCTCCACCTTGCAATTGGATTAGGACTGTGATGTTGGAAGAGGGTGTCTAATCCTTTCTCCTGCACTGTTGCCCCAACTAAACCCGCCCCAAGTTGGCATTTGGACAAGGTCAAGGTGTGGGAGCAAAGGGTTAGCTACCCCCATGTACAACAGCCTCAACTCAAACTGTAACACACACACACACACACACACCCAGGACAGCTACTTTCTGCAAAATAAAAGAAGTTGTCAGGAATTCCAATCACTAAATTATCGCATCACATGTCGTTTGACCCTCCAAGTGGGAGAAAGCATGGGTGGATTGTCTCTAGTGAACACATGGCCACTAAGGCACTGACTGCAGGGCAGAATCTGCCATTTGAAATGACACAGCTGCTGAGGTTCATTTTGACCAGTTGCAAACATGTAGAATCATAGAGTTGGAAGGGACCCCAAGGGTCATCTAGTCAAACTCCCTGCAAGGAATATTTTGCCCAACGTGGGGCTTGCACCCACAACCCTGAGATTAAAAGTCTCATGCTCTACCAGCTGAGCTACTCTCTCATCTAAAGGATGGTTATACCTTGGATCCCGAACGCCTTGGTACTTGGACGTTTTGGTTCCCGAATGCCACAAAGTCGGAAGTGAGTGTTCCAATTTGTGAACGTTCTTTAGAATCCGAATGTCTGACAGGGCTTCTGGGGCTTCCGATTGGCTGCAGGAGCTTCCTGCAGCCAATCAGAAGCTGCGCTTTGGTTTCTGAGCATTTTGGAAGTTGAGCGGACTTCCGGAACGGATTCCATTCGACTTCCAAGGTACGATTGTACTTCAACAGTATATTTTGAACCTAAAGTACAAATGTCTTTGTTAAAAGTGGTGGATGGCAGGTAATTGTATCCAGGAGCTGAAGTGGCACCTTGGACCATATGCGACATTAGCAGCAGGTGAGGAGTAATTACAACATAATGAAAAAAACATATACAATACAGCCTAGCTGCTAGGAAATTTGCGTGTCGGGGAAGAGCTGTAGCTCGGCAGAAGAACACTTGCTTTGCAAGCAGAATATTCCAGGTTCAGTCCCCGGCATCTACAGGTATGGCTGGGAACATTCGCCACTTGAAACCACAAACCATAGTCTGTCTTGGTACCAAGCAGCTGCCTCTGTTGCTCTATGTGATCTCATAACCACTGACAGCAAGAGGGATTCAGGGAAGTCATGACTACAGGAAGTGATGGAGGAAGGTGTGCAATGGTAAAGATGGTCCCCATCCCTATAAGGGCCATTGAAGTGGTTCCCGGAAGAAGCTGCCCAGATTTTCTTTTTCTTTCTTTTTCTTTTTTTATTAATAATAATTTTTTATTAAATTTTTCAATTTTACATTTCAAAATAAACATTTTACAAACTTTAAAATAACCAATGACTGCCCTTCTTCTCCTTCATGTTACATATCATTCCCGCATATTTTCCATGCAAATCAGTTTTCCACTTTTACAGCCATCAAAAAATTATTTACTCTGTTGAAATTATCATGGTGCTGCCAGTGTTTTCAGCTTTATAGTTATCTTCCATATATTCATTCATTCATTCATTTATTTTTTAAATTAAGGATATTCTTGATTTGTAAAGGTATATGCATTGGTTTTTTCTTGTTCTTTCCATGTAACATTTTTATACAGCAGTTTCGTTTGTTGAGACATTAGGGAGAGAAGGGGGAGAGGTGTGGGTAAGACAGGGAGATGGGTAGGATGGGGTGGCGGTATTTCTATTTTACTTAATATATGCAGAGTTTCTTTTAACCTTTTATTTAATATCTGGTTTGTACTCATGGTATGGAAAGCATTGGGCAGCCTATTCCTTGACGCCTTAGGGAAGGGAAGGAATTGTTCTTCCGTAGCTAAAATGAATTGTGCTACCTGGATCTATAACCAAACGCAAGAGAAGACCTGTTACAGGTAGGTAGCCGTGTTGGTCTGCCATAGTCAAAACAAAATAAAAAATAATAATAAATCCTTCCAGAAGACCTATTAGCAAAAGAAGTGGAGAAAGTTGGGGAGGGTGGAAATGAAAAAGCTGACATGATTTTAATTATGATTTGCATGCACTTTATCCAGGCAGAGAGTGGGGGAGCGTATTTGAATAGATCAAAGAACTCCTCCTATCCTTCTGACAAACCTTGCAGCAGATATTTTGCACAGCCCAGCTCAATACATGGACCCATATGCTGTGCTCATCAAAAACTTGAAGGTTGTGTGATGTTACACCAGGAAAAGGATGCTGTAAGGAATCAGGCAGTAAGCAAATCTATTTTTTATTCACTAACTGGCCAACCCCGGAGAGAGTTATAACCATTAATTGATAGGTTTTTTGTTCTTAAGTCTGCTTTTTCCCAAGGCCTTCAGAATCATTATATATATATGAATGTAAGTTGAGTGATTAATGTGCAGAACAACTGGCTAGTGTGCACATTCACCAGGCCTCTTGGGGAAAGTGCACATAACCCTTCCAGAAAGAGGGAACTGTGCACATTTCCAGGTCAATATGCAATGGGTAGAATTCAACACTATGCTCTTCCCATCATCCCACCTGCACAAGCATTTCAGCTGTCCTCTGCTCCCACTGCACACTGTTCCATGGGTTCTTCCACACACACCATGACCCAATTTTGGCATGCATGAGGTAGGGCTGGGCAATATCTGATTTTCAACATCATGATATATCACCTGCTAAACATCATGATATACCGGCATATCACGATGTCTGAAATAAAGATGGAGCTATATAGAGGCATTGGCTGTCTTCACGGTTTCCCCCACAACATAATTTTTGCATAGCACACACACACACACACACACACACACACACACACACACACATCATGATTCTCAATATGCCAGGTCAACAATTATGAAACCGATATCATGATATGGACTTCAAATCAGTTTTGGATGATATATCACCCAGCCCTAGCATGGGGTATGCAAGGGGATGGAAGCCCCACTGCACACGCAGAAGTCCTTGCCCAGGGCTTCCACTGACAGGGCTCATTCAATGAATGCTGCCCATAATCTTAGATGGAAAATTTGTAGATATCGACTGGATTTTGTAGATGGCTTTCAGAATCCACTAAGGGACCAAGTGATTTGTTACACATACTTTGGGGAAAAGATTTGAATAGGCGGGCAGAAGCAGATGAGTGGGACTCTCTCTGGTTGAATCCACCATATAAAAGAGCATCCGCTACCACTAGGGAATGATCACTAAAAAATTCCATAAATGGTATCTGATGCCAAGGAGTAAGTCCAGGTGCCGCTCCTACATTGCAGTATGGCTGGTATGTGCCTCCATATGTGGTGGGAATGTCCCCAAGTGCAGGCCTTTCAGAAGCAAATGCGCCAGGAAATTTGTTTGATCACTGGTCAGTGGGTACACCCCTCTTGAGTATTAATAATAATAATAATAATAATAATACAAAAAAATATATTTCTATCCCGGACAGAACCGGGCTCAGGGCGGCTAACACCAAAATATATAATACATTAAGACATAAAATTCAGTAATCGACTGAGATACAGCTTAAAATTGGATTAAAATCAAAATAAGATCAGATGGCTACCCGCAAATTATAACTAACTATAGGAGTTGGGAACTTTCAGTACTCACCAGGCTCAGCTATTTGTATGAGCCGGTGAGAAGAGTTAGAGAGGTCACTTATATGCAGGGTCTTGTAAAAGGAGAGGGGTCTGAGCCCCGACCCAAAGCCCGGTGGAACAGCTCCGGAACATTGACACTGTTACATTTGTTTCTTGATGCAAGTTTAGATCTCAGTCATAAAGAACCATCCATTTTCAGCCACAACAGCAGTCACAACACAGAACTCAAAGACATTTCATTGCATACATACTGATCAGCAGTACCGGAGAGTTTGGCAATGCACTCTTTTAGAGAAATGAACACAAAAAGTTAAGAGTTATCATGGGACAAAAAGAAAAAGGACTAATTTGAGACATCATGGGAGATATTCATTAACCATGTTTATTCTTTGCCACTCCCGGCATTCTTCTGATTACAGAACTTTTAATTCACTTCTCCTTCTCAAACCCTGTAAAAGTTAATGTTTAGATAATGATATTAACGATGAAGTTATAATGTATACTTATTAAATTGCTTCCCTTCTCATATGTTCATGCTACACTATTTGTACTTTCCCAGATGAGTTTCCAATGCTTTCATTTTAATTTGTGTTCTTGTAAACTCAATAAAGATATATACCGGGGGCGGGGGCGGGGTGTACATTCTCAAATTTCCAACAGGCCTTGGGGGATGTGCATATCCTCAGAAAGCAAGATTCCCTCACTCTTCCACTATCAAGAGCAGGATTCTTTCAACAGTGGGTGGGGCCCGAAATGGCAGTGGGTAGGATCAGAGGTACTTCCCACTCTTTCTCTCCCAGCCCTCTTTTCGCTGCTTGATACAGTTGTACCTTGGTTCTCAAACGCCTTGGTTCTCAAATGCTTTGGTTCTCAAACTCTGAAAACCCGGAAGTAAGTGCTCTGGTTTTTGAACGTTTTTTAGAAGCCAAACATCCGATGCGGCTGTCAGCTATTGTTTCCAGGGCACTTGCACCAATCAGAAGCTGTGCCTTGGTTTTTGAACATTTCGGAAGTCATACGAACTTCTGGAACGGATTAAGTTTGGCGCTTTTGTTTTTGCTATTTATTTTGCGTTTTTGTTTTTGAGGTTTTTTCAATTAATTTGTTTTTGTGACTGATTGTGTGACTGCGGAAATGGATAAAAGCCCCCCATCCGAACAATTACTATCATCACTGCAGGTAAGAAAAAAATTAATTTAAATTTTTATCATCTACAATACTGTCTTGTTTATTTTATAGTACAGTACATTGATTATTGCTTTCATTTTATGGATCAATGGTCTCATTACATAGTAAAATTCATGTTAAATTGCTGTTTTAGAGGTAGTTTTTAAAAGTCTGGAACGGATTAATTCGTTTTGCATTACTTTCTATGGGAAAGCGTGCCTTGATTTTAGAACGCTTTGGTTTTGGAACGAACTTCCGGAACGGATTAAGTTTAAGAACCAAGGTACCACTGTAATTGTGCTGAGCTGCTTAAATCTCTTCCCACCCCTCTGAATCCCATGGTGGTTGGTCCTATGCTGCCATTAAGCTTTCCCCAAAGTTTAATAGCAGCACTTGTGTGTGTGTACAATCAGAATTATGGAAACAAGCATCTTTTCTTCCATCCATTCGTTACATCCTCCCCATTCATTCATTAGATCTTTTTAAAAATATATATAACACCCACCCACACAGTAACTCAAGGTTTCAAATGTTCAAAGGATGAGTTATGTTTTAAATAATCTCAGAACGTCATGGCTTAATTTTCATTTGTCTTTATAAAGAATGTTTGCTCTTTATCTATTAGTAACAACAGAAATTATCTTCTTAACTACTCCAGTGTGACAATCTGGTTCTTTTCTAGAAAAATAGTTAATAATATAAAGGGGGGCAGGGCGGAATCTGAATTAAATCTGCATGGTGCAGCATTCATAAGATCTGTTTACTGGGTTCCCCAACCCCCCAAGTCTTCTTTCTGCTCTAATGATCATTGGGCTATTGCTGGAATATTAGTGCTGGTGCCTTATGATATGTTCTCAGTCCACTTTTTAAAAGCGAATAAATAGGGCAGCAAAACAATACAGGCATGTTTCATCTATTCTTGAATTAAAATGGCAAGTTAATTGTTCAATTGGAAAAAGGTGGGAGGAGAGCACAAGCTCACTCGAGCTCGGTCTTTCAAGCTCCCAAGGACAAGAGAGAGAGAGAGAGAGAGAGAGGGTCATTGGGTACTTCTTTCATCAGATTTGCTTGAGTTTATAACAAGTGCCATCTAATTCAATCTTTCTTTGATTCCGAGGCAGCGATATTTCAAAGGCAAAGAATGGCATGAATGAGAATCATGGAAACGATTGGTGGGTCCTACAAAGAAAGCTTTGCAGCCCAAGGAAATTAGGTACTTGAATCCAAGATAAATTTCTATGTGAATTCTGTGTCCAGTGGTGGTTAGCAGATGCTTGGAACCAGACACAGGGGCAAGGGGAGCCTTATTGAAAGTCAGACGTCTAGTTCTGTATTATCTACATTGACTGGAAGCAGCTCTCCAGGAAACACTCCTAGTCCTATGGATTGAACCATGGACTGTCTGCGGAAGACCTGCCACAGGGGATGTAAATAAGATTCATTGTTATCAAACATCGTTCCAAAAGTTCCACCATGGATGAATTGAACACTATGCCTTATGGGCGTCTGTGATCTTTCACAGGGCTGTGCACTCTCAGGCTTCTTCCCTCCGAAATATCATTTAGTTACATCACACTAAATGCTTTCCAAAAAAACATATTTATTCCACAAACATATTCCTTTCGCAAACAGCCTGTTATTAATATTAATATTGATCCGTGGCTGGCTGAGACTTGGAAGCTTCAGCAAAGACCTAGAATGATAAAGTTTGTTTTAGATAGGATGATTTAGGTGAGCTATCTGTTAAAGCACAGAGAACCAGACACACACATTGCACAACAACATTATAATCATTGTCATTTACTGTGTTTATATTCCACTATTCGCCTGAGTTGGGATTCGTGAGAGCCAGTGTGGTGTAGTGGTTAAGAGCGGTAAACTTGTGATCTGGGGAACCGGGTTCTTGTCTCCGCTCCTCCACATGCAGCTGCTGGGTGACCTTGGGCTAGTCCCACTTCTCTGAAGTCTCTCAGCCCCACTCACCTCACAGAGTGTTTGTTGTGGGGGAGCAAGGGAAAGGAGAATGTTAGCCGCTTTGAGACTCCTTCGGGTAGTGATAAAGCGGGATATCAAATCCAAACTCTTCTTCTTCTTCTTCTTCTTCTTCTTCTTCTTCTTACAACATTTCGAACAACATTATAAAATACAAAGTAATAAAAACAAGCTACTTGAAACCAATAATTAAAACACAGCAGAACACATTTAAAACCAACAATTGAACTACAGGTTGACCTGATCAGCATCAGTGATCAGCATCTCCTGCACCTCAATTTTCAAAGGTCTGCCTGAATAGGAAAGTCTTAGCCTGCCAGAGCAAGGTTACCAAACAGGGAACCAAACTAACCTCTCTTGGGAGGTAATTCCACAATAGGGGAGTAGCCACAAAGAAGGGCCTCTCTCCTATCACCACCAGCCATGTCTCTGGTGGTGATAGGACCAAGAGCAGATGCTCACCTGAGGATCATATCACCTGAGCAGGTTCATATCGAGAGATGCGATCTCTCAGGTAGTCTGGACCCAAGCCATAAAGGGCTTTGGAGGTCATAACCAGCACTTTGAGTTGTGCCTGGGAAGCGAACCGGTAGCCAGTGAAGTTGTTTTAGCAAAGGAGTAACATGCTTCCCATAACTAGCTCCAGTCAGCAGTCTGGCCACAGCATTTTGGACCAGCTGAAGCTTCCAAGCACTTTCCAAGGGCATCAGGTTTATAAAGAGATTGATTAAACTGGGTGGTTTTAGATTTCAGATTGCCTACAGCAGAATCCTAAAACCTGCCTGCTGTAGCAGAAAGTGAATACCTAGAAATGACTCACCAATCACTGGACCTGTGCAACTGTTTATAAACAGTGAACAAATGCTTGTGCAGCTGTAAATAATGGGCTCTTCTGATGCCGTCCGTACTTACGTTTGTTTTCCTGTGTGGAGAGGGCGATTATGGCGGGGAAACGTAAACAAGGGTTAGCCTTGACTAACCCTGAAACAGGATCGGAAGAAATAAGAACCTTGCAGGACAGACTATAAAAATCTGCAGAATTCATGCAATACGAGAGCCTGAAAAAGAGCCCTGCTTGATCAGAATAACAGGCTACCTAGTCCAGTATTGGCAAGCAGGACATGAGAGCTACAGCACTCTCTCTACTGGTGCTCCCCAGCAACTAGTATGCAGAGGTATAGTGTCAGTCTTTTAATGACTGAAATAGCTGTGCTCTTTAAACAGGAGAATTTGAGAGTAAGAGCACTCTGAAAACTCTCCCTTTGCCTTGTATTTCTGCTCTTGTGTCTGAGTCACCGCTCTGTGCCTGCCTGCTCATTGGAAGGAGCGATCCAAATCAGTGATTCATGCAAAAGTACAACATATAGCTTCTTCATTCCTTCATTCATTCATTCAGTTGTTCAATGCGACATGCTAGTATGTTGCAAACTGACCTTATAGTATTACTACTATAATAATATGACAGTAGTAACATATGACATCGAATGTGAGTGAATTGTTGGGCTACAGGTAGGTTCCAGTGAATTCAGAGAATGGGAAAGGATTCCATTTCAAATGGATTTATACACAGAACTTGGCGGTTCTTGCCCAATCAAGATTTTCTCACACCAGACTGCTTTTTGAATTGAACTTATGTCTTAAAAAAAAAAAAAGCCTAATTATATACATCATTACATGCAAGAAATATACATAAGAGATCCAAGCCCCATGTGGTACTCTAGTTCTGAATCATGATTTTTAAAGTACCGGTATTTTAATACACTTACATGCATTTGTTGTATGTATATCTGCACTGGGTGTGTATATGCAGATACAGATGATATATGTTCATAGAAAAAATGCATATAATGTGCAAGCTTTTTTTATAGTAGTACTAGTGGGGAAAAATAACATTTCTCATCAAGGAGTGAGACAGAAATTGGGAGGGGAGAAATCTGTGTTGGGTAAGTTCAACCCTGAGATTTTCAGAAAACTCCATCCTGAGTTATATTCTGCCAGATTCTTGCTCACATCTAATGAATTACCACTAGCCACTGCTTGGAGGCAGCTTTTCAGGTAGCTAGATGTTAACATCTAGCAGTCACTTCTTCCTGCAGCCGCCAAAGTAAAACATCTTAAGAGAAATACTTGAAAGAGCTGGGTATATTTAGCCCTGGGGAAAAGAAGGTTAAGGGGAGACAAGATGGCTGTCTTCAAAGATCTGAAGGCCTGTCATATGGATGATGGAGCAGACTTATTCTCTTTTGCTCCAGAGGGCAGGATTAGAATGAATGGATGGGAACGGCAGAGAAGCAGAAGTTAGCTAAGCATCAGGAGGAACTCCCTAATGGTAAGAGCAGTTCAGTGGTAGAAAAGACTGGCTCAGGAGGTGTTGGCTATCTTGCTCTGGAGGTATTTGAGCAGAGGCTGGGTGGTCCAAGAAAAGAAAGGATGCTGTCCTTGCACGCTGCATTGTAGATCCTGCATTGCACAGGTGGTTGGTTTAGATGACTTCTAAGGTCCTGTTCAACTCAATCCAAGATGTTGTATCCAAGATGGCACTAAGTGAAGTTCCATCAGCGCAAGGATTTCTGTTTGCACAACCAAACTTTCCCCCCTCTCCTAAGTCCCTTATATCCTCAAACCTCCTTAATTTTAAATCTTTATCTACTTCTATTAATAATTCTTTATATGTTGCCCAATCATTTCTCATATTCCTTTCCCCCCACCGATATTGCTTCAAGTGGAGAGAGCCACCATGGTGTTTTGTGTTCCAATAAATTTTTGTATTTATCCCATACTTCATACACTGGTTTCCTTATAACATTTATTATAAAGTTTGTTTTCTTGATTTCTTATTCTTCCGGTAAGTTTCACCATTTCTGCACATTCCGTTAATTTCTGCAGCCATTCTTCTCTCATTGGGACTCCTTTCCATTTTGGGGCAAATATCATTCTTGCAGCTGTAAATTTCTATATTGTTTAGGTAGCTCTGATCCCATAATCCCCAAGATGAAAGAATGTTATCTTAAACATATTTTTCAATTCATTATATGTAGTTTCCCAGTAAGCTTTAACCTTATTACAAGACCACCATACACTTCCTAGGTATATGGACTTGGTGTCTAACGAGTTAGTTATCCATGTGTTTCTGGACATCCAGGGTTGGGGGGGGGGGTTGGTTAGGGTGTGTGCATGTGAATATATAAGGCTTTTTTCCATTATCTGCTTCCTCCCATTCCACTTCTCTACACAGTCATATGCAAACAATTCCAAAGCAGCAGTTTCCATTTGCCATATATTACTTTCTTTTAAAAAAAAAAAAAAAATGTTTGGGCTCTTTGGGCAGTAGCATGCAACCTAGGATGAACAGCAGCTGAAACCCATTATACCTTAATTTGCGGTTGTAAATAGTCCAAAGCAGTGTGGTGAAAGTATGAGATCAGTGAAAAGTTATTTCCATTTTGAAATGAAAATATGCATCGAAGTAAAGTAACCGTTAACTGTCATTCATAGAGGATGAACAAATTGCTCTGCAGGCCAAACGCATTCCCATTTACTCAAGAAACTGATGAGCTTGCCCCACTGCTATAATGAAAGCAAAAACAGGGCAGATGTGGGGTGGGGAAGAGTACTTGATGAAAATTGGCCACTACATTTTCTCCATGCACTGTTGTACTTCTGGCTTCGGTGTGTTTATACAAAAATAAAATAAATAAAATGAAATAGGATGACCCTCTGGAAGCAAAGCAGTTCTCCTGATTTTTTTAAAAAATATACCAAGGCAGGTGTGGAGAAGCTTTGGTCCTCCAGATGTTGCTGGAATGCAACTCCCATGAACCCCCGCAAACATGTCCAATAGCCAGGGATGATGGGACCTGTAGTTTAGCAACGCCAAGAGAGCCAAAGGTGTGTGGTCATCTTTCACCTGAAGCACATACCCAAGTCAAAGTATGAGGGTGCTTGGTGGATTGGCCTTCAGTGATTATCTTAGCGTGCCAAGGAGTGCCAAGGGCACGTTGCCAACAGCAGCTGTGGAAGTTTCTGGGTTTCTTCTCTTGAGTCTTCACCACAATAGGTGCTCTGAGGGTGCACTGCCATGCAGCTAGATGCTGAGGACAAAGACCTTGTACGTCAGCATCTGTGTCTTTGATGGTCAATCTGAGATCATTCCATTGTCAAAAGTGGTGGCATCCCATATATGTGCAATGTGGCCTCATCTACACAGGTCACATCCACACCATACTCTGATGCCACTTGAACAGTCATGGCTTCCCCCAAAGAATTCTGGGAACTGCAGCTTATTAAGGGTGCTGAGAGTTGCTAGGAGACCCCTCTCAGAGCTCCAATTCCTAGCACCCTTAACAAACTACAGTTTCCAGGATTCTAAGGGGGAAGTCGTGGCTGTTAAAAGTTGCATCAGAGTGCTTTAAATGTGTGGTGTTGGTGCGATCACAGTGAGGGAAAGGGCATTAAACTGGTTTCTTTTCTCTGCATTGTTCATTGCTGATTCAACTGACAACGGTTGCATCTTCCAGAATTCTTGAGAGCATTCATTTTCATATTTGGCTACGGTGGCTGCTCTTCCAAGTGGTCAATGATCTACCAGCTGAAATAAAATGATGGAGCTGCTCACAATAGATTGTCTTCATCGTCGTCTTACTTATTCATAATTCTGTTCTGCTAAATAGCTTTTAAAAACAACAGCAACAGCCGAGACCCTTCTGAATTCATGGTTGTCTTCTGTGATGACAAGAAACATGCTTTTGTTTTGTTTCGAGATTGGCCTCCTTGCATTTCTAAGTAACCAATGAATAGTAGAAGGATTAGTTATATGGCTGTCCCATTTCTTCATAGGTTTATTATGTGATTTCTAATTCAGCTGGAGCCACTGGCACCAGGCCTTTCCTAGCCAGTGGCGAATCCAACATCCCACAAAGCAAGAGCCTGCATGACTTTAGCAATATGTTTCAAGAACGTCCTTAGACAGTTGGCTGTGACACTGCTACATGGGGGTCACTGTCCAATTTATCTCTTAGTGCACATACAGGCCCCGGACTGCCGAGTGAGATTAACAAGTGCAGCAGAAAAATACACAGTGATTCATCATCATAACAAAGCATGGCAAAATTATCGGGTATTTCAGATGGCTGGAGCCTTCACAAAATTACATGGGGGGGAAATTGTTTGGTCTGTTCTGTTTGGAGTGAAAGAATGTGATGTAGATAAGTGGGAAGCCATAGCTCCCAGCCCTTGCAACGCGTGCAAATTACCCTTTTGTGGTGCTACCAAATTTAATTTACTGTTTGCTTTTCCTATTGAGGTGTGTGTGTTAGAGAGAGGAGGGTGCCTTTAGGGACTTTTCTGTTACCTTTTCAAATTGTTCTTTTTGTGTCAGGAAGGATGTTTCACAAATCAACCTATAAACTAGGAAAGATGAAGGCTGGGGAGCACTTGGTCTCAATCAGCTAAGAGGGAATGGATGTTTTTGCCATGCGATTTGTCGAAAAGAGCAGCTATTAATTAGTCTTGAGTTTACATCATCCTAAAGAATTGCCTTTGTTTGATCTGCCTTGCTGAAGAAATGTTAACTCATCAGCATCTTCTTGAAAAGTTCTGCGCTCTCTCTCTCTCTCTCGCTCTCTCTCGTCCCCTTGGTTTCTGGGTTGCAGTTTGAGATAGTGCTTTATTTGAGTTTTCTCCCAAAGGACAACTCTTTGGCAGGCAAATCAAGGCTGCAAGATGCTTACATGGAGGTTTCCTCCACTGTTTCCACAAATGCTAAAAAATCTATTGTAAGTAAGAAGGCACAACAGTTAAGCATGTAACTAGGGATGGATGGGCAGGTCTGTTGCAGCTCTACATGAGGACAGAATTAAGTCTGTCCCATCCTATTTCCTCGTAGATTCAAAAGGGGGAACCCTCAAAAACCTGTATGGAAATACAAAGTTGTTGTTTTTATAAGATACCGTAGTTCGAGGGCTGCCTGTTGTGCTGCCTTCTCCAGACAATTTTCCCGTACACTTTTTCTGTACAATTCAGAATGTCAACAAGTTGCATTTCTCCCAGGTGGATTTCCTTTATTGTAATTCAAAATGTGCAATGGCAAGGAACCTTCTGTGATAACCACTCCAGGCTGTGGGCAGTTGGATGACTGTTCTGGAGCTTTCAAAAATGGAAGTTAGAAAGTCAAAGGATAGCGGCAGCATTGTAGCCCTTGGGCAATCTCGCAAAGTGGCCTCGTGATCCAGTCCAGGTCATTATCCTCTTGGATCAAATCAGATTTGCCTGCTTTTGAATCTGCGGGTACCTTCCCATCCCCGGGTGTAACTAACTTGCGCTCATATTCTATATGAAGAGGGTACAAAACAAGGGATTGCATGCAAAAGCCTCCAGCTGCACACGGCATATCACTGGTGGTCTCTCAAATGTGTATTTGTGGTGAATAATAACACTGATGGATTTTATCGCTCTCTGCTGTTAGTAAGAATGAATGAATTTCTAGTTAAGTATGTTCCTTACCATTCACAGAGTATCCACTCACTGCAAAAAAGTTTGTTCTTCCAGAATCTCCATCTATACTGCATGCCTCCACAGTTCATGGTTTTGAGATCATCTTGCTATGAAATTGTTTCCTTTACCTGCTCTGTATTCCACCATGATTTCTCAGCCAACTGAGAATGCCCTCTTAATTATTCAGCTGCGGAACAGCTTTTGGCACAGCTGTTTGGGTAATAGATGGCTCCCTGTGGCCCACTGGAACATCTGGCAAAGGGCACATAGAGAAGCCATGCAGCATGTTTGCTGCTACAGAGACCCAAGAATGGAACAGAACAGCTTTGCTCCTTTCTGTACTTCTTGGTGGGAGAACACAAACTCTTGAAGCACAACATCTGGCACACAATTTCACTGCATACACAAGAAGTTGGACTTTCCCCTTGGATCCATAAGCTTCCAGCCCCACAGTGGCAAGAGATACGAGTTACCTTGACAGAGTGGTGGGAATGGAACATGGCCTGGGAACTGCAGAAAGTTCCTGTGGTTCGTAGAGCTACTTCATATAGTTTCAATAAGGGCGAAAGACCTTGAGAAGGCAAAGCAAGACAGGAAGAAGAGCTGGGCAGGCAAGTGGGCAAACCTTTGATCAAGGGAGTGGAGAGGTAGAGAAGTAAGATGGGGCATCTTCACCTGAAAGTCAAGTTGCTCAGACTGAACCAGCTGCTCATATCACTGACCCTTCATAAGACCCTTGGAGAGTTTAAGTATCACTCTCTAAGCATCCACTGTGCTGGTAACTAAGAGGTTAGTCTAATAGACAAGCTGACAAGGAGGCTCAGAGAGTCAAAGACCTTCCTCAGGACCCCAATTTAGTGCTTTATGGTTTTGCATTTAAGTGTGGAATGCTTGGTGGATTAAAAAAGCAGTCAGAACTTATATATAAAGTGGCTTCCGGTTTTGCCGCGGATCGCGGACGGGTGAACGTTTCGAGAGCTTGGTCTCTCAAGTAGCCAGCTGGGCAGAAGGGGTCTTGGTTTGGCTACACCAGTCCCTGGGAAAGCTTGGGAGAGAGATCCCGGAGCGAAACGTCGGTGGTGTCTGAACGGTCCCCTGGCATCCCTCGCCGGACGGCAGAGGAGAGGGGGGGAACTGGACACGGAGACGAGAAACAACTAGAACTGCCAGCTGAGAGCCCGAGACCCGAGCGATCAAGACGGTAAAATACCAGTTTGTTTTTAACAATAGTACAGACCGGAGCGCGGAGAAAGGGAATCAAAAGGAGAATTGTGGGCACAGTAATTGAAATACCCCATAGTGTAAAGACGATTTGGGAAGAGTGGCAACAAAGGGGTAGTAAGAACTGAGATTGAAAAGAGCGCTACCGGCATAAGAGAAGAGAATATAGGAAACAGCTAGAAAAGGAGAAATTTTAAAACGGAGTCGTGCATGTTGCTTAAATAAAGACAATTACTCACGTTAGTTGAACAAGGATTGAGATTTATTTGGAGAATTCTGCGTAGAGAAGGCTGCCGAGAGATTGATTGGAGAGGGGAGGGCAGCAGCTGAGACTGTGGGGGAAAGCGGAGTGGTCTTGGAAAATGGCGGAGACATGCTGAGTAGGCATGAGTAAGCAGACGGAGGATTAGAGAAGACGGAAGTGGCGTTGACGGAAAGGGGCGGCACTACGAATCAAAGAGCAGACGCGGGGCTGAATAGAGAGAGTAATAGACGGAGAGGAGAATAGTGAAAAGCGAACAGCGACCCCAAGAGGCCGATAGAGCTGAAATGCAGGAAAATTTAGATAAAAACCAGTGGGAAGAATAAGAATGGCACCTCAACCAGACAAAGCGAATAAGCTTAAATTACACCAAGCAGGAGCAGGATCAGAGGAAAAGAGAAGAAAGTCAGCAATTGAATTGGATGTGGACTTCAAAGAGCTATTACTGGGTCTGAGAACTGATATGGGAGAAATGAGAAGCGATATGGGAGTAATAAAACAAGAGATCGCTGAGATGAAAAAGGATATGAATGAGAGATTGAGGGGAGTAGAAGAAAAGATGGAGAAATTGGAAGGGAGAATGGAATGTCAAGAAAAGGAAAAGAAAGAAATAAAAGAACAAGTCAAAAATATAGAGGAAAGAATGTCAACTACAGAAAGAATTAATCAAGAAATACAGGAAAAAAATCAAACCCTGGAAAAGGCGATGAAAAAACTCCCTAAAGAAAAGAAAGAGTCCAAACAGGAATTGGAGGAAGTAAAAAGACAATTGGAGACGCAAAAGGTTATGAATGAAGTAGCTCAGGATGCTCTTTCTATGCTTCAAATGCAAATCCGTGAGAAGACCCTGAGATTTAGAAACATCCCAGAAGAACAGAACGAGGACATAGAAAAGAAAATGGTGGTGGAATTGGCAAGATGGCTGAAAATGGAGACGGAGGTGGTGGAACAGCGAGTGGAAAGGATTTATAGAGTGAACTCTAAGAAAGCCAAAGAAAATAATTGGCCATGTGACTGCTTGGTGACTTTTACATCAATGAGGATAAGAAACAAGATACTGCAAAACAAAAGATTGGACAAACTGATAATAGAGGGAGAAGAAATAGTCATTTTGAAGGAGATTCCACCGAGATTGGTTCAAAAAAGAAAGAAATATTTCTTCTTGACTAGGGCTTTGCAGGCAAAAAAGATCCAATTCCGCTGGGAATTTCCCGAGGGACTTTCATTTACGTTCAAGGGGAAGAGAAGAAGATTTGACAATGCAGCGGACGCCGATCGATTTCATAGAACTTACGCAAAAGAATTAGGAGGGGCGAGGGCAAAAGTAATAGCGAGTCCACAAAACCGCCCAGGTGATGAGGAAGAAGAGGAGGAAAATGCCACGGAGCTAGAAGAAGGAGAAGAGGAAGAGGAAGAAGAGGAACAGTAGAACAATAAGCAAATCCTCTAACATAAGAAGGACTTAGTCTTCTCTTTATCCTCTGCACAGCTTAGAAGTATAACAAATTCATAGTGGAATTATAGATTAAAATACAGTCGAAAAATTTAAATAAAACAAAATTAAAGATTTAATAAAAACTAATTTTTTCAATTATAGTTATTATTTTTTAGCAGATTGTCCGAAATAAAAAAATAAACAAAATGAGATTAAAAATACTATCGTGGAATGTAAATGGTTTGAATAATAAAAAAAAAAGAAATAGAATCACTCATTATTTAAGGAAACAAAATTATGATATAATATGCTTACAAGAAACGCATATAAATAAAAAACATCAACGGTTATTAGAAAATACAAAATTGGGAAAAGAATTTGTTGCAGCAGAGGATAAAAAGAAAAAGGGAGTGGTATTTTACATAAAATCGAAATGGGAACCACAGATAGTATGGAAGGATAAGGAGGGGAGGACATTGATAGTAAAAATTGAAAAAGAAGGAGAACAATGGATTTTGGTGGGGATCTATGCCCCTAATGGGAGTAAAGTAGAATACTTTAAAAAAGTACAAGAACAACTAATGGAATACGTGGACAAAAAAGTAATTATAATGGGAGATATGAACGGGGTTATAGACCCAGAATTGGATAAATCAAAAGATGCAAAAGGGAAAAAATATAAAAAGCTACCAAAAAATTTTGTAGAAATGATGGGAATATTTGAAATGAGAGATATATGGAGGTACAAAAATCCAATAAGAAAAGAGTATACGTTTTATTCGGATAGACACCAGACCGCATCACGGATAGATGGGATCTGGGTCTCAAATGAATTACTTCCAATTGTAAAAAAAGTGGAAATTAAGGCAAAGATCTTTTCAGATCATAACCCAATTGAAATGTGTATGGAAGAGGAGGAACGGGGGAGAGCCAAAAGGTGGAGAATGAACGTATTTTTGCTAAATAATCAAAAAGTCTTACAAGGGGCAAACAAAATAATGAGAGAATATTTTTTATTGAATAATGGGGGAGAAACAAAAATACAAACAACATGGGATGCAGGAAAAGCGGTTATTAGGGGCTACTTCATCCAGCAAAGTGCAAGATTAAAAAAAGAGAGAGAGAATGAAAAAGAAAAATTGATAGAGGAAATTAAAAAGAAAGAAAAAATATTCTACAAAATTGGAAAAAAGGAAATTGGGAATCAGATAAAAATTTTGAGAAGCCAATATGAAAATATTATAGATAGAGAATTGGATAAAATCTCACAGTTTTGGAAGTATAAAAATTATAATTGGGCAAATAAACCAGGGAAAATATTGGCTTGGCAGATAAAAAAAAGGCAGAGTGAGAAATTAATAAATAGAATCAAAATAAAAGGGAAGAGAATAGAAAAAAAGGAGGAAATAGAAAAGGCTTTTGTGGAATATTATAAAACACTATATCAAAAGGAGGATATAAGTGAGGAAAAAATTGATGAATATATAAAAAGGATGGAGTGGCCCCAAATACCGGAGGAAGCATGTAAAAAAATGTCTGAGGAAATAACAATTGGGGAAATAAGGGAAGTGTTAAAGGATATGAAAAAGGGTAAGGCCCCGGGCCCAGACGGACTCCCATTGGAATATTACAAAAGTATAGAAGAGAGCATAATATTACCACCATTAAAGGACTTGATGAATAAGATTTTGATAAAGGGAGAGATACCAAATACATGGAAAGAGGCATCAATTATACTTCTGCCTAAACAGGAAACAGATTTAGAAATTATTACAAATTATAGACCAATTTCACTTTTAAATAGCGATTACAAAATATTCACAAAAATTATAGCAAGAAGATTGGGTAATGTATTGGGGAATATAATCCATAAGGACCAGGCAGGATTTATAAAGGGGAGGCAGGTAAGGGATAATATCAGGAATGTAATTAATGTACTCGAACTTGCAGAAAGTAGAAGAGACAAGAACATAGCAATAGTCTCCTTAGATGCTGAAAAAGCGTTCGACAATGTGGCATGGTCATTTATGGAAAAGTCAATAAAAAGTCTAAAGTTAGGAAGAACAATAGAAATGGCGATAGGGGCAATTTATAAAAACCAAAAAGCAAACTTAATAATAAACAATAAAATAACAGAAGAAATAAAAATAACGAAGGGAACAAGACAAGGATGCCCCCTATCGCCAATTCTATATATAATAACGCTGGAGATATTACTAAGGAATATTAGACAGGAAGAAAAAGTAAAAGGAATAACATTAGGAAAAAAGTCCCATAAATGTAAGGCATTTGCAGACGATATAATATTGACAACAGAAGACCCTGTAAACAGCATACCGGCGGCAATGGAAGTAATAAAAAGGTATGGCGAAGTGGCGGGATTAAAAATAAATTATAGTAAAACAAAAATGTTAGTCAAAAATTTAGAAAAGGATGAGGAAAGGAAATTACAAATTGTAACGGGATTGGAAATAAGTAAAAAATTGAAATACCTTGGAATAGTGACGACAAATAAGGGAATAGATTTGATACAAGAAAATTATATAAACACATGGAAGCAAATAAAGAAGAAATTGGAAATTTGGGCCAAATTAAAATTTTCACTATTGGGGAGAGTCTCATTAATAAAGATGAATATATTGGCGAAAATGAATTATTTATTTCAAAACCTTCCATTGTTAGGCGGAACAAAATATTTCAATGAATGGAGAAAAGATATTTCGAAATTCGTTTGGGGTGGGAGAAAACCAAGAATTAAATATAAAATTATGATTGACAGAAGGGAACGAGGAGGATTCGGATTGCCGGATATGCAGCTGTATCATAACGCTGCTGCCTTTACATGGATAAAAGATTGGATAGAGCTTAAAAATGTTGAGATATTGGATTTAGAGGGCCATGGAATTGGATTTGGATGGCACTGGTATTTACAAAAAGAAACAATAAGGGATAAAAATGTATTTATGAACAATGTGATTAGGAGATCATTAATGAAAGTTTGGCAGAAGTATAAAAGATACTTTGAAATGAAGACCCCATGGTGGTTATCACCATTAGAGATAATAACACATAGAAAAACAAATATGGCAAGTAAATGACCCACTTATAGAGATCTATTGGAGGAGAAGGAGGGGGAACTAAGACTAAAAGAATATAAAGAGATCAAACACCACCTGACGAGCTGGATACAATATTTCCAGTTAAATCAACAGTTCCAAGAGGATAATAAATTGGGTTTTGAAAAAGAAGAGTCAAAATTAACAGAAATATTGTTGCGAGGGGAGAGTAAATTTATAAGGAATCTGTATGACGTTATGTTGAAATGGGAAACAGAAGAAGAAACGGTGAAGGAAGCTATGATAAAATGGTGCCAGGACTTGGGGAAAGTAATAACAGTGGAACAATGGGAAAAGGCGTGGCAAAGAAATATGGAATTTTCACCAAATTATGAAATACAGGAGAACTTACTTAAGATTCAACATAGGTGGTATATGACCCCGATCATAATATCAAAAATACAAAAAGGAAGTAGTAATATCTGTTGGAGATGTGAAAGGGAAACTGGGACACTGTACCATATGTGGTGGCAATGTGGGCTGATAAAGAGTTTTTGGAATATGATTTATAATGAGTTGAAAAAGATTTTAAGATACCCATTCGGCAAGTCTCCAGAATTGTTTTTGCTAGGAATCTTGAAAGAGGATATAAGACCAGGTGATAGAAATATGATAATGTACGCAATAACAGCGGCAAGGTTACTGGTAGCAAGTAACTGGAGAACAAAAAATGTACCAACTAAAGAGGAGTGGCAATTCAAAATGTTAAATTATTATAATTTGGCGATAAAGGATTATGAAGTAAAAGGAGATAGAAAAGGAATAAGAGAAAAGGAATGGTCAGCATTTGAAGAATATATAATAAGCAAATAGAAAAACACCCTCGGGAGCAGAAAAAGGAAAGTTCAATGGGAAAATATAATAAAAATGTAAGAGTTAGGAGTAGTTAAGAATAAAAGAATACAAAAGAAGTAACATTGCATGTACTAGGAAGCAGTGGGGAGAGGGAGGGGAGGGGGGTAGAGGGTAAGTGTATGTAAAATTACATTTTATTCTGTGATAATGTAACTGTGATTTGAATGTAATAAAGATATTTTTTAATAAAAAGAAAAAAAGAACTTATATAAAGTCCACAACATTTGGGGTCGGGTGAATTTGGGGTCGGGTGAATGCAGCCATGTGACATGGGGGGCAGAGGCTCCCCCCACTTCCCCTTATTATGCATTTGTTGGTTCCCCCTTCTCTGTCATGCACCACTCTTGTAATGTTTGGATGACCCAAAACACAAGATAAAAGATGTCTCATATGGGAAATGTCAATTTCTACTTCACAGCTCCCAAGCGATCTGAGATGAAAACTGATATGGGCACTTCCAAACCAGGGAGGCGTAAGGAATCCGATCTTTGCAAATTCCAACATGAACTGATTTGATCTGCAGCTTTTGGACTGATGTCCAGAACGGAACTTAATTAACTAGTGGCTTTTGCACTTCTGAAATGTTCCAAATCACCTTTCAATATATAGGCGTGCGTTGAGAGAAAATATATTTAGAAATGCAAATTTTGACACGAAATGTTTTCAAAATGGGGAAAGAGACTGAATTGCCCATCCCTGTTCACAGATGACTTTCATCATCCAAATGCTACCGGGGTAATATGGTTTTGCGTGTTTAGACCTTTTAACCTGACCCTAGAAATAAATTCAGACATGACTCAAATTTTGGTTTGGTTTTTGGCAGAATTTAGGTCACAACTTTATTGATTACAATCAATCAAGTGAGTGGTGGCATAGGCTTTGACTAGCTCCCTGCACCCTTGGTTTGACTAGCTCCCTGCACCCTTGCAGGCAGCGCTGACCCAGAGCTCTATCGCAGGTCAGCCTTGGGTAAACACCAGGGACAGCAAAAGGCAGAGTTCTAGCAGTCCGCCACCCTGAGGAGCCCTGGATTCCGGCACGGGGACAAACCCTTTCAGGGTTGACCAAACCATTGAATCCTTGGATTCCTTTACCGGAATACCCTTCACATAGGGATGGTGAGACCCTTCTGCCACCCCTATCACCTGAACCAGAGCCTATCCGCAACCTTACAAGTTGTGACGATTTGCTACGCGGCAGGCAAAACCCAAGTGGCCAATCAGCCAAGTGGGGAAAATTCCTGCCGTGCCCCTGCCTCAACGACAGGTGACACACGACGGCATAGCAAGGTCAAGCGCAAGCCCTAAATATAGGGAGTGGTGGGCGGGTGTTCTGATGCACTAGCCCCAAGAGGAAGCTCAGGATCACGTGCATAGGCTTAAATAGGTCCCTCGATTTCCTTTGCCAGAAGGTCGGCGGTTCAAATCCCCATGACAGGGTGAGCTCCAGTTGCTCTGTCCCAGCTCCTGCCAATCCAGCAGTTCGAAAGCATGCCAGTGTGGTGTAGTGGTTAAGAGAGGTAGACTCGTAATCTGGTGAACCGGGTTCGTGTCTCCGCTCTTCCACCTGCAGCTGCTGGGTGACCTTGGGCTAGTCACACTCAGCCCCACTCTCAGCCCCACTCACCTCACAGAGTGTTTGTTGTGGGGGAGGAAGGGAAAGGAGAATGTTAGCTGCTTGGAGACTCCTTCGGGTAGTGATAAAGCGGGATATCAAATCCAAACTCTTCTTCTCTTCTTCTTCTTTTGCGTGCCTCGCATAGGTCAGATTAAACCCAGCATTGAGGGACCTACCAATAGGGTGTTGTGGCTATCCAAACAGTCCCACCCACAACAACAACTGGGTCTGGTTGCCAGGTCGCACCGCAACACATGCCCTCTTTAAGGGAGGACCCGATTTCCAGTTACAAGGAACAAAGCAGCAACCTTATTGTTCTTACAACTTACAAAAAGGTCTTAATTTACCTCCACGGGGAGTTCAGTCTAAGAAGCATGGTGAATATGCAGTTGTGTAGGCCTAGAGGGTGCGGTGGTTTAAAGTCAGTGCTTTTTGGAGCAGGTGAGCTCCGGTAGTTGGTTAGCTAAGCACTTGTTGCCAGGCAACAGGTTCCAGACCATTATGTTCCCCTAATAATGTTCTAATGACAAACCTAGACAGCATCTTAAAAAGCAAAGACATCACCTTGCCAACAAAGGTCCGTATAGTTAAAGCTATGGTTTTCCCAGTAGTAATGTACGGAAGTGAGAGCTGGACCATAAAGAAGGCTGATCGCCGAAGAATTGATGCTTTTGAATTATGGTGCTGGAGGAGACTCTTGAGAGTCCCATGGACTGCAAGAAGATCAAACCTATCCATTCTTAAAGAAATCAGCCCTGAGTGCTCACTAGAAGGACAGATCCTGAAGTTGAGGCTCCAGTACTTTGGCCACCTCATGAGAAGAGAAGACTCCCTAGAAAAGACCCTGATGCTGGGAAAGATTGAGGGCACAAGGAGAAGGGGACGACAGAAGATGAGATGGTTGGACAGTGTTCTCGAAGCTACTAACATGAGTTTGGCCAAACTGCGAGAGGCAGTGAAGGATAGGCGTGCCTGGCGTGCTCTGGTCCATGGGGTCACGAAGAGTCGGACACGACTGAACGACTGAACAACAACAAAATAATGTTCTGTAGTGTTTAATGCCTGCTTGATGGCTGCCTGCATGTTTCCTTGAATTCCCCTTCCGACCTATATTCAGTGTGGAAGTTGTTGTTCTCTGAAACACCTAGGGAAAACAGCAAGCTACAAAGTCCAGGGTGTTTTTTTCCAGATAGATGGGAAGGTAAAAAGGGAGACGAGGGCACAGGAAGAAAAGGCTGGATGCCATAGCTTATCTCTCTAACACAACAAGTAAAACAAGAATGTGAGAAAATCCTGCTGGATCAGGCCAATGGTCCACCTAGTCTAGCATCCTGTTCTCACAGTGGCCAACCATATGCCTGCCAAGAACTGTCTCCCTTCTGGAAGTTTCCAGCAACCAGCATTCAGAAGGTTTGCTACCTCTGGCTAATAGCCACAGATAACTTTCAGATAACTTGTGGAGAGCAGATATATGGGCTCAATCCCAGCCAAGGTTGGTACAAAGAAAAACAAGTCAGAAAGGTGAATTCTTGGGTTCTAAGTTTGGAGCAAATACCTGTACTCCAAACCCCAGCAAAAATTCAAAATCGCAAAATATGCAGCAAAGTAAAGTGTGGAAAAGGGACCCAGGTGGGTTAAACACAGAGCCCAGGGCTTGCTGATCAGAAGGTCGGCGGTTCGAATCCCTGCAACGGGGTGAGCTCCCGTTGCTCAGTCCCTGCTCCTGCCTACCTAGCAGTTTGAAAGCATGTCAAAGTGCAAGTAGATAAATAGGAAGCGCTCTGGCGGGAAGGTAAACGGCGTTTCCGTGCGCTGCTCTGGTTTACCAGAAGCGGCTTGGTCATGCTGGCCACATCAGGGGCATAGCAAGGGGGTGGGAGGCGGGGGGCGGGCTGCCCCGGGTGCCACCCTGGGGGAGGGTGACAATTTGGGCATTTAAAAAAAAATTGTTTTCCCAAAAAAAATTTTAAGGCTATTTTCGGCAATGCCGGGGTGGAGCCGCAGGGGCGGCCAGCGAGGAGCGGTGTCACCCCCCCTCGCTGGCCGCCCCTGCGGCTCCGCCCCGGCAGCGCCGAAAATAGCCCCCCCCTCCAGCAGCTTCTCCCGCCGCTGGCTTGCAGAGCCGGGGAATGGAAAGGGGCGGGCCAGCGAGGAGGGGGCGGCTGCTCGTGCCGGCGCACCAAGGGGGGGCCGGGCAGCGGCTTCAGGAGACTCTGCACCCTACAGAGCCTCCCAAAGCCGCTGCCCGTCCGGCACCCCTTGGTGCGGTGACTGCTCGTGCGACCACCCCTCTGAGAAATACCCCTCTCCACCCTCTCACTATATATAAGGGTCTGGTGACTTCTGTTTCAGTGTATCTGAAGAAGTGTGCATGCACACGAAAGCTCATACCAAGAACAAACTTAGTTGGTCTCTAAGGTGCTACTGGAAGGAATTTTTTTATTTTGTTTTAAATAAGTCAGTTATTGCATGAAAAAGATCTATTTCTCAACTGGTCCAGAGAATCACCATCAAAGACCTCTCTCTACAGTCTTTCCTTTCTTCAAACGTACAGCACAGAGAGCACTATCGAGAGGTCATTCTCTGCTGATGGTAAAAAACCACAAGGAGGCATAATGGAAGCTCTATTTAGGTAACAATTACATACACAATGAATGCATGGAGAAGGAAGTTGTGGCACACCTGCTGTGTCTCTTTTCCCATTCTCCCACCATGCCTTCAGCTGAAGATCTGAATTGAGATTCTGGTGCAGTTGAATTTGCATAAGTGCCGTACCTGCAACAAGGAATCCACCATTTGCAGGGTTCCCAATTACTGTGCAGAGACAACCCAGGCACAGTCAACGTGTCCATGCTGGGGCTATATTCAGCATCCATGATTCTGCCTTCCCCTCCAGGTGCTTCAGGAATATCAATAAGGTGTTTTGTTTTGGTTTTTAAGGTGTGTACGTCTCCAGTCATGCTAGCCTTCTGGGCTATTTAAAAACCAGCATTAAAAGTGGAACTCCTAAGAGACAAGCAGCCCATCAGGATGTTAAAAACATTAAGCACAATTTGGAGAGTCTGCATCAACTGCACAGCGTGTTTCTTGCTTTTAACAAAAGCTGATGGATCTAATAAGCAAGAGTTTTCATTTCAAGGGCAATTTAATTTAAACAAACCCAACCTGGCAGTAACCTCTCATTGTTATTGCTAGTATTCTAAGCAATTAGCTAGCTTTAGCGCTAATTGACAAGCTCTTACAGCAAACCACTTCTGAGACCACGGTGTGCTTCTTGGCAACTCCGGCTGGCTTAGGAGGCAGAACTGCAATCCTTGGATGGGTTATTTAAGTTCAGTTGGATGCCAAATGAACTTGCTTTATTATTATTTTTGGGAAAGTTGTTTGCACCCTAGGATTTCCTTGGAGATATTCAGATGGGCTGAAACTGAAATAGGGTCGGCTGAGACTGGTGTCTTCAGAGAGGCTGCAATTCCCCCTTTTTTCTAAGAGCCAACAATTGGCACTCAAAATAACTGCACATTCCATTGACATGTAAGTGGTTTGGTTTATCTTCCCACTCAGCAGGACCAGACCCCTCCTGTGCTTTAAGCAAACCTTTCTGTTACTGTCTGTCCTTGTGAATAACTGGCTTTTGTTTCCTTTTCCCTGCTACAAAGGATGTGAGGGAGGTGGCATTGTGCCCAGCCGCAGATGGAAGCATGGCATGCAGATGTTGGTGATGTTCACCACCCTTGCATGCCAGCCAAAATGGAGCAAACAGCTGCTGGACTATTTAAGGAGGGAGGGACTTTGTCAGCTGAGCTACTGGGGCAATTTCAAGATGTTAATACTAGCATAAAGGTAAAGGTAAAGGGACCCCTGACCATTAGGTCCAGTCGTGTCCGACTCTGGGGTTGCGGCGCTCATCTCGCTTTATTGGCCGAGAGCCGGCGTACAGCTTCCGGGTCATGTGGCCAGCATGACAAGGCCGCTTCTGGCGAACCAGAGCAGCGCACAGAAACGCCGTTTACCTTCCCACCAGAGCAGTTCCTAATTATCTACTTGCACTTTGATGTGCTTTCGAACTGCTAGGTGGGCAGGAGCTGGGACCGAGCAACGGAAGCTCACCCCGTCGCAGGGATTCGAACCGCCGACCTTCTGAGCAGCAAGCCCTAGGCTCTGTGGTTTAACCCCAAATGGCTTGGGACCCAAGTACCTAAAAAAGCATCTTCCCCAATGTCAACCATCTCTGACCCTGCAATTGGCAGATAAGGCCTTGGTGATGGTGCCGCTCAGTAGGCATTGATCTGTGGCAGTGCCTTTTCAATAACAGTTGCCCATTTGTTGGAATGCCCTCCCTAGTGAAGTGTGCCTGTCTCCTTCATTGCTGACTTCCAGCAGAAATGTAAAAGCTTTCCTTTTCACTCAGGAATTTGATGGTTGAAAGACACAGTTCCTGGCAACCCTGATATCAATGGTAGAGATAATGTTTTTGACTGTTTTTAAACATTTTGCTTGGTTGGTTTTATCATTACCATGTCTGCCACCCAGGGTTCCTTCAGAAGGAAGGATGGGATATGTATTGCAACAACAACAACAACCCAAAAAAGATAACAATAATTTAATGTTTAATGCTGCATTGTTTTTAACACTCGATTGGGAGCCACCCAGAGTGGCTGGGGAAACTCAGCCAGATGGGCGGGGGACAAATAATAAATTATTATTATTATTATTATTATTATTATTATTATTACAAGAAAACTTTGTATGAAATCAGAGTCTTTTTATTGGACATTGCGGAGGAAACACTTTGCTTCATCAATCCAAAATGTTTTAAGATCATTATGAAATATACATATCACTGCATGGTATGCCATTGTTGCAAGTTAAAGTTAGGAATATAACTGTGCAATAAGTTTCAGAAATTGTGGTTCTATCTTTGCTTTTTGTTTGGTTATAACAAAAGAGGCAATAATTTAATATGCATCCTTTCTTCTTCATCAATTATCATCATCACCACCATTGAATAAAAAGCACATACATGCATAAGTATTCAAAGCTTCCCCCTTCCCTTTGCACTAGAATGATAATGGATATCCCCCTTTTTAAAAAAAACAACCTGGAGCATTTGCATCTGAAAATCATTTCCCCCAAATATTTTAAAAGAGATAAGAGGGCAGAAGACACACACAGCATGCGTGACTTTATCTCTTTTAGCTACCTGAAAATTGTCAAGTCCTACAGCAAAGCCTAAGGCGCTTAGTAAGATGCATCCCTGAAGCCTCTTTGCTAATCAGGTCTTAAACCAATGCTATTCATGGCCAATTTCATCTCTGTGTAAGAACAAAACAGTGCCAGAGTAGTCTGAAGGCTCCACCTTCCAAGGGTGAGATGCTGAATGCAATGCAGCTCTGTCTGCTCCTATGGGAATTGAGGGAACACGGTATCACCAGGAGATGCTACTTGCTTGCAGGATGAGTCTGTGTATGAATATTTTAATGGCAAACTGCTATAAGCAATGAAAACAAGCCACCATGCTGAGCAGCGAGCTTTCCCTAAACCTGTCTGACAGCGGTGGTGTTATTACCTCCATGTGTCTATTACGCTTTGGGCAACTTGCTCTTGAATGCTAACAACACGACAGTTGCTGTTAGGCACCTATGGAAGGGCTGTAGCTCAGGGGTAGAAAACATGCTTTGCATGCAGAAGGTCCCAGGTCCCATCCCTGGCATCTCCAGTTTAAAAGGATCAAGTAGCAGGCAATATGGGAAACCTATGCCTGAGACCCAGGAGGATTGCTGCTGTAGCTCAGTGGTAGAGCATCTGCTTTGCACACAGAAGGACACAGGCTCAATCCCCAACATTTCCAGGTAGGGTAGAGAGAGAATCCCCACCTGAAACCTGGGGAGCCACTGCCAGTCAGTGTAGACATTACTGAGCTAGATGGAGCAGTAGTCTGATTCAATATAAGGCAGTCTTCTATGTTCCCAAATGGGCAAGTGATCTGTCCCGGTATAAAGCAGTTTCCTTCAAACCTTATTCTTCCCCTGCCCCAGTTCAGGAGAACAATGAAGCATCTTTCTGTATCTCAGAATCATTACCATCACCATCTTTATTAGACTTACTCGTCACTTGTTACCTAAAAGGTCTTCAAGCGAGTTAGAGCCCAGCCACATTATAATAATAATATAATAATTTATTATTTTTACCCCGCCCATCTGGCCGAGTTTCCTCAGCCACTCTGGGCGGTTTCCAGTCAAATGTTAAAACAATACAACATTTACCATTGCTCTGCATTTCTAGGTCCAGGTCCAGGCTTTCCAGGTCCAGGTCCAAGCACTTTTTAAAGCTTTTGCCCCACCACTTTCTCCACGAAAACCCATTCTTTACAGCTGAATTGGAATCAACAGCAATCCATGAAAAACCTGAATTGTCATTTGCTCCAACTCTGCAGTAAAGATCAGGTTTACCTGGGGAAAGAGACATGGCAAAAAACAACAACAGCAACCCACCAAAAATGCTAGGACACAGACCGGGAAATGCAAACCTGTGCTTAGAAAGCATAGGGCAGAAGGTAAATGTGGATAAGCCCTTACATTTTAAAAACATAAGCATGAAATGCCAGTATCTAGTGTAAGCCCAAATCTAGATATTAAACAGCCTTGTGGTATGTGTGTTTTATAACTAAAAGCACCTACAGGATATTGCAAATCTGACAAGAGGAGGAGGAGGAGGAGATGCTTAACCATTTTAGAACATATGGCTTTCCAGTCAAAATCAAGCTCCCCCAAGTAGCTTTTCTATCTTCAGGCAAAAAAAAATGCATATAGTTTGGTCTTCATTTAGATCAAGGTGTTCATGTATGTTTTTCATACAAGTTTCATTGGATTTGGATGAATTCCAACCCAAAGTGGGGTGCTTCTGGGAGATGTGGAGCTTATCAGAAGCAAAGCGCAAGCCCAAATGGGTACTGTTGAAATGTGTTGTGGTGCTGCGGTAATGCAGTCTTTTGAGGGGAGTGGGGGATGCTGCAGACAAGTGTCCGCTGAAAGCAAAAGTAACGTCTCTAAGCTTGAAAGGGGCCCAGCACAAATTCACCTGGCTCTATTTACCTGCAATGTGGGAGGATTTCTTATGTGACAAGGCTGTTATTTCTGCAAATTCCATCCACTTCTGCCAAGAGGCGGGGGGGGGCAGTTATAGCTGCAATTTGTTTTCCCAGTAGTGAATTGAGGAAGGGAGGTGGATACAAAATGGACTTGGATGGATCTCTAGCTGAATCAGGCAACTATGAACCGGATTGAGGAGGGCTGTTTTCTGAAGTAACAAATCAGGGCCTAAACCAAATCTTGCAATTGGTACACTAGTTCCACCCGATGTTTAAGGATGGGCTTTGCACAGGCGTTTCTTTATGCTCATGAGTCTTATTTTGAATAATCAGAACTAATGGAATAATGAAAAGAAGAAGTGAAGACTCTATACCCATTTACAGATATGCTTTTGGGGGTGACATCCCTGTATCGGTGTCCAGTGCAGTCCAGCAGTTTCCCAGAGCCAGCCCCATGATAGATACCAGCAGCCCAGCTGCTTGCCATTTTTCCCCCCATGCCCCCTCAAAAGATAATAGATGTGTTATTTATAAAAACATAGAGTATGCAGAAATTCTGAAACTAACAAAGATGTGGGAGCGAGTGCTCCAAATGACCCTTGTTGCCTTGTAGATGAGAGAACCGGCTCTCCCAGAAGCTGAGCCTCTCAATCCCGAGAGCAGAGGATTCCCTCAAGCGACAGCCTTTGAGCGCTCCATTTTCTCTACAGGAATCTGCAGCCCGCTGTCTAAGTCAAGTCACAACATTCATTTTTTTCTTAGGAGCAGCGAGGCAAAAGCTCCAGGCAACATGTATCTCATCTGTCACTGTGTCTTGCAACTTAGCATCCAGTGCCGAGGTGGTGATTGTCATCACGACATCTTCCCAAGGATAGGAGGCAAAATTAAAGGGTCTAATCTTCCCATGACCCTTTCCCCTGTCCTTTCCAGCAGTTCCCTCAAAAGAAGACATCAGCCTTTTTGTGTCTGATTAATTCAGCCCATATATAGCACCACATGGTTTTTAAATGATATGGGAGCCACCACATAAGCAACATCAGCGCCAGCAGGAAAGCCACCAGTGCCTGAGAGCAAAGCAGAACTCACAAAGTCTCCTTCCCTTACAGAACTAGCAGTGATGGCTGCGTAAGTGTCTGTGTCTGTCTTTGCCATGCCACTCTGTCTACCAATTTCAGTACCCAAGAAAACAGGGATGGGGGGCGTTTTTCAGCCTGAGGGTCACCCTCCTTTCTAGGCAAGCTTCCAAGGGCGACAAGCAAGGACAGAAGCAAAAGTGGGCGGAATGAACAAATGTTAATTTTACCTTTCTACAGTAAGCTTGTTTTTCTAAACACACACACACACACACACACACACACACACACACACAGAGGGGGGGGGAGAGAGGGGGGGAGAGAGATGCCTCTGGTTTCCATCCAGGCAAGCAGAAAGCATTACCAGAGTTCAAGGCCACAATCCAGCCAAACAAAAGCACCCAAGAAGGGTGCAGAGCACAGCCAATGAAAAGTGTGGCCTGGGGAGAAGGGGTGATCATTGAGTATAAGCATCCAGTAAGTAGAACAGTCTTTGCAATAGCTTCGTAACAATAAGATAGCCCCTCGTCGACGTGTTTTACAAGCCATGGAGCTTGTTTTTCGAACTTGAGTTTAGGTTTTTAACCTTTTGGATGAAGCATGATTAGAATTCCTAGTTTGGATAATTACCACTTATTGTTTGGGAGTGTTCTTCTTTGTTTCTGAAGTTTCTTTAATCCTCTCCCTAGATTTACCGGTAATAGCAAACAAGCTACTTTGAGTTATATAAATACATTAACTTTTTTTCCTTCTGAGGAAACTGATCGATCATAACAGTGAAGCGAGAATCTTAGCCGGCAACTCGTTAAGGTTATTTGTTAGTTTATCTTGAGTTATTTTTTGTTATTTGGAAGGTTTTCTTGAGTTATTTCTATTTCTTTAAATAGTTTACGTTTTTGAGGATTTTTGCTTTTGAGCAATTCTGCTCTTGAATCATTAAGCATATTGTTTGTTTGAGTATCATTATATAAATATACGTTCATCTCGTTTCAGGGATCTTTCATGGTGTAGATTTCCTTTGTTGTAATCCAGTCAGTAGAGGGCAGAGTTGAGATTAACAGATAGGGGGAAATACACTTTGTGGTTGCCCATTAACCCCCCCCCCGAAGCTCTGCCCCTTCCTCTTGCTCGCTCTCACCTCTCTTCTGCACAAGGCAGCCATCAATCCAGCTCTCACCATGTGAACTTAAAATCTGCAACCATCCTTGTATATATATAAAAAAACTGTAAATACCCTCCCCACCCCTGCCATATTACCAATGCGACCTTTGTGTGTTTTGTTTATCTTTTTAAGGAGTGCTAGTGATGGTGTGAAAGAGACAGAAGAGATGGTGGAGGGACTGAATGGATTCAGCTTCCAAGTAGCTGCTATAAACCAGTAAATATTATTATTCTAAAACCCAGGACCCATTGGCTATGCTGACCAGAGCTGATGATTATTATTATTTATTGAATTTATATACCTCCCTATTCCCAGAGGTCTCAGGGCGGTTCACAGAACAAAATCAAAATATAAAACCACAAAATGTATAATCAAAATGAAAACAAAATTCCAATAACCACTCCCTAAAAAAAAACACATTTTAAAAGGGCATAGGATGTCAATCAAATCAACCAAAGGCCTGGTTAAAAAGGAATGTTTTTGCCTGGTGCCTAAAGGTGTGTAATGAAGACTCCAGGCAAACTTCCCTGGGGAGAGCATTCCACAGATGGGGGCAGAGAAGGCCCGTTCTCATGTTGCCACCCTCTGGACCTCTCAAGGAGGAGGTACACAAAGAAGGGCCTCAGAAGATGATCTCAGGATCCGGGTAGGTTCATATGGAAAGAGGCGGTCCTTGAGGTATTGCGGTCCTGAGCCATTTAAACTCCTGATGGGAGTTTGAGTTCCACAGTATCTGGATGGTCACAAGTTCTCCATCCCATCCTGAGCTAGAAGATATGGTGGCCAGACTACTAGGTATCACATGCCCCATCTATTTGGTTAGCCTGGAAGAACCAGTTTTTCAGCAAGAGCATAATGGACAGAGATCTAAGACAGCAACCCTACACCTACTTGGAAGTAAGCTATAATGAGCTCATCAGCACTTGATTCTGAGTAGACATGCATAGGACTGTGCTGCCAGTTTTGTTGCTGGCTTGCAAAGGAGTCATGGTATGAAGTTGGGTTCCGAGGGTGCCCTATTTTTCTTCCTTTTAGGAAATCAGTGCTGTTTCACATACTAGCATGGGCTATGCCTAGATACTTGCCAGATCGTCCATGCTTGGCTTTTGTATTTGGATATAAACACATCTTTTCCAAAGATGCCATATGTCTTCAGTGCTTTCTCTTTGCAAGGAAACTGACTAGTCTGTCAAAGGCTGCCTAGCCATCTGGAAATTCCAACCACTCAGGGAATGTGGAGTCGCTTGTCCTGTGCTTTTGGTTAAATGCTGCGGGGATATGTTGATAAGGCAAAAAGCTGCCATCCAGACACACCCTTTGAGAAGAAGCATGGCCCTGTTAGGATTCTTGCTCCGTGTTTGCAGTCATGAGATTGTTTTGTTATCACATGACGGTGTATGTTTTCATTCCACAGTGTGGGAAGTGACGGAGATAGGATGTTTGTGTTACTGTGTTCCGTGATGTGAGACTATTGTCCTTTGTTCTTTCTCTCTTTGCTGTCTGATGAGAAAGAGGAAGGAGCTAAGTCAGAATGCTCCAAGTGTATTATATGTAAATAAAGTAGATTAGCCAAAATGCTAAGCTATTGAGTTCTGTTACTCAAACTGCAAATACTCTGCAGGATCCCTAAGTGTGCTGATGCCTCTTGGTATCAGTCGCTGTGATGTTTGGGCTGGAGAAAGCTTTTGGAGCTCCTGAACGACCGACCAGGAGGGAGACAACATGCCAGTCAGGCATGTGTCTCTGCCAGGGTCCTACATGCCAGGACAATCCTAACAGGCCCTGTAGCTTGGACCCTGTTGAAGAAGCATCACACACAGGCATTTTTAAGAGGGAAGGGAAAAGAGACAGAAACTAATATTGCAAATGGAGGGCTGAGTGTACAGACATTGGTGTGTGTGTGGAAAATGAGCCAGGGAGAGAGCAAGCATGTGCATCTCCTAGATATACAGTGGGGAGTCTCATTTGTGCAGGAAAATGTCCATTAAAAAACAAAGAAGTCCTACCCTACTCCCTAAACTGAAGGCGTTGGAGGGCTGAGTATGCAAGTAAGCATTTCCCCAGCTGCTGCTATGGAATTCTGGACAAATCCCCAAATGTGTACAAACACAGTCATGTGTTTTTTTGGAAGATGTGGAGCAGCTCAGTTCATATCAGAATTGAAAAAGACTGATTTTTTTTTAGCATCCCTACTAAACTGGAGATCAGGGGCAGGAAAATGCCCCCGTCTCTGGAATCTGCTTCAAATGACTTCACGGCAGTTCCTTCACTGGAAGTTGCTTTCAAATGAGCAACGCATTTCAGCTGGCAAGAACCTGAATTGCATCGCAGTGTTTCCCTTAGCCCTTTTGCAACAATGAAGAAGAGGCTGTTAAAAGATTAATCCGTTTGAAGATGATGTATAATAAATAACAATAGATGGCCTTAGAGTGAAGGCATGGTTGAATTCACTCCGAGGGCTCACTCTTAATGTCATGTCGAAGCCCCTTGAGTCAATTACATCATTTGCGTTTTCTCCAGGGTCATCAGTCTATGTATAATTTACATCGCTGAAGCATCTACCCACATCAATAATCTAAAATCATCTGGTGTGACAACAGGCAAACAGATATCATTCTTAGTATTCAAAGCCCCAGTACTCATCAATAAGGTCTGCTTCATGTATCAAATGCACATGAAAAAATCTAAACCTTTGCCCATCCAGCAGTCTTCGTAAATATGAATTAATCTTCTGACACATTATTATTTTATTTTATTTATGTACAGCATTTATCATCCATCCTATACAAAAAAGAACCATGTAAACATTCTCATCTAAAGAAGCTTTCCATAAATTATGGCCCATATTTGGGTGGTGTGAAAAAGACCTAAAATTATCCGCCCTAGTCAGCAGAGTAATTGGGAGGAACATTTCTCCATAGAATCATAGAATTGGAAGAGACCACAAGGGCCATCCAGTCCAACCCCCTGCCAAGCAGGAAACACCATCAAAGCATTCCTGACAGGTGGCTGTCAAGCCTCTGCTTAAAGACCTCCAGGCGGAGGAGAAATTCTCCATCAGTTTCTCAGTGGTGGGCCTCACCATTTGCACCTGAAATAATTTTCTTCTTTTCCCCTAAGGCAGCAGCAACTGTGTTAGCAGCCTGACCACCATTTTGTATCCTCCCAAACGCCCCAAACCTTAAGAACCCCTGCTGGATCAGGCCAAAGACCCCTCTAACCCAGCACCCTGCTCTCATAGTGGCCAACCAGATGCCTGTGAGAAGCCCCCAAGCAGAATCTGAGCAAAACAGTGCCTTTCCCAGCTGTGATTCCCAGGAACTGGTATTCTGAGGCACTGTGGAAGGAAAATGGAGGTCACCATTTTAAAATGTGGAGAATAATAAGAGAAAATGCTGCCAAGTGTTGTTTTTTCCTGGGGATTGAGAAAAATATAAATGGGAAATCATATCAAAAGAAAGTCTTCTGGGGAATTTTTACTCAGTTCCAGAACCATCAGTGGACTTCAGAGCTATGCTACTCAGTCCATTGTCACCTCCTCACAATTCTTTCATCTGTCCAAGGCTTGGCTCCAAAATCTCAAAAGGCAAAATGGGAACAAATATAAGAAATTACCTTTTGATCCATGTTCAGTGAAATATACTTGGAGTTGAGTGTTGATTTCATGCTCTTTATTTCATCTCATGGTAAGCAGTGAGTGAGGGCTTTCCCTCAAAACCTTTGGCTATATATACATTATTTACACAATGGGTTCTGTGTGATTGGCTGATTCAACTCCCCTCCTGGAGCCTGATTGGACTGTTCCTGCAGCCCAATCAGGTTGCTGATTCACTTCCTCCTGGAGCCAGATTGGGCGGCTCTTGCAGACCAATCAGGTTGCTGCCTTCTAGGATCCTACCTGCCTATTGTTCTAGGATCCAAGCTCAGTACATAACATTCAGATAACATCTCTCATCAAATGGCTGCTGTTGATTAAAACTATTTTCCTCTCAGTGTCTTTCCACTCTTGCTTTGCTCAAACTTCTGCCATTGTTTAAAACAGCCACTTTCCCCCTTTCAGAATCTTTTCCTTCTCACTGTATTCAAATGCCTCCCTCTTCCATTCCTCAGCTGCCTCCTGTGAGAGAGATAAAGGATGCAGAGCCCTCAGATATTCCACAATACCTTCACAGATTGTATTTCACTCATAGTGCTGAGTGTTGTCTTCAACGTGGAGTTTCAAAATCCATCTAGTAATTTAGAACCGATATTTTGTTATCAACTAGAATTCACCTTCTCTAGCCGAAGAAGCTAACTGACAACATGCTCTTCAGATTCTATTCATCTTGAAGATACAGTAACACATTATTATGGCATGTGCGCACAAGCAGGGCTGCAGAACAGGAAGAAGAATAAAGCATGGAAATGGGGGTGGCCTTTGAACAATAGTTGAAAAAAGGAGGAAGAAGGAAGGAAGGAAAATGGGGTGAAGGTGATAACAGGGTGTGTGTGCAAAGGGGGTTGCAGAATAGGGTAGAGAAGAGGGCATGGAAATGTTGAAAAGGGGAAGTTCTAGGCATTAATGTAGGGGAAATGACAGGGGGTTGGTGAACAGAGCGAGCAGGGATGAAGCCCCTTGTAGTTTAATATTTGTGTAATTGGCATTTATACTTGTAAACCGCTTAGGCTATTCTGGAATTAAGTAGTATATAAATTTATTATCACTGCTGTCAGTAGCGTAGCGAGGGCGGGACGTAGGGGGTGGGGAGCCCCGGGTTCCAGGGGAGAGGGTGACACGGCGCGACCCCGCCCTGCCCCACCGGTGGGCCCCGAGCAAGCCGCGGAGCGAGGCAGCCTCACCCCGCAGCCTGCTCGCAAACCTGCTCGGCGGCCTGCAAGCAAGCCGCAGAACAAGGCCGCCCCACCCGCCAGTGGCGCGTGCCGCTCCGCAGCGCTGGAGCACCGTGGGCCCCAAGCAAGCCGCGGGGCGGGCTCATTCTGCGGCTTGCTCGCAGGCCGCCAAGCAGGTTTGCGAGCAAGCCGCGGAGCTAGGCCGCCCCGCCCCGCAGCCCGTCTGTCAGCGGCGCGCACGTGCATCATGACGCACGGCGTCAAAGCCATGCCCCCCCCGGGTGCTCTTGGGTAGCGGGTGCTCCTTGTCGCCCTGGTTAGCGAAGCAGCTTCCTCCGCCACTGACTGCTGTAACTATGGTTATTATTTTTATCAAATAAAATCCAGTTTCAAAAGCCAGTAAGAATAAGGAGGAAGCCAAAAGGAAGGAAGGAACTCTGATGGGATGAAAGAATAGGACAGCTTCATTTGGTGCCAGGGGTTGCATAAAATGAGCTTGGGGCTACATGTGGCCCCCTGGACCACTGGTTGTCCACTTGTGACATAAACTGAGGCAGAATTTTGAGCCTGCCTCCCAGAAGCATTCCCCCATATTAGGCAAAGAGGAAGCTGCCTTTGTTCTGTTTTGTTTTGCCCTTAACAAATAGCACATGAGTTCATTTTCAAAGCCCTTTCAACCACCGGAGCAGTCCCCATAACAATATTTCTGCTTTATTGAACACCCTGTATGAGATGAAACTTCACCAAGATGCTTCCCCGCCCCTCTTCTTTTTCCTGTAGCAATTTCCCAGCAACTTGTTTATTTCATTCCATCTGCTGATTATTTGGATAATGCTCTTGGCTTCCAAGATCCCGGGCAGGCCACAACATATCATTATAGTTCTCCATTATGAGCCTTGAAACCTAAAGCTCTTAGCTGTCAGTTGAAATATGTTTTAGAGTCGATTTAACTGGCAGCATTACATTTTTAACAGGTCACATCGTATTGATCAACATCTTAGTTAATGAGCTGTGACTTTGCTGGGTCCACATGAAGCAAGACTCTAAATTCAGAAAACGAAAAGCCGAGAGAGGAGAAGAGCTCAGAAGTCCATTAATGCCAACTGTTTCGCAATGTAATTAAATTTAACATAGAAAATGGGAATAGGAAGCTAGTTGCATCATAACTGTTGACAAAGTTGACATGATCCCCCCCCCCAAGTGCATAAACACTGCCATGAGACAGATGCTGGTTCCCTGTGGTATGTCCCCTCATGGCTGCATTACGCATAAGACTGAGGATATTGGAACCACATTGGGAAAGGATTGTGAGAATCTCTCCCATCCATTTGCCCTTGTCAGTTAATAAACACAGGAAGATAAGAAGCTGCCAAGCCATTGGTCTACCTAGCTTAGTATTGTCTCCAAGGTTTCCCAAAATTGGGTCTCCAGCTATTTTGGACTACAATTCCCATCATCCCTAGCTACCAGGACCAGTGGTCAGGGATGATGGGAGCTGTAGTCCAAAAACAGCTGGAGACCCAAGTTTGGGAAAGCTACACTGATTGTCAAAGGCTCTCCAGGGTTTCAGGCAGGAGACGCTAGGGACTGAGCCTGGAACTTTTTGTAAGCAAAGCAGATGCCACTGAGCTATGGTCCTTCCCCAAACCAGATAGTTCATTGGACAATACAGAAGATGCATTATCTAGCTGAAGGGAGCAGCTTGCTCAGTATTTTCTACACAGGGCATATCCAGATGTTGTTGGACTCCAACTCCCATCATCCCCAGTCAGCATGGCCAATGCTCAGGGATTATTATTTTATTAGGCATTAAATTTGTTAATTGTTTTATTTTGCCCAGGGCAACCCAAAGCAACTTACAGACAAACAAACAAACAAACAAACAAACAAACAAACAATAAATGATGGGAGCTGTACTCCAACATCTGGAGGGCATCATGTTGCCTACCCCAGTCTACATTAACTGGCAGTGGATCTCCAAGGTTCCAGACAGAGGACATTTCCAGCTCTACCTGGAGGTGCTGGAGATTGAACCTGGGATCTTCTGCATGCAAAGCAGATGTTCTACCACAGAGCTATGACCCTTCACAGGTGAAAAGAACATACTGGTCTTTCTATGCCCAGTATTGTCTATTATGGATGTTAGTGACTCTCGCATGAAGAGTGGCTGGGGAAACCCAGCTGGATGGGCGCGGTATACATTATATATATATATATATATATATATATATATATATATATATATATATATATATATATATATATATAACATTAGGGATCGAGGGAATTTCATTTGGTACACACTTTTTAAGCAAGCTGACCCCATTCACATCTCCTGGACCAATGTGTGGCTTACAAGATAATTTTCCTTTGGATTTTGCTCTTTGCAGAATACTTCGATATTACTCAGAGCCAAAAAGTTACCAAAATGTGTACAAAAATGATGTCTTAGATAAAATATATTTAGGGATGCATACACCAAGATAAAATGTTTTAATACAATTTTTCATACCGTAATTCACAGGTAAATGCAGAACAAGACAGAGCAGGCTTATGAATGAATTCACGTGAAATTTACATGAAGTGGAAATAGACGGATCCATCTGTTAAGCTCAAGAAATTTGATCAACAATTTCACATTTAAGCAATTTGGAGACGAATTGTAATGTCACTCTGTTGCAGGAAAAAACAAAAAGGGGTTTGTGGCACCTTAAAGACTAACATGCCTATTATAGCTTTTGTGGAACAAAGGTTCACTTAGCCATGAATGAAATGCTATCCTTAGTTGGTGGTCTGTAGTTTTCTCTGACCTGGTTGATTACATTATCTATCTCAATTGTTGTCAGCCATTACAACATAAAAGCTTATGTTGTAATAGATTTGTTAGTCGTTGTTTAATTTCACATTTAAGTTTCATGGTAGAGCAATCCAAAAGGGGCAGGAAGAACCATAGGCAACAGCTGCATATGCATAACATTTTATTCTAGGCAGCCCTGTTTAGGGAAGCTTTTAATAGACTATTGTATTTTAATATTCTGTTGGAAGCCTCCCAGAGTGGCTGGGGAAACCCAGCCAGATGGGCAGAGTATAAATAAATAAATTATTATTATTATTATTATTATTATTATTATTATTATTATTATTATAGAATCAATGGAGGCGGTGTGTTTTTTTCTATGTGGTCCACACACAATCTAGATCTATTGCATATTTTTTGCCCCTGAAAAACACTTCTTGAGAAACTGGCTTCATTCCGAAAACAAAAGCTCATTGCAGATCGATTCTGTCTTACCCTGCAGTTTGCCCATTTAAAAACTGACGTAGGCAGTCCCAGCAGTGGGATGGGCATGTGCATCTGCTGTTGCCCAAGGACATCGTAGATCAGTGTGTACAAGATCACAGTCACCACTTCCTTTTCATTCATGCTTTGAGAATCTGAATAGGAGAGCTACATCGATTGCACAGGGAATCTCCAGATGAAGGAGGAGAAAGTGTGGGACAGCAATAGTTGGAGAAGAACACCACATGGAGGAGGGAGAATTAAAGGAGGCACAACGGCCTCGGCCCAGTATACCTGAAGGAGCGTCTCCACCCCCATCGTTCTGCCCGGACACTGAGGTCCAGTGCCGAGGGCCTTCTGGCGGTTCCCTCAATGCGAGAAGCGAAGTTACAGCAAACCAGGCAGAGGGCCTTCTTGGTAGTGGCGCCCGCCCTGTGGAGCACCCTCCCATCAGATGTCAAGGAAATAAGGAACTATCTGACTTTTAGAAGGCATCTGAAGGCAGCCCTGTTTAGGGAAGTTTTTAATGTTTGATGTTTTATTGTGTTTTTAATATCCTGCTGGAAGCTGTCCAGAGTGGCTCAGAGGCCTGGTCAGATGGACGGGTATAAGTAATAAATTATTATTATTATTCACAGTCCGCATCAAGCTGAGCTATGAACAGGCCCCAAGTCGTCAGTACATTGAATTACACTGGGGTCACATTTCCATTATACAAAGGCATCCATATTTCTTTAAAACAGCATTAAAAGTTGCTCATGCCCCATAGATGCAACAATGTCAATTTCCTTCCCCCTTTTTCAAAGTGCTTGCTTTAAAATCACAAACTTTGTGAAAATAGTAAGTCTTTAAATAACCTTCCCAAGCCTACAAACCCCCCACCCCACCCCATTAAAAAAAGAAATCAATCTGGTGCTTTTTCTTTTCTTTTTGCAGCACCCTATCTTAACATCCCATGGAGCTCATTTATATCGAAACACAGCCATGCTGCCGGCTGACCTGCCCTTGTGAATATTTATTAGCCGTCAGCTCCTTCACTTTCCCCTGTACACATCCCCAAATTGACACGGCCCCTATAAAACGATCTCCTAATTGGCATAGCTGCACATCACTCTTCCCACTTATTAGGCTCTTAGTTTTATCACCACATTCTGCTGTGGTGAGTGATATACAGCCTGTGGAGAATTAGTTTAGCAGCACAAGCAAGGAATGTTTACGCGTCTAAGTGGCTCATTTGGCAGGGCAAGCCAACTGGACCATAAATGGCCTTAAGTGTCATCACTTTATAAGTTGTTGTCATTCGGCTGGTGCTGAGAACACAAGCTGGGGATGTGCTAACAGGAACAGCCGTCTACACTGCAGCTTCCGATATTCGCCTCAGTTTGAAGACCTCAGTTGGGTGAGGTGCCCCATAATCCCTTTTAGCAATGTTGGCTGTTGGCTGTGTAACAACTGGAGGGCCACATAGGCTCTCCATCCCAATGAATCAGTGAGTTCAGAGATTTTTTTTGGCATGTGGTGTAGTAGTTAAGAGCGGTAGACTCGTAATCTGGTGAACCGGGACATCACAACGCACGTCACGATGCCCCGCCCCCAGGGGGTGCCTCCGTTCGCCACCCCGGGTAGTATGGAGGCTTCCTCCACCCCTGGCCAGAGGCCACTGTCCCCTGGGATACGTGTGCACCATACATTTAAAGCACGTTCAATGCACATTTAAAACACATGGCTTCCCACAAATAAGCCTGTAAACTGTAGTTTACCCCCTTACAATGCTATAGTTTACAGCACTGTTGACAAACAACAGTTCCCGGGATTCTTTGCAGGGAGCCAGGTGCCAATCCGCTGAACACTTACCACTGTTGAGTTGGGTGGGGTTTACTCCCAAGTAAGCATGCATAGGATTGCAGCCTTTGTTTATTCGCCCCCTCTTCCTCCAAAATAATACATTGAGCCTCTGAGTCTTCAGCACTTAACTCTGTTTCATTTTGTTCTAGTTAATAAAATGTTACTGGCTTTTGTCTGCAATTATTGACTAGCAAATTAGGAGGATGCCTGTTAGCTCTATCTTAATTAGTAGCTTATTAGAATCTAAATCACACGCAGAGTCTTTGTCAAGTTTAATATATTTGTGCATCTCTATCCAAGTGGCAATCAGTAAAATGCCACCCAATAGACCCAATTTGTTGCTCAAAATAAGGCTTTGTTCTGCGGCCAGGTAGCTGTCTGGGATCAAGGAATGATCACCTGGCTGGAAAAGCTGCTTTCCACAGCAGGTTTGCTGGATCATATCTGTGGCCATTAAAAATAAAAAGAGCTCCTTCTACGACTATCCTATCCCACCTTTCCATCCCCCTGGCTGGGTGTGTTTGTATGCTAATAGCACTGAGTGGCAGTGATCTAGAATTCAAAGCAGCGTAGCAGGGGGAGGATCAAATGGCCCTTCTCCACTGCCGCTGCCTCAGATAAAGTCCAAGCCCCCTCCCCACAGAGGCTTTCAAATAAATAAATAAAAGTTGGGCAATCCATGGTGTATGCCATGCATTTTGGCCTTCAGATTGGCTCCCATGCAATTAAGAGCTGGGCAAGGCAGGAAAGGGGCATCAAAGGTGCCCTACGGGCAGGCAGAGACATTAGAGCTTCTAGTTGCTTGTGGAATATCATCTGACTTCTTCTGACCAATTGACTCCCTTGGCTGGTGTCAGCAGCATAGCGTGGCTTGCCGGCACCCGGGGCAAGGCAAGTATTGCACCCGTCTGGTGGACTGGGCGACTGGGGTTGGAGGTGCATGTAGAGCCCACATGGAGAGTGAATGGAGCCCACCTCCAACAGGTTGCCTCCATCCACCTACACACTAGACCAACCCGCCTGTCGCCATGCCTCAGCTGCCAGGGCTCTGTGCCTCAAAAATGTGTGCCCGGGGCCACGGGCCCCCTGGCCCTCCCACACACACTATGCATCTGGCCTTCCCTGCAGCTCCCTCTTTGGGTCATAGGGTGGCGCACAAGCTGAAATCCTGCCTAAAGCAACCCAGTGGCTTGTAATCAACGCTTGCAATCAGATGTCTTTTTAAACAAGCATTTGCTTAATTCTAATTTTATGTCCCATGCATTTCAATGAGACTTCTCTAACTTTCTCCAAACTTGAGTTTATGAGTATATGGAATTATTGTTTGATTTTCAGACTGTTCACCCAGCTCCTAAACTTTTTTCCCACCCCCAGTGCCTTCACATACAATTCCTTTTCCCCCCTCAGTAGGCTAGGTATTGTGTATTCATGAAGCCTCCTTGTCTTCATGTTGAGCTCCTTAGTATCTCAGGCAGCTTTTATCTCACCGCCTGATAAATGGTTGATAGATGGTTCTTTCTGCTCAAAACACACACACAAATCCTTTTATTCAAATTTTATGTACTCTCTCGGTGATAATGTATCTGAGGAATACAGCCATTATTTAATATTATCGTGTATATTCCCTTTCATTAGAGTGTAGTACCTCGCTGTGGTGCCGGAACTGATAAGCTGACTAACCTTCAGGCTGCGAATGCAACTGCGCCGTGCGAGATTTCATAAAAGCCCGCCTGAATTGGTAGGCTGAAAGCGCCTCCCTCCTCCCATTGCAATCTCACGGGGATAGTGATAAATGCCTTGCCACAGCAAGCAGTATTTCATCCAGGCTGTCCCTCAGTTGGGAAATGTGTGACTTCTGTACATAGCACCAGGCAAGTTTGCAAGCCCTTGATCCACAGCCTAAGCTGATTAAAGATCTTTAATCTCACTGTAATTAATGGTTGCTTTCAAACATCATGTTTACTTCATGACAAGGTAAGTACTATAACTGTCCTGAGGTATTCCATTCGAGTAGCACCAGATATTGATTCCATTTGGGCTCTCTTGGAAGACATTTCTGCTCACTTTTCTGCTAAAGACATAATAATAATAATAATAATAATAATAATAATAATAATAATAATAATAATAATAATAATATACCACCCTATACCCATAGGTCTCAGGGCAGTTCACAAGATAAAATCAAAATATAAAAACATAAAATACAGAATAAAAATAACAACAAGAGCAGCCCAATAACCCCCCCCCTTTCCAACACATTTTAAAAGGGCATTGAATGTCAATCAGCCAAAGACTTGGTTAGAATGGATTCCGAAGACAGAGGCACTGAATACTGTCAGTTTGCATTTCTTAGTACAGAAAGTATTGATCCGATATGTAGAGATCTTTCCCGTTCTGCTTGGTTCGGGAATGTTCTGAAAAGTTTCTTTCTATGTGAAAGAAGCAGGCAGAAGTTTTCTGATGTTTGGGTTATTCCTTCTGGGAAGCTGAGTACAGCTGGTTTAAACTGGTTCTGTTATCCTTTCTGTCAAGGTCATGCTGACTATAATAGTCAGGCCAGGAGGAGCCTGGGTCTCTCTCAATTTCTCTTTCTATCCCTTTGTTCTGGTGTGGTGTTCTGTACATAGTATGCTATAGTGTTGAGGTTTAGTCTTATTCAGTGCTTTTTTTCGTACAAAAAAATGTTTAGGGGTACTCTCATTCCGGCTGAGACTCAGGAAACACAATGACAGGAAATTAAGCCGCCATTTGGGGTAGCAACGGAACTGACGATTCACCGTGCTAGAGAAGAAACTAAACTTTAAAAAAAAATTAGTTTCTTCTCCTGTTAGATTCACAAAATGTTTAGGGGTATGCGTCCCCCTGCATCCCCCGGGGAAAAAAGCACTGGTCTTATTAAAAGTTATTGTTAAGTTCAAGTTAAGTCTGCTGCAACTGGATTTCTTATGGACTGCGCCAATCCTGAATGTATTGGATTTGTGGCCATTATGCTTATTTGCCTTCAGTAGCAGTAAAGCTCTGGATGAAGTACAATTGCCTCTGGTCTATTTTTGGGGGGACTCTGCAACGTGTTTAAGTTTTCCTCCACACACAACAGTCCTATAAGGGAGGCGTTCATGGTAAGTTCCGGCACCTCTTTTTCTAGAAAAATACAGTAGTACTGGCCACACTGATGTTCTTACTAGTTCTGCTCCTGTGCCTGATGCAGGGAAATTTAGCAAATGAAGCTTTGCTTGACTTGAGGAAGGAATGATAATAAAGTCAATTAGAAGAAGAAGAGAAGAGTTTGGATTTGATATCCCGCTTTATCACTACCCGAAGGAGTCTCAAAGCGGCTAACAATCTCCTTTTCCCTTCCTCCCCCACAACAAACACTCTGTGAGTTGAGTGGGGCTGAGAGACTTCAGAGAAGTGTGACTAGCCCAAGGTCACCCAGCAGCTGCATGTGGAGGAGCGGAGACGCGAACCCGGTTCCCCAGATTATGAGTCTACCGATCTTAACCACTACACCACACTGGCTCTCAGGATGAAAAGCTCTAGCCTTGTCTTCTCGTTGACATCGAGTTTCCTTTGTGCAAGGAGGTCTTTGCTTCTTCGGTTGGTTATAAAAGGTCATTCAGTCACGCGAGACCTCACTTGTAGTCTGAAGTGGCATAGCTGAGACACAGGCTTACCTCTTGTTATAAACGAGGCCTTGTGGGAAGTCCGTTTGGGGGTATGTGTTCAAAATGCACCCAACTGATTTCCACAGGCAACAGGGAGCCAGCATGTAGATTTCCACTGGTCTGCAAAGTGGGCCAAGGGAGCAATTTTAGTCCTTATGAGTAACACCGCCAACACAAAATAATATTGCATATGAGTAGCTTCCTTTTGGCAAGCATCATCCCTCAGTTCAGGTTTAATGCTGTTGCAATAACACAGACTGGTGCAAATCCAACCTTATGCTTAGGGATTTTGGGATGGTATCAAGGAAAAGCTGCTGTTCCCACTTATTTCTGCCGCTGCTGTCATATGCATGCAGACAAAATTTTATTTCTCTAACAGAAAAACTCATACCCTTGAGCTCGGAAAAACTAAGACAGCATATTCAGTATTCATGAAGAGACTCGGAGTATCCATTGAGAGGCTGAGGAAAATCTATCGCTGACTACCTAATTTTGAAAATGCCTGGGTGGTATCACATTGTGGTCCTAAACAATATCCACTTATTTCTTGCATGCTTGGAACGCTCTGTCCAGAGAAATGCTCCTGGTGCCATCATAACCAACTTTTAGGTGCCAGGCAAAAAAAAAATCCTGTTCATCAATGAATTTGGCTCTTAATTGGGGTCATAAGGTATGATGATACCCATGTTTGTATTGGTGTTCACCTTTCAATAGGGTGGGGTAGAATTTTTCCTTTATAAATTTATAAAATATATACTTTGCCTTTTAATAGCAAATCAACACACCCTAAATTTAAAAAGTACAAATATCTAAAATGACAAGCCCAGAACAAGATAAAATTCCACCTAAAGTTAGTTCTTCTTGGTCTCCGGACTGTGGTCGTGTACACATTATTAGCTTAAAACACAGCTAGGTTGTCCTTTTTCTCAATTTGGATCGAAACTGGTTTGGAGGAATACACATAAGAATGTAGTATTTCATAAGAAGTGACAGGTTAAATTTGGGATAGATATGGAGCGTGGCCACATCCCAAACCCTCGGAGGATGTGCCCCTGGATGCAATGTAAATGAGAATGTGTACACAGCCTGTTTCACTCTTACAATGACAGCGGGGAAAGTTGATTTATATTTAATTGGGTTAGAACATTACTGTGTGTTAAGATCTCAAGTTACAGAGGCATGCTGTGACAAACCAGCAATCAATCAACCGGATAGAAACACCAATAGAAAATTTATAAATATTATTTCTTCATTAAGTTCTGGTTTCATGCAATTCAAGAGCTACCCAACAGAGGGCTCCCAACCCCTTTTTCACATGCACCCATTGCACAAATGCAACCAGCTCTCTCATAAGAAGAAGAAGAAGAGTTTGGATTTGATATCCCGCTTTATCACTACCCGAAGGAGTCTCAAAGCGGCTAACATTCTCCTTTCCCTTCCTCTCCCACAACAAACACTCTGTGAGGTGAGTGGGGCTGAGAGACTTCAGAGAAGTGTGACTAGCCCAAGGTCACCCAGCAGCTGCATGTGGAGGAGCGGAGACACGAACCCGGTTCACCAGATTACGAGTCTACTGCTCTTAACCACTACACCACACTGGCTCACGAAAGTTTATACCCAGAACAAACTTAGTTGGTCTCTAAGGTGCTATTGCACAATTTAATATATATATATATATATATATATATATATATATATATATATATATATATTTCGTCTGCGTCAGACCAACACGGCTACCTACCTGAAGTTATTACTCGTTTATAGTGTTTTTCTCCTGTGTGTAGATCCATCCTCTGACGCATGGACAGCACTGACAGACTGACTAATGATCTGACATACCATAATCACTTATATAGATAGAATAAGGTCTCTAACATTACATGGAAAATACTTTTCTGCAGATTTAGTTAATTAAAAAAATGCATGTTCATTCAATAATTTGACACCAAGCTGAAAGGAAGGAAGGAGAAGGAAGGAAGGAAGGAAGGAAGGAAGGAAGGAAGGAAGGAAGGAGGGAGGGAAGACCACATAGCTTTAAAAGCACTATAAATGTGCTAATGAATAAATTGGTTGTTTTCACACATAAAATTCCATGACAGTGGTGATATCTGCTGGGGGCAGGAAAAAAAGTTTTACATCTGCCTCAGCACATTAAAGACGTGATGATAGCTACAACATGCTTAAGAAAGCTTTTTGCACCATAATTGCTCTATGTTCCTTGCAAAAGTTACAAAATACTAATTACTTCAGAGTTCGTTTTGTTCTGATTCATATATTTCTTAATTAGGATTTTACACAAGAGCAGATGGCCGTCTTCATTAAATCATGATATATTCCACTCAGATAGAAGCAGCTGGATTTCTGAATGCACTGTAATTTATTTTCTACATGTCACACACACACACAAGAATCATCTGAACAAAAAAAAAAATCTACTAAACTGTGATCATTCAATTTCCTTCCTTCCTTTGTTTTTCAAATAATAACTGAGTGGTCTACTCCACTAAAATAAGAATAGAATAGAATAGAATAGAATAGAATAGAATATATTTATTGTCATACGGTCAGGGATGGGATATCCCACATATTGGACAACTGCAGGTACCCTCAAGATCAACCCTCAGGTTGTTGTATATAACCATTTATTGATATGAGAACAACTTCAGCCCATCCTGACACCAATATTTAGGCTGGATCAGGAGACTAAGGAGGGAACTATACACTCAACACAGGGCTTCTGCCTTAAATGGTATCCCTTTGTTGGGTTCATCCTTTGATTCCTCCATAATGCAGAACACTCTTGCCCCGTGTCTTGATATCCATAATAGGCAATGTAGTTTCCTCCCTTGAAATGATAAAGGTTCCCCTCCTTTGCTTTAAATCAAGGATGGGAACCAGGGTTGTTGCACCACAACTGTCATCAACCCTGAGCATTCTGGCAGGAGCTGATGAGAGATGGAGACCAACAATACCTATGAAGGCATAAGTTAGAGTCATAGACAGGTTGGAAATGTAAAGAAAAGGAAGGCACCTTCTATCATATGTGGTGGACGTGCAAGGTAATAAAAGCATTCTGTGAAATGATATATAATGAACTGGGGTGGGGTGGGGGGAGTTTAAAATAACTTTTACAAAAAACCCAGAAGTTTTCTATTAGGAATTTCAGGTGCTGAAATTCCAAGGGAACAGAAAAGACTGTTCAGGTATGCGATGACAGCTGCATGGATGCTGCTAGCCTGGAGATGGAAAGAAGACAAAGTCCCTACCAGAGAAGAATGGCAGATCAAGTCAATGGACTATGCCGAAATGGCAAAAATGACCGGAAAAGTCAGAAATCAAAAAGACCAAAACTTTAATAAGGAATGGGGGGAAATTATAATTTATCTTGGAGATCACTGTAAACAGTCAAAATCATTAGCGGGATTGCAATAACACTTGTAATGTAATGAGAACTATGGATACAATTGAGATTTTGAAAAATTGGATTATTCTAAAAGATGCAGTAGAAAAGGTTTAACAATGGGGCCCATGGAGGGGGAGAAGTCCAGAGATTCGTGGGAATCTTGTACTTTTGGAAGGTGTTGTGGCATAATTGTAAATTTTAATATGCAAAATCAAATAAATAAATGGGGTGGGTAGGAGTTAGAATCATTGAATCTTAGAGTTGGAAGGGATCCTAAGGCTGATCTAGTCCAATGCAGGAATCTCACCTAAAGCATCCATTGGCCATCCAACTCATAAACTCATATTAAAGAAAAGCTGACACATTTCTTTTTGTAAAGTCTATTACCAAAATTTAAAGCCGTGTGTGTGTGTGTGTGTGTGTGTGTGTGTGTGTAACACGAATATTATATGTGTCAGTAAAGATGTGTCTCACCAACCAAATTAAAAACAGAGCCTGAAAAAAGAAACAGCCTCCCCAAAATATATATTCTTTCAAAGCAACAGAAACCCTGATTGGTAGGACTAGAAGAATCAGCAAAGTAGAAGTAAAGCTATAGGACTAAAACCATCACTCCAAAGCAGGTATCTAAGCTATGTTGGCACATCCAGTCTCCGCAGATGTAGATGCACATGCAAGAAGAGTTAGGCACATGATGCCAAGTGCTGCCCCCTCCAGAACATCAGCTACACTGTTAAGAGCTGCAGTGATTGACAGGGGAGGGCAATGCCTACTTGGCTTCCCAATGCCAGGGTTGCTGCTGGTGACTGGAAGTGGGAGGGACAAGTTAGCAGGGAGGTCAGTGCACCCCTGCTTCTCCTCCTGGTCCCATACAAGTAAACTGAATGGCCAAAAGGGTCTCTTGAAACATCACAGCAGCTATAAATTAATGCAGGAAGCCCAAGGGTTAAATTCCACAGAGCTGTAACACAGGGCCGGCCCTACCATCAGGTGGAAGAAGGCCATTGCCTCAGGCAGCAGCTGAGTTTGCTAGCAGAGTGGCTGATAAAATACTTCTTTTATTTCTTGACTTTTTTAGCCTGCTCTTCCATGATTAACATGCAGCTTGAAACATAGGTAAAGGTAAAGGGACCCCTGACCATTAGGTCCAGTCGTGTCCGACTCTGGGGTTGCGGCGCTCATCTCGCTTTATTGGCCGAGAGCCGGCGTACAGCTTCCGGGTCATGTGGCCAGCATGACAAAGCCGCTTCTGGCGAACCAGAGCAGTGCACGGAAACGCCGTTTACCTTCCCGCCAGAGCGGTTCCTATTTATCTACTTGCACTTTGACGTGCTTTCGAACTGCTAGGTGGGCAGGAGCAGGGACCGAGCAACGGGAGCTCACCCCGTCGCAGGGATTCGAACCACCGACCTTCTGATCAGCAAGCCCTAGGCTCTGTGGTTTAACCCACAGCGCCACCTGGGTCCCTAGCTTGAAACATACTGAAGGAAAAAACACTGATACGCTGTGACTAGTCCCGCCACACAATACCCCAACCAACTGTCCTACAAGAAGAACCCCACAACCTTGTTCATCTTGTAGATATATAGAGAGAATAGGCCTTTTTCCCGCTGATTATGAAATCACGTCATGGGTGTCCTCCTTTTTTATATATACTAAATCTAGGAAGCGAGCTCACCACCACTAGGATTTCCATTTGGTTTGGGGAACTGTGCCCCTCCCTCCAGAAACGCGCTGTCATTGCCATCCGAGAGCCTCTGAACCCTACCTGGAGCCTTGTGGTGTTGAAGCTTGAGCAAAATCAGGGATGGGATCATTAGTTCCTACAATATTTATTACACCGAGGGCTTCTTTCCCCTCTCCCTCCGCAGCGGCTCCATGCAAGTTAACGATGCACGTACCGTCAATCATTCAGCAGTTCAGTGCAACCCGGGGACTATCACAAACGGAAAGGCCTAATTTAAAATATGCTAGCTAAGGTCTTGCCGCACCTCTGCTGCTCTGGGAGCGCATTGGCTTCAAATTAGTTCCCGCAGAAGCCCCTCAATAAAGCGGGTGTCATCATGTTTACTGCTTTGCTTTGCTGGGGCTTTGTGCTTACTGTAACATTTCAAAGCAGACCGTGCGGTTTTAACTGAACTCCTGAACCATAAACACGGAACTGGCAGGAATTCCCCTCTCCCCCCCCCCCTCACCTTCCCACTTGTCGCATGCTGGTGAGCTCAAGACTCTGAGGATCAAAAGGTATTTATCTTTTCAGAAAAACCACCAAGATTTTCTCCTTCGGGTTTTCCTGGCTGCAGGAGAACCAAGTCGTCGTGAGCTTGGCTGCCGAGCATTTTTGGAGGCTGCTACCAGCTCTTTTCTCAGACTTCTGAAGCAGGTTTTACAAGACTTGTGTGGAAAGAAATGCACTCTCTTCTCCTTAAGATCCACGGCGACAGCAACAATAAAAAAAGCTGCAGTATCTGGCTGAGAACTGGATTGGTTTCTCTGATGTCAGCAACCTCTCTGCATCCTTCACTGGAAAGAAAGAGGGGAAAAAACAGTTACCAGAGTCAGAAGAAGACCAGTCTTCTGCACATAGAAGAAGAAGAAGAAGAAGAAGAAGAAGAAGAAGAAGAAGAAGAGGAGGAGGAGGAGGAGGAGGAGTTTGGATTTGATATCCCGCTTTATCACTACCCGAAGGAGTCTCAAAGCAGCTAACAATATCCTTTCCCTTCCTCCCCCACAACAAACACTCTGTGAGATGAGTGGGGCTGAGAGACTTCAGAGAAGTGTGACTAGCTCAAGTTCACCCAGCAGCTGCATATGGAGGAGTGGAGACACGAACCCGGTTCCCCAGATTACGAGTCTACCGCTCTTAACCACTACACCACACTGGCTCTCATTTAATAGTGGGCACCGGGGGGGGGGGATCCTTGCAGATGTAGGTTCATCATGCTGTGGAGAAGAGAGCTGTGTGTTTTTTAAAAACATATTTTTTATTAAAGATTTTCCTCATTTACAAAAGCACATGCATTGTCTCTTTCTTCAGGTTGTGTTTTCTACAGATCAGTTTAAAAACAATGCTCTCTTCTACATAGTTATGAAATGCCCAGGAACGCTAACGTTCTTCATACCTGGGTGCTTGAGTTTTAAGCATTGGTTGGAAATATTCAATGAGAAGAGAGTCCAAGAAGGATAGGAGTTTCTAAAAGGAGACATATTGAAGGCCCAAATGCAGACAATACCACCAAGAAAGAAAAGTGGGAGGCATCTAAGGAAACCGGCGTAGCTGCGTAAGGAGCTTACAGGTGAGCTGAGAGTTCAGAAGGACATGTGTAAGAAATGGAAAAGAAGGGGAAATCACAAAGGAGGAGTATACACAAGTAGCCAACAGTTGCAGGGGGAAAGTCAGGCTGGCTAAAGCTCAGAATGAGCACTGGCTTGCAAGAGAGGTTAAAAATAATAATAATAAAAGGTTTCTTTGGCTATGTCTGAAGTAAGAGGAAGAACAAGCAAGTGGTAGGTCCTCTGCGTGGGGAACAAGGAGAACTGCTGTCGGGTGACAGAGGAAACGCAGAACTACTCAATACCTACTTTGCTCCTGTCTTCACCCAAAAGGAAAGTGATGCCCAACCTGGTGATAACAGAATAAATTATGTAAGGAGGGAGCTGCAGCCCAAGATAGGAAAATAGGTAGTAAGGGAATACCTAGCTACTTTAAATGAATTCAAATATCCAGGGCCTGATGAGCTACATCTAATAATAATAATAATAATAATAATAATATTAATAATAATAATTTATTATTTATACCCCGCCCATCTGGCTGGGTCTCCCCAGCCACTCTGGGCGGCTTCCAACAATACAATAGTCTGTTAAACATTAAATGCTTCCCTAAACAGGGCTGCCTTCAGATGTCTTCTAAAAGTCTGGTAGTTTTTTTTCCCTCTTTGACATTTGACAGGAGGGCGTTCCACAGGGCGGGCGCCACTACCGAGAAGGCCCTCTGCCTGGTTCCCTGTAACTTGGCTTCTCGCAGCGAGGGAACCGCCAGAAGGCCCTCGGCGCTGGATCTCAGTGTCCAGGCTGAACGATGGGGGTGGAGACGCTCCAAGTGTACTAAAGAAGTTTGCGGATGTAATTTCAGAGCCTTTGAGAATTCTTGGAGAACAGGTGAGGTCCCTGCAGAGAGAGGTGGGCAAATGTTGTTCCCATCTTCAAAAAGGGGAAATGGAAGGCCCAGGTAACTACTGACCAGTGAGCTTGACATCAAATACCAGGGAAGGTCCTAGAACAGATAATTCAACAGTCGGTCTGTGAGCATTTATAGAAGCATGCTGTGATTACTAAGACCCAGCATGGGTTTCTCAAAATAAGTTATGCCAAACCAATCTGATTTCTTTTTTTGATGGAATTACAAACTTGGTGGATCAGGAAAATGCTTTGGACATAGTGTATCTTGATTTCAGTCAGGCTTTTGACAAAACCCCCATTATATTCTCACAAGGAAGCTGGTAAAATGTGGGTTGAACAAGGTAACTGTTATGTGGAATTGTAGCTGGTTGACTGACTGAACCCAAAGAGTATTTATTAATGGTTCCTCATCATCCTGGAAAAAAGTGACAAGTGGGGTGCTGCAGAGTTTGGTTCTGGGCCCGTTGTTGTTCAACGTCTTTATAAATTACTTGAATGAAGGAATTGAGGGGATACTCATCAAATTTGCAGATGACACCAACCTGGGAGGAGAAGACAGAATCAGAATTCAAAATGATCTCAACAGATTAGATAACTGGGCGCAAGCTAACAAAATGAATTTCAATAGGGACAAAGATAAGGTTCTGCACTTAGGCAGGAAGAACCAGATGCACAAATATAGGATGGGGGGGGGCACCTGGCTTACTAGCAGTACATGTGAAAATAATCTAGGGGTCTTGGTGGACCACAAGCTTAACATGAGTCAACAGTGTGATGCAGCAGTAAAAAAAAAGCTACTGCTATTTTAAGAAGGATGTTGACAAGCTAAAACGTGTGCAGAGGAGGGCAACCAAGAAGATCAAGGGTCTGGAAACTAAGCCTCATGAGGAGTACTTGAAGGAGCTGGGTATGTCTAGCCTGGAAAAGGGGAGACTGAGAGGAGATATGATCTTCAACTATCTTAAGGGTTGTCACATGGAGGAGGGAGCATGCTTTTTTCTCCTGCTCTGGAGGGTAGGACTCGAACCAATGGCTTCAAGTTGCAAGAAAGGAGATTCTGACTAAACATTCAGAAAAACTTTCCGACAGAGCTGTTCAGCAGTGCAACAGACTACCATGAGAGGTGGTGGACTCTCCTTCCTTGGAGGTTTTTAAGCAGAGGTTGAATGGCCATCTGTCATGGATGCTTTAGGTGAGATTCCTGCATTGCAGAGGGTTGAACTAGATGACCCTTGGGGTCCCTTCCAACTCTAAGATTCTATGATTCTACGTGGCATAATCTTCAGCGGTAGATTCACAGCTTAGGAGACTGGTTGCTCCCACATACTGAAACAGGGGAGCAATGACTGTTCCAAACAGTGGGGAAATTTGGGACCACATCCAGCTCAACAGCAGAAGCAACTCAAGCCGTCTCATGGAGCCCAAATTACCAGTGAAGCAGTACAAGACCTGAGAATGTACCCAGAATCCCTTGTAATATCCCAGTAGAAGCCAAGCACTTCTTTCGGATTCTGTGCAGAGTATCTCCTGCAGCTTTCCACAGGGTTGCATTTGTCAAATCATGCAACACAACCACTTTGGGCAGCAAAATCTCTTGAATTGTGTTTGTGATATTGGTTGCTGGGTCCACCAGAGGAACATTGCTGGGTGCATACTACCTGTATTGCAGAAAATTATCAAGGGCAGAGTAGTCCTTGATGGACAGTAATGATGGGGGATGTATGGACAGTAATGTATGGGAACTGTTGTATTGGCATGGGTCTTCTGTGTTTTGTTGGTGGGAGGTAAACTAGTTTTATCAGTCAGAGACATGAGACTCCATGAAGCACAGGGCCCCCATGTGTATTAATCTAGACCTGGGAGGGTGGAGAGGGGGAGAGGGAGACATTTCTAAGATGCAAAGAAAATGAGTTTCAAGCCTGCAAACTGTTAATTGCTGGGTAAGCACATGCATCCAGCAGTGCCAGGAAATTGCCTTTCATACTAGGCAGAGCAAGTTCGCACATTACGTTAATCACATGGTAATTGCAAGTAATTGCTTGAATATGTGAAATTGCTTGCATAAGTCACCACACAGTGAATCATCACACATTATTGCTTCCTCAATTCATCCAGCAGATACCTCAATTCACACAACCAGTTAAACAACTCAGAGCCAATTCTCAAGTGGTTTCTGTTCTGGCGTGTTGTTTTGTTTTTCCACCATCTCCGTTGCTGATCGTGCAAGGGTTCCGGCACTATTCCTTCACCAAGAGCAATCAGCAATCCAGCAAAGCAAGGGGAGGTGGGTAGAGCTGCCACAATACTCTCAGTGGCCCTGTGAAATGGGAATCATCTGTGCTTATTCATTTGCTGATTAATCTCACCCATTCATCCATTTGATAGCGGCTGCCTGCAGGTGACAGCTGAAGCAGCAGAGAACTATCACTCAGTGGACAGATATCTAGCCTTGCAAAGGTCCAGGACTTTAGGCTGGGGAAGCTCAGTGGTTAGAATCATATTAATAAGTGCCATTACAACTGGTGTAGTCACAGAAGTAGCAGACCCATCCAGGAGAATCACAGAGCTTGCAAGTTCAGCTAGCCAGATCAGCACCTTGGAGAGTTCCCATTGAGTACCACACCTAGGAGTTGGCTCCATTATCAAGGCACTTGTCCTTTTTGCTATAGCCCCTGCCACCTGGAAACAGCTTGCTGTAAAGAGCAAACTGTGTGTCGTGACACATTAGTGTGTCAGCTGCTGTGCGTAGGTGTGTCGCGTAAACTCTCCCTGGGGGTGGAGACGGGTTAGTTTAACCTCCGGTTTGCTAGTAAAACTGAATTACTGTGTCACAAAATGATGCATGTCTAAAAGGTATGTCACCAACATGAAAAGTTTGGAAAGCTCTGCCGTAATGTGTCCTTAGTATTCTTAAGCTTCTGCAAAGTGAAGAAGAGAATTGTGCTCCTGTGAGTTCATCATCCAAGTCTGAGGAAGTCTTTTGGCCAGGATGGTACAAAAGAGGGTCCTGAAGTCCCCCTTGTGGATGACAGCCCAAACCTCTTTTTCACCTGAGTCTTCCTCTGCACTCTGAGACCCTGTCATTGACAATCATGACAATAGAATGAATTGCCTTAAGCTTAAATGACCTAGCCATGAGTGCTTAGTCCAGTTGCGAGGAACCTGTGGCCCTCCAGAGGTTGTTGGATTCTAACTGCCCTTAGCCCAAATCAGCATAGACATTGGTCAGGAATGGTTGGACTTGTTGTCTAGCAACATATGGAGACCCCAGGTTCACAATGCTTGCTCTTCATCTAACCCCATAGTTTTTAAACTCCCTTCCGGCTGAGACCTCCTTTTTGTATTGGCTTGCCTAATGAGAATCCCCTGTACTGGCTGATTGCATTGCACACTTATCACACCCACCCACACCCAGGAGCTCAAGGGCACATACACGATCCTCTCCTTTTATCCTTGAAATAACCTTGGATGCTGATTTTCCTAGAGTTAATTAATCTCAATGAAGGTGTGGGGGTGGATACTTGTATTAGACGTAACCAACGGGCCAGGGACTAAATACCAATGTTTCCACTTATATAATCCTTTACATATATTAGAAAAGGCAGGAAAAAACCCTTGTATCTCGGTTATTATGGTTACCATTGCGGTTTTCTTAGTTTGAACTACCTTGGCTTCCTCGCATAATGAGAGCAAAGTCAAAATATTCTGAGGGCATGTGTAGAGTTCCAGCTGAACCAAGGTGTTCAGTAACTCTAGCTAACTAGATGTTGAGGTCACCTCCAACAAGCCTTTACTTTTTCAAACTTTTTACTGAAACTTTCCCCCCTCTTCATCATCAAATTTTTTTTTTTAAAGAAAAGGTGACTTTCATCCTTAGATTTACAGAAACAAAGGGGGGGAGGCACTTGAAAAAGGACAGTGAGTGACAGAAAGACCATCATCATTCTGCTTCTATTGGCCAAAAGGAACTGATGTCAGGAAAGGAAAGTAAGCATTGATGTCAGCAAGAGGAGATGATTAATTTGGACGCCCTTTCCGCTATCTGAGTCACCAAGTTTTCTTCACTGTTTCCCCTCCTGCTATTTTTTAAGGGTGTTTTTTGTGGGGGGGGGGGTTACTGTTTCTGCTGCCACTCAAATTTCTCATGACAAGGCTTCTATTCCAATAAGAGTCACTGTGAAAAGACATCAAAAGGGATTTGAGACACTTCAAGTGATACCTTCTCCTTGACAACCTAGGAGACTCGTACCTCACATCTTGCATTCTGAATGGCCGTGAGATCGACCACACAAGAGCTTCGTGTGCGTCAGGTTGTGAGGGGGTGGAGAAGATATTATTTTTACCACAGAGAAGGGTAAATTTATCCAACATCCTGTTCTCACAGTGGCCAATCACATGCCTAGGAGAAGCCCTAATCAGGTTCACCGGTGAATTGTTTTCACTGGATTGGTGACATGAGCTGCTGAAGGGGCCGCCATCAGGCCCTCGCAACCCAAGTTGAAGCAGTTTTCACAAACACGGTCAGCAAAGAAAACAAATCCCCTCTGACAGGCACATGAGGTGTTTGTACCAGACAAATTAGGAAGCACAAAGCCATGTATCTCTTTCCGACTGAAGGCAATTGAGAGGCACAAAATGTATCAAGAGAACATAAATTGAAAAGGGCTTAAGTGACAGAGGAAGAATCACACAAACACCAACACACATACTCAGCAAAGGTCTGGGCTAGGAGAGGTGGTGAGCAAAGTGACCTTTCCACAATGACAGTTAAGACAAGATTATATAGATATATAGAAATACCTTGGAAGTTTCGCAAATGATTTATTCCCTCAAAGCAATAAAGCCTGTTTGCTGCATCTTGTATGGATTAATTCCCGTTTTATAGAGGTTGCCATAATTGTACCTGAATACAACAGCAAGGAATTAGTTCACTTGTCCCCCTGTACCTTATCTCTGCCTCTTTTTCTCTCAGGACTGCCTGCAAAACAAAATGACAGGTAGTTTTAGTTGAGCCACATTTGCTAACCTTTCATTCTCTCCCCCTCCCCTTTATCACGTCAATTTTCCAAGCAGTCGTCAAGCTTCTGTCAATGGAAGGATGTTCAAACACACAAAGATGGCATTTTGAGCAGCTTCAGGTTTTTGCTTGCTTGCCGGCAGCACCATGAAAGCAAGACATACACGTGCTTACATTGACTTTAAACTAAGCTGTCATGTTTGAAACCAGACTGAATGTGGCCCTCTTGCCAATATGCCTTGCAATGTCTCAAACCCCATAGACCTCCATGCATTCCTGGTGTTCAATTTTTCTTGCCTGATGCCTTTGATACGCCAAACCACTTCCTTAAGCGTTTTCTTTCTTTCTTTCTCCAGATGCAGGAAGCAAACAAGTTATTTCCTAAATCTGAGACTCTATTGTGTTTGTTTAGATTAAGAGATCACATGAAAAGAAAAGTCAAATCTAGGGATAAAATGTCAGTTTTCAGTTGCCTGCTTGCACAGAGAAAAATGCTAAAGGATTTTCTCCCTGTGCAAAGAGCAAAGTTCTCCTGCTCACCTTTGCCACAACTTTTTTTCCAGCTCCACAGAATTATAATTGTCTTCAGATTTTGTTGGGAACTGGGTAATTTAAACAGTTGGTTAAATTTAACCAGTTTTACCAGGCTCTTGGTTAAGGTTGCTAGATCTGTGTGAAGTTTGAGATTCATTGGCAAGGCAATTTAGGAGCTAAGGGTGAAGATGGAAGCTGAAATGCATGCTGGATCACACTAGCAGCCTGTCTAGTCCAGCATCCCGTCCTCACATTGGCCAACAAGATGCCTGTAGGAAACTTACTAGCAGGACCTGAGCACAAGAACACTGTCTCCTCCTGTGGATTCCAGCAACTGATATGCAGAAGCATTACTGCTTCTGAACATAGAGGCAGAGCATAGTCATCACAGCTAGTGGCCATCGAGAGCCCTCTCCTAAATGAATTCGTCTAATCCTCTTTTAAATCTATCAAGGTTAGTGGCCATTACTTCTTCCTGTGGGCATAAGTTCCATAGTTTTGCTCTGCACTCCATGGAAAAGTACATCTGTTCTGAATCCTCCAACATTCATCTTCCATTGATGTCCATGAGTTCTAGTGTTGTGATTTCATAGATTCATTGATTCATAGATTCTACCTGAAGGAGCGTCTCCACCATCATTCTGCCTGGACACTGAGGTCCAGTGCTGAGGGCCTTCTGGTGGTTCCCTCACTATGAGAAGCCAAGTTACAGGGAACCAGGCAGAGGGCCTTCTCAGTAGTGGCACCCGCCCTGTGGAACGCCCTCCCACCAGATGTCAAAGAAAAAAACAACTGCCAGACTTTTAGAAGACATCTGAAGGCAGCCCTGTTTAGGGAGGCTTTTAATGTTTAATAGATTACTGCATTTTAATATTCTGTTGGAAGCCGCCCAGAGTGGCTGGGGAAACCCAGCCAGATGGGCGGGGTATAAATAAGTTGTTGTTGTTTTGTTGAGTTGAAAGGGACCCTGAGGATCTTCTAGACCAACCCCCTGCAATACAGGAATATGTCACTGTCCTATACGGGGATCAAACCTGCAACCTTAGTGTTATCAGCACCATGCTCTAGCCAAGTGACCTATCCAAACTACTAGACAAAAGAGGGATTAAAAACTGTTCTCTATCCACTTTCTCCATGCCATGCATAATTTTATAAACTTCTATCAGGTCACATCTTACTCAGCTTTTCTCTAAACTGAAATTTCCCAAATGCTTCAGCCTTTCCACCTCTGTTCCATCCCTTGCATCATTTCAGTTGCCCTTTTCTGAACCTTTCTAACACCAAGATGTCGGTTTTTGAGTTGAGGTGACCAGAGCACTACACACAGTAGTCTGAGCGCAGCCGCACTAATGATTTGTATAACAGCATTATGATATTGGCAGTTTCATCTTTAATTCCTTTCACCGATGTCAGGGACCATGTTGAGGAGGGCTGCACTGAGGAAGAATGGTGGGAGCCACCCCCTCCCCCTGATTTTGATCCTGAATCTTCCCAGGAGCAGGAGGACAGTGTAGATTTGGAACAGTGGTTTGCAGAGGGGCATAGTTAAGAAGGCAGAAGTTGGGAAATACTGGATGGGGAGCAGCTAGGAGAAGAAACACAGAGAGAGAGGGTTAACAGATTCAAAGTCTCCGGACAGCATTCACACACACACACCCATCTCCAAAGTCACGGAGAGCTCAGAAAGTGTTAGAACAGAAAGTGCAGAGGCTACAAGCTCAGATTACAAGATGTAGGAGTGACGTAGATTAATAGGGATGGGGGGTGACCCTTAATTGGGAGCACTGCCACTTCTAGGAGATGTGTTCTTTGTTCTCTCACTGTGATTATTAAAGTTTCTAACTGGTGAGATGTTCATTTCATTTGATCTTCTTATCTACTGCCACAGTGGGAGGAAGCCGATTACCCAAAGCCTGACAAACATTTTCTACACCAGTGGCGGAGAAACTGTGGGCCCCCCAGATGTTGCCCATCTCCCTTCAACCCTGGACATTGTCCATGCTGATCCAGGCTGTTGGAAGTTGAAATCCACCAACATCTGGAGGGCCACAAGTTCTCCACCTTTGGTCTACCCTGACGGGCAGTGACTTTCTAGGATTTCAGCCAGAGGTTGAACCTGGGACTTTTTTCATGCAGAGCAGATGCTCTACCGTGGAACTATGACCTTTCTCCATATCTGAACCCTAAGTCATTTGGGGGCTTTATAAGTAGCCCAAAACATTGGAATGGGAAAGTTTACTTGAGTGCCATTCTTTGACATCTCTAAACAAGGCATCTGACCTTGTTTCTCTGAGTGAGATCTGTTAGGAACTCTGGAAGTGCCTACTTGCAGCTATACACATCAAGCAATTAAGAATTGGCTGAAGGCCAAGATCTATCTCTGCCTGGTAACAGGGCCTTAGTAACAACCATCTCATTGGGTGGAAAGTTCCATAAAGATAAGAGTGACCATGTGCTCATGGTTGGTGTGGTATGGAGTTTGCGATTGTTGGAGAAGGTTGTGAGAGAGAGATAGTGAGAGGAAAGGTTTTGCTTTTGTTTATTTATACCTCTCTTTCAAATCAGAACCAGTGAAGGCGGTGAAGGTCCTGTGTGAGTGCCTGGAGGCGGTTGGAGGATGGATGGCGGCTAACAGATTGAGATTGAATCCTGACAAGACAGAAGTACTGTTTTTGGGGGACAGGGGGCGGGCAGGTGTGGGGGACTCCCTGGTCCTGAATGGGGTAATTGTGCCCCTGAAGGACCAGGTGCGCAGCCTGGGAGTCATTTTGGACTCACAGCTGTCCATGGAAGCGCAGGTTAATTCTGTGTCCAGGGCAGCTGTCTACCAGCTCCATCTGGTACGCAGGCTGAGACCCTACCTGCCTGCAGACTGTCTCGCCAGAGTGGTGCATGCTCTAGTTATCTCCCGCTTGGACTACTGCAATGCGCTCTACGTGGGGCTACCTTTGAAGGTGACCCGGAAACTGCAATTAATCCAGAATGCGGCGGCTAGACTGGTGACTGGGAGTGGCTGCTGGGACCACATAACACCGGTCCTGAGAGAACTACATTGGCTCCCAGTACGTTTCCGAGCACAATTCAAAGTGTTGGTGCTGACCTTTAAAGCCCTAAACGGCCTCGGTCCTGTATACCTGAAGGAGCGTCTCCACCCCCACCGTTCAGCCCGGACACTGAGATCCAGCGCCAAGGGCCTTCTGGTGGTTCCCTCATTGCGAGAAGCAAAGCTACAGGGAACCAGGCAGAGGGCCTTCTCGGTAGTGGCGCCCGCCCTGTGGAACGCCCTCCCATCAGAAGTCAAAGGTATTAACAACTATCTGACATTTAGAAAATGCCTGAAGACAGCCCTGTTCAGGGAAGTTTTTAATCTGTGACATGTATATGTATTTTAATGTTTGTTGGAAGCCGCCCAGAGTGGCTGGGGAGACCCGGCCAGATGGGCGGGGTAAAAATAATAAATTATTATTATTATTATTATTTATTTTCCTAAGTCTGTATATAGTAACTTGTGGATACTGTTTGCTTCAATAAAGCTGTATATAGTTATCAAGTTACTAGTGGCAGTGAGTTTCTGCGTCATCGTGTTCTGTCAACGCTATACATCCAGAAGCTTCCTGAAGGACTGCGTGCACTCTGCTGTGTCCAGGATTCTGTTCTTTCCTGACACAAATACTGATCAAGATCTTCCTGAATGCCTGATCCAGAGCCTGGGTATCATAACACCAAGGGATGCAGGGGATTGAGATCTCGAAGCACCTCATCTTTCATTCCTCGCTTTGGCGAGTTAGCATCCGACATATTGTGTGCTTAGCAATTCTACCTGCTGCCAAGCAAAGCTTAGTGTGGTGGGAAGTGGGACCTTGAGCGAGAGGACAGACGCCTAAGCCAGCAAAAGCTCAGCTGCCGAGGGATCTGCTCGTAACGTGTCAGCAGCTGCATGCGAGATGCTTCCAAAAACTCTTGGAAAACATTCGTTTCTCCCCCCAACAGGAAGGCTTTTCTAAGCACCTGCTCCCAGATGAAGCGTGCTGGCTTATGCCAAAATTCCATGGATCAGCTTTATTTGCATATGCAGCGCATAAGCAGGCACTTGTAACTCTTGCAAATAATAAACAGCTCAGTATGAAGGCTTCATTGCAAAAAGTGACTTCTATAAATACATTCAAAATTGTCTTCTAAAAATACCTGGATGCACTTGATCAAACCGGGGCTTCTCTCTTGTTCAGCGGTTTTATTTTTAACCTTTCTGGCCGGTGGGGGGGGGGGGGGAATTAGTGTTGTGCTGAAAATTCCTCCTGCTTTTTTTTTTTTTTTTTTTAACCCTATCAATTAATATGAAAAGCAATTCCATTAAAAATGATTAAAGAGGAAAATTTGTGTGCGAGAGAGCAAAAGAGAGAGAAGTTCCCATTGGTAGAGTATAGGATTTTTATTGCACTTACCTTATGCTTAAGATAGCCAAGAGGCGTTTGTGAGATGTCTTTCATTCATTCTGCAAATTTCTTCTCTGCCGGTCCATAGGCTGCAGATCTTCTGGCAACTTGCACTTTCTGAAAAACCCATCACATTGTTTGTTGGGCTCTCTTAAGGATGTGGGAAGTAGGGATGGCTGAATCTCTCAATTCCAGTTTCTCTGCTCTTCTCACTTTTCTAATCTTAAATTCAGATGGCTATGTTACCACACTAGTTTGCTTTTTTTTTTTTTTAAGTACTCATATATATCAATCAGCTTTTTAGTGTGAATTTATCTGGATATGGACTTCTTTTGGCAGTCTGATGCATTTTTTTGCCTGCTGTTACTAATACATGCATTGTTTATGCCCACTTTACCCAGGTCTATGCATTCTGGGCCATCTTACTTGGCTGCAGAACTTAGCATTGCAAAATTTTGAAAAGGGCAAATTTTGAAAGATGGCTGTTTTTAGTTCACATAATGACTTGTATCCATCTAAGTTCTGCTTAGTGTCGAGCCACTTAGATGACTAACTTAGATCCTCTAATTTCAATGGGTCTAGTCTGAGTGTCAAGACCAGAGTGTTCCTCTTCCCGAGGAATTCTGGGAATTGTACCTCCGTGGGGGGAAGATGGGTCTCCTAACAGCACTCGGCAGCCTTAGCAAACTGCAGTTCCCACAGTTCTTTGGGGGAAAGCCACAGCTGTTTAAAGTAGCATGATAATGCTTTAAATGTACAGTGCAAATAGGGCCGTATAGTATCTTGAAGACTTGTTTGAAGCCAGACCATTATGTCACAATTCTCTTGAATATATCTCGTTTCCCAAGATCTCTCTGACTGCAGGAGCTTGTGATTCAACAGCTGTGAGGGGGAGACAAATTTTCCTGTTTTCCAATAAATGTGGTGGAGATGGGATAAACAGACCTTTCAGGAAATGAGTGGTTCAAGGAATAAAAACTAATTACTTGTGAATTATAGAGGGGAGAGTATCGCCGTTGCATCTGAAGCACAGATACATTGAAAAGACTCTCCAATACAAAGTGAATTTGGTTAAAAGCATCCATTTCCATTACTTCAGACTCACTCTGGTTGGTAATCAGATAAAGCACCCTACTCAGGCAGATGCTTAGGAATGGTTATAAAGGACTTTGAAATAGAGAGAGTCTCAAGATCAAGCTGTCATTGTAGGTTTAGCCTATCACTGAGACTCCAAGGTATGCTGTTGCACTTTCTTCCCTTAAAGAAAGATAGGAGGCTGGATCTAGAATTTCCTCAAGTGGAACTGCACTCATTGGATGTTCTTGCTGGAAGAAGAGGGGAGGCAATTATTGTTTCTCCTTCCTCTGCAAGCTCCCCCTGCCCCTCAGAAGATGTGGGAGTTTGGAGGGGTCTACAGGTGGGGAGAGTGATTGACACAGATCCCTATGAAAAGGAGTGTTCCTCAGTATGTCTTGGTGCTTTCACAAGTTGAATTGTACCCCAATACCTGCTACTTACACCACTGGGGTGGGAGGAACACGTAAGTGGGTCCCTAAATATTTTTACCTATTTAGGGCAAAAAGGGGCGGTTTATAATGGCGAAATGGTGCAGGGGGGGAGTTAAAGTTCCTCCCCCAGTGTCCTCCTCCCCAAGCAAGAAAGCATGGTGTAGTGGTTAGAGTGATGGACTAAGACCAGGGGCATCAGACTTCAAATCCCCATTCAGCCATGAAGCTCTCTGCATGATCTTGGGCCAGTTGTTGCCTGTTAGCTTGACCTACCTCACAGGCATGTTTAGAGGATAAAATGGGAAGGAACCAGATACGCTATTTTGGTCCATGGTCCCCATTCACTATAATGGGAAATCTGAAAATGACCAAAGTAGATGAAATTTGCAGACACAGGATCTCCTCCAGGTTGGGTTAAGCCAGCTGAACTGCAGATGAATAGGTCCAGGGGCTTTTGTGGGGGAAGTAAAAGGGTGTCACTTCTCCATAATTCATATTATGGAGTTTCATAATTTCTGAAGGTCGAGGTGGGGAGTGTGGGGTTATCTCCTGTTCTTTCCATCCTTAAAATAATGAAGCGCTGACTGTATTCTTGCATGTATTTTATTATTATTATTATTATTATTATTATTATTATTATTATTATTGCAACTTCACATCGACTTTCCAGTGCTTCTTTTGTTAAGTCTTAAAGGCCTCTAATAAGCCTTACAATGTGAGCTCAGGGATGAGGGTGTTAAATCAGAGCAACATTTGTTTTATTTTTATTTTTTTAAAAAAAAACTTAAATCTGCATGTGACCACCCTTAACTCTGTTCTATCCCATTTCTGCATTTATCGGTGCATATAAAAGTAAAGACATTCACAGTTAAATGTTACTGCAATGTGTATTTTGAAAAAGCTTTAAACGTGTGATACATTTTAAAGCTGAATATTATGACTCGCCATTTGGTGAACAGCAACTTCAGAAGGTACGTAACTTCTGATATGTATAAAACAAAATAAAATAAAATAAAATTTTCTTCCAGTAGCACCTTAGAGACCAACTAAGTTTGTTCTTGGTATGAGCTTTCGTGTGCATGCACACTTCTTCAGAAGTGTGCATGCACACGAAAGCTCATACCAAGAACAAACTTAGTTGGTCTCTAAGGTGCTACTGGAAGGAAAAAAAAATTTTATTTTATTTTGTTTTGACTATGACAGACCAACACGGCTATCTACCTTTTTCTGATATGTATGTACCGCTAATTACAGGAGGAGGTTCGAATCAGGCCAATTTGTACTGGAATTTGGAAATAGTTTTGTTTGTTTCCAGTGTAGTGCTAGGGAACTATCCTATCAGTGCAAAGATTTATGCTTGCGCAACAGGACTCCCCCGCCCCTTCTTCCCCTGCACTCTCCCCACATTTGCTCTGGAGTGCTTGGGGAACTCTGAGAACAGATTTAGAGGGCATGTAAAGGAAGGGGGGAAATTCCCATTGCACAAGCGTAAATCTTTGCATGACTGTATGCAAACCTGGATTCTTCAGTTATCCCCAAATGTGTACAGAATTCAACCCTAAAGTAACACCTTTTTTTAAAAAGGGGGGGAGGGAGGAATTTATTCTTTGCGTTAATAAACACTAAAGGCTGGCCATGGCTATATGGATTTATAGCTGTGCTGCAGCAAATTCTACTGATGTATGAAATGGAAAAGCCTTGCCTTCTGCACAGAAGGAATCATTCAGATACTCTTATTCATTCACCATACGGAAACTTGCATTCAACTCATAAAAATGCAGTAAGCAAAAAAACATGATATACTCCAAAATAATCCCAGAAAGGAAAGGGCTAGCCTTCAGGGGAAGGTCCCTTTTGAAAATTCAGACTTAACCAACAAGATTTCCTCAAGTGAGACACATTAGCACATAGGAAAGTAAAGGAAGCGCAGGTGGAGCCTTAATGATTCGGTGTATCAGAGAAAACTTCAGTCTTCCTGCCACACTGTCAATCTGTCTAAAGAGTACATGTAATTCACCAAAGTAACATAGTAGTGAAATCAGGGAGGCAATGGAAACTTAAGCATACCCTGGTTGGGTTCAGGTTAGGATGTGATTACATGTTTCCGCAGAAGAGAAACAAGACAGTCAGGACCTCTGGGATGAGTCTTAGGGAAAAACCTATTTGGACAGGCCAGACATCAGTAGCAGAGCATCTGCTTTGAATGCAGAAGGTTCCAGGTTCAGCCCCCAGCTCCTAGAGATAGGACTGGGACAGATCCTTCTCTGAAATCCTAGGAAGCCATTGCCAATTGGGTCAGACTTGGAAATAAACAAACAGGACTGTTGCCATTGTGTTGGGTTTGGCCCTAAAAATATCTCATTTGAATGATTTAGTTTTAGTTTCCCTCAGCACAGCTTTCAGAAAGCTGCCTTATGGTGTCAGACTATTGGTCCAACTAACTCAGTACTGCCCAACTGACAGTAGCTCTCCAGGGTTTCAGGCAGAAGTCTCTTCTAGTCCTTCCTGGAAATGCCATGAATCGAATCTAGAACCTTCTGTGTTCCTGGGCTCCTCAATTCCACATTCCCAGTGCTTCCATTGGGGCTGTTTGTTTTTGTTTGTTGCATTGTATTGTTTTCTTTTTTTGTGTCTGTTTTTTTATTGTCGTTAAACCTTAGCATTACTAGTCTTTACTTGTAACTCATGTGTGTGTGTGTGTGTGTGTGTGTGTGTGTGTGTGTGTTTTACATAAAAGTTATACACCATAAACATAACATTTACACACATTAAAAAAAGAAAAGGGTTCTTTCGAACCTTGAAACCTCCTTCCTTCCCTCCATGGGTTCCAATTCTAAATCTTATCCCTGCATCTTTTACTGTAATCTATCTGATATATAATCATAGTATCCAAAATCCATGTCACATTACAAGTGTGATTGTAATCCTGCCAATGATTTCAACTGTTTACAGTGATCTCTCAAATATGTTAAAAAGTTATTCCAGTCTTTTTAAAAATACTTGGCTTTCCTGATTTCTGATCTTCTTCTTTCCATCTCTGGGGAAGAAGCATCCTTGCTGCTATCGTTGCATACATAAACAGTCTTTTATTTTATTTTGGTAGTTCTGCACCTACAATGCCTAACAAAAAAGCCTCTGGGCTTTTTTTTTTTAACAAAAGTTGTCTTAAACATTTTTTCAACTCATTATATATCATTTCCCAGAAAGCTTTTACCACCCCACATGACCACCACATATGATAAAACATACCCTCTTTCCTTTTACGTTTCCAGCACACATTTGAACTGGTTCTATACATATCTTAAAAGGTTAAAGGTAAAGGGAACCCTGACCATTAGGTCCAGTCGTGACCGACTCTGGGGTTGTGGCGCTCATCTCGCATTATTGGCCGAGAGCCAGCGTACAGCTTCCAGGTCATGTGGCCAGCATGACTAAGCCGCTTCTGGTGAACCAGAGCAGCACACGTAAACGCCGTTTACCTTCCTGCTGCAGCAGTAACTATTTATCTACTTGCACCTTGACATGCTTTTGAACTGCTAGGTTGGCAGAAGCAGGGACCAAGCAACGGGAGCTCACCCCGTCGTGGGGATTTGAACCGCCGACCTTCTGATCGGCAAGCCCTAGGCTCTGTGGTTTAACCCACAGCGCCACCCGCGTCCCACTTTCGCAATCTTACTAGGTGTCATCAGTACATTGTATTATTTTCAATACAGTCAGTGTTTAGAGCAACATAACATGCAGATATCATTTTTACTAGCATTTCCTGAATTGTTGCCATATATTGCGCCTGCCATACTACCTTAGGCTTCGAAGAATTTTGGGTGGGAATGGGGCGGGGGATGAGGCACAAATATAATCTAGTTCCCTTTCCCACCCACACTCAGTGTGTGTTTGTCTGGCCTGGTGTTAGTATACAGAACGACATGCAACACTGATGAACCCCAGCTGCCATGAGATCTGTGAGGGATCATTCGCTTAGGGGTTTCCCTCAGTGTCTGTGTTTACAGCCGGTGCATTTTTTAAAAGGTCAGCCTGTGTTTGGGAAGATTCCGCTGGGCTCTCTCTCTCCCCCCCCCCCCAGTAATTACACAGAACACTCAAGAATCCACATGTCACCAACGTGAGTGGAATTCGAAGAGGAAGGAAATCTCCAAAGGAGGCTCTTGCGGGACTTGCATTGACATGAATCCGGCCGAAACAAGCAAGTTGGGTACCCCAGTGGATATAGATAGGACTCCTCCTCATCATACTAAACAGGGGGCTCTGCCAACTATAGCAGCAGTTGCAGTCACTGGGAATTCAGCAGTAGGAAGAAAGGAATTTCAGTTTTGGATTCCCCTCCCAAAATCGAAATCACTACCCTCTCCCAATGCTGATATATTCGTCTCCAGGCAAAACATACAGGTTTCCAGTTTTGGCTTGAACCAGAAGTTCGTAGCTGTAAGCTTTTGGTGAAATTTGCTGGTAAGATGACGAACAGTGGGCTTCAAATATATATACATATATTTATATCACACACACAAACATGATACATATTCACATCTGGTGTATTGTTTACTTGTATTAAAATCAAGCGGGTAGGTCTCTTCAGTGGCAAAAAAAGATGAGACATTTATATATGTGCATATAGATGATGCAGTCAGACGTGCATGAAATCCCTGAGGAGCAGTCCTCAGAAATAAAAATGAATTTTGGGCATACTGTATCAATTCAACCATTCATATCTCTACTGCAAAAATGCACCTTGGTTAGTTAAAATAAAACAAGAAACCTGTAGCTAGAGCTGCAGTACCCTGGCTGACACAATCTGCACAATTTTTTTTAAAACCCAAAAACAAGGTACCCAAGAGTTAGGTTTTGAGGAGGACTTCTGAAAATGTAATATAAAGGAATCTTCACACTGCCTAACATGAGGTCGCTTCTCAAGTTTTGGTTAGGGATGGGTGGGGAATTCAATTCAGTTCACATTTAAAGGAGAATCTATCTAACTTTCCCTGTGAGAAGCAATATGAGATGAAAACAGCCATTGTGGCGTTTCGCCTCAAAAAGGGCTGCAAGGGTTAAACTTGGCCGGGAGGAGATTGACCAATGAGAGCTCTCCAGGCAGTTGAGAGGGAGTTAAATGACAGTTGCAGAGAGAGAAGAGGCAGTTGGGGGTTGGACAGGGAGTTGGAGTGAGAGAGAGAGGGTTACAGTTATTAGTAGGAGGCATAAGGGAGTTGGTTAAAATACCAGTTGGAAATTTGGATTATACTTACCTGTAGAACTATTCGATTATAGATAAGTGTTGTAACATATCATCCGAAACCATTACGCTTTGTGCACGCAAATAAAGATACTTATGTTCACTTTCAACAAAATCTGAGTCTGAAGTGAGTTACTATTTGCCAGGGTGAGGACTGGCTGGTGGCAGCAGAGATACCATAGGTCATTGGGGCAGTCACCAATAGACCGTGAAACGTCCGGGGGTGCTGCTCAGGTCACAGAGAGTGGATGACCGCGACAGCCATCCTTTGAAATCTTCACTTATCTGAATTTTTCAATGCATTTCTGCAGCCAAGTAGTGTGTACAAAAATGCACATGCTGGGGTAAATTGTGCATTGAATGCCTATGTATTTCTGAAAACAACATACAGACATGCATTATATTAGGGGAAATTTCTTTGCAAAAAAAAAAGTGTATTAGGGGAAATGATGTATATATTAGGAAAAATTCACACTTACCAAATTCACATAACCAAATTTATCCCCCGTCTAGTCCCATTGCTTTCAGTGGGACATGCTGCCAAGTATGGATGCCTGGCAATGAATGGTCATTTCTGAAGCTAACTTCCAGGCACTTTATCTTCATCACACTTTTCTGATGATTTAGCTCTTGAGGAAGAGTGAGAAGAAGGCAGGCGATGACAGCTACTTACCATTCTGCAAAACTCCCAGAAGACCAGTATCCAGTTGTGTGAAGGGCATGGAATTGAGGAGGCCAGGGAGATGGAGAGGTTGATTTGCAAGATTCTGGAAGGGAGAAAAAGAGGAGCGCTGAGCTAAACAGAAACCCATCTTGCTGATTGTGACAGAGATGGGAAACAGGTTTTGCAAACTCTAGAGGTTGCATCGCAAATTAATCCCATGAAACCACTCTCACTCTTCTCTTTCCAAAACCTATTGTGAGATTCTCCTTCCTCTTTGTACTTGGAAAAGGTTGGGAAAAAAGTCACCCCGTTAAACACTTGCTGTAAAACAAAATGCTTCAATGTGTTCTGTTGTGCCATGAACAGTCCCCGCTTTCCGGTATATTCTCAGATAAGCTATGTAGAGGAGGTATGGGGAACCTGTGGCCCTCCAGATGTTGAGCTCCAACTCTCATCACCCTACATCTTACCTAGAGAATCCAGAAGCAGTAACCAATTCTTGTAAATCAGGGATGGGGAACCTGTGAACCTCCAGATAATGTTGGACTCCAACTCCCATCATCCCCAGCCTGCATGGCTAATGGTCAGGGATGATGGGAGTTGTTGTCCAGCAACATCAGGCCAAAGTACCTGAGGAGACTGCAGAGGAGGGCTGGTGAGGCATATGACCTTGAAAAAAGGAGGTATGGTCTACTATCTTGAAGGTCAAACAGAGGCACTCGGAGGACCACATTGAGTCTGAAGCTCTCCATCCTTGCTAACAGCTCATGTTGCTCTAGCAGCTAGTCTCAGATCACATTAATTGTTCAATAAAGTTGTGACCCAGTTTTACCCTTAAATCTCTCTTTATTCACCACTGGGTCCACAATTAATCAAGGTTGACTGAACTCCTGAACACACCACAGAAGACCCCGATCTTCTAGCACTAAAAAGAAAGAAAAGGTAAAGGACCCCTGACAGTTAAGTTTAGTCGTGAACGACTCTGGGGTTGCGGCGCTCATCTCATTTTACTGGCCGAGGGAGCCGATGTTTGTCCGCAGACAGTTTTTCCCGATCATGCAGTGGCGTAGCGTGGGAGGGCAGGGGGTGCCGGCCGCACCGGGCGCAACATCTGGGGTGGGCGCGCTCGCACTCGCAGCTCTCTGCCCCTGCCTGGCTCACTCTCTCTCACTGCAGTGCTGGCTGTGCGAATCCGATCCGAGCCACCGGGTCGCTGCCCAAGTCCCCCCTTCGGCCTCATTCAAGTTGGGCGGTGCCAAGAGCAGCCGCTAAGGTCGCCCCGCTTTTGGAGCACTTTTGGGGCGTGTGTGTGCTTGGAGACAGCGAAGCTGCCTGCCGCGCGACCCTCCCTCTCCGCAGCTATTCGGGGCTCCTTTTCTTGGGCGCCTTCTTTCTCCCCTCACGAGTTCCTCTGCCCTTTCTCTCTCTCTCTCCACACACACACAAAACAGTCACTTCCAGAAGAGGGGAAGGGAAAAGAAAGAGACACATACAGAGAGAGAGACCCTTGCGCCGGCTGCGGAGCGCGCACCCGCCCGCGCGCCCTGTCGCCGTTCCCCCCTCTCCTGAGGCAGGCGGGAGGAGGGGGGCCGAGAGAGAGAAGCCGAGAGAGTGAGAGAGGAGCCGCTGCTTCTGCTTCTTTCTCTCCTCAGAGCCGGGCGCGTGGCTTCTTTGTGTGGTGCAGCTGGTTCTGGAGGCAGAGAGAGAGAGGCAAAACCCGGGGGCTTGCCATTGGAGGGGGTGGGGAGAGAGAGAGAGAGAGGACTGAGAGAAAGCTTTCGCCCCACTTCTCCAGAGGCGCGAGAGGCTCCCCCTTCTTGCTCCCCCCTCACCTTCGCCTCACCTGTGCCTCTCCTTCCCCGCCTTCGGCTCACCTGCCGCTCTGCCCCCTCCCTTCCCCCGTCTCTATCATCCCATCCCTTGTTTGTTTTTGTTCCCCCCTCTCTTTCTCCCTCCTCTTCCCTCCCTCCTTGTCCTCCAGGAAGCTTCGCCTCTTTCCACTTCTCGCAGATTCCCAAACAACTTGAGCAACGTTCTTCCCTCCAAACCCGGGCACTTTTTTATTTTTTTTATTTGAAAGGTGGATCTATTGAGAGCCTCTCAGAACTTCACCCCTTTTTGGATCACACGGACCTCCTCTCTTTAACTCTTCTTCCATCCAACACCCACTTCCTTCCCCACCCCCCCTGCCCCAAACAATCCCCCCATCCCTTCAACATGGATGTAAGATTTTATCCTGCTGCATCTGGAAGCTCCCTTCCTGGAGACCCTTCCAATCTGGACTTTGCCCAGTGTTTGGGTTACTACAACTTCTTTAATTCCTCCCCACTTTTCTTGTTTTATAGCTTTGTTTCTGGTGTGCCTCTCTAGTTTTCCTCATAATATATTGTGCCTGGTGGTGCTCTGTTTTGCGGCAGTGTATTTTTGTTTTTGTTTTAGGGGGGAGGGGGAACGAGGGGGAAAGGGCACTGCAACTACTGAAACTTTCTTTCCCTGCTGTTAAATGGGGCAGCAATTTTTTAATCAAAACTTTCTCAAGTGTTCTCTCTAACGCTACCCGCCTCGCTGCTCCTTTCCATGGCCTGTACAAAAAGCCATCTCTGGCTCCTGTTGTTGTTGTTGTTGTTGTTGTTGTTGTTGTTGTTGTTGTTACTACTCGCCCTCCCCAACTTTGGAGGGATAATCCCTTATCATTTTCTCACAATTCTTTTGAAATAAAGCACAGTTTCCCTTGTAAACACACACACACACACACACACACACACACACACATCTGAGGTTATCAAAAGTTTCTTACTAGGAGATTGCTTGAAAAAAGGATGTCACTAAAGCAAACTCTTCTTTTAAGAAGGCACTGTTTTTGAATGTGCTTGGTCAGGTATGATGGTCATGTTTGATGGAAGCTGAACTGGTGTTTGCCTTGTTCCATGTAGCCAAAGCATACCAATTCCTTTTCACCAAGGTTATGTTAAGCTGCTCCTGGAGAATGCATGCCTGAGCGTGCTCTTGGGAGATACACCACTGAGAATATGAGCACGCTGCTGCCTTGATAGTATGGGAAAGGGAAAAAAGAGAGAGAGGAGGGACTCTTAACACAAATTAGGGGCTAAAGCATCACCTTTGGTTTTTAAGAGTTTTCAATATGCTCTGAATAACTCTGCACAGTCACTTGTTAGGGCAGCCAAATGTATAAAGTCGCCATCATTTAGAGAATGGCTAAATGTTTGCTGCACTTTGTATTAATTCATGAACATTTTTGAGCTAAACTATATACCAGCCATTTTTTTTTTTTTTTTTGGCTATTTATCCTTGGTGATAATGAAAAGACACTGTGTATATTCTTCTGTGTTTGCTATGTGCCTCTACAGAGTGTGCCTCTACAACATGTGAATGGCTGCAAAATTAGTAATTTGCAGAAGCAGACCAATTGTAGGTACCTTTTAAATAATGTTCTATTGTATCTTCAGCATCATGAGGAATGAAAGTGTGAAACTGCTGTTGGATACCATTTCTTAGAACACCAATCTCCTCAAAACAAAACAAAACAAAACCAAAAAAACACTAAACTGGTAGGAAGCTATTAACTCTGTTGCACTTTTCCTGCCCCTGTAAAAAAAACACTTTTATTACCAACTTGCAATTAAGGTGGAGGATGGATATGACTTGTGCTGTGATCCTAAACACACTTTGAAATAAAGATCATTGAAATCAATAAGCTTTGTAACAAAATGAGTTTAGGATCAGGATGTTAAGACGATAATTTTATTGCACTTTTAAAAAGTAAGTCTGCTAACCTATGGCCCATTAGGGGTTAGGGGGCGCAAATTACTTGCCTTGCCCCGGGTGCTGACAACCCACGCTACGCCACTGCGATCATGTGACCAGCATGACTAAGCCGCTTCTGGCAAAACCAGAGCAACGCACAGAAATGCCGTTTACCTTCCCGCCGGAGCGGTACCTATTTATCTACTTGCACTTTGACGAGCTTTTGAACTGCCAGGTTGGCAGGAGCAGGGACCAAGCAATGGGAGCTCACCCTGTTGTGGGGATTCGAACCGCCGACCTTCTGATCAGCAAGCCCAAGGCTCAGTGGTTTACACCACAGCACCACCCGTGTCCCTATATCTTCTAGCAGTAATGCAATTTAAAAGTTAATCCACACACCCCAATCCAGCTTCCCCCACACCACACCCTGAGCAGACTTTCGTGATCTTTCTGACAGTTTGGCTGATACATTTTTCATTTAATTGAGTGTCACTTCTCGCAGCCTGGAATGTAGGAAACAGGGCTCACCCTTTCTACAAAGTGTAGCGATATTGCTGGTTCCATCAGTAATTAAGTTGTCATTCTCTCAAATAATCTGGCTTTGGCCGAAGGAGAAGGGGGGGTTGGGGAATAAAGGAAATCCAATTATTTGGAATCTTAATTTGACAGAGGTGCTAATTTGCCTTCAATAAAGCCTTAATAGATTATCCTTTGATGTGACATTATGAAATAGATCTGAGGGATGGGGAAATCAGCAGGGGCGGCTGGGTTCAGTAAATGTTTAAATGAAAATTCCTTTCCTGGATTGCAAAGAGATCCCAGAACACCTTTCAGATTGTCCATTGCTTCATTGGTGGCTGCTGTGTGTAACCAAAGAAGTGCCTGAAATATGGCAGAAAATTCTGAAGCACCAGCCACAGCTTGTCTGCTGGAGCTACCAATTCTTGCATGTAATCCGAGGGCTGCATCGTTGCAAAAGAAATGATGGCACACCTCCCAGTTGAAAAGCTGCATCCAGACACATTTTTAGTAGATGCATTACTAAAGCAGGGATGAGGAAGCTGCGGCTCATGAGTGAAAGCCTGCTTGCACAAAGTTCAGTTTCACTCCATGTATAACCGTCCAGGGGTCCTTTACCTTATAACAGAAGCACCATCCCCTTCAGGGTGGCATTTCCTCTTTTCTCACTTAGTAGGCATTGCCTCCTGCAAAATGATGTCATCTACAATACGGGTGGCGCTGTGGGTTAAACCACAGAGCTTAAGGCTTGCCGATCAGAAGGCCGGCAGTTCGAATCCCCGCGACGAGGTGAGCTCCCGTTGCTTGGTTCCTGCTCCTGCCACCTAGCAGTTCGAAAGCATGTCAAAGTGCAAGTAGACAAATAGGTACCGCTCTGGCGGGAAGGTAAACGGCGTTTCCATGTGCTGCTCTGGTTCGCCAGAAGCGGCTTTGTCATGCTGGCCACATGACCTGGAAGCTGTACGCCGGCTCCCTCGGCCAATAATGCGAGATGAGCGCCACAACCCCAGAGTCGGTCACGACTGGACCTAATGGTCAGGGTTCCCTTTACCTTTTTTTTTACAATACATGTGCATACCGTATGATCTAAAGAGAAACTTTGCATCCTGTTTCAGAGAGCTTACTTTACTTGTGTGCAAATTTAATTGTGAGATTAATTGATTAAGGCTTCAACCCTAACCCCCACCACCACCACCACCACCATTACCTGAATTCAGTAGGGCTTACATCTGAGTATGCATGGCTAGCATTGTATGTGATTGTCTGAAATTCATATGAGTAAGCAATTCATATTTTGAATCAAGCTAAAACAGGGTTGCTATCTCAGTCCATCAGCGGCTGGCAACTTCTACTTAACACTTACCGTAATCAAGGGCCATTGGCTGCCCACCATCATTTGAGGTGGACCAAGAAGCCTCCTCCCCATTAAGGCTCAGGACTCCTCACCAAAATGCTGCCATTCAAATGAGCCATCCTACCTAAATCTGTGTGCAATGGCTGTTGGGCCATTTGCTTTGGTTCCTTCCTTCCATTTAGTGCAGTGAATTGCAGCATGCCACACTCCAGTTATGATGTCTGAGAGTCTCCAAAGGTGAATTTTCCCTACATGAAATTAAACTGCCAGGTTTTTGGTTCATTAATCAAGAGCTGACTAAAAGACAGGAAGGTTGGAAGCTCATGTTACTCCTACATCTGTAACCCAATTACTCTCCTACCCAAGACAGATTTGAAATGGCCTGCATGATTACGTTGCTTTTTATAACTAGGCAAGCTTCCCGTTTGAAGTGAACGCCTTCCTGCATCCAGATCCACACCAACTCACTTTGGATTCCCTGTCTGTAAACTGATCACCAAAGTGAGAGGAACGGCAGAGGAACGGGGTTGGCTTCAGACAGACAGAAAGATGTTCATCATATTTACACAGCACCGACAGCTGTTGTTACAAATCATTCAGAAAGCCGTTTAGGAGATGTATCGCTCATTACCTAGCAAATGAAAAGCAAATCAAATCAAAGGTTTAGAAAATTTCTGGAAGGCAAAGGAGAAATTCTGGAGCTTGCCCTGGCTGCAGATATTAAGGTTCCAAACACATGCTTGGCAAGGCTTGGTTTGCTTTCACCTATGGGCTGTGGAAATGTACTGATACTAATAACTCAGTTTGGATTTGATATCCTGCTTTATCACTACCCGAAGGAGTCCCAAAGCGGCTAACATTCTCCTTTCCCTTCCTTCCCCACAACAAACACTCTGTGCGGTGAGTGGGGCTGAGAGACTTCAAAGAAGTGTGACTAGCCCATAGTCACCCAGCAGCTGCATGTGGAGGAGCGGAGACGCGAACCCGGTTCCCCAGATTACGAGTCTACCGATCTTAACCACTACACCACACTGGCTCCCAGACTCAGGGTGGCTAACAGATAAAAATAAGAACCAATAAAAACATGGGGGGGGGGTCATAAAAAATAAACATTGATCTAATTAAAACTTTATACGTATATAAAATCTATTGAAACCAAACCAATAATTGCAATAAAAACAGCATGGCACCAGCCCTTTCATTAAAAGCAGTCAGTTCCCCAAATCCTATATATATATATATATATATATATATATATATATATATACACACACACACACACACACACACACACACACACACTTTTCAAGTTTATACATTTCATTAGTTTTACAATCAATTTAACATTTCAAAATTTGACTTCCTTCCCCCTCTTTCTGTGGTTCCTTAAATTTATTCTTATTATCTTCTGCATATCCAAATTCATTTAATTTGCTCATTTAATTATCTTCTTTAAATATATACTCTTATGAAACTTCAGGTTATTACAATAATCCTGCTAATGTTTTTATCTGTTTGCCATTTATCTGCAAATATTCAATAAACCATTTCCATTCTTTTATAAAAAAGTTTGTTATCTCGATTTCTTATTCTTCCAGTAAGTTTCGCCATTTCTGCATATTCCATACGTTTTTGTATCCATTCTTCCTTTACTGGGACTTCTGCTTCTTTCCACTTTGGGGTAAATAGCATTCTTGCTGCTGTAGTAAGTCCCCCAAATCCTGTGGGAACAAGGAAGCCTTCACCTGCCAGCAGAAAGGCAGCAAGGAGGGGAGCAGTCTAGCTTCTCTGTGGAAGGAGTTCCAAAGTCTGGAGCAGTCACCAAGGAGGCCCTTCTGTAACAAATACTTACTCTAGCACCATTAGATATTACAAAATCTTCAGTACTCTCTCCTCACAAGGAAAGTGACTCTGTTAAAAAAAAAATGCCTTGGAACTTCTTACTATGAAGGAAAAGTGGGACCCGAAAATTCTCTCCTTTTTCTGTGTCCGTTCTTGAATAGGACAGCTATTTCTTGCTGCTTTTCCCTTAACTTGGATAGTTAACATTTGGCAGGAACTCAATTTTTCATGCCTTAGGCTTGCCTTGGGCTAATTTGGTTTTTGGAAGCTTCAAGGTTTCAGCAAACATAAATCTATGGGAAGACAATTCTAATGGGAAGTAACCTGATTTGCTGCAGAAGTAATTCAAGTGGGAGGTTCTGAATACCTTCCTTGCCTTGCTCATTGTTATGCATGTATTTATTAATTTATTAGTGCTAATTACTCTAACAATCAAAACACTAAAATATTGGTCACTCCCCAGACTCAGTATTTTCAGGAGGGATTGAAATGCGTATCAGAAAGCTAGGTTTGTGCAATTAAAATGGATTAAAGCCCTCTGTTAACCTGGTGCAATGAATCCACTGTAGAAGAAGAAGAAGAAGAAGAAGAAGAAGAAGAAGAAGAAGAAGAAGAAGAAGAAGACTTTTATGATTAGGAAACCAACAGGGAAATGCACTTAAACGTGTAGTATGAACAAATGATTGGCAGGAAAGCAAGCAAATCAGGATGAATGCAAGAGGAATGGTCATCATCGTATGCCCTCCCCACAAACAAATCAGAACTAATGCTGAATAAAGACTGTACTGTATATAGTCTAACCTCTGCATAGCTTTGTGCAAGGAAATCAGGATAAATGCTCATTAAACAGGACATCTGGAGGTGTCCACAGTTATAAGAGTATCTCAAATGCTCAAGCTCCCTCAACCCCATTTAAAGCAAATTTGAAAGGTGTTAAGAAAGAAAGAAAGAAAGAAAGAAAGAAAGAAAGAAAGAAAGAAAGAAAGAAAGAAAAGAGGGAGGGAAAGCTTGGAGAAACACTGAAATCTTCACCCCACCCCAAAGAAACAACAAAGAAGGTGTCAAGTGAGTTGCTCTAGGAAGAAGATTTCACAGCTCTAGTATCACCATTGAAAATGACTTCTCTGCAGAAGCCATGTGCAAGACAACACTTCATGAAAGCAGCCAGGGAAGATGCTCTCAAGGTCCAAGCAAGTGTATTTTTATTTTATTTGTTCATAAAATTTGTATACTACTTGATTGTTAAACAACCCCCACCCCCACCCCCCCAAAAAACTCTCATAGCAGGTCACCAAAAAACAATAACATTATCAGTAAAATAACCCAGCTGAAAACAGCTATTTAAAACATTCAAAAATATGAAAATATGAAAATTGCACAGTGAAGTCACCTGTGCAGAGAGTTCCCAAGTGCGGCTGCTGCCACATCGAAATATCTATTTCTGACAAATGCAGAGTATTAAGTGACGCTTGCAACCTTGGCAGTTCTGCAGATGGAAGCATTTGAGTGGGCAGATACAGGACAAGGCAATCTTGCAGGTATATCTGGGAAGATGTTAAGTCCTTCCTAAAACTGAAGCTACCCCGGCGTTCTCCTTGCCATATTTGCAATGTTTTCCCATTGTCCTAGCCAATTATTATTCTTTGGAACTACAGTTGCTAAGGCTCCAGTCTGCCTGGCAACCAAAGCCCTTTCCACTATGGGATCTGGCTATGGCTGTTCATTCATGAGCATCACAGAAGAACAGTGTTGTTGGATCAGGATGAAGCCCATCCAAAGTAAGTGAATGATGTGTTTTGTGTAGTGGTTCCTTCTGTAAGTCCTCCTGAGCCTACTGTCAGTCAGCTTCATCAGGTGATCTCAAGTTCTACTTGCTATAGGAGAGGGAGAAAATATTCCCTCCCTCCACACCATTCATAATTTTTATATGGGGCAGGGAATGAATCCATGGACGCACTGGTGGGTTTACAAGGAACTAAAGAGCAGGCTGGAGGGGTGATGAGTTTGGTTAAGAAAACATTTCAGACCAAGAAGACAGGGGGGAACTGCGGGATAGAACGAGACAGTGAGCTTGCCTCCCAGGCAGGTTTTTGCGAGATCTCATCGTTCTATTTATAACTCCATGTGCCATGTTAGATTATCTCACACTCCAGGAGATGTGCACCATCTATGCCACAAAATGCATTAGAAACACTACGGGTTATCTCCAAAACAAATGTCTCTGGCCTTCAGATTTCTGCAGAGCTCCGAGGTGCATTATCTGGCAAGGGACGCCTGATCCTCTGGCAAAGATCAGTTTGCAACCTGTGAGGCCTGTCCAAATTCAGGATGATTACCTTTTTCATCCTGCCACCTTGACAACTTTGAAAACTCCCTGTGCAAGTACTAAAAATACACAAACGAGCTGACCCTTGCTGTTATCACTGTAGGTGGAATCTGCAAAGCCAACTTTTCTATATTTATTGTTCTATATTTAAACGGAAAGAGAAGCTTTTGTCTCAAGGGCAAAGGATGCTCTTTGATCAACATGTTTTAAGCTTTTAGAAGAAACTGTCACGAATAACTCGCTAGACAAGTCTAGGATTCCCTAACATTCTTGAACAGCCTGAAGGATCTATTTTGTAAAGTGTTATGTACTCTCAGGTCTCGTTGAGTTCTTGAGAGTGCCTTGGAAAAGGCCATCAACTCCCCTTAAGGCTCCTTCACTAAAAGGATCACAACTTAAGGGAGTAGATAGAGAACACTTCGAAACTCTGCTTGTTTGACCAGAAATATGTCTACTATGTGCTGAATAGTTCTTTTTGAGGCAAATAAAAATGGGTTGCTTTTTAAAATATATATATATATATATTAAATTAAATATTAACAATTAAAGGGAGAAACTATACGGGATTCTCAGTTAGGGATGAGGAAGAATTTGGAGTCAGTTCACATTTAAAGACAGAATCAAAAAACACAGTTTCTGAAACAATGCAAGAACCAAAACAAAACCTTCCTTCAAGATTTGCAGATCTTCAGATTTGGCAATGGAGTTCTTGACCCAGGTAATGTGTAAAAAAAAACCAAGAAGCAAATAATGGGTTATAGGTTTTTATTAAAATGCATATATTCGTGAAAATAACATGCAAAAATGCATTATGTTAGAGGAAATTGCTTTGGAAAAAATGTGTGTGTTAAGCTAAATTGCATACAAGCTAGCATGTATTAGGAGAAATTTACAGCAAAATGCCTATGCATATATATACTAATGTGGAAATGTGAAGAACTGTCTTTAAAATTGAAAAAATGAGAAACTGAGAGAAACTGAAAGTGACAGATTCGCCTATCATTGTTCTTGGCAATGGATTGCTGTCTTTCCAAAGATTTAGAATCAAGGATAATAGAATTGTAGAATTGTAAGGACTACGAGGGTAATCTAGTCCAGGGATGTCCGATAGGTCAATCACGATCTACTGGTAGATCCCCGTGAGGTTTTGGCAGATCGCGGTCGATCTCTGGCTCCCTTTCCTTAGCGTCACTAAAACTGACTCCTGCCCCGCCCCCTCACCCCGCCCTCCATTGTTGTATGATCTCCGGAAGGAAAGATGGTGCTTTCTCTGAGCTACTGATTTGATCCATAGGTGATTTTTCAGTGGTGAGGGATGGGTTAAACGACATAATGCCAAGCCATTGGGAGGGCTTTGCTTTTATTTTATGTTTGGGTTTTTGGTTTTCATTTTCTTTTATTAAATACTTTATTTTCCCATTTTACAATTTTTCAACAACAAAAATTAAATCAAAACAAATTCAACCTACATTTTCTTCGACTTCCCTCCCCACCCACCTGCGGTTCCTTATTTTATATCGTAATCTTACTGCATAACCAATTCAAACCTGTTTAAAAAATTTAACCTTTATACTCCCTTTATTTCTTACTGCTCGTGTTTATGTCAATCCTGTTGTCAAACAAATTGGCTCCTGAACGAACAAAACCCGGACGTGAGTGTTGCGGTTTTCAAACTTTTTTTGGGAAGCTAAATGTCCAATGTGGCTTCTGCGGCTTCCTGCAGCCAATCAGAAGCCACACTTTGGTTTCTGAATATTTTGGAAGTTGAACGGACTTCCAGAACGGATTCCGTTCAACTTCTACAGTACGACTGTACAGAGGTTCCTCATTGGCAAGGGAGGTTGCCTCTGAACATGCCAATGCCCTTTATTTTGCAGGCTCATCCTTCCTAATTGTTTTTTCACATTAGAAACCTCTTTTACTACCCTTCCAGTTGCTAGATCTTTATTCACCCCTTGCAACAATCACCTCAACCCTAGGAGGTCAATATCAACCACTTTGGGAAACCCTGATTTAGTGGCTTAAGTCTAACTTCCAGTAGATGAAATTGTTGGCCTTGGTGCTGTCCAAGGTCCTGAAGCACAAGCCTAAAAAGGTAAAGGTAAAGGACCCCTGACAGTTAAGTCCAGTCGTGAACAACTCTGGGGTTGCGGCGCTCATCTCACTTTACTGGCCGAGGGAGCCAACGTTTGTCAGCAGACAGTTTTTCCGGGTCATGTGACCAGCATGACGAAACCAGAGCAGTGCATGGAAATGGCGTTTACCTTCCTATTTATCTACTTGCACTTTGACGTGCTTTCAAACTGCTAGGTTGGCAGGAGCTGGGACCAAGCAACAGGAGCTCAACCCGTTGTGGGGATTCGAACTGCCAACCTTCCAATCGGCAAGCCCTAGTCTCAGTGGTTTAGACCACTAATTATTTGCTGCAGTCCACCATCCATTATCTTTCTTGTTTTAAAAAAAGGTTTTTATTAAAGGTTTTCTTATGTTACAAAAGAAACAAATGAACAAGGAAAAGTACATATAGTGTCTCCATTTTGGATTCATAGTGTTTTTTTCACAGTTTGTTTACATTCAGCATGAGACACCATTGTCATACACGTCGTACGGTTGAGGGGAAAGAGAGGAGGGGGTAAGAGAAGTAGGGGCAATCTTATTTCATTCTATTGCATAGTGTTTGTGTCAGCATCACAGGTCCTTGATTGATTGATTGATTGATTGATTGGCATTGCAAGAGATTAGAGCCTCCAGAGCTTGGTTGGTTGTGTTCAGTTGGTTGTAGTATGGTTTGTTTGTATGTGACAGGGGTATTGTTGAAGAAGATTATCCATATTGAGTCATAGCCTGTTGGGGGGGTGCATAGGTCTTGTTGTGCTGTATATGTGAAAACATATTCCTGGGTCCTTAGACAAACTGGCTGCATAGTACAGATGTTTGACTCATTTTGAGGATTTCATGGGTAGCTGTAGTCCCATGAACATTGTCTTGCCCATAAACTCCTCACCTGTGACCAGGAGCAGACATAAGTCTTCTGAGTCAGATTGCAGACAATGCAGCTGGAGGGAGGGAGGAAAACTTTGGGGAAAGTAACACAAAACTCAGGTCACATGTGCCCTGTATATTTAAAGCACTGTTATACCACCTTAACAGTCATAGCTTCCCACAAAGAATTCTGGGAACTGTAGTTTGTTAAGGGTGCTTAGAGGAAGTCCATGTTCTTCCCACAGAGCTACAATTCGCCTTGTGTCTTAACAATCCCTCCTTCCAGGAAACTGAGAATTGTAGCTCTGTGGGGAGAATAGAGGTTTCAGAGCACTTGGCACCCTTAACATACTGGTAATATAAAATATAAATGTATAGTGTTGATGTACCCTCTGTAGATTGGTACCCAACCTACTTTGCTGTTGATTGCTAGAAAGAAGAAAGGAAGGAATGAGCCTGATCTGTTTTTCCAAGGCACATACCAAAGTACCTCTTGTGCCTATTCTGCAGTTCAGTGCATGTGTGTTCATGCTACCCAGCCTCCTCAGTAGACCCATGTTTCACTCACACACTTTCCAATAGTCCCATGTATTAGGTATCTTTGAACTGTGGCAATAGGGCCTCTTGGCAGATTTACCCAGTATGTCACAGTCACACAAGTCTTTTCCAAGACCGAGATGAATACACAGAAATGTACACATTCATTACTGTAGTGGACAATAATTCAGCAAAACGTGTGCATTTCTTTGGGGAAATTAGCTCTACTAACATATCAGCATTGACTGCTATGTTTTGGTTTGGGGACATTGCCTAGACAAATTTAGGAATGACTCAGTCAGCACATGCATGAAATGCAAGAGGGAGCAGGAGAGGAAGTGGAGGAAAGGTGAGTCCCAAAACAGGTCTACACAAACACCAAAATAGAACAAGGAAGCAGAGTGGAGGCTACAATGTGAAAGCAGAGGACCTTCAGAAGATAGGATAAGACAGAAATGATACCTCTTCCGGGTCCCAATAGACTGTTCTTGAAGAAGTAAACCCCAGGTGCCTCAGAATTCCTGGGCCAGGTGGGGAAAATCAAGAAAATAAGCAAGAGTGAAAACAGCTGGAACAAGGAGCTCTGCTTCAACAAGTGGTAGTTCGGAGAGACAGGAACCAGAGACAGTGAGTGAAAAGTGGAGAAACAATGGAATCAGATCCCAGGTCTGTTGGAGGACGCTGACTGGCTGGGACTTTGAACAGGAGTGTTCTTGTTAGGAGGTGAGATGATGGTGATGATTTAATTGCCTTCTACATTGCTGTTTTGTTGAAGCTGCTACTTCTGTACCTATAAAAGATAAATATGGCAGAGCAGAAACAAATGCCAGAGTCACAGGGGAACAAAAACCACTCTCAAGCAAGTACCTGCACTGCCAGAGCTGTACTGATGTCTCGGGGGAGGGAGTTCCATAATCTAGGCACCTCGTGTTGCTGCCAGTCACACTTCTGACAAGGGGAATGTGTGTGGATCAGGGCCTCCACTGGTTATCTCAGCAGGAGGACAGGTTCATAGAGCTTTGTTATCACTGTTCCTTTTGTATATAGATTCAATAATATGGAAGTGGTGGGTTAACTCTGGCAGCTCATAAGCTCTGTTACCGGTAGCTTCAGTAGCATTTGTTCAGTATGACCGAGCCAAAATACCCATCGAATTATTATCCCAAGATTGTTATTTTAAACTCTTTCATGGCTCTTCCCCTCCTTGTTATCTTTCTGCATTTTGAATATTTAAACACATGCATGCATGGAAGTCCCACTGCACTCAATTAGGTTTAGTTCTAAGTAGATTTGTATAGGATTACACTGTTAAATAAGTTTTATTCGTTCTTCCCATTTTTTCTCCCCTCTTGAGCTCTAGAAGCTTATTTTGTAAAATGTGATTCTCACCAGATTGGGATTTATGAACCTTGACTCAGAATAAAGTGCTTTGAACACCAACAAGCAACACATTGGCTAATAATATTCAGTACTGACAATATTTTTATAACACTATACTGTATTCATAAACAGAAGGCATTGGTAAGTCACTGTCAAGGATCACTGAAATAGAGGCAGAATGCCTTTCTACAGTCAATATCCTACCAAAATATAGTTGGAGCACGATGGTGCTTATGGGCACAACACTACAAACGTGAGATGAATAAAGTACGGCAGCCTCATTAACCTCAGGGTCAAGCTGTATAGCTGGATGGGTTCATGTTTCCTGCTTAAGGAAACGCCCCCCCCCCCAAAAAAAAAGACAGGAAAAAATTATTTTGGTTTCTGAAAGCCTTTTGTATTTCTTTGCAGCAAGCAAATTCTCATAGGGGCTTTATATATTTTTATAGCCATGTAGTGTAGCTACCTACAGTTCTACTGTTAAACGTCACCTGTAAAATGCTAAAAGCTATAGTCAGTAAGTATAGATCTGGGAAAGAAAGCTACTGTTGCACTCTGCGTACTTCCCGAAGCGGTGAGAAGATCTGGGGGGCAGTGTCAGTACCTGCTTTGGTTTCCTTTAGAGAACTAGAGACCTAAGGCATCTTTGTAATGTTTTCTTACAAGCACAGCATAAACAGAGGCAAACAGCAGGCATGTCTGCAAGGTAGAAGGTCCCCACCAGAGAGAGACTTGGACAGCCCTGCAAGGCTCTGCTCCTGCTTTCAGACAACACAGCTAAAGGCAAGTAAGCAGGGGGGCATGGAAGAGATGTATAAGAATATGCATGCGGTGCAGAAATGGGATAGAGGGGGTTTTTTTTCTCTCCCTCTTTCATAATACTAGAGTCCAGGGACATCCAATGAAGCTGAATGCTGGAAGGTAAAGGAGGACAATCTAAAGTAAGTACTTCGGGGAAGAAGGATAGCTCTGTCAGAGATTAAGATAGAACTCTTAATCTCAGGGTCGTGGGTTCGAGCCCCGCATTGGGCAAAAGGTTCCTGCATTGCTGGGGGTTGAACTAAATGCCCCATGCGGTCCCTTCCAACGCTACATTTCTATGATTCTTAACACAGTGCATAGTTAAAACTATGGGATTCACTCCCACAAGAGGTAGTGATGTCCACCAATTTGGGTGGCTTTAAAAGACAAATTCATGGAGGATAAGCCTATCAATGGGTCCTAGTCATGATGGCTATGCTCTACCTCTACTGTCAGATGCAATACAGTTCGGAAATCTTCTTCTTCTTTGGTGATCACTCGCAGATGAGTAAGATTGTCTTCCATAAACATGGTTTTAACAGTGGGTTCGTAAGTGACTGTGGAGGCCAATTCTGGATCCACAGTGAGGACATAGGTTTCCGGGCGGGAGTTGATCACGGTGTGGATTTGCCAAGCGTGCCTTCCTCTTAGCACGTTTCTCCCTTGCGTCCTGAGTTTGAGCATCTTCAAAGCCCACGACACCTTTGGTAAAGGCTGTTCTCCAATTGGAGTGCTCGCAGGCCACTGTTTCCCAGTTGTTGGTGTTTATACTACATTTTTTAAAGATTTGCCTTGAGAACATCTTTAAACATTTTTTGTTGACCACCGGCATTTTTACGTTCTGAATACCAGTTTCTGGAAAGCACAAGTGCAGAGAATCTTTCTTTCCGGCTTCTCATATCTGGTTGGCTGCTGTGAGAACAGGATGCTGGACTAGAAGTGCCATTGGCCTGGTCCAGCAGGCTCTTTTTATGTTCTTCGATGAGCAGTCAGATTAATCTTTGGTGTGGACGTACATCAGCTCACCCATCCCCACACGTTATGTCTAGCCTGTACTTCTGCAGTGCCCAGTTTCCCCTCTATCTATTCCATAGCCGATGAGGCAGAGAGTCAGTGCTACTCACAACTCCGCCGTATCCACATCTACTCAGAAGCAAGCTACATTGGGTTCAATGAGCCTTACTCCTTGTCAGTGAGTAGGATTGAAGCCTGAAGGCATTTCAAGTTTTGCCTCCTAAATTTGTTTAAAAAAATTAAAATGGGGGAGGGGGATTCTTCAGGTCCTGCTCCAGAATCCCACCCAAGAGTAAATGAATGGCATTTGGTGTGAGGATATAAGGCCTTAAGAGTACACAAGGTTATCCCTGTTTTCATCTGTGAAATGTTGCAAAGTATATGCAAGGTTCGGAGAATCAAGCTGGTAGCTTGCCATCCTTCTATAGCTGTGTTATTGGGTCTCTCTCTCTCTCTCTCTCTCTCTCTCTCTCTCTCTCTCTCTCTCCCCTCCCCAATACCCAATGTATAATATATAACTTCTCTTAAATTTCCATGAATTCTCTATGATTGCAGAGTACTTAAACTGCACTGATTTCCCATAATAGTCAGCTTGGCAAATTTAATGCCTGAAGCATTGTAATAACATCATTTTTAAATAGGAACTCCTGAAATATTAATTGGTCCGTTCGCTATTCTTTCAAGCTGCCTCTCTTTCAACTTCTTATCTACTGCAATGTTCTTTCCCTTTCAACTGTCTGTACACCGATATCCTTCAATCATCAAACCACCCACAGAATGACTCATAGTTATGTGAGATTTCTGGGTTTGGGGGCTTACTTTTATTCTCAAATGGTAATTCTATTGTTTTTCTTTTTGTTTCAATTTTCTTATTTATTCCTTCCGTTCATTATATTTTTCTTATGCTGCCATTTCTCCAAGTTGCTCAGAATGATATACATATTTCCTCCATTATCCTCACAACACATCTATGAGGTAGGTTAAGCTGAGAAAAAGTGATTGGCTTTTCATGGGTGAGTAAGAATTCGCACCTGGATCTTCCTAGTCCAAGTTCAGCATTCTGTCCACTGTATATAAATGCAGGCTGCAACAAGAGCTATAGACCTGTCTTTCAAATTATCTTAGCTGTCGCTCAAAATGGGGTTACTCAAATAAAATTGTAGGCTATTCCCTGTTTATTCTTTGTTCCATGTATAGAAGAAGAAGAGTTTGGAGTTTTGATATCCCGCTTTATCACTACCCTAAGGAGTCTCAAAGCAGCTAACATTCTCCTTTCCCTTCCTCCCCCACAACAAACACTCTGTGAGGTGAGTGGGGCTGAGAAACTTCAAAGAAGTGTGACTAGCCCAAGGTCACCCAGCAGCTGCATGTGGAGGAGCGGAGACGCGAACCCGGTTCACCAGATTACAAGTCCACTGCTCTTAACCACTACACCACACTGGCTCCAGAAATAGGCTGCATTTCCATTTTTTAAAAAAATGCCAAAGGCAATGTATTATCTAACACATAATAAATAAGCAACATCATAATAAAACTGTGTAAAAAATGAGACGAGGGTAGATGTAAAAAGAAAATCGAGGGCTGGGCCTGTTAAAAATAAGAACACAGGCTTGAACACACATTGGCAGAGGAAAAACAACTCAGGAACCAGACACCTGTTTAAATAAAAAGGGGGTTGGCATGCTAGTGGATGATTTTTAAGCAGAGGTGGGATGGCCATCTGTCATGGATACTTTAGTTGAGACTCCAGCATTGTAGGGGGTTAGGCTAGAAGACCTTTGGGGTTCCTTCCAACTCTACAATTCTATGATTCTATGAAGGGCCCAGGCAAGCTTTCATTCAGCAAACAAGAAATCCAGTCATAGCCTTCTTGTTGCTATACATCCCCACTAATGTTTTGGGGCCTAAGCTAAGGCGTGTGTTTTGAGTATCATGTAAAGGTCCAGTCGTGTCCGACCCTGGGGTTGCGACGCTCATCTCGCTTTATTGGCTGAGAGCCGGCGTACAGCTTCCGGGTCATGTGGCCAGCATGACAAAGCCGCTTCTGGCGAACCAGAGCAGCACACGGAAACGCCGTTTACCTTCCCGCCAGAGCGGTTCCTATTTATCTACTTGCACTTTGACGTGCTTTCGAACTGCTAGGTGGGCAGGAGCTGGGTCCGAGCAACGGGAGCTCACCCCGTCGCAGGGATTCGAACTGCCGACCTTCTGATCAGCAAGCCTTAGGCTCAGTGGTTTAACCCACAGTGCCACCTGGGTCCCTCTTGAGTATCATGTAGGATGGCCTTAAGTCTGGCTGATGTCTTTCTCTGCTTCACACTTTCTTCCTCCTATGAGCGTTTGTCTCCAGCCACATTCAAAGGGAATATTCATATTCAATAGTCCTTTTTGAGAGAAAGAGCTGTATTTTAATGGGGGAAAGAGATGTGGGTCTGTGGCAGAGCATCTGCTTTGCATGCAGAAGGTCCCAGGCTCAATCCCCAGCATCTCCACATAGGACTAGGAATGTCCCACCTGAAATCCTGGAGAACCTACTTCCTATCAGTTTATACAATATTGAGTTAGATTGCCTGAATTAGTGCAAGGCAGCTTCCTAGGTTTATAGTGTATGTGAGTGGGTGGGCAAGGGAGAACAGAATTTAAAAATGTCCTAGAGCGCTCTCTCTCTCTCTCTCTCTGTATATATAATTTGTAGTTTTTACTAGTGGAGAGAAGATGGAAGAAATAGAAGCAGCAGCAGAGAAAATTATACAGATTTAGAAAAAAAAAGGATGGTAGATAGAAAGGTACATTTAATAGTTCCGGACACAAGCAGCTCAGTTCAGTTTTTTACTTTCAGTCAGCAATTATCTAAGACCTTATCTCATTTATATGGTAATACCTTGTCTCATGTCAAGTCACAAAACAGAGCTAGCAAGCTAAGCAGAGTTGGCTTCTCTGACAGCCCCCTTGAAGGTTCTGGCTGGCTGGAAACCCACCATTCGTGGGTGGAGAAGCCTTGATAGGCTGAAGCTCTCCCCAAAGCACCAATTAGACTTTCCAATGAGCCAAGCTTAGTGGTGCTGTGAGGCGCATAATAAGCTACGGAATCTATTACAGCCATGGATTTGACTTAGCTCTCGTAGCTTATTGCAGGCTGAGCCCAAAGTTACTTTGAAAGATTAATCTGTCCAGTTTCAGCACAGTGCTGGGATGTTTGCCCAAGAGATTTCCCTTCCTTAAAAGACTCACCAGCCTTCCTTGGCTGCTGTGCAATGTATATTCAGGCTTCCAAAAAGCTTTGGGCAAAGTCCTTCATCAAAGATCTTCAATAAACTTAGCAGTCATAGGATGAGAACTGATCTATAAGTGGTTAAAGAAAGAGAAACTAAAGGTAGCATTAAACAGGCAGCTTTCACAATGTAGGGAATCTTCATTCTGACTGGTGTTGTTCAATTTATCCATAAATGATTTTCAGCCAGCAGTGAGCTATAGGATGTCTAGTGAGGTTGAGCTGACAGATGGGTTGGGAGGACACAGGCCTTTGCAGTGGTGGCACCCCAGTTGAAGAATGCCTTTCCTGAAGAGGCTCACCTCTGATGCCTTCTTTGTAGTAATTTTAGCACCAGGTAAATTATTATTCTCCTTAACCTTTCAAATATTTGTGTTTTTAGTGTTCTAGGCCACTGTTTACACTTCTCATACTCCAGTTGCTGCCATTGAGAAGGCCCTTTCTCCTGTCCCATTGAGCTATGCTTCCATTCTCAGTGGGATCACAGAATTGCAGAGTTGGAAGGGACCCAAGGGTCATCTCGTCCAACCCCCTGCAATGCAGGAATCTCAGCTAAAGCATCCATGATAGATGGTCATCCAACATCTGCTTAAAAGCCTCCAAGGAAGGAGAGTCCACAACCTCTCGTGGGAGTCTGTTCCACTACCGAGCAGCTCCTACTGTCAGAAAGTTCTTCCTGATGTTTATTTGGAATCTCCTTTCTTGTAACTTGAAGCCATTGGTTTGAGTCCTACCCTCCAGAGCAGGAGAAAACAAGCTTTCTCCATCTTCCATGTCACAGCCCTTTAGATATTTGAAGATGACTATCTCTGACTCCTCTTTTCCAGGCTAAAGAAGCAAGGAAGGGCTTTTCCTTTTGATGTTAGGGGGCAGGCAAGATCGTATGGAGTATCTGATGCCTAAGTTATCCTGGACCGAAATCACTTAGAACTTTAAAGGTAATTGCCAACACTTTGGATTGTGCCCAGAAACAAATGTTTTTTTCAATGATGACTCAGTAGCAAGGAAGGAGAACCCAGAGAAGTTGTCTTCATGTGTCTTGTTTTCTCTCCAAGCCAATGGAGCAAGTGTGTAGGCCACATGTGGACTGTCCCCTTTGCAAGCACAAGAGGCCAGTTGTGGCTGGTCCCCATTGGGACTAATTGGGCAGAAGGCCAGCCAGTCAATAGCAGATGGTGCCCAGGACTGACCTGCTGGGAGCCCTCCAGGCCCCACCCCAAGCCAGGTGGAAAGAGGCAGGGTGGGGCCTGGAGGGCTCCATAAAGCAGTGCTCTTCAACCTTGGGTCCCCAGATGTTGTTGGACTCCAGTACCCATAATCCCCAGTCATCTTAGCCACTGGTCAGGAATGATGGGAGTTGTAGTCCACCAACATCTGGGGAACCAAGGTTGAAGAACGCTGCCATAAAGGACTGCTGCTGCTGCTGCTGCTGCTGCTCGACAGAGATGGATCCTTTTTTAAATTGCTTTTATTTTTTTATCCATGCCATTTTTATTTGTTGCTGATATCAATGTTGTATTTTTTAGTTTTAGATTTTATGATTTATGTGGACATTGTTTTCCATTTGGTTGTGTACCTTTTGATGTGCTTTATTTATTGTTTATAGCTTTTGTTATGTTGGTAATTATGTAAATCTTGTCATGCTGTAAGCCGCCTTGAGCATTGTGGAAAGGCAGCATACAAATTAAAAATGATTATGATGATGGTGGTGATGATGCCAGAGGCCCTGGTAGGCAAAGCCAAACAATTCTAGTGTTCTCCCCATCCTCCTCCCTGCTAAATTCTGCAAAGGGCAAAACTAAGAGGAGGAAGCTGATGGCCAGGGTTGTCCCCAGACTGCTTGTAAGTAAGAAAGCAGACACGTGTGGGCTAAATAAGGTTGGTGGGGCAACGTCCCATTTGCCCAGATAAGTGGCTGCTGTAGACAAGTCATAAAGTCAAGGGTAACCTAGGCATCATCCCTCTCCCATAATACTAGAATTCCAGAGTGAATTCATTCCTATGGGTTAAAAATAAATAATTTGCAGGACTTAGAGATGACATTGGGGTGAAGGCTCAAAACCACCCAGCTCCCCAACTTTGGGTGATTCAGCCTCTATGGACAGTTGTCTTTTACCCCCCTAAACTCAAAACTATGCTCCTCACAGGTTGCCCATCATAATGACAGGCATTTCACAACTTTTGCATAAAAGGGAAATGTGCTCTGAGAGAGGAAATGCAAGAAATCCAACAGCCACCTGATAGCAATAAGAAAACAATTCAGAACGCCGAGTGCAGAAGGGCATTGTGCTTTTCCATTTGCCTGCTCTTCTCCCAAGAAATGGCTGCAGTTTGTGTTTATGCTGTTATTGTTTTTCCAATTCTTGGGCTGACATACTTTGCAGTTCCTTTCCTGCTCAATAATTACAACCCTCCTCGGTAATGTACTGGAGGTGGCTTGAAAAGAGTAATTATGGTGAGCACTTTGATGCATGGTAATATTGCTTTCCATATTATTATCTTTCTTCCGTCTTAGAAATCATCACGCAAAACTGTCAAACCATCCAGATTTATAACTTGTCAGTCTACCTCTCCTTGTTTCAGACCTTCATAGACGCTGTTGTAAAATCATTATTTTCTGCACTGAAATGCAGATCATCATTTGGCATGACAAACTATGGTTTCTATTTATAATGGATAAATTAACAAGCCACCTCCAGGGCCAGGTGGCTGCAGACACATTTTATGCTATTTGGCATGATTTTATTTCCTGTGTGAACCAAGCACATAAGGGGACACAGCTACCGAGTCAATATACTTTTATTTGGAGTAAATAACACCTGACAGGGAATTGTGCCCTAAACCTACTGGATCTCTTGGGGAACTCGGGAAATGGATAGCAATACTTATCTTTGGGACCCAACTGATTTCTGCAATCTTAATTTATTTTAAACAGTTTTTAATATTGTGTTTTAATCGCTTTAACTCACTCTGGGACTTTGGGGGTGAAGTGTGGATAATAAATTGTAAGAATAATAATACCTCCTACAAAAAAAATAAAAAATTAAGATGTGAATGGACACCCTCCCCCACCACGCATCTCTAGCACACTTTTCCTGCTTGTCAAACCCTGCAGTTTGCTGTTTGTGTTAATACCTTGCTTCAATCCATTTGTACTATGCAAATTAAAAACTGCATTAAAAATAATAGTTTTTAAAACAGGTCACTTTTACTAGAAACCTCTTAAGAACTGATGGAGACGCAACAACCTATGTATAGTGAGAGCTATGCCTTGCTTATTGAAGACGTAATTAGTCCACTCCAACAGTAGGTGGAGCTGTAACCTATCTTAGTTGGCTAAAGCTTACTTATTTCTTTTTCTATCTCTGATTTAAGCAACTTCCTCTTTAACTTCCTCTTTCCATTTCCCCTCCTTGTTGAATTCATGCTATATATGTTGCTTGCAGTCAGTTGAAGGTTTTTTCCCTAAGATGTACTTCCGCCATGTATGAGACTGATGAGTTTATCTGCAGCACAACATTCCACTAACAAAAACAGAGACCTGTACCCAAAAATGGTCCAATGCATGAGTGGAAGTGTCATGGCCATGGACCCTGAGTCCAGAGGCGTAGCCAGCCCAGGTGGTACCCGGGCTGGAATTTTTTTTGTCACCCCCCACCACCACCACTTTGCCAGGGCACTGGCAGAGCTGCACCCAGTGGCATAGCTTTGGCAGTTGCAACAAGCACGCGGCTGTAGGAAGGGCCAGGACAAGATGTTTTGCTGCTTGGTGCAAAGGACAAGATGGTGTCCCTACCAGTTCACATACAGAGCCTGACTGGACTTGCAATTGATTCTCACTCAACTCTGGCAATGGGACAGCATCATCTGCCACTGCTGCGGGCAGCAAGTTAGATTAGGGAGTGCAGAACAGGCCACAAAGCAAACACCACAGTCCTGTAGCAGGGCAAAAATGCCTGGGTTGAGAAGGGGCTCAGCAAGAATGGCCTTGTGGCAACAGATTCACTATGCTTAATGATAGGGCTGGCCCTGCCTGTAGGATTGCTACCTGTGGTTCTGAACCTCTGACTCCTGCATTCTAACTGAATGATTCTCAGTATTATCTCATTGGTAGATACCAGATTTATCATGCCCCCCAAATAATTTATTACTGGAGTTGTATTATTTTCCCCTTGACCACAGTCTTCAGGGTGATGTTAAGCTGGAGAACGAAATCGGGGAGGCATCCATGGAAGAGGAATGGTTGTAGTGATCGTCAGGACCGGTGCTAGTGATTTTGGCGCCCTAGGCGAGGGGGCGGGCCACGCATGACGCACATTGCGGAGCGGTGCCCTGCCCCCTGCCCGGCCGGGCGCCCCCCGCCGCCGCGGTTTTTGCCCCAAGTTCCTTGCTCCGCCGCTGGTTGGGGCGGCACTGGGCGGCGGCAGGGGGGAGGGGCAGGCTGGCCAGCGCCCCCTCCATTTTGGCGCCCCTGCCGCCGCGGTTTTTGCCCCAAGTTCCTTGCTCCGCCGCTGGTTGGGGCGGCACTGGGCGGCGGCAGGGGGGAGGGGCAGGCTGGCCAGCGCCCCCTCCATTTTGGCGCCCCTGCCGCCGCGGTTTTTGCCCCAAGCTGCTTTCTCCGCCGCTGGTTGGGGCGGCACCGGGCGGGGGCGGGGGGCAGGCTGGCCAGCGCCCCCTCCATTTTGGCGCCCTAGGCAACTGCCTAGTTTGCCTTAATGGACGCGCCAGCCCTGGTGATCGTACAAGGGCAAATTGTACAGACTTGCCTAAAATACACGTTCCAGTCATGAGAAAGAAGTAAAAATTTCCAGAATGCGAATAGCAGTGCTGGTTTTAACTAAGAAATAATGACAACAGATTTCAGGCTTAGAAAAATGTGACATCTACAGTGCCTTATTCCAGAAGGGAAGAGATGAAAATGCCAATTACAGCAGGTAGTTAGTAAGATATCATTGGAAGCCCCCGAGAGAGAGAGAAATTCCTGGCATTGATTACTGGCAGAACCAAACACAAAGTCAATTGAACATTTCTGACAGTCTTTGCATTTTTTTATTTTTTATTTTAAAGCCTGTTATAATCAGGCAGAAATCCCACATCCACAGGAGTCGAGAGGAAAGTGGAGGTGTCGGAGAAGCACAAAGACATGCCTAACAATTATAAGATAGCAACCAAGCAATCCGCAAGGGGGGAAAGGGTTGCTGGCTGCAGACGTTATCCGCATTCAAGTAAGAACAAAGGGATTCTGGTCCCCTTGCACCTGGACACAGCATCACTGCAGGACTATGTAACAAGGATACATTGCAACGGGATCTCTTAAAAACAGATGAAGTAGTCTCTCTAGTAATTCCATATATAAAAACTCGGTTGCTTCCCCGCCCCGCCCCCTTCCCTCTAAGAAGTTAGTAGCCCTATGGATTTTTCATGGTGGATTATTGCATGCTAATTTTTAATTATGATCATCATCATTAAACTTAATTCATCATCTATAGTGGTAGTCTCCAGGCAGTAGAAGGCATCTTTAGAATACAAAATCATACTTTTTATTTTATTTTACAGTATTTTTAAAATCAACAATATAAAACACATAAGAAGAGGAGAAAAGCCTGCTGGATCAGGCCAATGGCCCATCTAGTCCAGCATCCTGTTCTCACAATGGCCAGCCAGATTCCTGCGGGGCACCCTCAAGCAGAATTCGATAAAACACTCCATTCAGTTAAACATACGACACTTTGCAAAAAGATCCATCTACAGACATGATCACCACATAGTATCTAAATCTAATTCCACCCCTCAATAAGTAGCAATCCATCACTGCGGTTATAATTGGTGCCCAAAGCATGGCAATTGTCTGTATATTGTCTTCTTCATGGTGATACTTAAAAAAAGTATCCAGAAGCGGTTTAGTCATGCTGGCCAGATGACCCAAAAAGCTATCTGTGGACAAACGCTGACTCCCTTGGCCTGAAAGCGAGATGAGTGCCACAACTTAACCATCCGGGGGTCCTTTACCTCTATTCTATTCTGTTCTGTTCTGTTCTGTTCTGTTCTGTTCTGTACTATTCTTTATATAACCACCTCTGCAGAGTGATCCCAGTCCTGTGTCTGGGCTTCCATCTCAAGGCAGTTATAACCTTGTCATTCCCCTTAGACTTCTGCTTCACCTTTTCATAGGGCTGCCAGGTTGCAGCTCAAAGAAGGGGGATGCCCCTTTTGTGTCCCTGCCATCACTGCAGAGCTTTTGTGTTCTGTTTCTTTCCTGCCACCCCCGAGCAGTGACTGGCAGGGCGGGAGAATGACTGTGGAGATGGCAGAGTCCTGCTTGCCAACAATAGAGGCGAAGCCCTAAAAGTGTCCCGAAGAAAATTGGATTTCATAAAATGACAAAAATGTCATATAATAGTGAGAACGCATGTCACATTTCAGCAAAGGCCATATTTGGGAGCACAAGAATACACTTTTTCCTATAAAGGCAACACAAATGAAGTCATTGCTGAAACACATTGGGCATCTCATTATTTTATAAGGACATTTATTTTATAAAATTCTGTTTTTCAGTGCTGTTTTGAGGCTCTTTCTTTCTTTCTTTCTTTCTTTCATTTCCTCATCAATAAGACTTGCAGGAGCAGCTCAAATATATTTTCAGCCTGAGGCAAAGGACAAGATGGCACCCCCTTATTTCATGCACAGAATCCATCTCAACTGGCAGTTAAATCTTATTCGCTTTTGGTAATGGGTCAATATCCTTCCCTAGACCTGAGGGCAGCAGGCTAAGTTAGGGGGCAGAGAGTACACTAGTTTAGAGTATTCTGGGGGAATAGTCTGTTAACTATCTATAATTTCTCAGTAATAGCAACGTGAATATGCTGGGTTAGGGGATGTCATGGACTGGCTGGATGCAGAGGAGCGGTGGGAGGCACCCTCTGGGGAACCCCCAGGGGAACCCCCAAGAGAAGAAGGCTCAGAGCCAGGTGATTGGTGGCAGGACAATGATGAGTGGTCAGGTGGAGAAGAGGGAGCAGACTGGGAGGAGGAGGTGTCGGAAGCTGAAGAGTTCACAGGGCTTAGTGAGCAGGAAGAGGCTGTGGCAGAGAGCAGCCTAGACTCAGGAGAGGAGGCTGGTGAGGAGCGGGGACAACAGGCAGAGATGAGACAGGCTGCCGAAGAAGCCAAGGAGGTGTCCCTCTCCTGTTGCGAACAGCTCCTCCACCACCACCCCATTCTCCCAGAACATGAAAAGGAATGAAGAGTGTGGATCAAAGAGAGTAAAGACCAAAGGAGTCTCAGGTTGCTGAGGAAGGGGTCTTAGAGAGCGGTGGGAAGGTGGGAACTTCCAGTTATTATAACTGCCTCATTGGGGTAAGACTTAGGAAAAGTTGCTGTGCCTACTGGGCCTGGCATCCCGAGCTATTTGCTTCTTTGAATAAAGAGTTGACTTCACTGATGCCGAGTGAGTTATTACTGACCTGCTCCTGGAACCCATCCCTGACAGGTGACCTTCAAAATCCACCAGTGTGGTGCAGTGGTTAGAGTGCTGGACTAAGACCTAGGAGACCAAGGTTCAAGTCCCTGCTCAGCCATGAAACTCGCTAGGTGAACTTGGGCCAGTCACAGTCTCTCAACTTAGCCTTCCTCACAGGGCTGTTGTGAGGATAAAATGGGGAGGAAGAGAACCACCTTGAGCCCCTTGGAGGAATGGTGGGATATAATTGTGAGAAATAAATAAATACAATCTCTTCTGGCTCTTTGTTTATTTGCTTGTTACAATTATAATCTGCCTTTTCTCCAAGGAACACATAGCATCATGCGTGGTTATCCTCCTCCCTGTTTTATCCTCACAACAACCCTGTGAGGTAGGTTAGGCTGAGAGACATTAAGTGGCCCAAGGTCACTCTGTGTGTGGGGATTGGAACCCAGGTCTTCCACCACACTGGATATCACTGATTCAGTGAAATGAGGCAACATTTAGAGCAACGCCTCCTGCCTTTCTTTAAATAATTTTATTATTAAAGATTTTCTTAGTTTACAAAAGCACATGCCTTGTCTCTTTTTTTCAGGTTGTACAGCCTTTTCTAACAAGTGGTTGTTTGCTTCTCCGTGTTCCACCCGCGTTACTACCTGAGAATGCTGATGCGGAGCTGCCCAGGCACCACACAGCAGCTTGGCTCTGTTTTCGACATTTAAACCCCACTTTGGGATCTGCCACCGAGAGCCCCAAACTGTCATTCTTCAAAGGACTTTGGTTGTGCAATCAGTCCAAGGGAATCGTTAAACGGAAGACAATGAAAACAAACTTTAAATGAGATACTAAATGAAGGGAAAGGAAAGATGTCGTCAAAATGTCAAGGTTAATGTTTTCATAAAGCTAACCAGGGGGATGGTAAGCCAGTAGGAATGGCTGGGACTTGGACTTTGTAAAACCTTTTGCTTGCCAGCAGAGGTCTTTGCCTTAGACATCCAGTAATGTTTCTGCTAGAATTGACTCACAGAGCCTTAGCTGTTGCATCAGACAGCATCTGACTGCATACGCCAGACAGGACCAATACAAGGATGCAGAAGATGTGGATCTCATGGACCGGTTAAGTGAAAAATGTTATTCAACTACCACCAGATCAGTTGCTGGTGAACTGGATCTCCCATATGACTTGCGAGCAAAGGTCACCTGATATCATAATTACCGTCATAATAATTGTGACTTTTTATATAGGATCTGATGGTTGCTATTAATGTTTGATGTTGCAGCAAAACCAATGAAGAGTCTTGTGACACCTTAAAAATCAACAGTGTCCCCACCCCAGTCGCTCAGCCCAGACACTGAGGTCCTCATCCGAGGGTCTTCTGCTGGTTCTCTCACTGCAAGAAGCAAAGTTACAGGAAGGCCTTCTCAGTAGTGGCACCCTCCCTGTAGAACACCCTCCCTTCAGATGTCAAGGAGATAAAGACCTATAAAGAATTTAGAAGACATCTGAAGGCAGCCCTGTATCGGGAAGTTTTTAATGTTTGATGCTGTATTATGTTTTATATATTCTGTAAGCCACCCAGTGTGGCTGGGGAAACCCAGCCAGATGGGCGGGGTATAAAAAATAATAATAATAATTATTATTATTAGTGAGATTTTTTCCCCTTTTTTCCTTTTTTGCATAGGGTTTGCAAAGTCCCATGCACCATGCTCTCCAAACCCCCAACAATCAGCTGATCACTTGAGCTTGCATTGCGCTGTGCACAGAAGACAAGAGAATCAGTTGAACTTCGGGGTTTACAAAATGCCATGTTTCGTGTTATGCAAGCTCTGGCAATCAGCCTGGGTGGGGAAGAGGGAAGGAAATGTGTGCACACTCTGGGAATGGTAAACGTAGTTACAGGCCGGCCAGCCACGTAAATAAAACAACAACAATAACTACCTCGCTGGCTCAGATTAAAGCTCCATTTCTTGTAGCATTCAGTCTGCAGCATCGCCTTTGAGAAGCTCATAAGATGGGTATGAATTCAACAACCCTGTTGATCACCAGTACCTGGTATTCAGCAGTATTGAGAACTTCCAAGGCTTTTAGAAGTACAAAAAATATTTTTTGAGGGGGAAATAAGGGGGGGGGGAGTCTTCCCAAGAGCCCAATAAGAACTGAGAGCATAGGGTGGGCTGGAAAAAAAATGGCATGAACTTGCTGGCTGGGGCTGATGGGTGCTGTAATCCAAAAACATATGAAGGGCACCAGGTTGGCAAAGCCTGCCATGTTGCTATGTTTGGTTGGTTGGTTGGTTGCCTGCCCTTTACTGTAAGGTCCCAGGGCAGGTTGCAACAATAAAATGCGCAGTTATCAAAAAACAAATTTTCTTCCATTTGATCTTTTGAAAAACCACTTTTGCTAATGGCAGCAAACACCACCATATCTTGTGGCAGTGAATTCCACTGGTTAATTTTATGTTGCGTGCTGAAGCGCTTTCAGTCATCTATAGAAGATGCCTTCCCCCATCTATTTTCTCCCATTTATAATGTGTTGTATCTCCATCAGGTCTCCTTAGAGTTTTGCTAGACTAAAACATGAGTCAAGGGACTTTATCCTTAACCTAAATGTGTTAGATTTATTATGGCTATTGTTATTGCCACCCTAAAGGCTTTTGCAGGGAATACATTTATAAAGAAAGGAGTTTGCCCCTCACTTATCTTCAGAACAGCCCTGTGAGGTAGGTTTATATGAGACAAGGGTACTGGGATCATAAGATGGGAACTTAAGCCATGTTATTTTCAAAGCAAAACTTTTCTGGAGCTCCTAAACTGCAAATAAGCCTCTTTTTGCTGCCACAATGTATTTATTTCTAAAGCTTAATATTATTGAAGGCTGGTGTTAAGAAAAATAAAATGTTTGTTGTACTACTGGGACGCTATATGGCCAGTTTCACCCTGGTGATCAAACTGGCATAAATAGAGTTTATTAAAGCCTTGAAAAATGAGAGTTATAGAAAGAAAACCTTTGCCAGACCCTTCAGCTACAGCACGGCTGCCAATGCGCTCTGCCATAATAGATGACTGGTTTAAAGGAAAAGAAAAAACACCCAACAACCTTGCTCCGAGTTGTCGATCACACATTTGGTCTGATTGCAACCCCGCTCTTATTTATGATGATGATAACTGGAGGGTACATCCAGTTTACGAGGCAATAATGCCATATGAGGCTGAATAAGCTGCAGTCGCAAGTGAGACCAGTGATTCGTGTAGGTGTATGATGGCAAGAAGATGGCCCACAAGATGGAGTTGTTATTTTCTGACACGGCTAATCCTAAAAATACGTTGGAAGCTACGCTGAACTGAGCTATGGCGTACGGAAGCTGCTTGAAAGGCATGCTCAAAGCTGGAAACCCGCCATTTTGATGTGGCAACTGGAAGGAGAACCTGTCGGATCATTCCAAAGATCCGTCTGCTCCAACATCCTGTTCTCACAGTGGCCAGCCAGATGCTTATGGGAAGCCCCAAAGCAAAACCTAGAAGCACACTGGCACTCTTCCCACATGCGATTCCTAGCAACTGGCATTCAGGGGCACTCCATCTCTGACAGTCAGGGTGGTCTTTACCTGGGGGTGTAAGGGGTGCGGGGCACCCCGGCGCCAAATTCTGGGGGGCACCAGATAGCTGGCGGGCATGCAGCTTCCCTCCCAAGCCTCTGGGGGGATTGCTCTCCTCCCGCAGCGGCATGGGAGAGAGTTGCATGCCCCCCTAAAAAAAAAAGCTCAAGAACTTTGAGCTGCCCCCCCCCAAAAAAAATTGGGCTCTGGGCTGTTTTTGCACCCCAGCGCCGCATATGCTAAAGACGGCCCTGCTGACAGTGGAGGGGAAATAGTGTCATCCTAGTAGCCGCTGACAGCCTGCACCTTCACGGATTCATCTAATCCTCTTTTTTGAAATAATTTTTATTTGATTTTGAAAGTATAAAATTATAACAATACAGCCATACACATTTGGAGATTCCTCCGAATCACTGGACTTCCCCTCCGTTAGTCCTATTATTAAACCTTTTCTACTGCATCTTTTCCAATAGTCCATATTTAATATAAATCCATTATCTCCATAGTACTTGCTAAATTACAAGTGTTATTGCAATCCTGCTAATGTTTTCATCTGCTTATAGTGGTCTCCAAGGTAAATATTAATTCCACCCCCCCCCCATTCTTTGTTAAAGTTTTGGTCTTCCTGGTTCCTGAGCTTTCCGGTCAGTTTTGTCATTTCGGCATAGTCCAACAGCTTCATTTGCCATTCTTCTCTGGTAGGGACTTTATCTCTTTTAAAGCCATCCATGTTGGTGACCATCATGACGGCCACATTCACACTACTAAAGCACCATGAGGCCACTTTAAGCAGCCATGGCTTCCCCCCAAAAAATTATGGGAACTGTAGTTTTTTAAGGATCCATAACTCTCAGCATGGTTTAACAATTACAGTATTTTCCTGCATATAAGACTACTTTTTAACCCAGGAAAATCTTCTCAAAAGTCGGGGGTCGTCTTATACGCCAGGTCGTATTTCTTATATGGCGAGTATATCCCAAACTCTATATTTTAACTGGAAAAGTTGGGGGTCGTCTTATACGCCCAGTCGTCTTATATGCCGGAATATACGATAATCCCTCTTCTTAGGAAACTCTGAGAATTATGACTCTAGGAGGTGAATAGGGGTTGCCTAAAAAAACTCTCAGCATCTTTAACAAACTTTTTCTGACAGACTCTTCCTCTGTGTCACCATTTTGTGGGCTGTAATTTTCAGCCTTTATGTTAATAATAACAATAAAGTTAAGGGCATCCCATTCCTTGTTTTATGTGTTTCTGTTCGTCAGAGCCCCAGTTCAGAACTTATACAAAATTCAGCAAGAGGTCTTGCCATCCATCAGGGTTTCCCAAACTTTGGCCTCCAGCTGTTTTTTTGAACTACAACTCCCATCATCCCTGACCACTGGTCCTGCTAGCTAGGGATGATGGGAGTTGTAGTCCAAAAAACAGTTGGGAAACCCTGCCATAGATGAAGCAGTCCCCTTAAACAAAAGAGAACTTTCTCTAAAGAAATATTGTTTTGCACCTACTTGCTTTCACAGTGACATTTCAGGATGTGAATCACAATTGTAGAGGTTTTATTTACCACTTATAGGTTTTATATGCAATTAAGCAGTATACTGTATATATGTATTCATACACACACATATCTGGGAGATCATGGCCATAGAATACCATACCAAATGTGCAGTGTCAGAATTGTGACTTCTTCTTTAGCACTGGTGTTGCAGTGTTTCTGCTAGTTTGAGGATAATGGATTATTAGGAGTTGAGCATCATTGATTATTGACATACTTTGGATGACTAGTTCAGTTTAGCATCACAAAGAATCATTTTGTTGTGTTTTCTTCAACAGACTTTGAATGCAGTAATTTCAGGAAAGGGGCATAAACTTAATTGTTATGTGGTTACATCTGTTGTGATTGCACTTTGATTGTAATCAAATTGACGTGAGTTGGCATTTTTTAAACAGATTCACACCATACCGGGGCCGGGGGGGGGGGGCAAAAGCTGGAAAAGGAAAGCATAAAGCCTGCAAATTTTTTATTGCTGAATTTGAGCAGTAGTGCTCAAAAATATTGCTATTGGTCCTGCAGCAAATTAAGTATATCTCATGCATTAACTGCAATTACGTGTGAATAGTTTAGGAGAATGGTTGCATGCTCATCAATGCCACTCAACAAACACAGCCACTATCAGAGAGGTTAATATCTGAGCAATTTCAGGCACAGCCCATACCTGAATATTAGAGTCTTGGACTACGGTAGGTTTAAATCAAATTAAAACTTTGCTCTGGGGTGTGATTACATCGCTCAGTCTTCCAGAGCTGTCTTATTATTAGTGCTTTCACATGGGAAAAAGAGAAGTTTTATGCATCTCTGTGCCTGGATATATTTTTTTTTAATCCAATAAAAAGAGGGGCGTCATTTACATCAGAGGACGGCTTTTTGCTACAGATTTGCTGCCCTCCAGAAATCTTTCAGGTTGGAACTATTGTGTCTTTTAAGTGGATTTTTCCAGGCTTCCGCACCCAAACTAACAAAAGTGAGAGGGAGTTTTGAATTTTCTACAAAAGATAAGATGTGTTGGACATCCCAGGATTACAATGGCATTGTCTGCAGATGTGGAACTGAATTTAAATGCTCACAGACGAGAGATGGATTGATAGCCTCAGTGTAAGCCTTTGGTAGGTACAGTGGTACCTCGGGTTAACTACTTAATTTGTTCCGGAGGTCCTTTCTTAACCTAAAGCACCACTTTAGCTAATGGGACCTCCTGCTGCCGCTGCGCCGCCAGAGCACGATTTCTGTTCTTAGCGGAGTTCTTAACCTGAAGCGTACTTAATCTGAACCATACTTAACCTGAGGTACCACATTTGCAAGCCCTGGGATTGTAGAGGTAGGAAAGAGAGACTGCCTGTAGAATTGATTTCACAGGCATTTGATGAGCTCAGGACAGGACAGGGCAGAATGCTCACCAGTGTGGTGTAGTGGTTAAGAGCGGTAGACTCGCAATCTGGTGAACCGGGTTCACTTCTCCGCTCCTCCACATGCAGCTGCTGGGTGACCTTGGGCTAGTCACACTTCTCTGAAGTCTCTCAGCCCCACTCACCTCACAGAGTGTTTGTTGTGGGGGAGGAAGGGAAAGGAGAATGTGAGCCGCTTTGAGACTCCTTCGGGTAGTGATAAAGCGGGATATCAAATCCAAACTCTTCTTCTTCTTCTTCTTCTTCTTCTTCTTCTTCTTCTTCTTCTTCATGTGCATAGTTGTAACTACAGTGGTACCTCTGGTTACAAACGCTTCTGGTTACGAACTTCGCTAACCCGGAAGTAGCTGCTCCTGCTTGTGAACTTTGCCCCAGGATGCAGACTGGAAATCGTGCGCCAGAGGTGCGCGCGCAGCCGGAGGCCCCATTGGTGAAAACACACCTCTGGATAAGAACGGTTTCAGCTTAAGAACGGACCTCCGGAACGAATTAAGTTCGTAACCAGAGCTACCGCAGTATTGTTGAAATGCAGGGGCAATAGCAGTAAATTGCTACCTTGCCCTTGTACCACCACTAGGGGGCCTCCTCACACCATGAAGGCACATGCAAATGAGCTGTGGGGTCATTGTCATTAGTCAGCTGCTAATATTTGCACCAGGCAGCAGTCACCCCCCTCAGCAGCCACTCATTCGAGTGAATGTGTTCTTATAGGATCCTCTGTGCAAAAGGGAATCTCGGTTGTCTTAGGGTTCTTCTTCACATAAAGGAGCCCTCCACAAGTCAGGCTTCTTTCTCACGGCTGGCAAATGCAAAGCCAGTGGAGGAGGTTGTGAATAATCACACAGTCACAACCTCACAAAGGTTGGGAGCCCCTGGTTTCAACCATGGTTAGTGAGAACAAGCCGGCATCAAGCTGTGGTTTCAGGTCCTGGCTTGTTCCGAAAAGCGTGTTCTCCTTCATGGAGAGCACGTGTTGTGGTGGGGGCCGGGAAAATCACCCCTCTGTTGCTGGGCGGGAGTGTTTGGGTGGCCACTGCTGTGATTGGGCCCTGGGGTGTCGTTGGGGAGATTTGCTTGTTGCAATTGTTGAAGGACAGCCCAGGGACTATATATTGCTTGGTTTGCAGCGGGATGTTCCCCTTTGCTGCGAGCATCGGATCTCCTGTCCCTCCCTCCCTGATTTTAGGCCTCTATCTTGACCTTGCTATGCCTGTCATGGGGTCGTCTGCCTTTGGGGCAGGGGCCTGGTAGGAATTTTTCCATTTGGCTGATTGGCTGGTGCCATTTGGTTTTCGCCTACTGCGTAGCAATTCGTCACAACTTGTAAGGTTGGCGGTTAGGCATTGGTTACTAATTGGTTGGTGGAGGGGTCACGATTGACTGTGGCTGCCCCTCCAATGCTGCTGCTGCGCAGGGAATTCCGTTAAAGGAATCCAGGGGCTCGCCATGCTTTTGTCCGTAACCCCCAGTTGGGGGCCAGGGCCACGCAAGAGCCCCTGGGAGCATTTGGGGAGAGGCGAGGGTCAGACCCCCGGCTCCCATTCTCTCCCCAAAGGGTTTCCCCTTACTGACAAATGTCAGTTCTGTCCCCAGCGGGACAGATAGTCTGAACCAATGCCTAAGCAACCACTCACATATCTTGTATTTCAATAAAGTTGTGGCCAAAATTATGCCAAAAACCATAAACTTAAATTTCTGTCTGATGTGTGATTCATTTGAGGGGTGGCTTCGGGACCTCGACACGCAACCGTAGTTTAAACAAACCACAGTTCTCTACATCTGGATATTACAAGGAACCTTTACAGGAAACGTGAATTCTGCATTCCAGCTAAGCAACCCTGGCAAGCATGTGTCTTGTGCGAATGTGACGGAAACTTGACCGATGCATTTCGGGAAACCGTGTCTGAGTGTTTCTGAGGGAAGCATTTGCTGCTTACAAGGTAGGATTGTGCTCATAAGGCTTTGATTCCCTAGATTCCTACTAGTTGGCATTTCTGCTGATAGTGATTTATGTACAAGACAAGATACTTTCTCTCTCTCTCTTTTGCTTGACTCTGCAGAGAAACATAATTAGGAAACAAATGAAACCTGGTTGGAAATTTTAATTAGGCTCATAAAATGCCTCAGTCTGAGAGAAGTATCCGAGTGGGACTATGAAGACTTCAGAAAGGGTGGCACTTTCATCCAGGCTGTATATTTATTTGATTTTATTTATTTAAACCATTTTTATCCCACTCTTCAGCCCCCCCCCCCAAAAGGCTCCCAGATTGTCTTACAAATGTCAGCAAGAAAGACAATTCCTGCCCTCAGGTTTACAGTCTTAAAAAATCCACTTAATCTGTTATTGTAGCACAACACATTTCAGTGGAAAACTATTCAGCAGCATCCTATTCCTACAATACATCCACACTCCAAATTTGAACTGATTTCAA